>CM052551.1:17306407-17342900 GCA_028533065.1 Trachops cirrhosus | reverse complement strand
CTGGAAAGAAGTATTCCACGTCATGACAGGCACGGACCTACATCCCAGATTGCTCTATCCAGCAAAGCTTTCATTTAGAATGGAAGGGCAGATAAAGTGCTTCTCAGATAAGGTCAAGTTAAAGGAGTTCATCATCACCAAGCCCTTATTGTATGAAATGTTAAAGAGACTTATCTAAGAAAAAGAAGATAAAAAAACATATGTAGTAAAATGACAGCAAACTCACAATTATTAACAACCACACCTGAAACAAAAACAAAAACAAACTAAGCAAACAACTAGAACAGGAACAGAACCACAGAAATGGAGATCACATGGAGGGTTAGCAACAGAGGAGTGGGAGGAGGAGAGAGGGGGGAAAGGTACGGAGAATAAGTAGCATGGATGGTAGGTATAAAATATACAGGGGGAGGGCAAGAATAGTAGGGGAAATGTAGAAGCTAAAGAACTTATGACACATGGACATTAACTAAAGGATGGGAATGTGGGTGGGAGAGGGTGTGCAGGGTGGAGGGGAATGAAGGGGGGATAATAGGACAGCTGTAATAGCATAATCAATAAAATATATTAAATAAAAAATAATGTGTTGAGGATGTGAAAAAAACAGGAACCCTCATATTGCCAGTTGGAATATAAAATGGTGTGGCGACTTTGCAAAACAGTGCGGCAGTTATCAAAAAGTTAAAACAGAAATTCTACTCTTGCGTACCTTCTTCAGAGAAATTAAAACTTATGTCCACACCAAGACCTGTTCGTGAGTGTTCACAGCAGCATTGATCATAATAGACACAAAGCAGCAACAACCCAAATGTCCACAACTGGTGTATGAATGGACCAGTAAAATGTGGTATATCCATATAATGGAGTATTATTCAGCAACATAAAAGAAATAAAGTATTGACCAATGCTACAACACAGATGACTCTCAGAAACATGATGCTAAAGGAAAGAAGCCAGACACAAAGGCCAAATGTTCTATTACTGCACTTACATGGCAAGTCCAAAATAGACAAATATCAGGTTTCCTTCTGAGGTGATAGAAATGTTCTAAATTTAGATTGTGGTGGTGGTTGTACTGTAAATATATTAAATATCTTTTAATTGTACACTTAAAGCAGGTGAATTTTATGGTGTGCAAATTATATCTCAATAAAGCTTTTTTTCTAAAATGTCAAAGATTTTTAAGACCTGGCTGGTCTACGCAAGCATTCCTTTCGAATGCCAGCTCACAAAGCACCACTCACACAGATGAAGCTGATGGGTGGCCAGGATCACTCAGTCCCCATGGGTTATAGCGAGGATTTAGAACGTACTGCGTGAGACTCGGGCACATTTAGGGGTTTT
The DNA here is from genome assembly GCA_028533065.1 of Trachops cirrhosus. NCBI lineage: Eukaryota > Metazoa > Chordata > Mammalia > Chiroptera > Phyllostomidae > Trachops > Trachops cirrhosus. The sequence continues at coordinate 17,341,556 of CM052551.1, read as the reverse complement.
TTAAGCTAAAAAAGTTTTCATATTGCTTCAAAAAGGAGGGGGATGGCAGAGGCCTCTTTTAACATAGAGTGACCCACAGTTCTTCACAAAGCCCTCCCCACCGACACACCTTCAGTCACTGCTGTCTGCGCCCATACACCATCCCCGCCATTCCCACCATCCCCGCCAAAAAAATTGTGCAGACACCCCCGGTACAAGCAAGCTACCAGCCAGCCCTTCAGCAACAGCTCACCCTGCCATCCTGGAGTGGAAATAGGGGTGCGAGTTGCACAACTGATTCCCAACGCCCCTACCTCCACAACCTCTCAACCCACACCCCAGGACCTGGAACCTAGTACCTCTCCTGGGCCTCTCCAGTTCACTCCGCAGTCCCTACGCGAAGCCTTCGCGCCTTATCACTACGTGCTCCGCCTCCTTCGAGACCCGCGGGGCGCGGGGCGGGCCACGACCCAGCAACCAATCCTGGGGCGATGGCGGCGGTGGCCGCTGGGACCGGCGACAAGCGCCAGATCTTCAAGGCGCGGAGTGGTGCTTAAGCACTGCCTCTGCGCCCATTTTTATTAGGCGCTCCCACCCCCCTACCCCCACCGCACACACCAAAAACAACGTTTACAGAGGATGTGGAGGGTGCCAATCCACCTCACCTGGCCCTCTGGGGAGCGACTGGGCTGCTTCTGGGGTGGGAGAGAAGCACGTGGCGCACCCTGGGCACATTTGAAGGCAGCACCCGGACGATACCCGCCCGGTGGAGAAGTGGGGGCACTCTAAGCTCCGGGGCGTGGCTGGCCAGCACGTGCAGCTGCTATCACCTTCTCCCGAAGGTGCACCCCCAGGCCCTATCGCTGCATAAGCTCCAGGCCCACCACCCCGGGATCTGGACAGGAGGGGGGCTCGGAGTGGCGGAGCTGGGAGGCGCCACCGCAGAGGGGTGGGGCGCGCGGAGGGGGTGGGCCGCCCGCCGTCGGTCCACAGTTTGTCCGGGCGCCGGGGACACTCCCATTATCTCCTCTGCTTGCCCTCTAGTCCCTGGGAGTGTGGGCAGGGCTGTCTCGGGGCTTCCGTGGGGCAGGCCTCTCCTACTCAGGGAGGAAAACGCAGGGGAAGCCCCCGGTCCGTGCAGGCCCTGAAGAGGAGCCCGGGCGGGGCCCCGGTGCGTTGTCCCTGTCGCCGTCTGTGTCCGGAGCAGCAGCCCGCGCCCGCCCGCTCGGCGCCCTGGGCCCCCCGCCCCAGGCCGGAGGGGCCCCACCCTGCCGGGCGTAGACGAACACCGGCCGGGGACACACGGAGCAGCCGTCGCAGTGTCTCGTCACGGCCTCCAGCGCCCCAGCCCCGGGGAATGCAGTGGCCCCCGGCCCCTGGAACCTCTCCGTGTCTGGGCTGGACCTCCTCGTTCACCTGCTCCACGGCCACGACGCTCCTGAGCCGTGCTGGCCGGGCCCCCCTCATGGCGGCCAAGTGGTTCAAGGAGTTCCCCTTGAACCTGAAGACGGTGTCGGAGCGGGCCAAGCCCGGCGGTGGTGGAGGCGGCAAACTGCGCAAGAACTTGGAGGCGGGAGGCACGGGGCCCACCCCAGGCAAGGGCCGCAAGAACTCGGCGGCCGAGCTCGGGGGTGGCAGGGCCGGCATCGGCCCCTCCAAGGACAGCCGGCTGTCCCGGGACAGCCTGCAGGGGCTGATTCAGGCCGCTGCGGGCAAGAGCCGCAAGAACTCTCGGACCACCGAGGAGGAGCCCCACCGGGGCGCGGCCAAGAGCTCAGGATGCAGCACCTACATCAACAGGCTCATCAAGGTAGACACTCAGGAGAAGAACGGGAAGAGCAGCTACCCCAGCGGCGGCAGCAGCAGCAGCAGCAGCAGCTCTTCCTCCGCGTCCTCTTCCCCTTCTTCCCTGGGCCCCGAGCTGGACAAGGGCAAGACTATTAAGCAGCAAGACACGGTAAGAACACAGTCTGCCCTGCACCGCCTGTCCCCTGCTAAGTCGAAACAGTGGCAAGGAGCACAGCGAACCTGCTAACCCCTAGGTAGGGCTCCTTGTGCCGCAGAGTGGGGGAGGATGTGTTTCTCCCCTAACGCTCCGTGACTTCTAAGTGACTATTTAAAACCATTCGGTTTTTTATCTTGAAAAATCCTCATTCTAGGGATGGGGAACTTTGCAGAAATTTCCTATTTCATTTTGTTAGCAGTTCATAACAGTAATTGAATGAAATGTTCCTGCTTTGTTCAATTTGGTGCCCTTATAGGTGGTGGTTTATTTTAATTTCAACATCCCGAGGAGGGGTGCAAAGCAAGACTGTATAATTTTAATTCTTCTTGAGCATAAGGAATGGTAACCTTCAAAGCTCCAGAGAATGAGTTGGCCAGCCCAGGCTACCCCACCCCCAGTTCAGAAGCTCCACCTAGTAAAGGGCTTCTCTGAGCGTCACTAGCACCCCAAGGTTACAGCCCTTTCATTCAGCCCGTGACCATTTGCTGTGCAGCAGCCATAGAGGATGAGTGACACAGGCTCTGCAGAGGATACAGGATAGAACAAAGAAAATCTACTGTTCTCTGTGGAAGGGGGAGGGAGAAGAGCTCAAGCTGAGCTTTCAGACTCAGCCACGGGCATCACTTCCTGTCGTGGGAACTTTAATCTACTCTTGCCAGGGCTTCAAACATGCTGCCTGCCTGGATGGAGGCAGGAGCCAGGAGCACAGACCATGTGTGTCTGCACTGGGCACTTCTGTTCATTCCTCCATTCATTCTTTCCACAAGTATTTACAGCATGCCTGCCCCGGGCCAGGCACTGCAGGAGAACTGTGGAAAGACTGCCAAGGACCCAGCTGGTCCAGATATTAGTGGTCTACCTGACTGACTAGATCGTAAGCACCTTGCAGCCAGCGGCTGTATGTCACACTTCATGTGCCTCCTGCACGAGTGCAGTACCGTGGTGGGCGGTCAGAAGAATGAAGGCAGGGAGTGAGTGGCGATTGCAGTCCTCAGCAGTGGTTGCCCGGTTATTTCCATGGTCGTCACTTCTGGATGTCTGAGTTTCTTACTGCCGGGTGGGCTCCCATCCAGGCGTCAACCTCTTCCTCACTTCTCCCTGTTGATCCAAATTCTTCCTGCCAGCTCCAGTGGTCCTTTTCCCTGAACTCTTTGGAGAATGTAATCAGAGACCGGGAAGTAGGCTCCTTCCCAGAGAAGGGGTTTCTTGACTTACACCCCACCTATTCACACAGCTGCTGCAGAACAGAACCCTTGCACACGCACCACCTTTCTGGGCCCCTTTGCCTTTTGGGAAGAACAGGTACTTTCTGACACAAGTATGGATCAAAACTCTATCTGACTGTAGCCGATGAGATTAAGTCTGCCTATGAATTATTGAACCTTGAATTCCCAAAATACTGTTTAGTTCTGACCTAATTCTTATTATGAAGCCTGTCTCTTTAGAGCTGTTACAAATTTCTTGAGGACAAAAAGCAGTTCTTGGTCTTGTTTTGATTCCCTAACCAGTGTTAGAAGATGCTCAGTGGTGCCTGGGTGAGTGACTGATTTACCATGACTATGTTGCTCATCTTGCTGGCACTGAAAAGACCGAAATCATGGGAAAGATGGTAGGCCAGCTCATTGTTTTATGCTCTAAAGCAGTAGACATCCCTCACTCGCTTCCACCCACCCCTGCTATCCCTTAACTCAGCAAAAGCTTTATTGCTTGGGGAAAGAAAAGGAGGTGAAAAGAGTCTTGGGGATAAGCAGAGTTTAGATGTGCTAACAATTATACTACCAAAAAGATCAGATGTTTGCAGCTGGGTGAACAACATGAGCAAGTGCAAAAGCCATCCACCCAGAACTGGCTGGAGATGTTGCTGCGGTTTGGATCAGCACATCGTCTGTGGCCGTTCCGGCATCCGGGAGTCCTTAGCAACTCTCCTGTCTGGCCCCTTTCCAGGTCATCATTTTAGAAGACTATGCTGACCCTTATGATGCCAAACGGACCAGAGGCCAGAGGGAGGCGGAGAGAGCAGGGGAGAACGACGGCTACATGGAGCCCTACGATGCGCAGCAGATGATAACAGGTTGGTGACCAGGAGCTGCTTAGCCGGGGCAGAAATCGCGCACTCACCTGGAGAGTGCAAAACCGTGACCGCTGTCTGTCCCGGGAAGGGGGGAAGGGGGGAAGGGATTAAACCAGACCCTGCCGACTTGAAGGAACAGAAATGAGACCCAAAACTGAAGTCAGACACCTAGTTAGCTTCCTGTGCAGTTTGTGTCCTTCAGTTTTAGACTTTTCAGGGGTCCTTAAAGTTTTTCCAATTCTGTGTAAAATGACACTCTTCCACGACGGGTTTACAGATCTGCTCAGGATGTGATCTTTAGTTTTAAGATACTTCCGTACATTACTTGGCCACTTTCAAAGCTTTGACATCCATCATGAGAGTCGAAAATCTGCACCAAAGGACTCATACACACCTGAAGGATTCCAGGTTAAAGGACACAAAGACAGTCCTCTGTGCTGCGGCAGACGACTGATTTCTCCACAAGCGCTACAACATGGGAGCAAAACATTCAGTTACTAAGGAGTGATTACCAACCACTGGCGTGAGCCAGGCCATACAACAGAAACCTCCTAAAACTAATTGACAATCTTGTAACTTTTTAAGTGGGACAATTCCAACTTGTGAGTTAAACAATCAGTCACCCTGTCATTTCTGGTATCAAGCTTTTCCCTTAAAAAATAACTTTCACTTTTATTCATAATTCTCTCTAGTTGGTATAAATAATACTTTAAAATTATATACTCACTAGTTATTTAGCTTTATTTGTGAATATCAGAATAAGTTATTCATTCGCCTAATTGTCCTTAAACATTCTTTAATCCATAATGAGAAAGGAAGTGTCCAAGTGCTGACTCAAGGTAGCCTTATTTGAGTGTCGTGGATTTCATGCCCGGAAAAGGTTAATAACTGGTCGCACATTAAAGACTGTCTCTTCTGTCTAAAAACGGATTGAAAAGCTGTCAAGCTCAGACTCCATAAGCTTAGTCTCAGAAGAGCTGAGCAGAAGGGGAACAGCAGCACCCTGGAAGGGCCGAGACAGGCTTCAGAATGAAAACGAGCTGCCACAGGAAAGCACTGCTCTGTTTCCTGCGCTCTGCTTGCAGAGATAAGACTTGGGTTTGCGGAGGGTGTACCCTGGCCAGGCTGTGACCCTGAAGGTCACTGGACTGTGACCTCTAGTGAAATCTGTGAATGAAAGGAAGTGAAAATGAACTTAGTCAGAATTTTAAAAAATATTGGAGTCTTGAAAGAAATAGGGGGAAAGAATTACTTTACATAAATTGAGGAAAAAGATATTCTAAAAAAAAATGCTTACTTTAGATTCACCTTTCTTTGTCCTTTGGTTGTTAGTCTCCTCTTTCTTTTTGACTGGAATAAATAGTTTATCTAAAGTAACCCAGCTGCTCATTTGTGGAGCCACACTGATCATCGGGAAAGTGCTGTGCTTTTTAAAAATGAATATACCTTTTTTCCCCAAGTAATCCCCACAAAACTCTGTAAACTAGGGGACTCCAGTACTATCCCCTGGTTACAGAGATTCTAACTTGCCCGTGCTCACAAGACTTTTTTTAAGAGACAGAGCAGAAATTAAAACTCAGATCTTCCCATTCCAGGTGGGGTGGTCTGCTTCCTACACCAGGTTCCCCCAAGACAAGAAATGATGTGTGCAAAAGCACTATAAACTGTCCTGATAAGTAAATGCTCTTTCCACTGAGACTCACAAAGAGAGTTATAGTGAAAAGTCAAAATTGCCCAACATGAAATAAGTATTATAATAATAATAATAGCTAACATTTAATATTCAAGCATTTGTTAAGTTCTAGGCCCTGTTTTAAATCACTTACATGAATAAATTCATTTAGGAATATGGGATTAGGCAATTGGAGAATAAATTCGAGCTTATTGAAAATATCAATTACTTTTTTAATTACTAGATTTTTTTCTATGCTCTTAAAAAATATTGGTAAGTTTTAAAGTTTCTTCACGTAAAATATATATTAAAAAACACTTGCTCAATCAGTGTAGAGATAGAGAATACACCTCTTATTTTACCCGCAGGTTACACAGCTGGACAGAATAACAGGAAGTAAGTTTATCGGAAGCTGGGAATAAAAAGTTTTGCTGCTGGTTTTTTTTTTTTTTAAAACCTTTTACCTTCTTTGTTCAGTTTGCTCCTTGTGATTTGTTGTCAAGTCCAAGTTCAGAAATGCCCCATATTTCTTGAGAAACATTAGGGATTTCTTTTCAGTTTGTTTCAGCATTTCTGTAGGAGAAGGAGACAGTGCTAATGAGCGATTTATCTCTGGACCACCCAACCTCTGTCCTGCCTTTTTAGTGCCTGTGAAGTGGAAACAACATGTCTGATTTTGTAATACCTTGGGTGTATATAACGCTGTTCGTGAGGTTATATTGTAACACCCAACAAGTGTTTCTTTACTAGGCACCAGGCCCTGTGCTGGGAGCTGGGCATACAGAGAACAAACCCTCACGGCCCTGGTCCTGTGGCCCTCGCAGCCCAAGGGGTAACAAACCTGACGGGGCACGGAAGAAAGCATGTCATTGAAAAGTGTGGTTGGGGGACATCTGTAATAGTGTCGTCAGGAAAAAAATTTTTTTAAAGAAAGGTGTGGTAAGTGTCATGAATTAGAGAATTGGGAACACCGTCGGCCTCAGGCCTCAGGGACAGAGGAAGAAGCAGAAATCGAGAGGCATTTAGTACTTTCCTGCGACCCAGTAACTGGGGTCTTGGCTCCCCGGAGCTCTTCCAAGACTTTGCTCTCAACTTTTAAAAGCTAAAAATGTATAAATTTATGAAGAAATTCTCACTTAGATTTATTCAAAGAATTATTCATAAAAAGATATGACTGAATACAAGGCAATGATAGTATGAACTTCTTTGTTTTTCTGATAAATTAGCAGGATCATTATGGTTAAATAATTAGTAGAAATATTCTGAATAATTTAGCATTTTGGGTTTTAGCCACCAAGTAAAAACTTAAGCATTAATAGGGTCTCTAGAAGCTCCCTAAGACAGGCGTCATTCAGCACGAAGTTCCTCCCACAGCTGGCACCACAGAACTGAGCACTCGCGAGGCGCCAGACTTGCCACATGGCCTCGCGGAGCCCTGCAGCCCTGGGAGGTGGTCTCAGAAGTCTCCGTGTTGCAGTTGAAACCAAGGTTCGGAAGATTCAATGACTTGTCCAGATTACACGGGTGGAGATACAGGTCATTCACCAACCTTTGGCTTTGGTTACAGAGTTCCAGCCACAAGTGGTTTTAATTTTTTTTATTTTTGCCTCCAAATGGTTTTGTTGGTTTGTTTAAATAGTGCAGTCTAAAAGAGAATCTCATTGTTCAGGTCTCCATTTAAAAAATTAACCATTTAAAAAAATAATAGAAGACTATTTTTGATTTATTTAATGTCTATACTTTCCTTGTTATACTTAAATTTCAGGGCTTCTGAATTATATCTGTTTTGTTCAGGAAATGTTAAAGTAATTTTAAATCAAAACTCAAGCACTGATAAAAGATGTGAGTAAAGTTACCAAACAGCCCCTTTTCTGATTCTAAGAATGAAAAAGAGCCTCGTGAGGCTCTAAGTTTAGTTTTGGAAACATTAGGAATGAATGAGGGGAAAAGGTGCATTATAGAAATTGTACTTAATGTTTTACACCTTTGGGCAGACGGTGAGGAGTGACAGAGGAAGCTCTGGCGTTCGTGCTAAATGGCGCCCCCGTTGACTGGGGCACAGCCTCGGTTTGTTCACCTGTGAGATGGGGCTCCTCCCTCGCCCCACCCTGAGGCCTCACTGAGATACTGGGTGTAACGCGCCCGCATGTGCACATCCCATGAATGCAGCCGTTATCTGGACACTTCGGAGAGAGTTCCATTTTCAAAGACAATTCTGGGCAATTAGAGAAATAACAATTGATAACTACAATTGATTTAGTTGAAGGAAGGCTTAGTCTTCTGCTATGTTTTTAAACAGAAGTGGCATAATTATGCACGGCCAGAGCTGGGAATAGGGAAGGGAAGGCTGAGACCCATGCTGCGTTTCACACCATCGCCTTAGCCGGGCAGGTCAGGCCTGGGTCTCAGCTGCAGATGGGTGTTTGTCTGCAGCCCGGGCCTCATTCTGTTGTCTGCCATGTAAATGGCCTCTATCGGCAGAGCCAGGGCGTAGCTTCCTCTCGCCATTTCCTCCTTCTCAGGCTCATTTCCTCTCAGAGCCAGCTCTGCACGTCAGGGGCTATTCTCCCTGCAGGAAGGGTCGGCTTGCAGCCCCACGATTGTTTCTGTTTCTATGGCACCTCAGGTTGGGGGCAGCCAGGTGTTGGAATGGACTGCAAGGTGACTTCCCTTGAAGGGGCGGAGGGGCCCTGCACTCAGGCCCTTTTTTCCCCTAATTACACATTGTTTTAAAAGTTGATAAAACTTTGCAGATTTTGCCCAATTCCAGGACCATCCCGGGAAGGAGCATTCTCAGTTGTATGCTCCCCGGTGTTTTTCCCAGAGGGCTGTGTGTGCAGATTGCCTCCAATAGGAGGGCAAGACCTCATCTCAGAAGCAAAAACTTAAGCACACCTGTAATAAGAACTCAGGATTCTAATCACTGCATTGTTTTAACACAAATTTATTGAAATTTTCTTGTGAGTGGGACTCCTTCTATCTTAAGGTTGCAGTCAGTTCCTTCGCATGTAGTGCAGCTGGGACAGACGTGAGGCGAGGAATGGGGAAGGTTTCCCCAGACTGTGCCAGACTCAGCTGAGGGCAGACTTAGGTTTTGATCAGAAACTTCAAAAATTCCAAATCCGTCCTCTGAATTCCTTTGTATTTTCTCTTTCCTTTAAAAAAACTCCAGCCTTATCTTAACTGAACCAAGAACAGAGTATGTTTTTGTTTCTTATTTTCCATAACTCCATCTAGAATAAGCAATGAAGAAAAAAAGCTGTTGGATTGAAAGTCAAGAGGCTTGGGCCGGAGGCAGCCCCAGGCACCTTTCCTGGCCAGGGGCGGTGACGGCTCTTCCAGCGCTCCCATTCTGCTGCCTCGGAGGCTTTAGACGGAGGAGAACCCCTCTGCTTGGGATGGGGCTAGCAGTGACAAGATGAGCTCTGGAGAGCAGGACGAAATGAGAGGGGGGCCAGGGCCACCCAGGAGGTGTGGCAGTGCCTCTCAGGCTTAGCTTCTCATTAGAATCGCCTGGGCAAGCTTTCATACCCCAGACCAATTAAATCAGGGCCTCTGGCAGGAGGACCCGGACGTCCACGGCTGTCAAAGCTCCTGATTCCAGTGAACTGCCGCCACGGCCCCCTATCCAGCAGAATCATAACCTCGCCCTATCAGTAACTTTTGTCCTTTCTAATTTAGTGTCCTGATTTTAATAACTTTTCTTTTGAATGTTTCATTTGCTGTCCTTTCCTTGTTGTAGAAGTCTTGTTGAGTCAGTGCTTCTTCTTCATAGAGTGTCTCCATGCCCGCTTTACCTCTGGACGTTCTCACTTTCCCTGGTTTCGATGGCATTGCCTCCTCACCCGCCTGCTCCTTCTCAGTCTTCTCTGCCCGCACTCTCCTTCCATTCGCCCTTACCTGAAGAAGCCCCAGGTCCTGCCTTCGATCCTCTTTTCAGTCTGCCTCCTTTCACTCCCGCAGTACTGACAACAGTTCATTGGTGAGTAACTCCGTGGCACGTAACTTTGTCCTTCGTCTTCCTGCTGAGTCCTGGATCTATATTGTCACTGCTCTTTTTCTCTTCCCATCCATCCAATTATTATTTAGCACAACTGTGTGTCCTACAAATATAAACGAGACGGTGGTGGCCCCTGCCCTGGCCATCTCCACCAAACTGGAAACACAGGCACAGCAACAAGTAGATCGGCACAGCAGGAGAAGTGCGAGGTGCGAGCAGGCTGGCGAAGCGGTGCTGCCCGGGAGAGGTGGGGGTTGGAGGAGGAGAAGCTCGGTTAGATTTCGAAGGGTGGAAAATCACCCAGACACTCCTGGGTATAGGACAGTGTAGTGCTCAGGGAACTTCACAAGTTCCATTTGGTTGGAACAAAGAATTGAATTCCAGGGGGACAGGAAGGGTAGTGTTGAGAGAAGAAATTGGAGAGGGAGACAGTGACCTGGTCACAGAAGGCCTCCCATGCCATGCCGAGCCATCTGTACCTTTTAAATAGACAACTGAGAGTTTATGGGGTGTTAAGGGATGAGGTGAGATGTTTGTGTTTAGAAAAGTCCGCCTTGACTGTGACCAGGCGGGCAGATTGAAGGCTTCCTAATGGACATTTAGAACCCATAATGCTTCTGTTGGTCTGCATCACCAGCTCTGGTTGTCCGGAGCGCAAGCACCCTTCACTCCGCCTGCCAAGGCCTCTGGGCTCTGAGCTGCTCAGTCCCCAGACCCTTCTGACTTCTTCCCACTGTGGTTGGCTGGCAGGTTGGGTGGCAGTTGGTGGATTTGCATCAGGATTTTCGCATCTATTTCTTTGCCTCAGTGCAGACCATATCATTCTGACGTATTTTATCCTGTATACTGTGTTGGAGTTATCTTCCAACAAAATAAAATTAACTGCAATTACCTATTTTTAAAAAAACAATCATTTTGCAGTGCATCCTTCCTTTCCAACTTCTACACTGTGGGGCCCTGGCCTGCCTCGTCCTTCGGCTGCTTTCCCCACAACCTCTCCCCTCTCCTGGCCTCTGTCCTTTGAACTTATCTCTCAACTGTCCTTTCTGGGAGCAAGCCCTCTATGGTTCCCACCTCCGTATCTTCACTCACGCAGCTTCCTGCACTGGAGATGGCCTTCCCTATCAGAGGCAGCTCATCTCCCATCTCTCTTCCACTTGGAGTCAGTCCACATCCCGTGGTGGGGCGTATGGCTTCTGGAGCCCAGCTTCCTGCTTTGGAATCTGGGCTTTGCCACCTAACAGCTTGGGCGATTTCCTTAAACTCTCTGTGCTTCAGTTTGCTCTAATATTGGGGAACTACCGTATTTTTCAGATTATAAGACGTACTTTTCCCCCAAATTTGGGAGGAAAAAGGAGGTGCATCTTATAGTCTGAATGTAGCTTGACACTTACACTGGTGAAATATTATGTTATTTATGTTATTAAATATTTTACCACATTTCTTGCTTCAAAATTTTTTTTCCTATTTTCCTCCTTATGGTCCAAAAATACAGTGATAGTACCCATTTCATAGAGTGGCTATGAAAACTGCAGTGCACTTAGAATAGTGCTTAATGCATAGTCACCATCCACTAATGTTAGCTGTTTTACCATTATTGTTTTTCCCTGTGGCACCGCCTTTACTTATCCTGCAGTTATTACCCCATTATGTGTTATTCGAGAGTGTGTCTGGCTTCGCCCACTGTACTAAAACCACCCAGAGGTCAAGAACTCTAACGCCCAATGCTTTGAAGATAGTAAACATTCTATCAATTTTTATTAAAATACTTTTATGCCAGCTTCCTAACAACATGTGAAAACTGCAGGCAAACCACACTCAGAACCAACCCGGGCCCAGTGACTGGCACCCTTCTGCTCTGACAAACTGCAGGTGGCCCCCGAGCACACCTGTCTTCGGATGTGATCTCTGATGCTGTGTATGACCCCATCCCGTTATCTGGCTCAGAGCGAGGCTCCCTCCTGCAGCCGGGAAGTAGCCAGCCCTTAAGGAACTATGCTGGCGGTCTCTGTCACCTTCCACTACACAGGCAGTCCCAGGGAACAGGGAATTCTGTGAATTACCAGGCTTCCGTGGCACATTTCTTTCAAGATGTTCTGTGTGCTGCGTGTTTTTTCAGAAATTAGACGCAGAGGTTCCAAAGACCCCCTGGTGAAGGCCCTTCAGCTGCTGGACAGCCCCTGTGAGCAGGGGGAGACAGGCGCGAAGCCCGAGGCGCTGGCCAAGAGACGGAGCTCCAAGGACCTGCTGGGGAAGCCGCCGCAGCTGTACGACACGCCCTACGAGCCGGCCGATGTAGCCCCCGAGCGGAAGGCGCGGCCCCCGGACGCCCACGGCCGGCTGCCCGAGGACGACGAGCGGCCCGCGGCCGAGTACGAGCAGCCGTGGGAGTGGAAGAAGGAGCAGATCGTGCGCGCGCTTTCAGGTGAGGGGCAGCGTGGGTTGGGGCGTGTGTCAGGGGAAGGGTGCCCCCTGCGCGCTCTGCTGCCCTGCTGGGAGGCCTGCACCCTCTGGACCCCTCAGCCAACGCCACGTGTTTTACTCCCTCGACTGCAGGTCTGTCCTAGGAATTTGGTCGGGGAAACAAGAACTGGGCCTGGTTGGAAGACCAGGGCTGAAGAAGAGCCCTTAATATTGCATTTCTCTTTTATCCTTCTGGGCATCTTTATTTTCCTTTCTCTTTATGGGGCACAGCCATTTTTGGAAATGCTTTAAATCACTATTGAAAAACCTTACTTGATCACTGAATCTTTCTAATAGCTAGCAGCTTTTCTAACTCTTACTTGGTGCTCCTCCTCAAAACTGCTAAAATCCCTATTTATAAAATGGCATCAAATGGATTACAGGTAGAGGTGGTTGGAAAGCCAAATGAAGCAGCTTTTTTTTATTTTTACTTTTTGGTAAAAAAAAATTCTAAAGGAATCAATTCTGAAGTATGAATTTTTAAAGTAACTTACAAGGAAAGTGATAGGTTGTCAGTAGTTATTAAAGGTAACTGGCCCTCTTGCTTCTCCCAGGACATAGTTTTTCTACTTGCCTGACCACATAAATTCTTTCGCCTTTGATTTTTAAAGTTAGGGATGTCTTCCGCCCCAGTACTAAAGCCCGGTTTGTGATTAAAGTTTCGTCAACGCACAGGGTGAGCAGGGAAGGCAGCGCGCCTGACAGCAAGTGCCCGGCGCCCGCCGTCCCTGCAGCCTGTTCCCCAGATCTCTGCTGGGCACTTGTGCTGTGTGCCGCCCACTGCCTCTCTGTTCTCTCCAGCCCGTACGTCATGGCGTCTGTAAGGCAATACTCAGTAGTTGCTTTCTGTTTCACAGTTGGTTTTCTTTTTGTTTTATTATTTCATAGCAAAAACTGTTCTCTGGATTTCATAGAATGAAACACACTCTTGCAAGGAATCATCACCTGTAACTACATTTAGTCTTTTACTCTAAATATACCACAACTTAGAATTTTTTAAAAGTACATGCTGAAATATATTAAAGCGGTTCCCTCTCATATTGTAAAACTGCTTTACAGCGATGAGCATCTCACAGAAGACGTAGCTATCTGGATGCTCGCAGTGGGATCAGGTACCAGAGACAGCGGGAGCGCAGCTATCCCCGGGTATTTGTAGAACGTTACCTCGCTTTAAAGGGAGGGGGAAGCTTCCATCCCAAGCTGAGGCAGACAAAGAGGTTTTTTCTCTGAAGTTTACATGGTTCACCTCAGTGGCCTCTGATGTTAAATGGAGCCTTCCTTCCAGTTCAGTTTGAAGGCTCTGAGCGACCTTCCACAAAGGAGGAGACAGTGAGGCAGCACCACCGACAGAAGAGCTGGACCCCGAAGATCTTGAAGCCAGCCCTTTCTGACCACAGTGAGGGGGAGAGAGTGGACCCAGCCCTGCCGCTGGAGAAGCAGCCGTGAGTCTCCCGCACAGCCAAGTAACAAACTGCAGCTGGTAGCTCATCCACAGCCTGGGAGTGGGGGGAGCACTGGCCCGTTTTTACCTGATTATTCCTGCTCATGAAGACCTGCCTGGGTGGGCTTGGTAATGAAAACCCACTTTCAAAGCCCAGTGCGCTTGTGCAGAATGGAAAGTGTACTGCATCCCAAGAGCCTGAGTTTAAATTTCATTCTCCTGTGTAGAGTGAAAACTTTTAAAATGACACTAGCCCGGTAGGTAACTCCCTCTTGGATTTCTGTTTTGACGCTTGTGGTGTCTCCCCCAACTCCATTGTCCAGTTGGTATCATGGTGCCATCACGCGTGCCGAGGCTGAGAGTCGACTACAACCCTGCAAAGAAGCTGGTTACCTGGTTCGGAACAGCGAGTCGGGGACCAGTAGGTACTCCATTGCACTGAAGTGAGTGTGGCAGCCTCGTGGCACCCATTTGGATACAGCGGCGGGGGTGTGGGGGTTGCGCCAAGTCAGTTTTCTCTGTCCTGGTCAGATGACCAGTCAGAAGAGATAGTCTTTCAAGGTGCTTCACAGGGGCGTATATTGCCAGAAAACAAGATGCATTTGTTTGCACAATGGATAGAAAATGCTCTGATTAGAATACAAAATTGGTTTTGTACATTAGTCAATTTCTGCTTTATATTACTCGATCTAAAGTAGGTCCTCTCACCAGAGAAATAACTCCTGATAAAAAGAATAATATCTTACAGGATACTTTAGTCATTCTTCTTTTACTCCCTAGTGTTTGGGGATTTTAATAAATTAGATCCCTTGATTGTTCAAATGCCAAGTCAATTTTGATACCAGCTTCTTCTGGTGAAGAAGGAAATGCTGACTTGCTATTAGTCCCTTGTCTGACTGTACACAGAACATCCATTTTTGCCTGATAGGCCTGGTGGAACTTGAATCATGGAAATTCTCGCTGCTGCGAGTTCAGCGGTGCTATATTGGAGGATCATTGTCAAGCGCCCTAACGGCATTTCCTTCCTGAGGAAGCTGAGCCCCTGCAGCTGAAACAATCAGGCTGGAGGGGAAGAGAGGTTGGGGTGGGAGGGTGTTTGAGCAAAGTGGCTCAGAGAACGGGATAGGCCAGCAGATATACAATACCAGGAATAGCTTTGCTGTGTTCCTGAACTAGTACTCGTGGATTAGATCTTTGAGCCTTCGGTGCCAGCTGTCATTACATGGAACCAGCAACAGTCTTTCCAGATTGAGGTGGAGTGAGAGAGAGGGGGAGGAGGAAACAGTTTTAATTATTATTCTTAATGTATCCTTTGGAGAAGAAAGAAGGAGGGAAATTTACACATGTCCTTTTGGCTGTGATGAAGATCATGAGTTTAAACCTCACCGTAGCAGTCTCATACTTGGGCTTAAGCACTAGCTTGGCAGTTTGGGGGCCAGGAGGGACTGGACTTCTTTTTGGTGTTTGTGTTTTTTGTCTGGTATCTGACGACTTGTATGTACTAAGGATAGACAACTCAAAGAGGACACACATTTGTTGAGGGCTGCACTTGTTTGTAACAGCTCCAGGAATGGATGAAAGCCTGTCCGCCGGTAAATCCGGCCGGGGTGTTTTCCGTGGGGAGGGATCCCCCTGTTCACTCATTCATGCTTCCCTCCTTGATTTGTTTTGATCCAGGACTAGTCAAGGATGCGTCCACATCATAGTGGCTCAGACCAAAGACAACAAGTACACGCTGAACCAGACCAGCGCGGTCTTCGACAGCATCCCCGAAGTGGTACACTATTATTCCAATGAGAAGCTGCCTTTCAAGGGGGCAGAACACATGACCTTACTCTACCCCGTGCACAACAAGCTACACTAAGGTTCAGCCACCGAAAGCCCTGGCTGGGCCTCCCACACCTAAGAGGGCATCAGCATTCCACCAGCATCTCAGGGCACAAGGCTGCACTGGGCTGTAATAATTAGTAGGAAGTGGAGGCCTTCCTTAATAAGTCAGAAAGTCTTTGGGCTTGAATCCACTCCATGACACTTGGTTACTGAGCTGTCCCTTTTCTCCCTGCTTAGTAGTTCTGTAGGAAGAAATCATAACTTCCCAGTCGCCTCCACTCTCTGGACTAGGGTGTTCTCTCTGTGGTGTGGCCCTCAGCAAAGGGAAGTCAGGAGTCCAGGAATATGGACGTTCTCCAGAAATGTGCTAATTGTCACCTGGAATGCCTTGTCTTCAAACAAACCAACACAAACATACTTGGCTTTTACATAAGACAGCAAAATGGTCGGGTGGACCAGAGGAGCGTATAATATCGGATTCCTTCTTGGACAAAAGGCTGAACAGTAGAGAATAAGTGAAGAGTGGACCTTAGAGAAAGCTGTCTTTCTCGGGTGGCCTAGTGCAGCTTCACAGTCCATGAAAATTCACAACTTTAGGGTCTGGCATAAGGATTATTTTGTGGTCAGCCTTCTAAAAAATTCGTGCTTTCTCTATGTCTGTGAGCTTTTTCATCATTTCAGCAGATCAGTAACACAAACATAAATAGGAAGGATGACTTAAGAATCACCAAAGAGGCTTCCAGTTAAGATGGTGGAGAGGGTAAATGTGGTACTTGCATCCTCCCACAACCACATGAAAATTGTAACTAAACTACAGAACAACCATCATCCAGAACTGCCTGAAATCTAGCTGAACAGAAGTCCTACAACTAAGGATATAAAGAAGAAGCCACATCAAGACTAGTAGGAGGAGCAGAGACGTGAACAGGCCGGTCCCACACCCACATATGGTAGATAAAAATCGGGAGGGATATCTCGGCTGTGGGGGTCCCCCTGAGGAGCAGTGGGTTCCAGCCCCACACCAGGCCCTGCAGTCTAGGGTTCCAGTGCCAGGAAGAGAGGTCCCCATAATTTCTGACTGTAAAAACTAGCAGGGATCAGCTCAGAGAGACAGAGGGCTTCTGGGGTCCCAGGCAGTCCCTATTAATGGGCCTGTGCATAGACTTATTTGGACTCACTCTCTCTAAGTTACAGCACTGGGGCAACAGCTCAGAGGACACCAGAGACATACGCGGAGGAACAGAATTATCTGGCGTGAGAAGGAGGGCTGGAGGGGCAGCATTCTCCCAGACAGAAATGCTGGCAGAGGCTGTTGTTCTTTTGCTGAGACCTCCCTCCCCCCATATCTGAGTCTCCATCAAGCTGGCTATCACTGCCCTGCCCTGGTGATTCCCTGAGACCCTGTCCCACCCAACCAGTGGGCCCATCCCAGTTGTTTCCTGTGGCTTTTCCATATGAATGGCCTGTCTTGGCTCCTGCTTCAGACTTTCTTAAAATTTCTCAAAAAGCAGTATGTAGTCTTGTGGTGCCCCTACCTCTTGCTGATTTGCCCCAGGCCTGGCACTAGTGGCAGGTGGCCTTAATTCACAGTTTGGCATCTCCTGGGCCCTCCAAGCCCAGCACAAGCAGCAGCTATCTACAGGTCACTTTGTAGTTCATGCCAGGAGGCCCCAGGCAGAACACACATGGCAGCAGGCCTTGGCCTGCACCTCTTGGGAGACCCCAGGGCCATTGCACCCAGTAGACAGCTTCACACCACATTGAAGCACCACCCAACCACCTCCACAAGCAACATACTCAAGGGGCAGACTCAGCTGGTGCCAGAGTCCTACTGAAGTGAGTCCTGTTCCATGGGGTGGGCCCCTGTGTAGCTGATCCTCCATGGTGGTTACAGCCAGTCCTTGCAGCTGATCAGCCTGGGGGTAAATCCCTCCCACTGACATGCCAACAGCAAACAAGGCTCAACTACAACAGCAGCGTGTATACAGGATAATCATGGGGAGGGCACACCTGGAGTGCCCAGCTGAGGTGAATAGGGAGGCTATTCCACTGGACCCTAAAGAATACCTACTACATTAGGACACTCTACCAGCCTGGGAGACATAGCAGCTCTGCCTAATACATAGAAGCAAACATGGGAAGCTCCCAAAATGAGGAGATGGAGAAACATGTCCCAAATTAAAGAACAAAACTGGGGGGGTGGGGGTGAAATAAAATGGAGACAAGCAATGTACCAAATGGAGAGTTCAAAACACTGGTTATAAGGATGTTTAATGAACTTAGTGAGAACTTCAACAGCTTAAAAAAAAGACATGGAAACCATAAAAAATAACCAGCCAGAAATGAAGGGTACACTAAATGAAATGAAGAATAACTTACAGGGACTCACAGTGGATGAAGCCGAGAATCAAGTCAGCAATTTGGAATATAAGGAAGAAAAAAGAATCCAAAAAAATGAGGATAGTGTAAGGAGCCTATGGGACAGCTTCAAGCATTCCAACGTTCACATCATGGGGGTGCCAGGAGAAGAGAGTAAGAAATTGAAAACCTATTTAAAACAATATAACAGAAAATTTCCCTAACCTGGTGAAGGAAATAGAAATGCAAGTTCAGGAAGTGAAGATAGTCCCAAACAAGATGAACCCAAAGAGGCCCTCCCCAAGATAATTAAAATGCAAAAGGTTAAAGACAGCAAGAATCTTAAAAGCAGCAAGGGAAAAGCAGTTAACTATGAGGGAGCTCCCATAAGACTGTCAGCTGATTTCTCAACAGAAACTTTGCAGAGATTGGCAAACAGAAGGGATTGGCAAGGAATATTCAAAGTGATGGAAAGCAAGGACCAACCAAGATTGCTCTACCCAGCAAAGCTATCATTTAGAATTAAAGGACCTACAAAGAGTTTCCCAGACAATAAAAAGCTAAAGGACTTCATCACCGCCAAACCAGTATTATATGAAATGTTAAAGGGTCTTCTTTAAGAAGAAAAAAATAGATTAAAAAATATGAACAATTAAGTGACAATAAATATGTATCTATCAACAATTGAATCTAAAAATCAAAATGAATAAGCTGAATAGAAACAGACTCAAAGATACAGAAAACATTTTGACAGTTGCCAGATGGGCAGGAGAGGAGAGTGGGTTTAAAGAGTGAAGGGATTAAGAAGTACAAATTGGTAGTTACAGAACACTCATGGGGGTGAAAAGTACAGCATAGGGAATAGAGTCAGTAATCTAGAAATTATATATGGTGTCAGATGGGTACGAGATCTATTGGGATGATCACTTTGTAAGATATATAGTGTCTAATCACTGGGGTGTACACCTGAAACTAATGTAATATTGTATGTCAACTGTAATTGAAATATAAAAAATGATTTAAAAACAATTGCCAAAATAATTAAACATTGGCATTATTATAATTCTGAATTGTAGAACAAACAACAATGATTTCATTTCTGATTTTTAAAATATTTGAAAATTTACAAAGCTCAACAACTGTTTTCTTATTGGATAATTACACAGAACTTCTGATACCTTTGATCTCATCTTTGGGCGTTATGGTTGTTATGAAACTTTTTAAATTTTGTCCGTAAAATTAGATTTGCCTTGTATTTTTAGAGTGAATTAAACACATATTTATAACTCTAGGATCTGATTGTATGAACTGGGTCTCTAAAGCCTGCAAAGTCTCTCTCATGCTGTACAAAGCAGACCCGTTCACACTGTATAAAAATATTTTAAAAGACTGAGCTTTTTCTCTAACTCTGCTTAAGATATTAAATTAATATTCATACTGTTGTTATCCTTAAATGTTGTAAACTTATGTCACCAATTTCCTTACTGTGAAAAAAGAGAAGTCGGAATGGCATGCTGTGAGAAGACCACCGTGGTGAGCGGCTCCATAGTTACGACTGAGCGGAGTCTCTGATCTGGAGTTTGTAGCCGGGTTCTCAGAGCCAGTCCGTGTGCAGATGTGCTGATTGTCACCAATGGCAAGTTAACTTGTGTAGCTTCTTTGAAATACACACCAAAAAATATTGATTTGGGTAATTTGGGGGGGAATGTATCTTTCTAGTTATTAGTCATCATTTTACAATTATGATTTAGAGGTTAGTAAATATTTGCTTCTTTATTCAGTTAAGATTGTAGCCCAAGGGTTGTGTGATCTTTGATTTAAAATTTTGAGAGAAACTTTTTCTTACTGGATCCCAATGATTGTATTAATAAAGAGTGTTCTGTTTTTCAAGTACTGATAGAATTGTTTAACTGTGTATTGGCTCATGTACTCTATCTTTAGTACAAGATTTTTTAATCTTTAGCATCCGTAGTCCCAGTTCCATTCAACAAATATTTATTGCCTTGCATATACAAATAATTCATTGTGTTAAAATTATTTTTAGTTCAATGTTCTAGAAATGAAACCTTATTTTTTACTTAGACTTATTCTACAAAGCAAATAAACCAGTTATCCTAATTTTAATAAATACTAAAAGCTTTGCAAAAATTTTTCTTTGTGCATGAAATGATTCTTGGCCCATACCCAGCAACTGTGATGAATGTATAATGAAATAACATCTTGAAAGCAAACCTGATACATTAAGTATTTATTGAGCTTCTAGCAAATGCTCAGTATTGTGCTTATTCTATACGATTTTTCTGTGACAGTCATACTATTTTGCTTATATAATCAAAAGTGGAGATGTGGAGTTTATTTATAGACCAGGTTCTTCACAGTTGTGCAGGAGGTTATAATAAGAAATACAGTAAATGAGTAGCAGGGGGGTTAGGCTACTATTTTCTCCTTCAGGTTGTGACACAAGCTGACAAAAGCCAAGGAATCCGCAGCTGGGTGGTGGCACAAAGTACCATTCCTTCTAACACAATTAGGCCCAGCAGGGTGTCCCTCGTGGCTTCCTTGCTAAGCTTCCCGGGCCAGCTGGTCTGTAGCTCTCCGACAAGTTTCCTCTCTGAACCCTGAATGCTTGGGCTTTCCGTCATTTTGTCTTGATATGTGTTTTCCTATAATCTTCATTCTCTTGAGTTAATTATGTCTCCCAGAATGCTTTTTGATTCTTTCTGGAGAAAATAATGTCTTCGAACAAATTTGTGCTCGCTTGCCTTGAATATTGCATCCATAAGAGCTTCCTGCATCTGTGTTTTTTCTCCTTTATCACTCCTTTTTTTAAATCTTCACCTGAGGATATGTTTAGTGATTTTAGAGAGGAAGGGGGAGAGAGGAACATGTATATAAGAGAAACATCCATCAGCTGCCTCCCAATCACACCCTGATCTGGGATGCAATCTGCAACCCAGGCATGTGCCCTGCCCTGCTATCCAACCTGCAGCCTTTTGGTGTAAGGGGAACGGCACTCCAACCAACTGAGCACCTGGCCAGGGCTATCACACCCCTTTATAAAAAGTAACTCCTTTCTCCGGGTTAATATTAGATGAGCTGACTTAGTTGCTTTGTTTCAGGCCTGTAAGAGTAGAGGGTAAAAGGACTTTTCTATTTACTTTGCTACCATAGCTATTTCTATCAGCTTGGATTCAACCTTTGGAGTTGTGTTTAAATACGTTGGAACAAAATAATAGAGAAATGTTAATATGTGTACAAAAAGGTAAATATTGATATGCCTCATCTCTATGAGGGACAGATGTGTCCTCTGAAGTTATTCAAACTACTTTCTTAAGAAGCATCTATAAAAAGTGCCTTTATTTTTTCTGTTTAAAGTCTCTATATTTTGCTGAGTTGTTACTCATTATTGGCATCTGCCACAGAACAGGGAAGTGAACAGATAATCTCTGGAGATAGCCAGAAAATTTTGGCACAGGCGGGAAAATAGTACTTATCAGTGGCTTTTCAAATGAGGGTAGCCTTGCCCTGACTGGTGTGGCTCAGTTGGTTGGATGTCATCCCACAAAGCGGAGGGCTGCCAGTTTGATTCCAGGTCGGGGCACATCCCTGGGTTGCAGGCCCAGTCTCCTCGCCCTCCCACCCCCTTCAGCTGGGGTCCGTGCAAGAAGCAACCAATCAATGTTTCTCTCACACATCAATATTTCTCTCCCTTTCTTTCCCCCTCCCTTCCCCTCTCTAAAAAAAATATAATAATATGAGGTCTGTCCAGAAAGTATCGAGCCATGTAATAGGAAAAGTAGACACTTATTGAAGAAGACACAAGAAACCGTGTACACAGAACAATGACACCTCAGTCCCCATCAAAGTAGGCACCTTGGGACCTCACACAGTTCTCCCAATCGCCATTAGCAGCCCCCTCATATCTTCCTGAATCTCACTGATGATCTGAATTCTCTTCTCTTTCAAAGGCAATTTTAGTTTTGGGAAAAACCAGAAGTTGCAGGGTGCCGTAGGGGGGCTGAGTCGCCTGGGTGATTTGTTGTTTCACCAAAAAACTCTACACAAGACATGTGATACATGAGCAAGTGAATTGTCATGATGAAGCTGCCAGTCACCGTTGCCCATAGTTGCAGCCTTCTGAATCATCCAAATAGTTTCCATGGAGGAGTGTGGAAGCTTAATGCAAAATTTGATGGGAACTCGTTGCTCTACTCGTTCAAACACTTTGAATGTTATGGCCATTGAGTGAGCATGTGATGGTACACGTGCTCGCTCAATGGCTTCTACCTCCCCCGCTGACTAGTAAAGTCATCATTGTTCACACGTGCGCATTCCAGTCCACTCTCCTTGGCTGCCAGGGGACATCGATGTTGATGTCACACAAACCATTCTCATTATATTAACAGTGGCTAGACTTTTTCTGGACAGACCTTGTAAATAAAATCTTTTTTTTTTAAATGAGAGTAGCCCTTTTTTTTTAGTATTCTACTAAATTGTTTTTTTTTTAAGTCAAAGGTTAATGCATCATTTTTCCTTCAGCGTGAAGTGGGGACCAAGATGTCTAGATTTCATTTCCTTTCTCCTCTGCATCCTTTTAATATTTAGCAGAATTTCTTTAATACTTTCCCATCGATGTCTTGTATTCATTAGTTATCTCTCTTAGTCTCCTTAACCAGCCCTATTTTGGCCCTATGCTCTCTTTAGAATTACTTTTCTTCATTCTCCTCTCAAATTGTTATAACCCCATTAACTTGGACTTACAGAAACTTGGACTTTAATTTAGCCTTCTTAATTTCTGACCTTATAGGTAGAGCAATGGTGTGTTACTGCCATCTAATGGAAAGAGAGCAAACTGCAGTGGGAAAATGAGCCGCACATCTAGGGTGTTTTCTAAAGGATTTCTGATCCAGTCCATAGCGTGAAAAATGATGACACAGCAGTTGCCATCTTGGAATCTGTCTTTTCCTGTGGAAAGGGTGATTTATAGCCTAATACAACTCTCATCCCGAGGCCCCTGAACTGTGGCTGGATCATGTCGTTTAGAATCTTCAATTGTATGTTAATGAATATGCTAGCCACAGACAATTGAGACAAGCATCTCATTTTGTCAAGTTCTTAACCATTTGCTTATTTGTCAGTGGGCTTTAAAATTTTAAATATCGATGAATACATAATTGTAACTTTTGAAAATATTTGAGGATTGTATATAATACAAGTGCCTATCTGTAGAGCTTTAGTAATTTATATTATAACAGAAAAATTTTATAAAATTTCTGGATGTTTGCAGTAGCCAGTGTAGGCTGCATGCCTTCCTGAAGATGGTTTAATCTGAAGTGTAACTTTAAGGAAACATTACTTCAAGAAAACCTTGTCTTGCTTGATTTGCTTAGTTTTGAGAGTCATTTCCCTTCATAAACACAAACACCTTTCTGGGGTAGCAGCTATAGCAAAGAGGGTCAAAATTTTATTTGTAATCATTGTTAGTGAAATGTATCAGCAAACCATGATTGAACATAACCAGACCTGACCTTAATTTTTTTTATCCTCACCCAAGGACAGGCTTATTGATATTAAAGAGGGGAGGGTGTAACCGGGTATAGGCTGAGAGACCCCAGGGCCCCCCACAAGCCTAGCCTGGGGGCTGGGAAAAGCAGCAGCAGCAGGGATTGAGAGTTATTTTGTACATTAATAACAGCAGGCTAGCTGCACAGCCTGTGCAGAGCCAGGGAGACATGCGTGACTGTGATGTAGCTGGGAGGCAGCTCCCCGGCACCCACCCCCACCCCCAACTCACGGGTCACAGTGGTTACAGTGCCTGTGCAAGAGCGTGGAGGTGGTTCACTCCAGGCCTCGGGGTCACACCTGCCTGGACTAACTATGGCAGCCAAGAAAGGCAGAGAATACAGGAGTGCGTGCACCTGATTGTGGGAGGACTCAGAAAAGGGGTATGGAGGAAGATCTGCACCAGGATTAACACCCAGATGTGGCAGCCATGCTGAAGTTTAACCACGCAGTTTTGGGAAAAGGACAGGGGGTCGCTTGACCACATGGCTTAGGAAGCAGGAAAGCAAAATGCAGCAACCATGCAGAGCTTTCTCTTAGCAGTTTGAGAGAATGCAGAAGGACTCCCACCTGCCCACCAGGAGGATGAGGTTTGGGATTAAGAACGGGAGCCTAGCCAAGCTACGGACTTCCGCTTTCTTTTCCTGAGATACGGTACCCCTGACTGGCCTGACTGGGCAAAGAGGGGAAGGCAGGACTGTGTGTGTGTGTTGGTGAGTGTCTTAAAGGGACTTCAGGATTTAACAGTGACATTCTATTACTCTAAACCTGTATAAGTTTTGATAAATAGTTCCTTTTCTTTTTACTAAACTCTGGCATTGAGAGCAACAGTTCCTAACACGGCAGCGGGCAAAGAAGAACCATAGTAAAACGGATGCCAGGGGAGTGGGGTTGTTTCTGTAACAAAGGGAGGAATAGAGAGAGGGACAGAAATATCCATATAAGAGAGAAGCATCAATCAGTTGCCTCCTGTTTGCACCCTAACTCGGGAGCAAACCCGAAGCCTGGGCGTGTGCCCTGACCAGGGGCCAGACCTGCAGTCTTGTGGTGTGCCGGACGCCGCTCAACCCACTGAGGCACCCTGGCCAGGGCCTGCCCTTAACTTTTTCTCAGTTCGTCTTTAGAGCCCTTCTATTCTGTTTTAATTCCCACATAAAACAGAAACACACTGAAGTTGTACTCTGTCTCCTTGACCACCTTCTTCTGGAGTAGACAGCTGTTGCATTTGCCACCGTCCCTGATGGGGTGTCACAGTGGCGGCTTTGTTTTTGTTTTCATTGTGGTTTGCCCTTCACACAGATGTCCTCATCCTGTCCGTGGGATTTGATACTGTAGTCTGTTGTAAAAATCTATATATTTTTAAACCTGCAGCAGATGATTTTGATACTCAGTTATGGCTGAGAGTCACCATTAGAAGCTACTGTTTAGAAATTTGAAATAAATTCATTTGAAATTCTAGAATAAGGCTATAGTGTTGAGTCTTCTGGTATCAAATTTTAAATTTCCATTGAACATTTATATAAACTGCCACCAGGTGGCAAGGGCTTATTGTGTTTCCCCATCTTTGTTAACAGAAAAGGAAGTTTGCATTGAGAAATGTTCACCTCACCACCACTCCCCAAGCAAAGCAACTGAATAATGGTTTTCAGAATTCAGGCTGAGCACACGATTTTAAGAACCCAAGGTTCTGAGTGTTGAGTGTTGGATTCAGACCCTGTGAGAGGCCAAGATGTAAGTAATGAGAATGCACTCTTACTAGGTGCGCTGCTGAACAAATGTTTTCGTACTGCACTGTCTTGTTTTAATTCTCCGCAGCTCAGTGAGCCAGGTGGGGGCCTCGCTTTTCACACAGGGACCTGGTACGAGGAGTAATCCAAGAGCTCGTGCTGGGTTAGTCACATGGCGAATGGGAGAACCCAGGTCGAATTCTAGAGTGGCTCTTAATTACTATACCTGTACTTTTCCTTTGAGAGAGTGTACTTGGCCTGCAGAATTCTTCCATTTGAAGAATATAATTGGTCAAACTTAGGCAAGTAGTAATAAACTGACCACCTTGTTTTAGTTAGCAGGTGAAAAATAAAGATTAAAAAGCCATTCACAATAGCCAAGAAGTGCAAGCAACCCAGATGTGCATGGACGGATCAAAGCATAAACAAAATGTAGTGCATGCACATACATACACGCAGTAGAGTATGATTCAGCCTTAAGAAGGAATGAAATTCAGATGCATGCTACAACAAGGATGACTTTTGCTGAGTGAAATAACCCAGTTACAAAAAGACAAATACCGTACAATTCCACTTACACAAGGTACCAAGAGGACTCATATTCATAGAAACAGAAGGTAGAATGGTGGTTGCCAGTACCTGGGAGGAGGGGAAAGTAGGAAATTATTTGGTGAGGTTTCATCTTTGCAAAATGAAAATGATTTTAAGGTTATTTATATAACAGTGTAAATATACTTAACACTATTAAATGCTATACTTAAAAGTGGATAGGATGGCAAATTCAGTGTTATGTGTCTTTCACCAAAGTTAAAAACAAAACTAAACTATGCCAGTTTACTATCTTACAGTGAGAATGTAACTAGCAGACTGGACATCCAGGTTGCCAGGTGCGACCAATGTGCTCTCTCCTCATAGATGTGCCTTGTGGACTTGAGGTAGGGGGACAGGAATTGGGTTTAGGGATCCAAGTCCACTGTCAGGACACCGCTGTGCTGGGTCAGACAGGTCATGTCCATGAGCCAAGGTATCCTTTTCCCTCTTGGGAGACGCTCGTGCCACAGATCTGGGCAGTCTGGAGTCCTGTGAGACAATCTGAGCTCTGGTCATCAACATGTGGTTATATATGAGGACATTCACTCTGAGACACGCAGATTATCATTTGCGAAGTCTACACATAGCAGCAGAATCACTCCCCCTACCCTGTGAATCATAGAGCATGAATCACTGTATCATCTTGATTCAAACTAAAAATGCTTCCTATGTGACATTTTTTCAATGATTCAGATTGCCTTCTGACTTATGTGCATAAACAAATGGGATTACTAGTTTGGATTAATTGATGGGAAGATATATTACTTATTGTGCATGTAAAAGCCAATTAGTTCATCAAGGCATCAAGCAGTGTGTCATTGATAAGTGAGAATCGTAGTTTACATTAAAGGATAGTTAAGGAAGGTGTGGTAATATTCATTTTGAATTATTTTAAATGGTACATTTGCAAGCAAAGCATCTCCCTAAAATCATTGATCTTTTTAAACTAGAGAATGTCAAAGCTGTTTAAAGATTAATATAATGAATCATTCTGTACCCAGCTTCAACAATTACTGTCTCATAGACAATTTTGTTTTATCTATGATTCACACCTACTTCTTGCGCTTTTTAATAAACAATTTTTATAGGCAATATAACATGGTTGAACTATTCCAAAATAGGATTATAATTGTTTAATAAAAGATGTTTTACTTCAGGTCAAGATGGTGCCATAGGTAAACACAGCTCGCCTCCTCACACAACCACATCAAAATTACAACTAAATTATAGAACAACCATCACTCAGAACTGTGAAAATAGAGTTGAATGAAAGTCTGACAGCTATGGAATTGAAGACATCACATCCATCCAGACTGGTAGGAGGGGTGGAGACATGGAACGGGCTGGTCCCACATCCCCGTGTGGTGGATAAAAATTCAGGAGGGATATCTCAAGAGCGAGGAGTCCCAGCTCCCAAGTCCAGGGTTCCAGTGCCAGGAAGATAAGCCCCCATAACTTTTGGCTGCAAAAAATAGCAAGGATTGAGTTGGTGGAAGAAACTTCTGGAGTCCCAATCAGTTCTTCTTAAAGATCCCACACACGGACTCACTCAGACTCACTCCCTCTGAGCTCCAGCACCAGGACAGCAGCTGAAAGGCACCGTGGCACATAGGGAAGAAGTGAAGTGTCTGACATCAAAGCAGGAGCTGGGAGAGAGATTTCTCCCAGACAGAAATGCAGGCAGAGGCCACTGTCCCTTTTCTAAGCCCTCCTCCCACAGAACCACAGAGCCACAGAGCCAGCAGGCAGGTGCCATATCTGAGACTCCATCAACCTGGCTAACACTGTTTGCCCCCAACCTGGAGATTCCCTCAGACTTACAGGCCCACCCAAACTTTTAATTCTGATTTTTCCATATGAATGGCTGGTCTTGGCTCATGTTTCACAACTTCCTAAATCCTATCAAACAAGTAACATCCAGCCTCAGTTATCCCCAGCCCTTGCTAAGTAGCCCCAGGCCTGGCACCAGCAGTAGCCAGCCTAGATTCACTGCTTGGCCTCACCTGGGAATCTCCAAGTTGAGAACAGCTACTAGCCATCTCAGATTGCTTTATACCTCATTCAGGGTGGCCCAGGACAGAACACAGGTGGGAGCTGATCTTGGCCTACACCACCTGGGGAACCCCCGAGCCTGTGCACCCAGTAGACAGCTACAGATCGCACTGCAGCACCACCACCCTGCTTCTCCACGGAGGGCAGAGGTTGGTGGTCAGTAGTCACAGCCTGTCTTTGCAGCTACTGGCCTGGGTAAATCCTTCTCATTGACCTGCCAAAAGCAATCAAGTCTCAACTACAAGACAAGGGAGTATGCAACCCACAAGGAAGGGCGTAACTCAAATACCTTTCTTGATTGATAGGGGAGGCTGTGCCACTTGACCCTACAGGACACATACTATATTAGGCCACACTACCTAGACAGGGAGTCATAGCAGCTCTACCTAATATATAGAAACAAACACAGGCAGACTGCCAAAATGAGAAGACAAAGAAACATGGCTGAAATGAAAGAACAGCTCAAAACTCCAGAAAAAGAGCTAAACAAAATGGAGACAAGCAAACTATCAGGTGCAGTTCAAAACACTGGTTATAAAGATGCTCAAGGGACTTAGTGAGGACCTCAGCAGCATAAAAAAGACCCAGTCAGAAATGAAGGATACACTAATTGAAATAAAGAACAACTTTCAGGGAAATAACAATAGAGTGCATGAAGCTGAGAATCAAATCAATGATTTGGAACATAAGGAAACAAAAAACAACCAATCAGAAAAACAAGAAAAAAGAACCCCAAAAAATGAGTATAGTCAGCCTCTGGGACAACTTCAAGCATTTCAACATTTTCATCACAGGGGTGCCAGGAGGAAAAGAGAAAGAGCAAGAAATTGAAAATCTGTTTGAAAAAAATAAGGAAAGAAAAATTCCCTAATTTGGTGAAAGAAATATACAGGCAAGTCCAGGAAGCACAGAGAATCCAAAACAAGATGGATACAAAGAGGGCTACCCTTTACAATGCACTTGAACACATCATATTAAAATGCCAAAGGTCAAAGATAAAGAGAGGATCTTAAAAGTAGCAAGAGAAAAACAGTTAGTTAGCTACAGGGGAATTCCCATAGGACTGTCAGCTAATTTCTCAAAAGAAACTTTGCAGGCAAGAAGGGATTGACAAGAAATATTCAAAGTCATGAAAAGCAGGACCTACAGCTAAGATTTCTCTACCCAGCAAAGTTATCATTTAGAATCAAAGGACAGATGAAGTGCTTCCCAGACAAGAAAAAACTAAAGGAGCCCTGGCTGGTGTGGCTCAGTGTATTGAGTGCCAGCCTGTGAACACAAGGGTCACCAGTTTGATTCCCAATCAGGGCACATGCCTGGGTTGTAGGCCAGGTCCCCAGTAGGGGGTGAATAAGAGGCAGCCACACTTGATATTTCTCTACCTTTCTTTCTCCCTCTCCTTCTTCCCCTCCATCTAAAAATAATAAATAAAATCTTTAAAAAGAAACAAAGAAAAACTAAAGAAGTTCATCATCACCAAACCATTATGATATGAAATGTTAAAGAGACTTATTTAAGAAAAAGAAGGTCAGACTTCTGGCCAAGATGGAGGCATAGGTAGACACACTGTGCCTCCTTGCACAAGCAAAAGCACAACAACAAATTTAAAAACCAAAAAATAAAACCAGAACTGATAGAAAATCAAACTGTATGGACATGTGACAACCAAGGAGTTAAAGATGAAACATTCATCCAGACCAGCAGGAGGGGTGGAGACAGGCAGTAGGGTGTTGAGGACTCACAGCAAGGCAGCAGCTGGTGAACCCGGCCAGGCGGTGGCTTGTGGACTGGGCGGTCCCACATCCAAGTTCAGATAAATACAGAGGAACAACCAGGGAGTGAGACAGACCCACAATCCAGGGTTCCAGCACGCAGAAATAAAGCCTCAAACCTCTGATTGAAAACCCCTGTGGGGGCTGAGGCGGCAGTGGGAGAAATTTCCAGCCTCACAGGAGAGTTCACTGGAGAGACCCACAGGGTTCTAGAATGTACACAAGTCCCCCAACCTGGGAATCAGCCCAGAAGGGGCCAATTTGCTTGTGGATAGTGGGACAAGTGACTGAAAACTGACAGAGAGCACAGCAAGCAGCACCGTTCTCTCTCCAATCCCTCCCCCACATACAGCACAACAACACAGTGACGTGGATTGCCACGCCCTGGTGAATACCTAAGGCTCCACCCCTTATACATAACAGGTGTGCCGAGAGAAAAAAATGGCCCAAATAAAAGAACAGATCGAAGCTCCAGAAAAAATACAACTAAGTAATGAAGAAATAGCCAACCTATCAGATGCACAGTTCAAAACACTAGTAATCAGGATGCTCACAGAAATGGTTGAATATGGTCATGAATTAGAGGAAAAAATGAAGGCTATGAAAAGTGAAATAAAGGAAAATGTACAGAGAACCAACAGTGACGGGAAGGAAACCAGGACTCAAATCGACAATTTGGAGCAGAAGAAAGAAATAAACATTCAACCAGAACAAAATGAAGAAACAAAAATTCAAAAAAATGAGGAGAGGCTTAGGGACCTCCAGGACATCTTGAAACATTCCAACATCTGAATAATAGGGGTGCCAGAAGGAGAAGAGGAAGAGCAAGAAATTGAAAACTTATTTTAAAACATAATGAAGGAGAACTTCCCCAATCTGGCAAAGAAAATAGACTTCTAGGAAGTCCAGGAAGCTCACATAGTCCCAAAGAAGTTGGACTCAAGGAAGCACACACCAAGACACAACATAATTACATTAGCCAAGATTAAAGATAAAGAGAGAATCTTAAAAGCAGCAAGAGAAAAGGAGACAGTTACCTGCAAAGGAGTTCCTATAAGACTATCAGCTGATTTCTCAAAAGAAACCTTAAAGGCAAGAAGGGGCTGGAAAGAAGTATTCCATGTCATGAAAGGCAAGGACCTACATCCCAGATTGCTCTGTCCAGCAAAGCTCTTATTTAGAATGGAAGGGCAGATAAAGTGCTTCCCAGATAAGGTCAAGTTAAAGGAGTTCATCATCACCCAACCCTTATTATATGAAATATTAAAGAGACTTATCTAAGAAAAAGAAGATAAAAAATATAAACAGTAAAATGACAAGAAGCTCACAGTTATTAACAATGAAACCTAAAAAGAAAACAAACAACTAGAACAGGAACAGAACCACAGAAATGGAGATCACATGGAGGGTTATCAGTGGGGCGTGAGTAGGAGAGAGGGGGAAAAGGTACAGAGAATAAGTAACATAAACAGTAGGTAGAAAATAGACAGGTAGCGGTTAAAATTAGTACAGGAAATGTAGACGCCAAAGAACTGATACGTATGACCCATGGACATGAACTAAAGGTGGGGAATGCAGGTGAGAGGGGGTGTGCAGGGAAGAGGGGAATAAAGGGGGGAAAAGGGGACAACTGTAAATAGCAAAATCAATAAAACATTTTTTAAAAAAGGAAAAAAGTAAAAAAAAATAAAATGAAGGTCAAAACTATGAACAATAAAATGGCAATAAATACGTATCTATCAACAACTGAATCTAAAAACAGCCCTGGCCGGTGTGGCTAAGTGGATTGAGTGCCAGCCTGTGAACCAAAAGTTCTCTGGTTCAACTCCCAGGGCATATGCCTAGGTTGTGGGCCAGGTCCCCAGTTGGGGGCATGCAAGAGGCAACCAATCATGTATCTCTAGCACATCAATGTTTCTCTCCCTCTCTTTCTCCCTCCCTTCCCCTCTCTCTAAGTATAAATAAAATCTTAAAAACAAACTGAGCAAACAAGAAAAAGAGAGACAGAGTCATGGATACAAAGAGGGTTTTGATGGTGGCCAGATGGGAGGGGATGTGGGAGAATGGGTGAAGAGGTGAGGGGAGTAAGAAGTACAAATAGGTAGGTACAGATAGCCACGGGAATGTCCTGTACAGTGTAGGAAATAGAGTAGCAGGGGTGTCCAACCTGTGGCCCGTGGGCCACGTGCAGCTCAGGATGGCCGTGAATGTGGCCCAACACAAAGTCGTAAATCTACATAAAACATTGAGATTTTTTGTGTGATTGCATGTTGAAATGTATTTAATATGTGGCTCAGGTCAACTCTTCCTCTTCCATTGTAGCCCCAAGACATCAAAGGTTGGACACCCCTGGAGCCCAAGAACTTTTACCCATGACCCATGGACACGAACAATGGTGGGGGATTGCCCAAGGGAGTAGGGCGTAGGGTGGAGGGGGGCAAAGGGGGAAAAATTGGGACAACTGTAATAGCATAATCAGTAAAATATAATTTAAGAAGATCTTTAATTGTAAAAACATACGTGCTCATGAAAAAATATATGCATAAAAGAAAAAAGGAGCAAACCTGGTCTTCAGGGACTTCCTACTGCTCTTAGAATATTGCAGCATTGCTCAACATGGTCCGTATCCAAGGCAGACTTCCCTCCCCCTTCCCCACCCCTCCCTGCAGCCCTTGGCCAGCCTTTCCCTGTGTGTGGCCCCTCCACCTGGACCCTCCTCCTCCATCTTCACTCTCCCCATTTCTACCCCTTCCTTCTCTGACTTCCCAGACCAGATCAGTTATTTGCTCCCAGAAACAGCATGTGCTAGTAACGGTGTGGCCCGCTGGATGGACTGTCAGCCTCTTGAGGAAGCTATTAGATCGTCTTGTATCCTCAAAGGCAGCGCTGTGGTTCAGTCAACATTCCCTAAATGACTCCCACCACCCAGAAAGAACCAGTACTCACAATGTAGCGACCGCTCATCTTTCCAGAAATAGTGGATGGGATAAGGTCTCCGAGCCATAAAGAAAGCACAATTTGAGGATTTCAAGGAGGTTCATTAAAATGCATACCAAGAAAGCAACAGGAAAAAAAAACAATCATTCACACAGCGTTCGGATGGGCTGATATGGATGGAAGGGAAGTGGCCTGATTGGGTTTCTGATCTAGGATCATTACATATAAGGAATTGGTTGTGTCCCTACCTTTTGCGACCCGTCTGCTTTGTGGCTGCCTGTGATGTGAGCAGCGCTGGGGCCTGGCTGCTTCAGGGTCACCCACAGGAGCCCCAGGACATGCTCGTGTGGGGCCCAGACTCCAGCACCTTCCCACACTGACAGGAGTCCATGCCCCCATCTCCCTTCCGGGGAGAGGCGCCAGGCCTCCACCCACGCAGGGCAAGGGCACCTGGCCTGGGAAGGGCGTTGGCAAACGGCCCACCCAGGCAGTCACCGGTGGCTGAGGGGCCACATGGCAGGGTAAAAAATGCCAACCGTGGAGTCAGGCAGAGCCAGATTTGGAGTCCAGTTCAGCCTCTTAACGAGCTCAGGCTTCTTAGGCCACTATTTTTACCAGTGTGAGCCTCAGTGGCGTCCTCTGTAACCAGGTGAAAACACCTCGCCGCGTCATTAGGATGAGAAAGAGTATCCTGCTTACAAAACACCTGGTGGCGGGTCCACAAATGGCGGCCTTTATTTTTAGCTACTTTTCATAGACCGTCTCTACCAAAAAAGATTCTGTGGACTTCTACGCAACCAGCAGGGCCAGTGGTGTAGCTGTCTGCTGCCCACAGGTTTTGCTTTCCAGTTAATACCCACGGTAACATGCCGCTGCGGAGCCTCCCCTCCAGCCCCGGGGCAGCACAGAGACCCTCAAAGCCAGCTGCACAGCAGGATAACTTGTGCAACTTACACTTCAGGACAGACACCACCCATTATTGTGATTCAGAGGGACCTGTCCACAGACACAGTCCACTGAAGTATGCCAAGTCCTGAATGTGAGCCCCTCATAGCACCTGCCTCGTCGTAGAAACTGTCACCCCCCAGGGTCGTCGTCACCCTCCTCAGAACCGTCCCGGAGCTTATTCAGTGTTCTGGAGTCCACATCAGACGGAGCTGGAATCCCTGCCGTGTACACCAGCACATACGTATGCCTGTGGGGAGCACGTGCTGCCCGTGTGAGTCAGGAAGACGCCCACCCCCAGCACGTCTCGCCAGCGTGTCCCACTGAGTCATCTCATCACTTAAAACCCTAACTGGGCAGCACACGCATTTAAAGACCCAGGCCAGGTGGGCACAGTGGGCGAAGAGATCAAGAGGTACAGGTTTACAAATATAAAATGATTAAGTCATGGGGGTATAATGGACAGCATAATAACTATAACAGATAATACTGTATTGCACATTTGAAAGTATTAGGAGGGTAGATCTTGAAAGTTCTCATCACAAGAAAAGCTTTTCTACCTACAGCGTCTGGGGTGGATGTTAACTGGGCTTACCGTGGTGGCCGTCTTGCTGTTTCTACAAAGATTGAGTCGTTAAGTTGTGCGCCTGGCACTAATATAACGTTATGTCATTTCTACCTCAATGAGGCCAAAATGAAATAAAGACCAAAGTAAAATACAATTGTCCTCCCAATAAATCCCATTTCTTTTTTTATGTATTTTATTGATTATGCTATTACAGTTGTCCCATTACCCACCTCCATTCCCCTCCACCCTAAACACCCCCTCCCACCCACATTCCCCCCCTTTAGTTCATGTCCATGTGTCTGTCATAAGTTCTTTGCTGCTACATTTCTCCTACTATTCTTGCCCTCCCCCTGTCTATTTTCTCCCTACCATCTATGCTACTTATTCTCTGTACCCTTCCCCCCCTCCTCTTCCCACTCCCCTGTTGCTAACCCTCCTTGTGATCTCCATTTCTGTGGTTCTGTTTCTATTTAGTTGTTTGCTTAGTTTCTTCTTGTTTTTGCTTTAGGTGCAGTTGTTAATAACTGTGAGTTTGCTGTCATTTTACTACACATGTTTTTTATCTTCTTTCTCTTAGATAAGTCCCTTTAACATTTCATACAATAAGGGCTTGGTGATGATGAACTCCTTTAACTTGACCTTATCTGAGAAGCCCTTGATCTGCCCTTCCATTCTAAATGAAAGCTTTGCTGGATAGAGCAATCTGGGATATAGGTCCTTGTCTTTCATGACTTGGAATACTTCTTTTCATCCCCTTCTTTCCTGTAAGGTCTCTTTGGAGAAATCAGCTGACAGTCTGATGGGAACTCCTTTGTAGGTTACTATCCCCTTATCTCTTGCTGCTTCTAGGATTCTCTCCTTCATTTTTACCTTGGCTAATGTAATTATGATGTGCTTTGGTGTGTTCCTCCTTGGGTCCAACTTCTTTGGGACTCTCCGAGCTTCCTGGACTTCCTGAAAGTCTATTTCCTTTGCCAGATTGGGGACGTTCTCCTTTATTATTTGTTCAAATATCTTTTCCACTTGTTGTTTTTTCTCTTCTCCTTCTGGTATCCCTATAATTCGGATGTTGGAACGTTTAAAGATGTCCCGGAGGTTCCAAAGCCTCTCCTCATTTTTTTGAATTCTTATTTCTTCATTCTTTTCTGGTTTTATATTTTGTTCTTCCTTCTGGTC
>CM052551.1:17286897-17306307 GCA_028533065.1 Trachops cirrhosus | reverse complement strand
GCTTTGAACTGTGCATCTGATATGTTGGCTATCTCTTGGTCGCTTAAAAGAATGGGTTCTGGAGGTTTGAATTCTTCTCCTGTTTGAGCCATCTCTTTGCTGTTTTGTTTTGTTTTGTTTTGTTTTTTTTTTTTTTTTTGGTCTTGTTGAGCACCTGTAGTGAGGGGCAGGGTCTTAAGTGTTCACCAGGGCGGGGCACCCCAGTCCCTGGGTTGTGACTCTGTATGTGGGGGCGGGGTCCAAGAAGGAACAATGGTGCTTGCTCCACTCTCTGCCCAGACCCCAGACCCCTCCGCCGCTTTCCATGAGCCAACTGAGCCCCTCTGGCACCAATTTCCGTGTGCACCCGGCGGGACCTTCCTCCTCAGTCAGTGACCCAAAGCTCTATTTCCCGGCACTGGAACCCTGAGTTGGGCGCAGTGCCTTGCTTCCCAGTGGCCGTCTCGCTGGGTCTGCCGGTCACCACCCCCCGGCCGGGGCCTGCCAGCCACCACCGCTAGTGCGCCCAGGGTCTGCCCACTGTGGACTTGTGCACTGCCCCAGTTGCTCTGCTGTCTGCTCCGCGTGCCTCCTATGGGTCTGGATGAAAGTGTCTATTTTTAAATCTTTGAGTGTCCGACTTCCGTACACTTCAATTTTCTGTCAGTTCTGGTTGTTATTCTGTTTCTATATTGTTGTTGTCCCTATCTTGGTTGTGCGAGGAGGCACAGTGTGTCTACTTATACCTCCATCTTGGCCAGACTCCTAAATCCCATTTCTTAAAAAATCATAGTGAAATATTAAAATTCAGCATCCTGTTACTCAGTACGCTATTTTCTTGTAGACATCACATGGTTTTATTAAGCACTTTGAAGTTATCTTTGATGAAACGCCCTTGATGAAAAATTACATACATCTATACTATGAGTCTTTCATAAATTTACTGAAAACATTAATTTTACTCATGTTTTGGGTGGTCACTAAAACTGTGGGTATGACCCTGGCCAGGTGGCTCAGTTGATTAAAGTATTGTCCCATACGCCAAAAGGTTGTGGGTTCGATTCTTGGTGAGGCACACACCTAGTTTGCAGGTTCGAGACCTGCTCAGGGCGTGCACAGGAGGCAACTGATCAACATTCTCTCCCTCTCCCTCTACCTCTCCCTCTCCTTCCTCTCTCTGAAAGCAATAAACGTATCTTTGGGTGAGGATTAAAAAAAAAAACAACTGTCGCTATGAAATAGGACCAGGCTGAGGAATTCTTCCTGTTATTTCGTTTTGCTTTGTTTTTTAAGTGACATACATCGGCAGAAGACAGGAATTTTCATAAAGAAACCAGGGACTGGCCAGTATGTGAAGGATGGTGAGGGGCTGGTCATCGCCCCTGACTGTTTGAGCGACAGGCCACACAGGCAGCCCACCTAGCAACCCTGTGCCTGAGAGGCTGCCCTGCACCCGCCCAGCCCTTGCACACAGCAGTTTGCCTTCCAACAGCTCACTTCTGCTGCTGCGGAGCTTCTCACAGATCCAGAGAAAGGTCTGGGGTCCTGTGCCTCCGTAAATAAGGAAAATGCTTTCCTCAGTGTCTGTTCCAGTGACTGAGTGTTCCTTCCCGTCCTCTACAAGAATCGCCATCTGTTCTCCCAAATTCTCCTGGAAAGAGTGTTGCAACCGTGTCATCCTAATAGCAATGCTGTGGAGAGGAGAAGGGACATGCTTCCACTTCCTGCTCCTCGTGCCCACCCCTGCAGCCTTCTGCACCAGTCACATAGCCCAGACATCCTGGGGGGCATGTTTCCTGCCCCTTTTCCACAATGCAGGGACCACCCTCAAAAAAGATCCTCAAGGAGACAGGCCCTATAGGTTTGGTAATGTGTCTTTCCTCTCCCTGGGGTGAGGTGGGGGCGCCACACAGGGGGCCTCACCCTTCAACTTTCAGCCTGAGTCACACCATTGCACTTCCCTGCAGTTTCCTCCTGCTGAGCCCTGAGCTGTTTACAAAGCTCCTCGTATCCACAAAGCAGCCCCACGAGGGCTGTCCTCTGTCTAGGGGTTGTAGGACGGCTGTGGTCCAAGTTTTTCCTACCTAAGTCCCTTTCTAACGGGGCTGATTTAGGCTATCCGATGATCAAGGAGAGTGCAGGGTTGCCTGTGTGATAGCGTTAACACCCCCTGCCCAATAAACAGGCTTCTGGCGAATAATGGCCTTTCCGTTTCCTCCCCACAGGCCCTCGGCTGGTGGTGATGGTAAATGTGGCAGAAGCATCCACACCTCTTCCAGAAACCCCAGGACTCATTTTGGGAAACACTTTCATAATTAGTGCCTTTTGAGAATGAAACTTCTATTTACTTCTTAAAACTAATCTGATTTTTTAAAAGATTTTATTTATTTATTTTTAGAGAAAGGGGAAGGGAGGAAGAGAAACATCAATGTGTGGTTGCCTCTTGTGCGTCCCCTATTGGGGACCTGGCCCACAACCCAGGCATGTGCCCTGACTGTGAATCAAACTGGCGACCTTTTGGTTCAACAAGCCCGCACTCAATCCACTAAACCGCACCAGCCAGGGCTAAACTAATCTGATATTTTCCAGAGGTAATTTTATCCTGCATTAAAGGGAGGCCCACCCCAAAATGGTCCTTCCTAAACTTTCCTTTAGATGACCCAGGAGCCCCAAACATAATTACACCTCAAGCATATTTTTAAGAATTATTTATTTCAAACATTTACAATTTTCACTTTAAATGCAAAATAGCTGATAAAAAGAAAAAAAAACATTGAAAAGCATATCATACTGACCCTTTGCCCCATATACAGACATCAGCCTCTGGTATTTGCTTTTAGATAATTAGGTAAAAAAATAAAAACAAGCTTAAAACTATTATTTCTCTCCAAAATACTAAGTTGAGGTATGTATTTAACAGACATGTGGTCTCCGCCCAAACACGGTCTCTCCATCGGTGAGCAGCCTGGCCACACGCTGCTCCAGCCCCTTCCTTCCAGAGC
This sequence comes from Trachops cirrhosus, assembly GCA_028533065.1. Classification (NCBI taxonomy): domain Eukaryota; kingdom Metazoa; phylum Chordata; class Mammalia; order Chiroptera; family Phyllostomidae; genus Trachops; species Trachops cirrhosus. The sequence continues at coordinate 17,303,326 of CM052551.1, read as the reverse complement.
AGGTCTCCGCTTGACGTGTGCCCATAAAACCGACCATGTCCCTTCATGTATCATTAAGGCCGCAAAATAACATAGAATGCCAACCATAATTGAAAAAAATAAAAATTAGCAAATACAAAATCATTAAGGTTGCCATAGAAACGCACTGGTGCTAGCACCAGACCACACAGAGGAGGCGATACCAGCAGGACCTAACTCTGGATGCTCAGCAGCGTCCGTCCGGCGAAGCGGCTGGGCCAGCTGGCCTTCCAGCAGACCCCCAGGGCCCGCATGGGAAAGCTGGCTTCTGTGCTCCTGCTCCAAAGGCCCAACAGTTGCACCTGCATCTCCAAATTAAGATAAATTTCCCACCAGCTTCACCAGGAGCTAGATGCCAGATTCCTCCCCTATGACTCATCCATAGGGGAGGCAACAGAGCTCAGCACCAAAGCAGCAGGGCAAGACACTCGGGGATGTCCTGCAGGAAACCCGCTAACCACGGTCACTCCCAGCCTGCTGCCCTGGGCTCTGCTCCCCACCAGGGTGCTGCCACCCCAGACCTACCCAGCAGCAGATCCACACCTCCCCCTCTCCCCAGGAGAGGAGGGGAATGGAAACGAAGTGAGCCCAGAGCCTGGCAGAAAACCACAGGGCCTAGGGCTCCATCAAAACAAAGGGCTCTCCAAGTTACTCATGGCTTCGTAGATGCAGCCAATGCTACCCCCTTGGCATTTGAAAAAAAAATGTTTTATTAATGCTACAAGAATTAAGGACTTTAGTTTAGACTTTGAACCAGCATATTTTTAACTTTTACAACCCAGCAGGATAAACTGTCACATTTAATATAAATCATCACCATCCCAACATTTCACACCTGGCCGTGTGGCAGATCGCTACAGGTATTAGATGCGCAACATCATTGTTGAGCATAAAAGGCACATGAGCTGCTCAACACAGGGAAGAATGACCTGCGGGTTGAAACACCATAGATCGGAGGGCAGAGAAAGCTTAGGGGTATACCTGTGTACACTGAGAAAAGCCCACAACCCAGAGAAGAGAAATACTTTTCCTTCATTTACACTAGCTTATAAAAATGTAAAGGGGGGAAAAAACCCTCTTCAATACAGAAAAAAGAGTGGTTCCGTTACAATAATAATGAAAGCAAAAACAATTTGGAGATCAAAGCTGCCTACCTCTCAGTAATTATGAGTTATCTGATTTCACATCTCCCACTAGCACCTCTTTGCCTGGCTTTGGTAACATCACTTGTGGGTAAAACTTTATAAAGAGTTAACTGTGGGCACAGAATCACCCTTTCTCATGCAGATTTTCATTTTGCTAATATTTCCCTTTAACAGCATTTTTGCTGTTCTCAAAGAAACTTTGTAGAAAAAAAACCCCACCTGCCAGGTGTCTGTCAGCTTAAGAAAGCTGCCTGAAGGAGCAACAGGCCTGAAACCGACAGACAAAGCCAGCGATGAAAATCACTACCTGCCCAAGATAGTAACAGTTTGAACCCTGGGAGCAGTAAATAAAGCGCAGTCATTTTCATCCTTTGCCACCTGCCTGGTACCGATGGTTGTTTTTCTAAAAGGGTAGACTACTAGAAGAGTCTGCTCTGGCAAATTTTTGGTCTGTGGTTACACAACTGATTTGAATCATAGCTTCATTCTGGGGCACCCCGTGATACATGAAGGTTCTTGTCTGGGTAACCACTCTCATCGATGAATTTTCAAAGCCCGGGCAGAAAAGTGAGCTGAAGTGGTTAGTCTCAGAGACACAGAAGACATTTAGCTGGAGCTTCAATACTAACTGAACTGAATCACATTCAAGAAACTAAATAAAAAGAGGAAGGCACTGAGGGGTTTTTCAATGAACCTCCCTCCCGCTGACAGATAACAAGGGCTGTCAGGGGTGGGGTTTTTCAACTGACCCTGTTCGGTAGCTGTGGGCGGTGGGCTTCCCAGCATGGCCACCAGGAGATGGACACCATGCCCTCCACAACGGCAGAGAGGAGTAGTAACAGCTGCTTTTCCCCAAATTGGAGAACAGGCAATTTTTTTCACTTTTTAAGAGAAAACACAATCTAGAATGGAACCAGAGTGTATTCTCTAAAAAAGGAACATCACTTTTTCTCCTCCCCCTTTTCACTTAACTGGGTTGCATGCCGAAGTCACTGGGCTTCTCCCCAAGTCATTTATATACCGACCTCAGCTAGGATGGGCTCTTCCACCCTCTCAAGAAGAATAGCCAGCAGCTCTTTAAAAACAAATTAAAATACATTCCTGTCGGGTTCTTCTGTCTTTTCAGATAAATATGTCCTTCCCTATCACTCAGGCTCAGGTGAAAACAAAATAAACAGGGCTGGCAGCAAACATTTTGATCTCACCAATAGCAGGAGCCCCCCACCCCCACCCCAATGCCAGTTCTCCCTTTGGGGGAGCGAGGGACAGGGCCATAGAGAATACTGGTTTTCAGAGGTTGAGTCCCCTTCAGCCTCTGTCCCCGAGTCCCTGCTTCCTCTCTGCTTCTCTCCTCCTGAAGTCCTGGGATCCAGAGAGGGAAACTGAGTCAGTGCAGTTGCTTCTGGATTCAGCAGGTGCCTAGGGCTAAGATTCACATTTAGCAAAATGCTAATGAGGAGCTAATTACAATTCCACTTCAAACCATCTGGTCCTGAGATACTATTCACCTCCTCCCTCAGCTGTTTTTCCAGTGTGGGGAGGAAAGGCAGTTGAAAGCTTCCGCAGCCCCGGCGCTTGAAGAAGAGCCGTCCTCAGGCCAAGAGAGACTGAAATGAGAAGGCACTTCGGTTTCAAGACTCTGAGCTAGAAGATGAAACTGTGCGGTGGGCCAGGGAAGAGGCGACTGGAGGTCTCTGGATGGAAATCTCTCCATCTCTTGAGGGCACAGCTTGTGGAGCTGTGTCTGTCACATGTGCAGGCGACCGGCAATTTGTCCACACGAAGCCGGGGTCTGAGGCCTCTGCAGCTGCCCTGCTCTGCCCACCTCAATGTCCAGTGGACTCTTGACACCCTCTCTGCATAGGCCCCAAGTCCACCCTAACCCCTTTAAGCAGGGCTTTGGGGAAGGGTGGTTCAGAAACTCAACCACCTCTTCCTTCGGGACAGGTACAGCAAACCTATTTTCATCCAGTGTCGAACCTTCTGCGAGGCCCTTCTGTTACAGTGAAGCCAGAGGCCCCACACACCAGAGCTGAGCTGGAATGACAGTGACAAGCCAGCATGTGCTTTGTCATCGACGCAGTTCAGCAGGTGTGACACCCCAGCCTGCCAGACGCCACCCCGCCAGCTACTGGGGGAAGAAATAGTCTCTGTTGCTGATGTCATACTGGCTCTGTGGGCCCCTGGCATCGGGTCGGCTATGCCTCGAGGTGCTGTCAGATCCAAGGCTGCTGGGGGACACTGGTGGGGAGATGAGGGGAACCAGCACTGGCGTGGGCTTGGGCCTCTCGGGGACCAGCTGTCCCAAAGAATAAGGTGGGTGCATGCTCGTCTTGCCTTCTTTCAGAGCCTGTAGCTTCCACGTCTTCTTGAACCTTCACACAGACACACAGAGACAAACCACACAGATGTTTAGTTTCCCCTGTGCTGCACCTGAGTGAAAAACACCAACAGCTGGCCACCTGGTGGCCCGGCAGTCCCAGGTTTCAGCCCCAAAGAGTGATGACTATTTATTCCATCACCTGCTCTCTCATCACCAGACATTACGCAGTACTCCGAGGAGCTGGGGTTCCGAAAACACCCCAAGAGAATAGGTATGAGTTGTTTAAAAATTTAGAGAAACTGAGGCACAAGTGGCCATGAGTGTCCCTTTATAGCAGCAAGAACTTAATTTGTCCTGTTCCAGAGGTTATCCATAGGTACACATCAGCCCCAAATCCATTTACTTAAAAGAGACAGAGTGTATTCTTTAGTGGGGAAGGGAAATGGGCCTCTCAGTGAAATTAAGGCTGGCAGGAGGCACATAATTTGCAACCGCCATTTCCCAGCAGGAAAGGGGCTGCACTGCTTGCTCCCTGAACAGTGCCGGCTCCCCTTGCTCCCAACAGCCCCTCCTGCGCAATGCTCCCTCTCCCGGGGCCACTCCCACCACGCCGGGGGTTCTCATGGCTCAGCCGTGGGCACCACTCAGGCTCAAGTGACTCATCTGACAGGAAAGTCAACGTTAAACAGGAAGGAGATAGACATCTCTCTGATCACAGCTTCTCTCACCCTGCTCCCTTCTGGGCCCAAAGCTGTGAAAAGTCACCTGACAGCCCAAAGACAGCCGAGATGGTGATAGCGATCTTTAAAGGCACAGTCAGGTCTCCTTCCCAGGGGGCCCTTTGACTGTGCAGCTGTGCGACTGGCAACTCCTCTCCTCCCTCCTGCCGCCCACTTTGTCACCGACTGACTTACTGCCGACCAGCCCCCACAGCCGGAGCAAGGTGGTCTCCCTCAAGTCCACCGATGTCGGCTACTCCAGGAAGGGCTGGGAGGCAGGAGGGGAAACCAAAGACGAAAACAAAGCCTGGGGATTTTCTTGGGTTTCTTTTTATATTGACAGGCTATTCCTGTGTTTGTTTTGATAAATAATTAATAGTTGGCACCAAATCTGCCAGTGGCTCTTAGCCTGTTATCCAAGCAGAATAAACGACCTATAGAATGTTCCTGAGGGCTTCACCAGGCAGGCACTAGACAGGAAGGGAGCACAGCAGGGTCCCACGGGAGCTATGCTGGGTCCTTGGATGGAATTCTCTGCCCCATGAGAAGGAGGACGGAGTCATTACACGCTGGATTCCAAAATATTTGAACTCTCTGGCCCAGGAATTCCACTTCTGGGAATATGCCGTGAGGAATTAACCTAGCTGTGGAAAAAGCTTTATGCACAAAAATGTTCAATACAATGCTTTATATAAAAGCAAGACAACCCCCCAAATGCCCAATCATAGGGGGCTGGTTAAGTGAACGTGGGTACATCCGCCTGATGGAGGAGTCTGCGGCTACAGAAAGTGAGGCTCGAAAAGACTGTGACGTGAAATATGCTTCTGTTGTAACTAACGCTGAATTTAAAAGGCAGGAATCAGAGTTTTCGTTCAGAATAATTAATCATAGCTACATAAAAGCAAACAAGAAACTATGCAGAGGAAAAAGACTCCGGAAACTCATTGACTGTGAAGCGCTCCTGCTCTGGGTGCTGGCCGCACGGCCGCTCCCTGTGAAAGCTCGTGGAGCTGTGCACTCGTGAGGTGTGCGCTCTTCTGCGTGCTTGTGAGACTTCCTCCACACATTTACGTTTTAAAAACTAACAGTGCCTCTCTTTGCATAATCTATTATTTTTTTCTTGTCAATACTTAGCAAATGGCCAGTATTTAGCAAATATATAATATCACAGTTTTTTAAATCTCTATTGATGTTATTTAACTAACATGGAAAGCAGTCTCCGCCCTCAGTTTTTTCAAAGCAACTGGATAGGTAACTGAGAAAAATGAGCTCTCCTTCTCTTCAAATATTTTGAGGAGCCAATGAGACATTTCTGAGCTCAAAGAGACTTTCGGACCAGCCAGCCTGAGCATGTCCATACCGCGCGGCCCTGCCCTGCACTGGCCTGCGCTGGCCAGGGTCTGGGAAGGGCTTGGGGGCTTGAGACGGCCCGGGGCAGACAGAAGGAAAGACAGACAAGCTGTCACCTCGTCCTCCACATTTTACCTAGTTTACATATTTGGGCTTCAGAATGTTTGTTTAAAGAAAAAAGGTTCTACAGCTGAAAGAAAGTTTGAAAAATAAAAACATTCATAATAACTCTCATTCTTTTTAGAAAATAAGATAGAGAAGCCAAGACCCAGGGAGAGGGAAGGGACCCACCCCCAAGGCCATCTGAGAGTCCCTGCCCCGCCCCCACCCCGTGAAGGCAGGAGAGTCTGCCAGTCTTGAAATGCTGGAATGTGACTATATTCAGTACAAAACTCTCTAAATCAAAGGTAAAGGACATAGGAAGTCCTCACCTAGGTGACAGTCCGTTCTGGACAGATGCACAGAAAAAGAATTCTCCGCTCTGGGAATCCCACTTTCCCAGAGCAGCACAACCAGAAGCAAAGGGAGAGAAGTGGCAGGGCCTGGGGGAGGGTGGAGAGGACCGGTCCCCGTGTAAGTCACAACATCCACTTAGGAAGGTGGCCCACCTTTTTGAATGGCACGCTTAAATTTTAAAAAAATTATCACTGATATTAACAAAAAATATTTAGGAGGATACTATATTTTGCTTGAAATACCAAATAAATGCATTAAGAAGAAAAATACATGGATATCCTTACAGTACCATGGACTGTAAGGATGTACCTCCACCTGCCGCTCAGTCTGCCTGTCGTAGTGTGGCCACCCAGCGGCCAGTGCGGTCAGGCCATGTTGGCAATCCTGGACTCCAACGGGGCCTCTGGGTTCATACCTTTTCCTTGACATGAAGGACTTGGGGAGTAAAGGGAATTTTCATCACTTGAAATAACTGGCCTCTTTTCAAATAAATTTGCCTTATATGGGAGAAAATGGAAACTTGCCAGGCTAGGAAATAAATTACTGATATGTTCCCAGCACAGGGCACAGAGCCTCTAGGGACTCTGGTTGTGTAGCAACCAGCCAGTGCTCAAGCACCATCAGCACATGAGCAAATTAGGTCCGTGATGAGCTCTGTGACCAGCTGCAACCCAGTGCTTCTCTGTTAGTGATTAACAGCCCAACAGCACGGCATTGCTTGTAAATGGTGCCACTGGCCAATGGTGGGCTCATAGGACCACCTGGATCCACCTATTAGCTGACAACAGGCAAGAGTGGTTCACTGGGACTCTCAGGACATGGGTTCTAGTCCTGGCTTTGCTAATAACAAACTGTGTGTCCTTAGGCAAGTCATCTTGCCTCTTGGGGCTATTTCCTCATTTATAAAATTAAAGAATTCAACTAAATGACCTCTGATGCCTTATCCATAGAGCATGAGTTTTGCGTTTGGATCTTGGCCTTGCCATTAGTAGCTGTGACCACTCTACCTCTTTCAGCTTTAGTCTCTTCATCTGTCAAGTGGAAATCATGATATGTACTCCACATGGCCTGTGGTGGGCTATGAGAAAGGCCTAGTGAAGCCCTAACGATGTAGATATAGAAGCAGGACACAGAAGCAAGTGCCGAGGTGAGAGCAAGGACCCCCTCAGAAGGCAGTAGAGGAGCCCTGAATGCCGGCCCGAAGGTGTAACGCGCAGTGAGTTCCAGCTTCTCCAAGGGGCTTACTCTGCTTGTGAGGAACTTTATCTTCCGCACGCCCTTTGAACAGTTTGCTCACCACTTTGTTGGAAAATCGAAGTGAAAACGACCCTGGACTCATTGAGTTATCACTGGCTAATCTCCCAGCCCAGACCACCTTGTGGTCAGGCTATTTCAGGGCCACTGTGAGGATCCAGTGAGCTAACCTGTGGAAATCTCTCTGCCACGGTCTTACCCTTCCTCCCCAAACACCCGCAAACACCACCTCCCACAATCACCAGTCGGAGCCTCTTGAAAGTTACACATGAGGCAAGAGAAAGGAAGGACAGAAGTTTCTCTTCCATTGCATCATCATTGTCAAGGTCAGGGCACAGCCTGAACTTCTTATAGGGCTTTAGTACATACAAAAGTGCAAGTTCTGCAGTAAAATCGTGAACATTGGAAGTCTTCTCTACTGCCCATTCATTGGGAACACCGTTAGCTGGTTTTTCTGCCAGCTTGGGAGTCAATGGCAAAACCAATGGCCAATGGAGAGATGGAGTGGGATGAAACGGACACAGTACTACAGCGGCCAGGGCCCAGCTCGGCCTGCATGTTTCCTAACTATGGCGGGAGGAGACAGGGAATGTTCCCAAGGAGGTCTGACCAAGCCCCTGAGATTTACCTGTGTGCATACTGGTGCTTCTCACATGGTACCTTAATCACCTTAGTGTGTGGTTCTTTGAGGAGGGGAAAGGCCACATTTATCTTACAGTCCCAGAGCCTAAGGCTTTTCTTCAGTGTCTAACACTCTCCCTCTGGTTTGCACAGCCAGGTTTTCCTGGTGCTCCTCTCCCTCAGCTCCTCCTCCTCTACACAGCTGTTCAATGTTGCAACCCTGGAATTCCACTGGGTGCCGTCACTGGCCCTGTTCCCATCCTGGGCCATCTGCATGCAGCACTGATCAGAACTGTCCACCAAACGTGTCTGCTTGAGGTTTTCACAGGCACCTCAAACTCAGTGGCCCCAAACAAGAATCATCGTTTTTCACTCAGCTGTTCTTCCTTTCCAGTTTTAGTGAGTGACCCCACCATCTGCCCAATTGCTGCAGCCAGAAACTTGAGGGTCAGACTTGACTCCTCCCCCTCCTTCCTTCTCTTCATCTAATGTCACCAAATCTTGTCAGTCCTACCTCTGGAATATACGTTGAATCGTTCATGGCTCTCTAACTCATTGCCACCGCCCCACACGGGCAAAGCTGGCTAGATAACAGATATGAGAACACCCTGGGCCACGCCCCGGGACCCATCTCACCTCAGGACGATGCCAATGCAGAGGAGCGTCCCGAAGGCCAGGCTTCCTCCAGCCACCAGGAATGTGTACAGTGGTATTGGAGAATCTCGCACTAGAGGGGGGAAAAAAAGAGGAAGAGGAGCAGAAAGAAGAGACGAAAATAAGCCACTCAGCTGGTGCTGTCAAGTCTCAAAGGAGCCCTGGCTAGTGTGGCTCAGCGGATTGAGCACCAGCCTGTGAATCAAAGGGTCCTTGGTTGATTCCCAGTCAGGGCACATGCCTGGGTTTCAGGCCAGGTCCCCAGTAGGAGGGTGCACGAGAGGCAACCATACACTGATGTTTCTCTCCCTCTCTTTCTTCCTCCGTTCCCCTCACTAAAAATAAATAAATAAAATCTTTTTAAAAAGTCTCAAAGGAACCTCACCCCCAGAGGAGGAAACAGCTCTGCTAACCAGTACGCCACTTGCCAGTTCTCTGGCCAAAGCAGACTCCCAGCAGACTCTGACAGTCCCCAGGATTCTGCCACTTGGCAAGATATACAGCTCAAGCTCACAGCTTCAGAGACCTGTGGCCAGCCACAGACTCCCACTCACTTTCAGAGTGGCTTTTCTAGTGGCATTCAGCCTGTCCCCACAAGGCACAGAGGGGCAAGAAGTAGAAAGCTTTGGCAACCTCACTGATGGCAGTTCCATTGAGGACCATGTCGGGGAGGCTCAGGTGCTTTAAATCAAGTATTTGGGTCCAGTGTTCTCCATAGGGTGTCATCTCTTGCCTGCCTTCCCACTTGGTACTCAAGCCCCAGCCTTTCCATCTTCATTCGCTCTTCTGCATGCCCTGTTCTCTCGCCTCCCAGGGCTCTCTGCACACCTCTCTCCCAGAACGCTCCTCCCACCTTCACTATCCCTCTTCTGTCCCGTCCCTACTTGGCCTTTTGGTCTCAGATGAGATGAGGTCACTTCCTTTGAGCGGTGACCCCACTTCAAGCTGGGCAAGTGCCCTCCCTGTTACTTCTCCAGCTCCACCTCCAGTCTGAGCCCCCTGAAAGCAGGACCACAGGGGGCCTTTCACTGTTACTCCCTGCAGCAGATCATGTGCAGAAGAGCAAGGAGGACCAAGCAAGTGAGGAGAATGGAAGAAGTGAGGTCTAAAGATAGGAGGCCTGATCCCGTAGAGACTATGCCCTTTGATAGCACTTTGGCTTTTACTCGGGGGAAGATGGTATGAGCCAGGAGAGCTTGGGTTTGTGCTTTAAAAGCTGCTCTGGCTGCTGTTTGGAGGAGACTGTTGCAGAGGACCAGCGGACAGCTCCTAAGGTCCTGCAGGATGAAGGACGGCACCGGCTGGACCAGGTGTTGGCAGTGGAGATAGTGAGAGATGGTCAGCTTCTAGACATGTCTCAAGGTTCAACCAACAGGACCTGCCGGGGAACTGGGCCTGAGATAAGGGGTAAAAAGACCCTGATCTCCAGGGTCTAAGCAACCCAAAGAATATGGTGCCAATTACTGAGATGAGGAGGATGGAGAAGAACAGATTTGGGTTAGAGAGGCAGCGAGGCATCTTTATGGTGTTTCAGACATAAGTTTGAGGCCTCTAGTAGGCATCCAAGCAGACATGTCAGCTAGGCAGTGGATACATGAGCCTTGGTCTTGGTGGAGAAGTCGGGGTAGAGGTATAAATCTGGGAGTTATTAGCTGTTTTTAAAGACAAGGGGCTGGATGAGATCACCAGTGAGAGTGGGTAGAGGGTCCCTCCTTCACAGTCACCCTTGAACCTCTGCCTTACCCTCCCGCCATCCCCTACCCATACCATTCAAGGTGCATCTCAAATGGCACCTCCTCCTCGAATTTTCTGTGATTCTCCCAACTGGACATGCTCTCTCAAGTCTCTAAATTTCATTAACTTTATCTATGCCTCCCTTTGGCCTGGAACCCACTCTGGTCTGTTATGGTTCACTTCACTTTGTCAGAGACTGGCAGGGCACAGATGGGTTCGATTCCCTCTGAGTCCCCAGCCAGGCCCAGCTTAGCCCGCAGGTATTTGGCAGGTCTGCCCTTGGCGCACTGCCTGAGGTAGGGCTTTGCCACGGACCGTGCAGCCAGCGTCAGGGGTAGGCTTCCTCAGGAAGCCCAAAAGCCACTGGACAGAGCTGCCCAAATACTGAATCTGCAGAGTCTGGACTCCAGGAGTCCCAAACAAATAGTAAAACAAACACAGCACCTGTGGTCTTTTTTTTTTTTTAATGCAAATGTTGTAAGTCTGCCTGGTCTTGCTGGTATAGGGAATCAGAAACGCTGAAACCAGCGGCTCTCAGAACAAAGACTGTCCTCCCCATGTACCCCATTGCAGACCCCAATCACTTTTTTTGTGCCACATTCATTTGTATTCTGGTCAGTTGTGAAATAGTTTGCTGATCTGTCTCATTATGCTTGTGCTCCTCTCATAATATCTTAGCTAAGATATCAAAATTGGGCATATATGGTAATAAAAGAATATTTCTGCCATTGGTGCTTTTCATTAAGCAGATTGGCATCTCCCAACATCTCCAAATAAGAAAGGACTTTCTGCAGAGATGAGCCTTTTGGGCCCCTTAGGTCATAGGAATACAAAACTATCCAGTGCTTACCTGGGAAGCTCGTCGCGTTTGCAGAATAATAGAGAGTATTTTCATCATCTTTACCAATAGTGAATGCCTAAAAAAGACATTCGTCAGGTAAGCCTGTCCTGCAGATTCCACCTTCATTCAGGACTCAGTGCTGGCACCACCCCCACCCCTCCCTGGCCAGACCAAGCCATTCCTTTCTCTCGCTCACAAACCTCTTCAGTTCTGACTTGTCACTTTCAACGTCTGCACTGTTTGTACCTACACCTTGCCTACTCAAGGTGGGGAATTCTTCCCATTCGCCTCTGCACCAAGAGTGTTAAGTTGTCCTACAGGCCTGGCACCAGGCTGTAGGTGCCACCGCTTCGCTTGCTGGGAAAACCGCGGCTAGAAGCCTGGGTCCACCACTTGCTAGCTATGTGACCTTGGATAGATTTCTTAACCTATGTGGGTGTCAGTTTCCCCCCTGCAGGCACCTGGAATCTCAGTTAGTGTAAGGATCGAATGAGAGCACAAATGCAAGGCTCAGAGCCCAGTGCCTCGGCAGGTTCTCAGTCAGCATCAGTGCCCCTACAACCTGCGTTGGGAGCTCTCTGGCCCCAGGGGCCTGGAATCCACTCTGGAGTTGCTTCTGCTGGCCCTGGACTCCTCCTCTGTGCTGCCCAGTTCCAAGCACGCTGGGCCTCCCAGCTTAGCGTTTGGGAATTGAGAACCACAGAGGAGGTGCGGTTGAGTGGGAAATTGGATTACTCAGGATTTGTTAAGCAGCTTCAGAGGTAATCCTCTTTCCAGATCATTATGACACCAGAAGTCCACAGGGAAGGGCTCAGAGGAACTGCATCTGAGGCGCAAGCTAAGTCTCTAGTGTAGTAAGCGGCAGAGCTGGGATTTGAACCAAAGGCTGCCTGGTGCTGGCCATAAGGCTAACCAATAGGTACTGCTGTCCTGACCCTTTTACAAGAACATTAGCTTACCTCCATGGAGGGAGACACCTCCACCTTGGTATCAGTTGAAAAACTCATGGGCTCTGTGGATAGAAGAAATAATCATTATTAGTGATGCATGGACCTCATGGTCCTGTCTGATAGGCTGCAGAAGCAGAATAAAGTTCATCACAATGTTATTTAAAAGAGCATAATGCTGGAAATAACCAAATATCCAACCATAAGGGACTAGCTACATAAATTACAGTATACATTGCAGTAGCTTTTAAAAATATTTTTGAAAAATGTTGAGAACATCCTATGTTATATGAAAAATGCAAGGCGAGAAAACTCCAGCCCTGGCTGAGTGGCCCAGATGGTTGGAGCACTGTCCCATCCACCAAGAGAGGATGGCTACAGGTTCAATCCCCAGTCAGGGTGCACATGGGCAGCAAGGATCAATGTTTCTCTCACATCAGTCTCTCTTTCTCTCTCTTCCTCCCTCTCTAAAATTCTAAAATTAATAAAAACATATAAAATCATAACCTTGGGTTTGGATTAGGAACAAAAAAAGAAAAAGAAAACATCCATAGAGTTGGATCCATAATTTCAAAAGAAACTTACTTCCATCACTGCTTCCTGGCTGGCACATGGTGCACCACGGGCACGCTCACACACAGGAAGAACAACATTGGAAGGACACGCAGCACCAGACGTGAGCACTGCCCTGATGGTTTAATCAGGGTGACAGCAGCTGACACTGCTGCGTGACAGACGGGCAAGTTGTCAAGAGAGTAAATCCTAGGAGTTCTCATCACAAGGGGAGATTTTTTCCTATTTCCCTTTCTCCTTCCTTTTCTTTTTAATAAAAGTATCTGTATGGGATGTAGGATGTTAGCTAAACCTATTGTAATCATTTCACAATGTGTTAAGTCAAGCGTCATGCTGTATGCCTTAAACTTATACAGTAATGGATGTCAAGTATTTCTCAATAAAACTGGAAAGATTTAATTTTAATAAAATTAAAAATAAAATAAATAAAAACAAACATTGACGTTTCCTTCTATGCACCTTTTTGCAATAAGAAGTACTTAACGCAACAAGTTCTCATCTGCCTGGGGGGATTTAGGACCGGGCCCTCCCAGGTCCTTCCCCTCCAGGGGAATGGTGTTTCTGCAGAAGCCCCCAAGGGAGCAGGGCCAACCATCAAAGTGAGAGTGAGGCCCGAGGCCAGGCTCAGCAGCAAACAGGGGCCCAGGGTACTGGGGGCTAAACTGTGACTGGCAATGGAGAGAATGCTCTGGATTTTAAAGTATTTTCTTTTCAGTTTATCACTTCACCATGAAGAAGTTAAAAATACCACAGAATCTGTTTACACAAAGATGTTGAGCCTCCCTGGGCCGGGAGTGACATAACTAGCAAGGGGGTGGAGGAGGAGGTGACCCTGTTCCCGAGCCAGAGAGAACTTCCAGCCACAGCGTGCCATCCCCTGAGAGAACACCACACAGCGGCAGCACTATCCACAGCACTTGCCAGGAGCGGGGGAACATAAGAGCATATTCACGCTCTCTTCCCATTGTGCAAAGAGGGAACGAGGCCCAGAGAGGGACAGCAACTTATCCAAGGTCACACAGCCAGTGAACCCAAAACCAACCTAGAATAAATGAAGGGGTCCTTATCCTCAGCCCTTTGTGTTCCTCAAAGCTGAGTCCAGCAGAGGTGACTCTCGGCAGGAAGGGACTGAAGGATGAACAGGGTGCACGGGGGTGTGAGTGTGAGAGCTTGAACCAGGAGATATGGCTGAGCAGTGATGGTCATTCAGCCCAATGAATCCTAAACCTGGCCACGCTCAGTGTCATCTGTGGCCTTTTAGGGCTCACACTTGACCTACAGCCTCAGAATCTTGGGAATAGGACCCAGACACTAGGGCTTTTAAAAGGGTCCCCGGACCCAGAGAGATGTTTCAGGAAGAAAGGGAGACCCATATAGTTCTACTGTCAGCTCTGAACCCCAGTGTGACAGGCAGTGCAGAGAAGGGCATTTTACCTTTGGTGGCTCAGTTTTCCGGGGTTAAAGCAGGGATTTTACTTTGGTGTCATCTCAAATAACTCAGGAAAGTTCCCCGAATGAACAGAAGCTTTTTAATGCAGAATAAAATTAAGTCTTATGTAACAAGACCTTAAAAACATCTCCCCAGATGACCATGGGGACCCCTAATTCAGACCACTTTGTCCCCTGAGGTGGAAGGTGGGCAACTTTTTCACCTTTATTAATAATAATCATTTCCACTTCCTAGATGAAGAAACTGGGACTCAACGGAAATAAGATTAGTAATGAAATATCATACTAATAAAATGTTACTAATATTTCTAGCACCAACATGTGGAGACTCACTGCCCACCAGTTCCCAGCCACTCATTGGCCCGTGTTATCGTCTTGTTCCGCCCTCACAGCATCAGATGAGGCGGGCATGCAGCCCATTTTATGACACCGCGCCTCACAACGGCTGTGGGAAGTCGTAACATCAAGGAGCACAAAAGTTCCTTTTCAGGTGACAGTACTTTCTCTTTCTCCTCATGCCTCACTTTGGTTGGCACGCCAGTAAGAGAGGGGAAGGAACCCTCAGGCACTGCCCCATGTGAGTACCCTGTGTGCCAGGCAGTGGTGGTGACACTGATCATGGTAACGAAATAACAGCTGCTATGGTTGTTACCTTGCATTTACTGAGCACTTACTATGTGCCAGGCACCATTTTCACTACATTACCTGAATCAACTCACGATACTCTGAGGTAGGTCCTGTTATTATTCCCACTTTACAAATGAGGAAACTGACGCACTGGGAGGTTAGATAGCTTGCCCAGACGTTTTTTGAGAAAAAAATGTAAAGCTTTCTGGCTCCAAGAATGAATTTTTTCCCTTTATTTTAGATATCATCTCTAGATTGAACATTTCTCAAATTCAGAGGCTGTGTTCTACTCATCTTTGTAAACTCAGTCCTGTACACATTGCATCTGGCATCTTGCTGAAAATTTCAGTTATGGGAAACCACTTGGAAAAGAAGACTATCAGAAAAGTAACAGTGGTTGCCACTGTGTGGTTTCCCTGCACTAATAAAACTAGAAGAGGTATTTTTATATTTATAACAAACTGAATGAATGATCCTACTGTAAATGAGATTAATAGAAGACCATATGTGAGTCATTTATTTGTTTTTTAACACAAGATTCTAAAACAAAAAACTTATTTCCATTAATTTGAGAATTAGTGTGGGTTTGCTTGCCTGGGTTTTGGCATGCAGAGATCCAATGAAAAGGGGCTTCCTCGTACCAGATGTGAAACATTGGTCAAGACGCTTAACCTCTTTCTTAGACTTCGTTTCCTCATTTCTAAGTAAAGGGATGGCTTTCTCCTGCACAGATTACCCGAGGTCACACACTAAAAGGACCTCGCACTGGCCTGGTACACAATAATGTTTGTTTAAAAACTGATCCGGTCCTGGCCCATGCGGCTTCGTTGGCTGTATCATCTTGTAGTCTGAAAGGGTGCGGGTTGGACTCCCGGTCCGGGAACGTGCCCTGGTTACAGGTACGTCATCACCTGTTGGGGCACGTGTGAGAAGGCAGCCAATCGATGATTCTCTTTATCTATCTACTGTCATCTCTATCTCTATCTCTCCCCACCTTCCTCTCTCTCTAAAAGCAAGGAAAAAATATCCTCGGATGAGGAAAAAAATGAAATAAAAGACTTCCAGCCAAGATGGAGGCATAGGTAGATGCACTGTGCCTCCTCGCACAACCAAGATAGGGACAACAACAATATAGAAACAAAATAACAACCAGAACTGACAGAAAATTGAAGTGTATGGAAGTCGGACACCCAAGGATTTAAAAATAGACACGTTCATCCAGACCAGCAGGAGGGGCGGAGTCGGGCCAGGTGAGGGACAAGGAGCAGAGAGCTGAGCAACTGGGGTGGCGCACAAGTCCGCAGCGGGCAGACCCTGGGCACACAAGCGGCGGTGACTAGTGAACCCTGGCCAGGGGGTGGCGACTGGCAGACCCAGAGAAGTGGCCATTGTGAAGCAAGGCACTGTGCACAACTCAGGGTCCCAGCACCGGGAAATAGAGCTTTGGGTCACTGACTGAAAAGGAAGGTCCCACGGAGTGCACAGGCCCACCCACATGGGAATTGGTGTTAGAGGGGCCCAGTTAGCTTGCATAAAGCAGCGGAGGGGTCTGAGGTCCTACAGAGAGCAGAACAAGTGCCATTGTTCCTTCTCAGACCCTGCCCCCACATACAGAGTCACAACCCAGCAACTTGGGTGCCCCGCCCTGGTGAACTCCTAAGGCCCCGCCCCTCACTACAGGAGCTCGACAAGACCAAAACAACAACAACAACAACAAC
>CM052551.1:17254759-17286397 GCA_028533065.1 Trachops cirrhosus | reverse complement strand
GCTCGGAGAGTCCCAAAGAAGTTGGACCCAAGGAGGAACACACCAAGGCACATCATAATTACATTAGCCAAGGTAAAAATGAAGGAGAGAATCCTAGAAGCAGCAAGAGATAAGGGGATAGTAACCTACAAAGGAGTTCCCATCAGACTGTCAGCTGATTTCTCCAAAGAGACCTTACAGGCAAGAAGGGGCTGGAAAGAAGTATTCCAAGTCATGAAAGGCAAGGACCTACATCCCAGATTGCTCTATCCAGCAAAGCTTTCATTTAGAATGGAAGGGCAGATCAAGGGCTTCTCAGCTAAGGTCAAGTTAAAGGAGTTCATCATCACCAAGCCCTTATTGTATGAAATGTTAAAGGGATTTAGCTAAGAAAAAGAAGATAAAAAACATGTGTAGTAAAATGACAGCAAACTCACAATCATTAACAACCACACGTGAAACAAAAACAAGAAGAAACTAAGCAAACAACTAGAACAAGAACAGAACCACGGAAATGGAGATCACATGGAGGTTTAGCAACAGGGGAGTGGGAGGAGAGAGGGGGAAAGGTACCAAGAATGGGTAGCACAGATGGTGGGTAGAAAATAGACAGGGGGAGGGCAAGAATAGGGGAAATGTAGAAGCTAAAGAACTTATGACACATGGACATGAACTAAAGGGGGGGATGTGGGTGGGAGAGGGTGTTCAGGGTGGAGGGGAATGAAGGGGGGATAATAGGACAACTTAATAGCATTATCAATAAAATATATTTTAAAAAAATATAGCTACAAATTCTTTGCAACTCCTGCCATCAAGTTGTGAACTGCTTTCCTCTCCTGGAGTCTGGGCTGGCCTCCTGGAAGGCGCCAGGCCCAGGTGAGGACCAAGGGCTCCAGCCCCCGGCCAGCACCAGCCGTCAGACCTGTGAGCAAGGCCGCTATGGGCCACGCAGGCCACGCAGGCCAAACAACCGTGTTACTATCTCGGGTGTGACCAGCACAAGCGCTGCCTAGCTGGCTCATTTTCAAAGTCTTAAGCAGATAAATGGTTTCTGTTTCACCATGAGTTTGGTGGTGACTTGTTACCTAGAAATAGGTAACTGACACAGCAGCAAATGTAAAGCATCCCTTCTGTGCCCACCAGTACCTGTCCAGGGCGTCCCCGTGACCTCCTGGCTCCACTCACTCCACCGGCCATGCCCAAACTCCTCCTGGGCCCGAAGCTGCACCACGTGCTCCATGCCACTCCAGGCGTCGTGGATGATGCAGTGATGCTGGAGATCCTTGACCTGAGGGCAGCGGCACAGTCACTGGGGGACGGCTCCACCGGGACATGGATAGCCCTAGCCGCCTCCTGCCCTTCAGCGGCCCCCTCTCTCAGATCTAGTGGGTGACTCAGCTGGGCACAGACACTCTGAAGGCTGACACCACACTGGCAGTGCAGAGAGAACGGGGGTGTCCTCCGGACCAACACAGGCAGAAGCTGGAAGTGACTGCCCCAGCCCATGCACTGTGGGATCCTGCAGCCACACCCTCATAGCCCCCACGCATTTCCCAGGTCACTCTCACTCTTACAAACAGGCCTGCGAAGGGGAGACTGGTCTGGCACATCTGTTCCCCTTTATAGATGATGCCACCGACGTGCAAAAAGGCTCAGAGACTGACCTACCCAGGACCACGCGGCAGTGAGTGCAGAAGAGGACCCAGAACATATTTGCTTCTTCCTAGTACCCTTTCTACTACCCCTTAGGGCCCAAGGGTACTTTTCTTTTTCTTTTTTGTTCTTTTTAGAAAGGAAAAATATTTTGGGGGGTAGGGTTTTAATGGTGTATTCTTTTATTGAATTTTTTTTCCCAAGGGTACTTTTCTACCCAGAAGTAAAAAAAGTTACCATCCATGTCGTGAATGTCTTTGACCGTTTAGCCCGGTATCGGAGCTCAAACTGTAGCCTGTAGAAGTATGAGTTCCAGGAGGGGGGGTCTCGCCAGGTGACACTGAGCCAGCGGGGGTTTCTGTCCACAGCGGTGACGGTGATGTTGACGGGTGGGTCAGGCTGCACTGTGGGAAAAGGGTGCATGGCTCTTATGTGGTGGCAAGTGCGATGCCAAGGAAAGACCCCCAACAGCAGGAGGCCACCCCAGCCCCGGAGCACTCCCTGACCTGCCACAGTCGAACCTGTCAAGTAAAGCTCCAAAGGCCCCAGCCCAGCCCCTCCCTGCCCCAAGAAGCCCATGAGCAACCAAATGAGCAGGAAACAGCTCAGAGGTGCAGAGGGTGGCCTGCAAGAGCTTACGTACAGATTCCGTAACCCTCAAATGTTTGGGGTCTGCTGGACTTGTTCCCAGCACTGTTGGCGACACACAGGGACACTATGTAGAAAGAGTTGTCTCCCTCTGGGACTGCCAACTGGCAGGAGAACTTCTGGGACTCTTGGGAGTACTGGCACCGCTCCTGGAAGTCTTCCACCGGACCGTGCTGCCTGCTGGGCACAAAACGAGAGCGAGCCCGCTCAGCTTCTGCACTGAATCGGGAGGGGAGAGGGCGTGGCGAGAGGGGCCAGGCTCTGCTGTCGGGCCGGGGTCTGCATCCCGCCTGCAGACGTGGTAGCTCTTGTGACTTGGAGTAAACAATCCTCTCTGAGCCTGTGTCCGCTCATTTGAAAATGGGGACATCAGTAGTGCCTGCCTCATGGCAGGTTTGTGAAAAATGAGTGAAAAACACCTAGCTTTGTGCCTGGCAGGCCAAAGGTGCATGCAGACAGTGGGTGCACTCAGTCACTGAGGCATCAGATATGCGGTTCCTTGGCTTCCTGCCGGGTGCGTGCTCTTGGCAAGGTGAGGGCTGCAGGAATGAATCAAGGGAGGCCCCGACCTCAAGGCCTGCCCTCAGACAAAGGGGACAGCCAGTAGAAATGCCATTTCAGAAGCACAAAGTGCTAGGGGTCGAAGAAGAGGTGGCAGCATTTCCAGCAGGAGAGCCCAGAAGAGTAGTCTAGGTGACCGAAGAGATTCAAGGTGAGTCAGACACCATCTCATCTGACCTGGAAGCCCAAGACTTCTCTCACTTAGGACCTGCCTGGGCATGCGAGGCCCCGGCAGCCACTCGCCCTGCTGCTGGGGCAACAAATCACCCACCAACCTCTGCTATGGGCTTTAAACCCCAGGCCCAGACCAAATTCATTCTGGGAAACCTGCTTCAACCTTCCCAGTCTGGGTTAGAGCCTCCCCCCATCCCTCCCCCCATCCCTCCCTCCATCCTTCCCTCCCTTAACACCACCCAGACTTCCATCCCACCTAACCCTGGGAAGGCAGGGTCCTGGGCCGCATGCTTACAGGTGTGTCCCCTTGTGGGGCTGGAGGGCAGGGCCCAGCCTTCCGCGCCTGCAGTGTCTCCCTCAGCGCTAGTATGGTGCCTAACCCATGGCAGACGCTGAACTCCCCGAACGCTCGTGGAATGAATGAGTGAGCAAGCACATTTCAGCAAGGGTGTGACTTGTATGCACAGAATCTCCTTAGAACCTCCTTCGAGGGGCCTGTTTCACTCCTCACAGTGCCGGCGGCTGAGCAGGGCCTGAATGGGTTCTGAGGTCCCCAGCGCTGGCAGTGGCTCCCCACCCCACTTCCTCAGTTCAAGGCAGACACCCCGCCCAGTCGAGGATGGAAGTGCCAGAGGCTGCTGACAGGAGGAGGGTGTGAGCTGAAGTGCCATTCTCTCTCTCACTCTTGCTGTCAAAATGCTGGGAACAAGAACACAGAGTATTCTAGTTGAACTGTCAATTGAATAAATTTACTATGTGCTAGTCGGGGCAGCTGCCCAAGAAACCAAACTGGCCTGTTGAACTCACTGTTAAGATTTTTTTTTAATATTTTATTTATTTATTTTTAGAGAGGGGAAGGGAAGGACAGAAATATCAGCGCATGGCTGCCTCTCGAAAGCCCCCAACTGGGGACCTGGCCGGCAACTCAGGCACGTGCCCTGACTGGGAATCGAACCGGCGACCTTTGGTTTGTAGACCAGCACGCAATCCACTGAGCCACACCAGCCAGGGCCCAGGTTTTTTGATACTCTGAAGACTGACAGCCCAAACTCAGCGAGAAACACCTGGGCTAAAGGGCCCCTGGCTCTGGGATGGAGACAGACAAACTGCACGGGTGTATTGGCTTTCAACATCTCCCCCCTCCTCTGCACCCCTGCCTGAATTCACCCCAGGGCTCCCACTTCATGCCATCTGCTGGTGCTAAGGGACCCCAGGCAAGTGTGGGTCCACCCCACCACCCCCAGCTCCTTCTCCACCCTATCACCACTCTCACCACTTCCTCTCACCTGCCATTCTAATGGAAAGAGCCTGATAAGCTCACTGGGTCAGGACAGGATAATGAACTGGCCGCCCTTCCCCACCCAGATTTGCATCTCCTTCAGACGCCCAAACCCTGTGTATTGTGAATGAAATCAGACAGAATGGGGTTGATTCCTAGCAGAGCTACTACTCAGATGACCTTAAACAATTTAATCAGTTTCGCGGAACTTCAATTTCTCTATCTGTTAAAGGAGAAAAAGAACACCCACTTCCCACAGTTATTGCGATGGTTAATAGGACAAATATCCTAGCACGGTGGCCAGCACAGGCAAGCACTTGAATTTAAGCCTCAGTTCCCTCATTCATTCCCTCCCAAAAGAATTATTTTCTAATGATAAAGTTTTGGAATCACTGGCTGGCCAGTCCCACTGTCTCCTCTGAGACCCCCTCCCCCGCCCGGCCCCAGGGCCTCAGTTAAGGGTGAGCAGACACAAACATCGGCCCAGCCCAGGATACTTACAACCTCCTCACCAGTAACACAGCCTCAGTCCTCCTGGAGGGGGGGCTCCGAGGACTCCACTCGCAACCCACGTTGCTCAGGGGGCTCTTCCGGAAGCAGGAGAGCTGGGGCTTCTCTGGAGGAACTGAAAGGCCAGCACACCAGGCATGAGATGAGCTCACCTCACCTTCCTCCTCAGGGGAGCACCTAGCTCAACCCTCCCCACCTCCCCACCCTCTAGACCTAGAACCGGCGCCAAACAGCCACACACACAATTTGGCCGGGAAAGCAAAGGGCCTCACTACAGCGAAGGGAGACACCCAAGGCTCACTTGTCTGAAGGGAAGACAGAACAACCAAAAAAATAGAGGCTTTGGAGTCGCATAGGCCTGCTGTGTGGCCTTGGGCAAGTCCCAAACTCTTTTCAGTTTCCTACTACAAAATTAAATGATGATAAATAACAACAATAAAACTGCTTTCCCTCACAGGGGCATCAGGACACCAAGGAAGGAAAGACCTCGGCAGAGGGCCTGGCACACGGGCATCTGGCTCCGAGAAATCTTCATCTAGATGTGAGGGAGCTAAGAACTTGCTAATTTTAACAATAAAAATAGTTCATTTGAGCCCTAGTTGGTGTGGCTCAGTGGATTGAGCACCGGCCTGTGAACCAAACAGTCGCTGGTTCGATTCCCAGTCAGGGCACATACATGCCTGGGTTTCAGGCCAGGTCCCCATTTAGGGGTGTACGAGAGGCAACCACACATTGATGTTTCTCTCCCTCTCTTTCTCCCTCCTTTCCCCTCTCTCTAAAAATAAATTAAAAAATAAAATATTTTAGAAAATAGTTAATTTTAGACTAGGCAGAGTTTTCAACACCATATGTGTGTGTGTATACTCATTTAATCTTTGTACTAACTCTGAGGTAAGGTAATCAAATTCACCTTATTTTACTGAAGAGGCCACAAAGCAGCAGCGAAGTGAGCTGCACAGGAGGAGGGTTCAAATGCAGGCCATCTCGCTCCCAGCCCCATGCCAGCCCACCTCACGCCCTGACTGCGCGACAAGGCCAGCTGGACGGTGTCGCCATCAGCGAGCCAGTTGCCCCCACCCAGGAGGAATTTCCGCCAGTCTCTCTGGCAGGCATCAGTGGGCCTTTCCCAAAATCCACAGGCCAAGGAAATAACAGGAGTTTCAAGGGTCAGGCGGGGGATCTGGAACGGACAGCGCTGCGCAGGGAGGTGTCTCCAAGAGCTCTGACGGCACAACTCACCCTCCACCACCAGGCGCACCGTTCCAACCCGGTGGCCGTCCTGGTAGCACGAGTAGTTTCCAGAGTAGCTGAGCTGCACAGGCCTCAGAACCAGCCTCCTTCCCACGACAGTCCATGTGCTGTGGTGCGAGCCTGCAGCCTGCTTCCTGAGCACCCAGTGAACCGTGGCATTGTCTTCCGGATCCCCGCCCGGGCAGACCAGGGTGACGCTAGCTCCTGGACTGCTGGTCAGCACGTCGCTCTCCACCTCTGGGGAGAGAGAAGACACTTGGTAAGTCCACAGCAAACTGAGGAAAGAATTTCATTTCTGATCCGGGGAAGCCGCAAGAGGCTTCAGTTCTAAACATCTCCCAAGTTCATCCCGTGGTCCAGGCCTCTGCCTGTATTACGGCAAGAGCCTCCCAGTGGCCCCCACACTCCAGCCTTGGCCCTCTCCACCCAGCTGCCTGAGTGAGCCTTCGGAAGCCTCGATCTGGCTACCCAACTCCTTTGATTAGAAAACCCTTTAAGGGCCTGCCACTGTTCACAGCGTGGAGTCCAAAATTAAAGGAACAAGCAAACTTCTTTTTATTATAGGTTATAGATTCATAGACTCTAAGACTGGACTAATTCATGAGCCAGTCTAGTAAATTAGTCCAATCAGCTAAGGGCACTGAGGCCAGGGAATATAGCCAGTTTCACGTTAAGCACATATGGTCCTTCAGAACAAATGCATAACCACTTATTGGCAAGCAGCAACGATAAATCCGGCCCAAGATTACAGGCCCAGCAGATGCCCAAGCACCTGACCTCACCTCCCGCCCCTGCTCCTGGGCCTGGAGGACAAGCACCAGTATCTCTGGCCTGCAAAGCCTTCTTGCTCAGGATGAGAGTTTTTATGTCACACTTGGCGGACTGTCCTTCCTTCCACCCATCCAAGGTGACTATCAGGGAGAAGGGACTAAGAATCAGTGACTCTCAGGAGATCAACACTCCCAAAGCCAGGAGCTGGTTGTACAAACTGACCACGACCACAGTCCAGGGATCAGGGACATGGGCATCGAAGGGACAGAGACGGCTTCCGTCTGGCACTGGGTCCTGCCTGGCTACCGGACTGCCTTCAAGCGCCCTTCTCACGTTTCCACTTGGAGCCAGGGTCACCTGTAGTGACCAAACTCACTACACAGTAAGTGAACAATGAGTTCACTGCTCAAGGCCAAGGTAGCAGCTGGTCACCTGAGGGATTTTCCTTTTCCCTGAGAAAAGCACTGAATCTCACCGTGCAGCAGGCAAGTCTGGGCAGGTACCTTAGAACTCACTTTCACCACTGTGGGCCAGCAAGGCCCCCCTCTGCCCCACATTCAACAAACACTCAAGGAGGCCCCAGAGCCAGGCACCAGTGGGGACACAGGGCTCCCTGCACCTCAGCAAAATCCCAGTCCCCAGAAGTCCACTGAGGATACCTGGGTGCCCAGAGGGCTCACAGGAGTTATAAAAAGCCCTCATTACCTTTCTTTTTCTGTTCCCCTCACCCCACTTTTTTTCCATCACCATTCATCTCTCCTGCACCCTCTTCCCCCACACACCCCTCCCCTAGTTGTGTTGACATATGTGACACACAGTACTGCGTAAGTTTAAGTTGCACACGGGACCTGACTTACACGTATTGTGAAATGATTACCACAATAAGTTTAGTCATCTATCACCTCATATAGACACACAAAAAAGAGAAAATAATGTTTCTTTTTTCCTGTAATGAAAACTCTTAGGGTCTGCTTAATTCACCCCTCCACACACACACACACTCCTCTGGTAACCACAAATCTGATCTCTTTCCCTATGGGTTTGGTTTTTTGTCTTTGTTGTTTTGTTTTTTTTTAGATTCCACATAGAAGTGAGATCATACAGTATTTATCTTTCTCTGTCTGACTTATTCCACTGAGCACAATGCCCTCGAGACCCATCCATGTGGTCACAAATGGCAGGATTTCCTTGTATGGGTACAGAATATCCCAGTCTGTGTGTGCGTGTGCGCCGCACCTTCTGTATCCACTCACCAGGCAACAGACACTCAGGCTGTGTCCACGTCGTGGCTATTGTCGATAACACAGCACACCTTTCATACATACCAGTCAATAATATATTTCTATCACTTCAGATATTGCTTTCAAATAGAGAACATTGAGTGCATACAAATTAATATGCAAATACATGACAGTTACGAAGCAGAAAGCACCCCGAGCTCCCGCCAATCTAACTACTGGCGCAATCGTTGTCTCCGCAGCTCCCTCTCTGCTCTGCATCCTCCAGCCTCCCCACCTTACACAGTGTGAACTTGGGGGCTATCACTCCTCACTTTAAAAAATAAGTTCACTACTTATGGATCCTTACATTTTTCTTAATTTTGCTTGATTGTTAAGCTTTTTATAAGTGGCTTGTATTTAATCTTCTGGGATGTATTTTGTCACTCATTATGTTTCTGTGATTCAGTTACATGTAGGTATAGTTTGTTCATTTTCACTACTGCATAACATTCCACGGTACAAATACAATAGTTCATCTTCCACTGATGCAAGTTTGGGTCGTTTTCCTGAGTCTCCCTGAGGACAATTGCTGATCCTACTGTGTATGTTACATGTGTCCTTTTCCTTCATAACTAAGTCCAACGGGCCTAAGCCCAAAGAGCGCCCGCTGAAGGCGGCAGCTCGCCCCTCCAGTCCACACGTCGACTTCCACCTGCGCCTGAAAGAGGTTACGTCTGGAAGACACACCGACACTTCTAAGCTCTGTGTCGATATTTTCGCTTTTCCATTTTCTACTTGATAAAGCAGCTGTAAGGATAAAACCCAACAGGGCCATGAGCTCACACACAACTTATTTTCACTGTAGGAACAAAGATGGGTGTTGGGGGCCACTCTGTGTGGTTTTGGAGACTGTGTCCCCGAGAGAGAAGGCCTTCAAAGAGGCCAGGATGTCTCCCTGGAAACCACGAAACGCAGGGGGCAGGCACCAGCCGACCCAACGCCCCTGTGGGAAACCAGGCCTGACAAATACATTGTACCCTTTGAAGCCTGCTCTGCTTTGCTTTGTATGGCCCTGTTGATGTAAACCGGATGTTTAAGTTCAAGGCATAAGGAGTAAACTCCTTATCTCAAGAAACTCGTCTTAAAGACCATCTGGCGTCAGCATGACTAACAGACACAGACCCTGAGGCAGATCTGTGTTCCTTCAACTGTCACCTATAGATAATACCTGTTTCTGTATGACTGTAGCCTTTTGACATTGATTGATGAGCCAAGCATGTATGATGTATACCCTTACACACACCATTCCCAGTAAAAGCCGTTTGGGAGCAGGGCTCAGGGCGTTCCCCACTAGAGGGAATCGCCACCCCCTTTCCCGCTGGAACAAGGTTGTGTCCAGGACGATTTGTTCTCATCCGCGGCGGCCGGGAGAGCTCTTCGAGACGAGGCATCTCCCACAGATGAAGATGCTGCCAAAGCAGGACTGTCTGCCAGTGGGTGGCCCCACGGCGCGGTGCTTACAACATCCCCCACCAGGTGATAAGCAGACGTCAGATTTCACAAGGCGGTTTGGGAGCACCGACACAAAATGGACACAGGCAGGCTGCATGAAGGTCCAAGCAGGGGTCAAGGGCGGTGGGTGGCTCACCCTTTCACTGGCACTATTCACGTGGCACGGTTCTGGGCTGCACACAGCTCCCCTCCCCCACTGTGACTACCAGACTGTGAGCTCCTGCTAGCCCTCATCAGAGAATTCAGAAGGTGCTTAATAAATGTTTGTTCAATGCAGGGGGCTGAAAACGTGCCCAGAGGGTCAGGGCCCCCACATTGAAAACTCCCAGGAGCACGACTCACAGCTGACACGGTGGTCTGAGGTGCCCCTCCGGTCCTGCGATGGCAGGCTCTGTGCTGAGAGCAGAGCAGCCCGCCGGCCCAGCCTGGAGATGCTGGGGAAAGAACTCCCTCCGGCTCCGAGTCCAGAGCCGCAAGGAGCGCTCTTTTCTGCTTCTGCCAGTTCCAGGAAATAGGTTTCTCTGGTCACTTCCCTTACCCCGGTTCAGACTGGAGCTCTTGCCGTGTTTAGCGACCAGCCCAAACAATAGCTGGGGCTGTTCTGTTCCTGCACTCACTAACAATGGCCAAACTATTTGTGCAGCTCGGAGAAATAGCAAATAAAAAGGCTTTTTTTCTCTTCCACAAAAGCAGAGCTGCGGGAGCAACATAATGGCCACTTCCTCTGCCAGGGGACTTGGGTAATGGTTTTCTTTAAAACTGAGTCATTATTTTTTTTTAATGGGAGGTGATTAATTATAAACAAGCTATTGGCAAGTATTGCCTGTCCCAGCCCTTCTTCCCAGTGTATTCCTTCTAGGCCCTGAACAGCACTGTGTTAACTATGCTTTTTAAAGCACAAATACTCAGAAGAAAGACCACGAGAAAATAAACTTGCTAAAGTCAGAGTGGGCAGCACTGCCCCTCCCCACCCACCTCCTCACCGCTCTGCCCCGACCCGGACCTCCGAGTCAGACCCTGACGCCGGGTGGCCATGGGGAGCCTCGTGGCATTTCTGTGAGGAAGAAGAAGCGATGTTCACAGCATGCCCTCCTGGTATCTTTGTCCACCTCACCCAGTGACGGGGCAGGAGATGATTTCTTTCCCTTCATCTTCCTGTAGTTTTTGAATGTTCTATAAGTTGCTTGTACGATTCTGACAATGAGTATATATATATTTAAAACAAAAACGCTGGTCTGTCCAAGTTATGATGTCTAGGGCTGAGGGCCCACGGCAGTGGGCGGAGGGCGAGGGGCAGAGGGCGGAGGTGGAGCCGAGCACCAGGGAATAGGGGTGGAGTAAGGGTGGACTTTTCAGGACAAGCAGCCCGGAGAGCACCACCCAGGCCTGACAGTGGCCACCCCTCCACCCCTTGCAGCTCTGGGTTCTGTTACTCTCTCTGTGTTCTACACCCTTAGCCCTCAGCTCTGCGGGCTTGGTCCCCTAGAGGACATAAGGTCACCATCCCAACCCATTTGCCTCTGTTTGTTCCCTGGAATCTGCCAGGCCTTACTGACAGAGAAGAGACACAGCAGGCAACAGGTGAGGAGAGTGCGTGCTCCTGAGAGCACCCCTTTCTGCTCCTCACAGAGGCACCCCAGCCCCGCTAGCAGCCCCGCCCTGGGCGACGGGGGCGTGGCAGGGAGGGGCTGGCCTGGCACACACTGACATTCAGCAAAGAGCACACAACTTAACATTTGTACTTGAGCAATCGCTCAGCCATCTGAGGCCAGGGTTGCAAGCCTGTTCTTGTCAAGAATTTAAGAAGTTTTGTGCACCCATCATGTGCAAGGCCAAAAATTGCTAATCCAGGAGATAAACCTGATGATAGCTATTGAAGATCTGCTATGCACCGACAGGCCTCTCCGCCTTTCCCAGATCATGATCTTGTTTAACCCCCACGAACCCCATGGAGAAGTTAAAACTACCTATAACACAGGCCACCCTGAGATGAATGTTCCTTACGTATTAAGGGAGTCGTGAGGGTGAAATCATCCAAAGGGGCAGTGGGTGGGGGGCCCCAAGGGAAGAGGTGTGAGCTGGGCCTTGAGAAGTGAGTGGGAGTTCGGTAAGTGGAGCCACAGGGAGCAGCGGCAAAAAGAAGTGAGAGCCCAGGGAAGGCAGGTACCTGGGTTCTCCACAGGACGACGGTTTCCACCCGTGCGCAGCCTCACCGTGATTTGTTATTTCATGTCGAGCTCAACTCTAAGAGCAGGAGGCAGACTGGTGTGGAGGAAACAGCTCTGTGTTCTCAGAAGGCCGGAGCTCTATTTCTGGTCTTGCCAGTGACTCGGGCAGCCCTGGGCGCGTCAGGGCCCCGGCACAGCCCCACTCGCCCTCCCTGTGAGACAAGGGTTCCAACCGCGATCTGCTGCTCCCGTTCCTCCAGTCCAGCTCTTAACACGCAAGTAATTAGAGCTCTGAGGCCTGGAAGCACGTGTGTGTCTGTTTGTCTCAGTCACTGCCCGAAAACACATAATTAATCTATGGACTTACTGTTCTAATAGTTGATGACTTTTGGAAAGGAATGACAGCCAGGTCATCCCAGTGCCCTCAGACAAAAGCTTCTCCCATTTCTGGAGAGCTCCGGGAGAAACTCCCACACCCTCCCTCGCTACCCACTCCTTAAGGGGAAGAGAGTTTAGGTCCTCATCGTCCCTGGCAACCGATCCCACACGCCAGCCTGATGCCCACATCATCCCACCCCTGGGGCACTGGGCCTGCAGCACTGTGACAACCCTCAAGCCAGGACTTTGCAGCCCAGCCCTGAGGATGGGGTTCTTCCCCACTCTGGACCTAAGTAAGGTTGGGTGCCAGAAAGCCAAGCAGCTTTGTTGTTTTTCTATTTTTCCCTCTTCAAGTAAACTTGCAGTGTCAATAACCAGAGAAAAAAGCACACAGAGACATATTTCTCAACTCTCTCGCAGTTTGCTGTTGCTCTTGCCAGCAAAAACAAGTTCAGGTCCCTGGCCCCAATTATGTAAGCAGTGAACCAGCTGCCCAGTGAGCCACTGGGGACACGGCTCTAGCGCACGCCTGCTAATCCCACCGCCCTGCATTCTGAGCAGAGACGCAGGGCCTGTGGGCCTGTGGGGTGGCTGGCAGCACCGGAGGCCTCCGGCCTCTCAGGTTGCAGGGACACAAGATGGCAGAAGAGGTCACAGGGGATTAAAGGCCCCATCTCAGAGATAAAGGAGTTGGCCGTTGAGAAGTCTCCAGAAGAGTGTGGGCCCTTCATGTCCAAACGGAAACAAATGCAGAATTTGGCCCCACGGGGCCTCAGACCAGTTCCCAGGGCTCACCCCCCTCCCTGCCTTCCCCATCTAAGGGCTGGGACCAGCCTCCTGACTTCCAATGTAATAATAATCATAACATTCATTAACACTCGTTAGCACTTACCGCCACGTGCCTGTGCTTTACCTGAGAGCTCTCCACCCCTTACAACAGCCCTGCATGGGGAGGCTTGGCTCCACTCCACTGCTGAGGCAGGGAAGTTCAGAGAAGTGACGGCCTTGCCCACAAGCTCAGAGCTAGTGAGGGAGGGAGTCTGGCCCAAGCCTCTACCTTGCCAGGGCCAGGTGTCACTCTGCTCCACCCCCAGGACCCCCTTTCTGGGCTGCCCACAACCCTGCATCTCTCCCTGCCTCCCAATTTCCGCTGCCCTGCTCTTCTCACGCCTATCCACCCTCCACAGAGCCCTGGGGAAGGGGGTCTGGGCTGAGGGATATGTGTTGGTGGGCGGGACAGGCAAGCTCTGCCACACCCAGTGGTCCCTCAGAAGGGTCTCTTACCAGAGCCAGCAGCCCGGCACCCTTGACTTTTCAACCCCTACCCCGCAGCAGCAGCAGCACTCAAATGACTAGTTATAGTTTCAAAGTGCCCCCACCTCTGACTCTCACCAGGTCACCCACTCACTCCCTCGAAACCCCCAGAATACCCCCCTCTGTCTGTAGGGAGAGGCCAGCCCTCAGGGTCTAAGTTATGGCCCCCGCCAAGTTCAGAAACTCAGCTCCCAACCCCACCCTTCCCCAGTCCTTCTTCTCGGGCTGCCGGCCCCTCTGGCAGCCCCCGCCCTCCTCACTAATGTGTTTGTACTCCTGTACCTGCTTGTATTTGCCTTGTATTTGGTGGTGTCAGTATTTACCTTGGCGCAGCCTTTCCTATCCTTCCGCATGGCCTACATAGTACCTGGAGAGAGGCAGCCTTGGAGGCTTTCTGGACCCATAAAAAGGTAATGCTGGCTGCTGAGTCAGGGACTAGCATGTGACCAGCTCCTCAAGAGAAAAACATTTAATCCTCCTCTGGCAGCGTCAGAGGTAATCAGCTGGCCCAGGCCCAGAGGTCTGGCTGGGTCACGTCTCAGAGAATATAAACTAATTAGAGGAAAAGCTATCTAAGGAGGGCAAACAATCCAACACCCCCACCCCCACCAAGCCCCAGGAAGCAGATGAAGAGATTAAGGCAGGACCGGGCATGGGGCAAAGAAGGGCACAGATGCCCACACAGGTACACACACAGGACCCGGGTCCACAGCGGCTGAGTTGGGGCTGCAGGGACCCTTAAACATGATTCAGGACAACCTGCCCATTTTCACAGGAGCACCGGGGCCCAGTCACGCAGCCAGTGTGTCATATAGCCGGGACTGGAGCCCTGGGCCCTGGGCCTCAGTCATGTTTGGCCCAGGGCCCGTGGCCCACGCCCTCCCTGCAGAAGGGCACAAAGAGGCCTGTCTTCCCACCGGAAGTCTAACCAGGAGCCTGACCCCTAGGAGGGCTTTTTTCTGTGTTTGTGGAGGGGGCTTGGCAAAGGGGGGCAGGAAGAAGGGACCTGATGTATGCCCCCATCTCATCCCAAACACATCCACCACCAACTCCTACCCTTTTACACATGAGGAAGCAAAGCTACACATGGAAGAAGTCACAAAGCGGAGGTGTGGGAGGGAGTGCCTGGAGGGGAACCCAGGGCAGGCCCTTTATCTGAGTGGGGATTACACGGGTGAGCTGTTTATGGCAGTTCATCAAGCTCTCAGGACTATGCTGACTGCACCTCTGCCTGAGCTCAGGCCTATGATGCCCTTGCCACCCCCCGTGCCGTGAGGCCGTGGAAACAGTTCGGAATGGAAGAGCAGGCACATCGGTCCTCAGCGAAGCTGTGGACCTGATTCCGGCTTTCCTGTGGGGTTATAATTGCTTCAAAGGTCGGTAGGGCTAATTCCCCTCCCATTTCTCTGCTTTTTCAGAACTGTCCTGGCTATCCTTGCTTGTTTACTTTTCCATCTGAACTTTAGAATCAGCTTGCCCAGTTTTAAAAAGTCCTGTTGGTATTTTTGTTGGGATCAAGAAAATTTAGAGTCTAACTTAGGGAATACGAGCCTATTCACAATGCCGAGTCTTCCTACGTCGGAACATGGGAGGCCTGTGCAGGAAAGTGTAGAGCTACTGTAATTAAAACAGCGCACTACTGGCCCACGGACAAACAATACTGTGGTAGATGCTAGAAAATTCAGAAGTAATGGTAACCAAAAATAGCCTAGTCTGCACTACTGAACTGTATCATTTAATTTTTTTTAATCCTCACCCAAGGATACGTTTATTGATTTTAGAGAGAGAGAAAGAGAGAAACATCGACATGAGAGAGAAACATCCATGGGCTGCCTCCCGTACATACCCTGACCAGGGTTGAACCCACAGCCTAGGTATGTGCCCTGACCTGGAATCGAACCTGAGACCTTTTGGTGTACAGGATAATGATACAACCAACTGACCACCCCGGCCAGGGCTGAACTGTACACTTTAAAAATGGCTAAGGTGACAATTTTTAGCCAACTCGTATTTTTCCACAATTTTTAAAAACTAGCTTAGTCTGAGCATTGGCTACATTCATCCGCTATTCCAAATGCACCCGGATCACCTAACTGGGCCCTCCCAGCAGTCCATCTCACAGGGCAAAGGCTGGCTGTACAGCCAGGGGTGAGCCCAGACCCAAGCGCAGGCCATTAGGCTTCAGAACTTGTCTTTGGCTACTTGCTATGCTGAGAAACAGTATAAAACCAAGTACATACAGTAATGTGGTAGATTTGAAAAGTGACTTTTAAAATCAGTAGAGACAAGATTCAATAAACTGTAAAGGAACAACAGGTTACACCGGAGAAAAAGTTAGAGCCATACCTCATTCCTCATTCCATGAGAAATGACCACGGATCAAATGTTTAAATATAAAAAACTTTTAAGTACCAGAAAAACAAATTAGACTCTTTCAAAGTAATATTGACATAGGAAAATTTTATTAAGTATGACACAAAACCTAGAAGTCATAAAAGAAAACTGATAAATTCAACTACTTTTTTAAAAAAATTTGCATGGCAAAACTCATCCCCTGCCCAGAAAAAAAGAGAAAGTCAAAAGACAAATAACAAGTTGGAGAAAAAATTCACAACTTGTATCGCAGATGAAGGACTAAGATCCTTAATATATTAAGAGCTCCTGTAAACAGTAAGAAAAAGACCAACCACCCATTTTTTTAAATGAGCAATGAATATAAATAGGCAGTTCATGTAAGTAGATTATGCAAACGTTTCTTAAAAATGCAAAAACCGGCCCTGGCTGGGTAGCTCAGTTGGTCAGAGAGTCATCCTAATGCACCTAAGTTACAGGTTCAATACCTCGTCAGGGCACATACTGGAAGCAACCAATGAATGCATAAGTAAGTGGAACAAATCAATATTTCTTTCTCTCTCTATCATCAATAATTTTTAAAATTTAAATTAAAAAATAAAAAGGAAAAGAACTTCTGATATAAAAATGGAAGCTTGGGGGAAAAAAGGATAACCTCCCTGGTGTGGCTCAGTTGATTCCAGTCAGGGCACACGCCTGGATTGTGGGTCGTTCCCCGGTTGGGGCTCGTGCGAGAGGCAGCCAATGTTTCTCTCTCTCATCAATGTTTCTCTCCTTCTCTTTCTCCCTCCCTTTCCCTCTCTCTAAAAATAAATAAAATCTTTTTTAAAAATGGAAAAACATGTACAATCTCACTCAGATAACATAAATGCAAATTTGGCAAAAAGGTGAGGACACAGGCATTCTCTCACTGCTGCTGGGAGTGTGACCTGGTACAAGTTCTCTTCTCTCTCAAAGTTACAAAAGCACACGCCCTTCAACCCATAGATTCCCCCTCAGGGAATTTATCCTGAAGACACTCTTGCAACATGAGGGACATGCAAAGTTATTCCCCAAAGCACTGTCCATAACGGCAAGACAGCAGACAACCAGATGTCCATCAAAAGGACACTGGGTAGCCCTGAGCGGGTGGCTCACTTGGTTGGAGTGTCAACCCTACACCAAAGGCCATGGGTTTGATTCCTAGCAACAGATTGATGTTTCTCTCTCTTTCTCTCTCTCTCTCTCCCCTCCCCTTCCTCTCCCTCTAAAATCAATAAGCATATCCTTGGGAGAAGATTTTTTAAAAAGGAAACTGGGCAAATAAACTAAGTGTGTTCATACAATGAAA
The DNA here is from genome assembly GCA_028533065.1 of Trachops cirrhosus. Taxonomy (NCBI): domain Eukaryota; kingdom Metazoa; phylum Chordata; class Mammalia; order Chiroptera; family Phyllostomidae; genus Trachops; species Trachops cirrhosus. Next base: position 17,269,297 of record CM052551.1, on the reverse strand, counting down.
TATCAAAAAATGAAAGAGGAAGTCCTTTATTTAATAGAAATAAGTAAACTTTCTTTCGTCCACTGGGTGCAGTGGTCAAGAGTTCAAGCCCAGGATTCAGACACACCCAAGCTCGAACTCTCGGTCAGTCACTTACTAGCTGTGTGACGTTGGTCTAGATTCTCACCTCTTTAGGCCTCGTTTTTTCCATCCATAAAATGGAACTAACAATAATACCTACTTCAAAATGTCACAAGGATTACATTAGATAATTAATGTTGAAACCTTAGCACTATTTTTAGGACGTACCTATTCTCTCAAAAACCATGAACAATTATAATTATTATTCCTACCACATTAGTGCATCTTTCCCCTTTTATGTGAAAAAGTCTTCATTCCATAGCCCTGCCCTCCTCCCATCAGAACAGGCTCCTAGGATCAATCACGACTATCGAGCACCCGTTACGCTTTGTTACGGTCTAAGATGCACTGCCCTTGCCTAGGCTTCAGGTGATTTGCCCCCAAGGTGGGCTGGCTGGTGAAGTGGGCAGCCAGGAGGCAGGCCCGGATTGTCTGACCGCTAGGCTGTGTGCACTCTGCTACACCAGCTGCCTCTCTTGGAGACGGAGAAAGCTCACTTATAGTGACATGTGGTTGCAAAACATTCTCCTGACTCAAAGTGCTATGAATGAATGAACATGGGGTTACAGCGCAAAGGCTGAAATATGCACTGCGGCCTTTCAGTACACTCAGTGCTTCAGAGAAGGCAGCACACACTTCCTGGGACCAAAGTGGGGCCATCCCTACCGCACCAGTGGGTGTGGTATCGGGGAGGATATTCTGAAGAAAGATGACCTTAACATCCCTGTGCTGTGGGGAGTGGGAGTTGTTAGTGACACAGTGATACAGTGAAAGTAGCAAGGTTCAGAGCCTGGTCTGTCACTTCCTTGCTGTGTGACCTTGAGCAAGTTATTTAACTTCTCTGAGCTTCTGCTTCCTCTTGCCTACTCTGGGGAATTGCTTCAGCAATTCTCACCTCTCTCTCTCACTGTTAATTTTTGGTCTCTACTGGATCATTTCCATAAGCATTCGAGACTCCCAAATTCAAACCTCAAGCTCAGTCCTCATTCCCAAACTCCAGACTCCTGTATCCAACTCCTCAGTGTCTTCTCCTGGTTGTCTACACACCTCAGTGGCAACATGGCCAAAACTAACACCCAATTGCCTCCAATAAAACTGCCTGTCCTACCGCCTCCCCCATCTGTGCAATGGCTGTAACACCCTCTCACAGAAGGCTGCTGGGAAGAGTAAATGAGATCATACATGCAGTGCCTAGCACAGTCCTGTGTACACAGTCGGTACTCAATATGGCAACAGACACCGTCATCACCATATGAAGAGGGTGAAGACCAAAAGATGTTTTTCAGAAAAGGAAATTGGGAGGTGGAGGGGAATGAGAACAGATGCTAGGGGACAGCCTGGATGACAGCCTCAGGGACCCACGTCTGAGGGTAGAGCCATCGGGCTGAGCTGGCAGGGGGCGGGTGGGAGCGGGGGAGCCCACTGAGGTGCAACTGAGTCGAGACTGAACCCAGGACCGAGCAGGAAAAGCCCCCAACTCTGCCAGACTTGGGACCTCTTTGGATCTCAAGGCCAGAGACAAGATTAGACTACACAGATCAACTACCCAAAAGATGCTCCCCCAGCTTCACCAGACAGAGAGGCCAAAGCTTCTCTTTGCCACCTGCCCCTTGCCACTGCAGCCCTCAAGGATTCTCTCCCGAAGACTCGAACCTCTGACCGTTCATGACCCAACAAAGTGAAATGAATGGATCCAAGGAGCCCCATCGCTGAGGCCTGGGCTCCCCAGAGAGCCCAACAGCCCCACAGGTAGTGCCAGAGGAGGCGGGAATTTTCCTGCCCAAGATGAGAGTAACGAGGAGAAAACTCTGAAGTGTCCTAAATTAAATTACAGCAGGCTGAAGGGTGGGAGAAACAGGAGAAGCGATCCGTTATCAACCGCAGGATGACGAGCGAAAGGCTGCTCACACTGTCCTGAGTGTATGTTGGGACACTGAGTTAACCTCCGGGTGGCTCTTTGCACAATTACCTAAAGCAGACAGGCAGGCGCCACCGCCAGGTGCCAGTCTTGCTTCCGCGCGAACTTTCCAGGCCGTTGCGCGCCCCAGTCCAAAGGAGCAAACACTCCTTACAGACTCCCACCTTCCCCACCCTCTGCACCCATGGCCAGTGTAAATGCTTTAAAAACGACTTACAGCTCTTCCTTTTCCCCCCAAAACACAACGTACGAACGTGCCGTGGGCCCGGGACTGCAGACACTGCTCTCTCCGGCCCCACTGGGGTGGTTTCGCCCGCACGCCCAGGACCTGGTCCTTCCCGGCCAGCATTTGGCTCCATAAACACTTTCTTTCAGAAAAGCTTTTGGCCGTGGAGGTGTTTTGGTTGATGGGTACATAAGGAATCTCTAAATATTTTTACATTTCCTTCAGGCCTTCATTCAAATAACCATCTCGGTGAAAACTCCCCTGGCTTCCCCGCAAAGGGATCCACTGAACATGCCCCCTCAACATAAACGCACAGCTCCTCACTCCCTCCCGTGTCATCTTCCTCCTTAGCCGGGGCCACAGTCATACTACTCATGGCATTTACACCCTCACGAGAACAAAGCTCCAATGAGACAGGAATGTTTGTCTGTTTTGCTCACTGCTGTATCTATACCTCTTAGGATAGTGCCTGGAACACAGCAGCAGCTGAAAGTATTTTTTTCAAATGAATGAATTATTAGCTACACTTATTTAAACACTTGCTCTGCACTAGGGACTTCTTAAAAATACAATCTGGTTCGTTTTCCCCTTCCACCCTGTAAGGTAGTATAATTACTTAAGTTTTCGAGGTGAGAACAGGGGCTCTGAGCAGTGAGGTCGCTCACCCAAGCTCACATCATTTCTACGTGGCAGGGCTGGGCAGAGGTCTGTCTGGCTCCACAGCCTCAGTCACGACCTGTGTGCGACGAGCTGTGTTCAGGTCGGGGAAGAAAGACGGGCCAGAGGGATAAAGGAAGAAGCAACGGGAAGCCTCTGGAAGTTCTCCTGAACCCGTGCCAGAAAATGCTCTCCATCTCCTCTGTCTGGCTCAGAGGCCACTAGTCCAGGAGCTATCGAGCACTTGACATGTGGCTAGTGCAACTAAGAAACCACACTTTTAATTTGATTTCATTTTAATTAACTTAAATTTAAATAGCCACACTTAGCAAGTAGCTACCATATTAGCGAGTAGAGTGTAGCCTTTAAGACTGACCTGGAAAAGCCCAGGTTTGTGACAGGAACACTGCCCTCACAGGGCTGGCGGTCTGCAGGCCTGGCGAGACAGTGGCAGGGAGAGCAGAGGGGTGCGTACTCACAACTGCGGGAACCCAGGCCACCTTGCGTGGCCCCCACCCTGAGAGGGGAGGGTTTGTTGACCCAGTCCCAGGATGAAGTGACGGGGTCGGGGGTCAGCGTGCCTGCTGCCTGGGGTCTCATCCTCAGTTAGAGCAGCTTCCTCCCCACCCCCACCCCCACCCCCAGACAGTTTGTGTGGAGTAGTGGAGCAGTGGGTACCGAGCAGGATGCGTCACACAGCTGGGCTTCCTCAGTCCCTCTCAGGGATTTACACCTGACCATTTTCAAGCTCCTTTAAGGTGGAGTCCGGGTGGTTGACCGCACACAGGCCCCATAGGGTTTACACGAACTCAACAAATGTTTGCTGCGATCAATACACAAGAATGGAGCCATCCCTGGCTGGTGTGGCTCAGTGGATTGAGCGCCAGCCTGCAAACCAAACAATCGCTGGTTCGATTCCCAGTCGGGGCACATGCCTGGGTTGCGGGCCAGGACAGTTCCCTAGCAGGGGGTGTGTGAGAGGCAAGCACACATTGATGTTTCTCTCTCTCTTTCTCCCTCACTTCCTCTCTAATATAAATAAATAAAAATTAAAAAAAAAAAGAATGGAGCCAAAGCAGGAGCAGATTTCTGGCTAGTGGAAGCCGAGCCCCCTGGTGGGTGGCGGGGGGCGGGGGGGAGCTTAGTTCAGTTCCTCAATCTCACTGTTTGGCCAGCCATCCTCAAACTTACCAATTGCAAGGACATTTGTTGAAAAGGACATTTCCCAAGTCTCACTCCCAGATATTTCTCTTGGGTATATGGAGCCAAGAATCAGCATTTTGGCTTGCTCCCAGCCCCACCCTTCACACACACACATACACACCAATTCTGATGCAACTAGACCCAGAACTAATCTTTTGAGAGATACTGATGCAGGCTGAGGGTAGGAAAGCGGGTAGACATTGAGGACAGGAAAAAATTGCCAGAAAAGCAAGCTCAGAAGCTGAGGCAGGAGTTTGAATGACAGCGAGGTGTGTGTGTTTGTTCTGTGTGCTGTCGCTCTGCAGACAGCAGCAGGAGAGCCTGAGTCACCTGGGGCAGCCTGTGTCCACGGACATGTGGGCAGCTGCGAACCCCAAGGAAGGTGGGTCTCCTGGCTGTAAGAGCCCACAGCCCAGAGAGCCAGCGGACTTCCCCTCCAAACCCACTCCAGCTGCTGCTCACCCTTGGCCCCTCACTTCTCCAAAGCGAGACATCTCAGTCATTTGCTCCATGCTTCCTGTACAATGTCTTTATTTTTACTCTCAAGTTTGTGGGCTGAGTCTGTGTGGGTGTAGGAGGGGAGTTGGGTATTTTCTACTTCTCTGCATTTTCCTTCTGAACTGCAAGGGCTTTCACTTCCTCCCCAAACTCTCAGTTCTGCCTTAAATTCACAGGCTGTCCAGGCCTTGAGATCACCTTGTCCATCCCTCCTGGGCACCAGAGAAATGGAGAAACAATGGCCACTGGCTGCCTTCATAGTGCCTAACCACTCAGGAGTGCAGTGAAGCCAGAGAGGTAGCAGTAACCTCCCTGGGGCAGGTGCCCTGGCTGCAGTGTACGTAGCAGTAGAGGCAGGGAGGGGAACCTTGCTCCCTCCTGACAGGGGCCTCAACTCTGCCTTGCATCCCTCTGGCACCATGGTGGGCAAGGCTGGGCTTCTTCCCCTCCCTGGCCTCTTCTACCCCAGTGCTCAGCCAGCCAGGGGTCACGCTCAGCCTGGCACCAAACACCCCTCAGCTCTTCCTGCTGTGCTGGTTCTACATTTGGGGGTCGTGGGGACCTGCTGCCCTGGAACTCGGGACATGCAGGGGCGGGCCTCTCCCACCCCAAGCTCTCTGAACCTCAGTCTCCTCTCTGAAACAGAGTACGAGTGTATTAGACCCAGTGGAGAATTAGAAAACATGCCTGAAAGCACAGGAGGCCTCAAGCAACAGCACCTCCACATGTTGGAGGAACCAGAAAGCAGAGAGCTGCAGCACTCCAGCCCCCAGCTCTAGAGCATTATCTCCCAGCGGGGGACATCAGCCTGCCCCCTTGGTTTTCCGCTTTGCCCTCAAAGAAGCCCTCAGACTCTAAAATAGACCTCTGGAGAGGCAGTGGCCCAGCTGGACTGGACAGACTAGACCGGCAGCTGGGCACCCTGCCAGGGGCAGATTACAGTCAACAGGAGCAAAAGTGCCCCCTGGCCTCTGCCTCACCCCTCCTTCTCTCCTCTGGAAGTGGAGTCCAGTGTGTGCCAGCCTCAAGGCGTCCCAATCCCTGGCCATCATCCTTCCCACTTAGGTTGAAGTCCCAGGGCTGGGCACACAGCTTGTAGAGTTGGTGTCTGCTGAAGCCTGTGCAAGCAGCCAGAGGGTCGTGACTCAGCGCCCATGAAGTCAGTCCCTTCAACAGTCAGGGCACTGTCATCCACACATACAGCTAGGGGGCTGAGGCGAGAGCCAGGCAAGGCGCCCCCCGACCCAAAGCTGAGCTGGAGGGGAGTCTTAGGCGGGAACTCCACCCCGCTGGGGTATTTCCCCTCAGAGTCACCCGGGACGCAGTTGTGTAAAGTCTCCTAAGGACACTGGAAGGAGACCCGAGAATCAGGTTTCTGAGAACACACCAAGTCCTGCGAGTAGACCACAGGGTGCTTCCCGGCCGCAGGACAGTCTCAGCAGAGAGCTCACCTCCGAAGGCGCAGGACGCAGCAGGAAGTACGCGCGCCCCCCGCCCGCGACGGAACAGCTGGACCACTCGGAGCCCGCACCTTGCGCCCGCGGGAACCCAAGCTAGCCACGGAAGAAGGGAGCCTTCCTCCTTTCATGCCGCTCACCAGCCCCCATCCGCGGCGGCCACAGCGGTTTCCCCCACCCGCCAGTTGGTTCAGCCCACCAGGTGTGCGCGAGGCCCTTACCCAGCGCGGGGCAGACCCCTGGGGCCAGTGCCGCCCCCGGCGCGGCCAGCAGGGCGGTGAGCAGGGCGCAGCGGACCGCCAGCATGCTTTCTCCTCAGCTAGTGGCCCATAGTTCCAGACGGGCAGGCGGGCGAGCGGGCGGGTCGGAACCGGGCGACCGGGGCGGGGCGGCGGCGGGCGGGCTCAGGCACCTAGGGCAGCCCCCATCCCTGGGGGGCCCGCGCTCGGCACGGACGGCGAGTCCTCGAGCCCCGCGCCGTGCCCGGCTCGGCTCCTTCTGGCCGAGGTCTGTGTCAGTGCGACTTCCCACTTGCACGTGACTCAGAGCCGCGGACAGTCCAGGCAACGCAGGAAAACATTTGAGGAACTCGCGCTGGGGCGTCTCTGGGCCGCCCCAGGGTGCTGTTACGAAAGCCGGAGCGGATGGCGCAACAGCCCCGCGCCCCGGCGGATCGCAGGCTTCCTGCCAGGGCGCCACACCTGAGCCCCGGGGCAGGAGACCCCGAGCCCGGCGGGGGCGAGCTTGGCCGGGCCCCTCCCCTAGGTTCCATTGATGAGAGGAGGGGATTCAGCCAGCACTGGTCGGTTTTTATTTTTGGTTTCGTGCACTGGATGACGCTGTGAACCGAGCACCTGGAGAGCCCTGGAGGAGGCATGTGCCCCTCGCCATCACTGTCGAGCATGCTCCAGCACGGGGTGCCCCTGGAATCCCCTGGGTAGCCCTAAAAACCACCAGTGCGTGGGTCTGGCCCCCCAGAGATGCTGATTTAATCGATCTGGCTTGAGGCTTGGGCACTGAAAGGCTCCCTACTGGAAAGGCACGCTTCCTCTCCGTGCCTGCCAGTGGCCCGCAGGCTGCAGCGCCCACGAGGAAACGTTGGGCTCTGGAGGCAGGCAGAGACCTGGCTCGGTCCAGATCTCCGCCTACTGTCTGTGACTGCTCTTCCAAGTCTCTGAGTTTTCGTCTCCTCAGCTGTCAGAAAGAGACTTTTTTTTAAGTCTGCGCTCAGGAGATGGCATGGACACACCTGACACGGGATCCAGGCCACAGGTGCTCAGTAGATGTCCACACCTGCATGCCCACCATCCCGATCTGGTAGATAGAAACTGTACTTGACTTTCAGGAGCAACCATGAAAACCTCTGGAAAGGGCCCACAAAGTTTCTCCAGGGATCCAGAGGCTGATATGGTAGCCTTGAAGCTCAGTTTGAAGGGAAAGAAAAGTACTGAAATAAGGTTAGGGTGAGAAGCTTCCAGACTGGCAACTTTTGCTAATTAGAATGCACTTTTCCACCTCGGTCTTCAGGCTGATCCTAACCAGGACCAAAGTTCCTGAGACAGCTGCGATGGGCATGGCCTAGAGGAGCCCCCAAGTGGATGGGATTGGCATGAAGGGACAGAGCTCCTGAAATGCAGCTCTCAGACCCTGGCATCTGGGCGGGGAACCAGCCACCCATCAGCAGTGCCAGGCAGAACTAGGCACGTGCCCTGACCCACCTGTGTTGGAGGCTGACGGGGGTGGTTCACACTCACACTCACAGACAGGGAAAGAAAGGCATGTTGGAAGGCAGCTCTTCGGCCACTAGCCCTCTGGGCTGGAAGGTGGTTTCCACTGTGGTTGCCCGCTTCCCGTCTCTTTGTGGAAGATGCAGACCTGAAAGTAATCGAAGGGGGACTACAAGCTGCGAGGCTGAAACCAGAAGGCTGAAGAAAGCCCTCTGCTCAGATAGGAGAGTTGAAACAGGGTGCTGAAGCCCAAGGACAAATGTCCGAGACCCCATCCGGCCACCAAAGTGGGCCTCCCTCTCTAATCCTCAGGTGGGGTGACTGTGTTCTGGAGTCTGACAGGTCAGGTTCCCATCCCAGCTCCGCCACTTGCTGGTGTGTGACTTGAGCAAGTTATTTAAACTCTCTGAGCCTCTACTGCCCGATTTTTTTAATATGAGAGCAGCAATATGCAAAATATTGATATTGTGGTTCCAATGAAAAGATCTGGCTCATCTCTTTTCCCTCAGCCTCATGTTCTGCCTATCTGTGCTTTGAATACAATTATGTTTCTACAATATTATTTATGGCTTCTCACCTCCATGCCTTTGTTCAAACTATTCCCTTTGCCAGAAATCCTTGCCTTACACTTGCTGGGATGTTTTCTCTGGGAAGGTCTCCTTCCTACTTCACTGGAATCCTGTCATCCTCAAGGCCGTCTCTGTGCTACCTGGAAATCACCTACCGACTCTGTCCACCACCCCGTCTTCCCGGCCACCCCACAGGGCTCCGGCTGCCGCTGCCGAGCAGGGCCCAGCACAGAGCGAGGGCCCTCGTCTGGAGCTGTGGCCTCCCCTGCAGTGCAGTCTGAGCAAGGCCTCTGGCCCCCGTCAAACCCCTTGAACTGTATGCTGCGTGGAGTTTCAGAATTCACGGGCAGCATTCCAGTGTTTTATTATGGAAAACACTGACAAGGAAGAGAAGAAAACATACCTGTACAGCACAGCCCGACCTGCCCACTCCTGGTTTCAAATGTCAGCACCCGTGGGGTCACCAGGTCTCTTGCCTGGCTTCTGGACTCAGGAAGGGGAGAAGGCTCAGACCCATCTAGATTTGTCTAAAGCCCCATGATGGAACCAGGGGTATCGAGTCACCAGCAAGCGGAACTGAGAACCAGACAGGGCCGGGGATTTTAGTCATGCAGCAGAAGGAACAAGGACAGCCTCCACCAGGGCACCTCTTACAGAGCGCTCTGCCTTCCACCCTGCGGCCTAGTCTCCAGCTTCCAGTGAGTACCCTGGGGCTCAGAGAAGTGGCGCAGCTTGTTCGGGATCGCACAGCCGGTCAGTGGCAGCTCCAGAGTGAGGTCTGGCTCCTGGCCCAGAACCCTTACTGAGGGACGGCGCAGTGGACACAGGACCAGGGACACTGCAGGACAGCTGTCTGCCCCATCACAGCTGGCACTCGGGGGTAGACAGACCAGGAGAGAAGAGGAGAGAGGAGCAGAGCCTGGCATTTGGACGCCCTCCTTCTTGGGCCTCCTAGACCCTCTCCCCTCAACCAGTCTGTGTTCCTGCAGTTGCCCTCCAACTCCCCTAGAGGGGGAAGCCTGGGGCTGCCTCTGCTTCATCTGTCTCCTTCCCGGCCAGCACGTCCTCTCTCACCTTCGACCTGGAGAGATTAGCTTCTTCAAGTTTACCACAGTCAGAGGTCTATTGGAGGCCCTATAGAATAAAGCATAGATTGTTTTGAATCCAAAAGGTATTTATTTTTCTTCTGCTCCTCCTCCCTCTGGCCTCAGGAGGTGATTTGCCGAAGGTGACACTAGTAGAGGAGTCATTTCTTTTTAACTCCCACACTGTCCCTAGCCTCGGGTTTAGGCTGATTTTGTTAGGGCTATTCTCAACTGCGAGGTTTTAAAACAATACGCTTTGTTCTCTATTCACCTGTTAGGGACAATGATAATCTTAAGAAGTGCACTGGTGTGGGTCACCATGCAGACCCCTCCCCTGACCTCTGGCCCTGACTAATCAGTAGTTACTGGAAGGTGCTCTTTGTTCCCAGAACCTTCCCCTCCCCTTTGTCTTCATCCTGAGAGGAGGCTGACGGTCTGTGGCCCAGCTGAGGTACAGTGTGGGGGCCCCTCTGATTAGCAGGACTCAGTGTCCTTGGCCATTAGCATATCTGCAGCACCGAGACCCATCCTCAGCTGCCTGCCTGGGGGGACTTCTGCCCTGTCAGAATGGAGGCGGCAGCATCCCCGCTCTGGCCAAAAGCAGTCAGGCTCGCCCCACTCACCTGCGGCAGCTTCGGAACATTTTCCATTCCATTTCCCCTCGCATCGCCAGCTGAGTTTACTCCCCAGAAGGGATTTAGCACCATTCTTAGAAAGCAGTTATAAAATTTCTCCCCTTCTTCTAATACTTATAGAGTTATGATTTTATAGCCGTTTAAAAGCTCAATTAAAATTAAATATCGAATTACCATATGATCTGGCAGTGCCTTTTCTGGGTATACAGAAAAAATTGAATGCAGGAACTCAAACAGATATTTGTACACCCATGTTCATAGCAGTATGATACATAATAGCCAAGAGGTGGGAGCAACCCAAGTTTCCATCTATGGATGAATGAATAAACAAAATGTGATACATAGATACACAATGGAATATGATTCAGGCTTAAAAAGGGAGGCAGTTCTGACACATACTACCTCATGAATGAACCTTAAAGACATTTGCTCAGTGAAATAATCCAGACACAAAAGTACAAATATTGTATGATTCCACTTACATGAAAAACCCAGAGTAGTCATAACGCAGAGACAGACAGTCGACGAGTGGTTGCCAGGGGCTGGGCGGAACGGGAATGGAACGGGAGCTGCTGTTTACTGGGTGTGGAGTCTAGTTCTGCCAAATGAAAAGAGTTCTAGAGATGAATGTAGAGGTGATGGGGTGCAACAACGTGAATGTACTTACCACTGCTGAACTGTACACTTTCAAATGGTTAAAGTGGTAAATTTTACAGTATGTATGTTTTACCACATTTTTTAAAAGCATCACAATTATAAGATTAAACAAGCTAGGAGCTTGAAAATTCTTGGTATACAAAATATACTATTGAGTCAGTGGGGATGGGTAGACAACTCATGTTAGTAAAGGATATAACATGAAATTCTTTTGAGACTAGACTTTCAAAAATACAACATACACCCCTGGCTGGTGTAGCTCAGTGGATTGAGTGTAGGCCTGGGAACCAAAGGGTCACTGGTTCAACTCCCAGGCAGGGCACATGCCTGGGTTGTGGGCCAGATCCTCAATAGGAGGTGTGTGAGAGGCAACCACACATTGATGTTTCTCCCCGTCTCTTTCTCCGTCCCTTCCTCTCTCTAAAACTAAATAAATAAAAATGTAAAAAAATGTTTAAAGTAAAAAAATAATAATAAATAAAAATACAATGTACAATATAATTTTATGTGCACAGACTCTGGGGCCAGTTTGCCTGGGTACAAATTTCAGCTCTACCTTATTTAATATCACTGTGCTTCAGTGTCTCCATCTGTAAAATAGGGAAAATAAAACTACCTTCATGGACTCTTATGAGAATTAAATTAGTTAACATATGTAAAATGTTTATAGTAATACCCAACACATGGTAAGTCCTATTGTTGCGGAAAAATCACTCACACGCAGCTGGAATGGCGGAGCACAAACTTTATTACGGGTGGGCTCAGAGGGGCCAAGCAAACCTCCAAATTCTGAGCAACCAACTGTGGATCTAATTAGACTTTTATAGGCGAAGAGCAAGTTACAGAGCAGAAAGCTATAAATTTAGTTACAGAGACATGGGCTAATTAGACTGTTTTCAAGGACTCAGTTTCAGAAAGCAACAAACTATTTAAGACAGCTAGTTATTTTCTTATCTAAGACTCTGCTCCGACTGAAGCATTACAAAATTCATGTCAAACTTGACACTTCTTTGACCTTTAGCCTGCTTCATTATATGAGTGTTTGTTAAATAAATGTAAATAAGTACATTTTCCCAAAACATTTTCTTTCTAGACAGAGGAGTCCATCTGAATGTGTTTTTAAATTACAGCTTATTATATTACCCATAAAATGAGCAGGTTGAAATATAGTTTGGTCATGAGCTGCTCTTTAAGGCCCCTCCTCACTCCCTGGGTTTACTGAGTTCTGATTAAAGAACAGTCTACCCGCTGACTTAACAGTTCCAGCGGGTTTGCTTCGACTGTCAACAGTAATCTCTCATCCCAGCCTGGGGCCTCTGCAGCTACTACCTCTGTCTGCCATTTCATCTTTCCTGGAAGACGTTCTAAACTTGGACTTCCCAGCAGAGGCTGCATCACACTCTGGATGTTTGCAGAATGAAGGTTGAGTAATAATTACCTTTCACATCGCTGATCATTTGCTCTATTTGCATCCATTAGCTGGCTCTTTAGCAAGCATTCTTATATGTATAGCCATATATGGCTAGACATTCATGTATAAGCAGATTGCTGAGCCACACTACCTGACTTCAAATCCAGCTCTGCCATTGACTGGCTGGGGACCTTGGACAATTTCTACACTCATTTCTCTAAACATCAATATTTTTACCTGTACCATGGGAATACCTATACTTTTACCTGTACTTTTATTCTTACCATGGGAATAGTAAGAGTTTCCAATGCACAAGGTTATTGTGAGGGTTAACTGAGAAAACTGTCTGAAGTCTACTTAGCACAGTCCTGGCGCCCGGTAGGTGCTCAGTGAAAGTCAGCGTGAGGGCGACAATGATCTGTGTGTGTGGGAACCTCACCCACTCCACGGAGCAGGAAGAAGGTTCGTGTTACTTGTGATTTTTCTTCCTATTAACTGAAATTTTCCTCCAAGGGAAAAACCTTATTTATGTTGACCCTTTTCAATAGTCTCTTTCTGTATACAGTATACAATTTCTGGTCCATAAAATGGATCATGTTGAACATAATTTTATTAAATTTCAAGCCATGTAGCATAGAGATTTAAAGGTTTTGAGTGTGCTAGAATTTAATAGTCAGGTAATAACAAGTGGTAGCAAGGACACGAGGAAATCGGAACCCTCTGCTGGTGAGAATGCAGACTTGGGCAGTCTCTTTGGAAAATATTATGGAAGTTCCTCCAACGATTAAAAGCAATTTCACTCCCAAGTATACACCCAAGAGAAATGAACACTTATGTCCACACCAACACGTGTACACGAATGTTTAGAGCAGCACCATTCACAATAGCCAAAAGGCAGAAACAGCCCACGTGTCCATGAGCAGAATTCTGAATGGGTAAACAAAACGTGGTGTCTTCATACGATAGAATATCACCGAGCTGTGAAAGGTGTCATACACACCACAGCATCGATGAGCCCTAAAGCACTGTGCCGATGAAAGAAGCCAACCACAAAGATCAGCATATCGTAGCGTTCTGTTCATGCGAAAGTCCAAAACAGGGAGATCCCCAGGGACAGAATGTAATTCCTGGCTATCTGGGGCCAGGGGCATGGGGATGAATGAGGGAAAAAGGGGGTGAGAGTTAAGGTTATGGGTTTTTTTTCTGAGGAGATGAGATGTTCTAAAATTTACAGAGGTGATGGCTGCACATATTTACAAACATACTAAAAACCATTGAATCACACACTTTAATTTTTTCATTGATTTTAGAGAGAAAGAAAGGGAGAGAGAGATATATCAATTTCTTGTTCCACTTATTTATGCATTCATTGGCTGATTCTTGTATGTGTTCTGACCAGGGATCAAATCCACAACCTTGGGTTATCCAGACAACACTCTAACAAACTGAGCTACTGAGCTACCCAGCAAGGGCTGAATTGTAAACTTTATTATTTTTTAAGATTTTTTAAATTTATTTTTATAGACAGGGGAAGGGAAGGAGAAAGAAAGGGAGAGAAATATCAATGTGTGGTTACCTCTCCCATGCCCCCTACTGGGGACCTGGCTCACAACACAGGCATGTGCCCTGATTGGGAATCAAACCAGCAACCCTTCAGTTCATAGGCCCACACTCGACCCACTGAGCTAACACCAGCCAGGGCCTAAATTATACACTTTAAATAGGAGGTTTCTGTCACATAAATTATATTTCAACAATGCTATTTAAAAGAATAAATAAAACTAACTACCTGTTTTTAAAGCTTTTGCTCCAGGAAGGCTCAGGTTGAAATCATTGTATTAGTAAATTAATCTTTACCATACTTGATTTTCTTATCAATAAAGTAGAACCAACATTAGGCCTCAATCACAAGGTGGGCATAAGGCTAATGTGAGATAATATAAATGGCACTTAACACAGTGCCAGACACACATTAACTCAGCATATTGCTAGAAAATATCATTATATTTCTAACAAATATTTATTGGACACCAGCCATGTGCCAAACTTTTTTCTGAAAGTGTATCTGAATTTATTAATAATATGTATGTGTGTATATATATAAACATTTTTGTTTTGATCACAAAATAAGAATGAACCACTTATTAGCTTATAATCCTTATTTTTCCTCTCTTTTATTCCCCTCTGCCCTGCACCCCCCCCACAAGCATTTCCCCTTAGTTCATGTTCATGGGTCATACATAAATGTTCTTTGGCTTCTCCATTTTCTATACTATTCTTAACCTCCTCCCATCTATTTTGTACCTACCATTTATGCTTCTTTTTTTAAATAATATATTTTATTGATTATGCTATTACAGTTGTACCATTTCCCC
>CM052551.1:17241029-17254259 GCA_028533065.1 Trachops cirrhosus | reverse complement strand
CTGGCCTGCAACCCAGGCATGTGCCCTGACTGGGATTCAACCCAGTGACCTTTTGGTTCAAAGGCTGGAGATCAACCTACTAAGCCACACCAGCCAGGGCGATTTTTTCTAATATTGAAAATTGATTATTATATCATTGATTTGCAGCCTTTATTCTTTTCTAGTATCTGCATGGAAAGCTATAAATTTCTCTCTAAGCACGGCTTCAGTGGCATCCCATAAGTCTTGGTATGTTGTAATTTCAGTGGCATTTATTTTACTTTTCAGTTGCAGTTGACATTCAATATTATCTTGTAGTGTATCAGTTGATAATATTTTATATTAGTTTCAGATGTACAGCATAGACAATTATATAATTTTCAAAGTGATGCCCCTAATAATTCCAGTATCCCACTGTCACTCAGTTTAAACTGCTTTCCCATTTTATTGTTATTTCTTCCTTTATTCATGGGTTATTTAGGAGTTTATTGCCTAATTTCCAAGCACTTGTAGATTTCCTACTTATATTTTTATTATCATTACCTACCTCAAGTTCACTGTGGTCAGAGAACTTACCTGTACTACGTGAGTCCTGAGACGCACAGCGCTCCGAGACCCACGATGTTCCGAGACCCACGATGTTCTGGGACTCACTTTGTGCTCCAATACATGGTCAGTTTGCTTCAGTGTTCCATGTGCTCTTGAAAAGAATGTGAGTTTTGCAATTGTAGGTAGAAATAGTCTACATGACACATTCAATCAGGTTTCTTAATTGTATGTTCTGGGTTTTGATATCTTTATGTTTTTATCTCCTTGCTCTACTAATTGCTGAGAGAAATGTGTTAAAGTCTGTTACAATTGCAGATTTGTCTTTTTTCTCCTTTTTAGTTCGGTTCATTTTTGCTTTGTATATTTTCAGGTTATGTTATTAAGTACATATAATTTAGAATTACCATATCTTTCTGGACTTTTTATTTCCAGTAATATTTAAAATCCACTCTGCTGGGAGAAGTATAGCTGGCCAGCTTTCTTGTGGTTACTATCTACATTGTATTCTCTTCTTTTTACATTTTGTGTCCTTATTGTAACATGTGTCTCCAGTAAACAGCATACTATGGAGTTCTATTTTTCATGCATTTTAGCACTTTGCCTTTTTTAAACACTTTAATCTTTATTATTATATTATTTTTTATTCTCACCCGAGGATACATTTATTGATTTTAGAGACAGAGGAAGAGAGAGAAACATCAGTCAGTTGCCTTCTGTACACGCCCCGATGAGGGTTCAAACCCCAACCTAAGGATGTGACTAGACCCGGGGATCGAACCTACAGCCGTTTGGTGAGCAGGATGATGCTCCAACCACCCAAGCCCTCTGGCCAGGGCAGCAGTCTTTTTCTTTGCATTAGGGTATTTTTTCTTCCTATTTAATTGATTTACTGATACACTTTGATTTAATTCTTACCATTTTATAATTTGTTTTATATTTAGCTCATCTTCTCTGTTCTTTTCCTGTCACTCGGACTTCTTTGGATTTATTTACTTATTCTATTATTTCCTTTCCCCTTCTAATTCTTAGTTACACATTCTTCTACTTTTTTATTGGTTAACCTAGAACAGGAATTCTTAAATTTTTTTACTTTTTTAAAAGATTTTATTTATTTATTTTTAGAGATAGGGGAAGAGAGGAAGAGAAACATCAATATGTGAGAGAAACATTGATCGGTTGCCTTTCGCATGCCCCTAGCTAGGGACCCGGTTCTGCAACCCAGGCCCGTGCCCTGACCCAGAACCGAACCATCAGTTTTTCATTTTGCAGGCCGGCGCTCAGTCCACTGAGCCACACCAGCCAGGGGTAATTATTTTTGTTATTGAAAGACCCTTTTATACTCTCAAAAAATATGAAGAACACAACTGGATATCTACATATAAAATAATGAAGTTAGATGCTTATCTCATGATGCATACAAAAGTTAACTCAAAAATAGATCAAAGACTTAAATTTCAGAGCTAAAACTATACAAAATTTTAGGAGAAAACACAGAGGTAAACCTTCATGACTTTGGACTGGACAATGCTTTGATTCTTTCCCTTCCTTCCTTTCCTCACCTGAGGACATGCCTATTGATTTTAAAGAAATGGGGAAGGAGGGAGAGAAACACTGATGTGAGAAACAGTTGCCTCTCATACACACCCCAACTGGGGACCAAACCCACAACCTAGGTATGTGCCCTGATTATGGTTTCTGGGACAACACTCCAACCAACTAAGCCACATTGACCAGGGCTCTTTCTCTTTTCTTTTTTCAAAAATTATTTATTGATTTTTAGAGAGAGAGAAACATTGATTTGTTGTTCTGCTTACTTATGCATTGATTGTATGCCTGTTGATTGCCATTGATTGTATTACTTACGCCTGTTGTATGTGCCCTGACAGAAGATCAAACCAAAAACCTTGATGTATCAGGATGATGCTTCAACCCACTGAGCCACCGAGCCAGGGCTTGGGCAATGGTTTCTTAATTATGGCACCAAGACTTCAAGCAACAAAAGAAAAAATCAAGTTAGACCTCATCGAAACTGAAAACTTTTCTGTATCAAAGGGCACTGTCAAGAGTGAAATGACAATCCACAGAACAGGAGAAAATTTGTGAGCCATGTGTCTGATAAAGGTCCAGTGTCCAGAATACATAAAAACTCTCACAACTAGAAACAAAACGACAAAAAAATGGCAGGCTTGACTAAATACTTTTAAAAAAAGATATATAAATGATTATTTAAACACGCAGATAATATCAAAACATTATCAATGAGCTATTTTAACATTTTTTCATATTAAGGCTTTCAAAAAAAAGTTATGCAAGTGGCCAAAAAGCTCTTGAAAAGATACTCAACATCATTAGTCATCAGGAAAATTCAAATCAAAACCACAGTGAGATCCCACTTCACATCCATAAGGGATGGCCATAATGAAAAAAAAATGTTTGAAGGAAAATGGCAAGTGTCGGGAAAATGTGGAGGAACTGGAGCACCTGCACGTTGCTGACTAGAAGATAAAACGGTGCAGCCACTGTGGAGAACAGTTCGGCAGTTCCTTGATAAGTTAAACATAGGATTGCCAATATGACCCAGTAATTCCACTCCTAGTATATACTCAAAACATTGAAAGCAGGCATTCAAACAAAAAGTTGTACAACATCCCTGGCTGGGTGCCTCAGTTGGTTGGAGTGTCATCCAGATACGTCAAGGTTGCAGGTTCAATTCCTAATCAGGGCACATACCTAGGTTTCGAGTTCGATCCCCAGTCAGGGCACTTGGGGTGGGGGGGCAACCAATTAATGTTTTTCTCTCTCTCAAATCAGTATACATTACCTCAGGTGAAAATTGAAACAAAGTTGCACACCTTGCCTTGGCTGGTGCAGCTCAGTGGACTGAGTGCCGGCCAGTGAACTGTGAGGTCACGGTTAGATTCCCAGTCAGGGCACAGGCCTGGGTTGCAGCCCAGGTCCCTGGTTGGGAGTGTGTGAGAGGCAACCATTCGATGTTTCATTCTCACATTGATGTTTCTCTCCCTCTTTCTCCCTCCCTTCCCATCTCTCTAAAAATAAATATATAAAATCTTTTTTTTTTAAGTTGCACACCAATGTTCATAGCAGCCCTATTCACAATAGCCGAAAGTTGGAAACAACCCAAATGTTCATCAGCAATGAATGGATAAGCAAAATATGGTAGCCACATGATAGAATATTATTTGGTCAACAAAAAAGAATCAAGTAATAAACATGCTGCAACATGGACGAAGCTTGAAAACATTGTGTTTCTATTCATATAAAATGTCCAAAGTAGGCGAATCCTTAAGAAAAACAAAGCAGAGCAGATCACGTGTTGCCAAGGGCCAGGGCGGGGGTGTGGAAAGACTGCTAAGCAACCGTGCGAGGCTTCCACACAGGGCGGCCATTGGGCCCTGGAAGGAGGGGTGCTGGTGGCTGAACAACGTCGTGAATGTGCTTAATGCCACTGGATTGTACACTTTTAAATTGTTACAATGGTAAGTTGAATGTTTATCTATTTTACTATAATGTTAAAAGTTATAGAGGACCTCGGAAAGCTTTTCTTTGTGTGGGTTGTATTTAACAACATTTGTCATATCAGAAATTAAACATGAGACTGTAAATATGTGTATACATTGACCCTGGCCAGGTGGCTCAGAGGTGAAAATCCATAAACACATCCTGGGGTGATGAGTAAAAAATATATATGCATACATTAACTCATTCTAAAACAATAATATTAGACCATTAAAAATAACATTGGAAGAAGTTGTTTCTTAAGAAAAAAACAAATGAGAAGTGTTGTTTCACATTTTTTTCTTTTACTTTAATGTCCGGCTTATAAAGGATAGCTTGAGTCTCATACCGCTGCTATGTTTAATCTGTCAATATATGGTGTTTTACTTGAAGTATATGAAGAAAGTTTGGCATTTACATTGTAATTGGAAAATAGAAGAGTATTTTAATAGCTTTTTAAGACAATTGTGAATATTCTTTCTTGTATAAAACTTAAGTGATAGCCTGGGCCAGTGTGGCTCAGTGGCTTGAGTGAGAAACATCAATGTGTGGCTACCTGCCAACGGAAGGGTTGCTGGTTCAACTCCCAGTCAGGGCACATGCCTGGGTTGCGGGCCAGGTTCCTAGTTGGGGCACGCGAGAGATAGCCACACATTGCTGTTTCTGTCCCTCTCTTTCTCCCTCCCTTCCCCTCTCTCTAAAAATAAATAAATTCATTAATTTTTAAAATTTTTTAGAAAGAGAGATGATGGGTACAGAATGAGTAATCAGCTGCAGCGGGCATGTGACCCCACAGCAACTCCAGCTGGGACAAGAAAAAAATGCCAGCACCCCCTTCACAGTGCCTGGGTGTCTCACATTCCAGAGAGCCCGCACTTCACTGCTAGCTCTTCTGTCATATACAGATCTTCCTGTTTACAGATATGTATTCTGTCTTTTATTCTCTTGTCTGCCCTTGTCTACTGGCCTAGGGGAGGCCTAGTGCCGTGATGTTGCATAAGCAACTTTGGACTTTTTGGTAACTTATGCTAGAATTCCACACAATTCAAGGGTCTATCCCAAAAGCCTTCTGCCACTCTTAGGCTCAGGTAAGAAAGGTACTGCTAGTTCTAGGCCTTTCTAACCCTCACCACCGCCACCACGGGCCCTCCTCTGGCCTCCCTCCCCATATGCAACAAATCAGAGGGGCCCAGGGATGTGACTCCTGGAGCCCCCACTGACTCCTTCCAGGCCAGTGCCACTCAGAATGTGGTCCTCTCACTGCCGGCGGTCAGCACACTGCCTGTTCCCGGCCCGCAGCACACAAAGGAGAAATTGAACAAATCCAATGCACACGCATGAGAAACTGAGAACATTTTATCACAATTTGACTTTGTTGCAACATCAAAGCTCTTGATCAATTCCATTTCCCAGCAATGCTAACATAATACATTGTATTGTTAGTACTAATGTTACTAAAATACTTTGTATTTTACAAAAGTATCAATCCACAGTTGGAAACTGCAGCTGGAAACTGCAATTGGAAACTGCAGTTGGAAACGTAAAAAGCCGACCATTCACCAGAAGCACTGTTTTGGACCCTGGCCTTTTCTGCCCGGATAGCCCCGAGCGCACTTCCAGGGTCTCTGCAGCCCCTGCCTCAGGGGTCCTCAGCTAGGTGGACCCCTCTCCAATCTCGCACACTGGGCCTCCACGGTGGCCCCAGGAGCTACTGTTCACAGGCGTGTGGGTGGAGTTTGGACTTGTGGGCTGGGGGGCCACTTGTGTGCATGTCGGGCCCCTCACAGCACAGAATGGGGGAAGGGAAGAGAATGGGAAGAAGGGGGCAGGCTGAGGGTTAGGGAGCTATGGGTGGCACGTTCTAAATCCAGACTTGGCCTGGCAAGTTGTTATGAAGACATATCTGTCAGGTAGGGGGACAGAACACACTTCCACAGTCTGCGAACCTAAAGTAGAGCGCCTTCACACTAGACCAGCAGTGTGCAGGCCTCAGCCTTTTCCTTGCCCTGGGACCCACCCTGAGGCGTCCCTGGGTGCACAGCTGAAGAGCCCCTTGGCCTGCGTGCCCTTGGCCAATGCACATGATCATTTTACCACATACTTCCAAGTGGGCCCTGAACCAATACGACTGAGAAATGCTAGCTAAGGCTTTGCGGAAAATCTGGTGAGATAAATTGTCCCGTTCCACCATGCTAGTTCCAAAGACAGGGGCAAGGGGAATGGGGTCGGACCTGGAGAAGGCCGTGGTCAATGGTCAGTGTCTCCCACATTCTTCCCATATCCTATATAATCCCACAGAGCGGACTTTCTGTTTCTAGGGGCATCCCCTTCCCCTCCAGTGATGCCCCCCTTGTTTCCCCTCACCCTCCATCGCACCTCCCCTCCCCGTTCTTAGGTGCTGTAGAAGATGCTTCCCAGCATGGGCAGCCACCCGCATTCCTCCCAGCCCAGCTGGGCAGTGTTGGCCGCCCTCCTGGGAGCACTCCAGTGGGCCAGGCCTGCAGTCCAGGGAGGTGGGTGCCTTGGGAACCTCTCCCCACTCCGCCCCCTAACCTGGAGACCCTGGCACAACAGCCCCACACCCAGGGGGTTCCTGCAGAAGGGCTGTGGCCATGGCGGGGTGTCACCGGGAGACCGGGCACAGGATGGGGGACACCGTGCAGCACCCAAGCACAAGGAAGAGAGTGGGGTACACAGGGAGTGGGCAGGGGCCATGGTCCTTTCCTTCCACCTGCCCTTCAGGCCCTCGACTGAACCTGGGTGTCTTCTCTGGCTCCTGCCAGGGCCCCAGGAGACAGAGAGGGTCCTTTCCAGGGGGCTCGGACCTCAGCCCTGCAGTCAAAGCAGGCGGACGGTTTCTGCAGATCCCAGGCTATCCCAGCCTAGGCACCTCCCATGTTCACTATCCAGAAACACTCATTTTGTAAGGGGAAACACTCCATCAGGGGGTTTTATTTGTTTTGTTTTTTAACAGATTCTAGGCCCAAGGAAATGTTTTGGAAACACTTCCCTTTCTCGCCCCGACAGGATGAAAGCAACACCGTACCCACCCCAGCTGTCCACCAGCTGCTCTGCAGGGCAGCTCCCAGCAGCTTGCTGAACACTGGGAATCGGATTGTCTCCTGGAGCTTTGGGAGGGTCAGACAGGAGGTCAGTACCTCCCACTGGGGTCAGACACAGTCCTCTAAGACAGGACACTGAGGCCCCAGAGAAGAATCTGCCTGAAGCCTTCAACAAACGGCCTTCTCTTTCACTGGACCTAGTCAGAGCCGCCCACCACCCCCACCCCTCCCCACCCCCACCCCGACCTTAGGATGGAGCTCTCCAAACCCACACTCCCCCACACAATGGGGAAAACATGGTGCCACCCTCCCAACTTTGTTCTGAGGACAAAGATATGGGAGAACCCAGCTCTGCCCGTCAGCTGTTTGTGTGGGGAACCTCTCACTAGCTGACCCCTCCTAAGTGGAGACCACAGTCCATAGCCCTGGGTCTTTATTAGTGACTGCCTCCCTTGTGCTGTAGCAGGTGACAGCACCATGAGCCTGTACCGCCCACCTCTCTGACCCGAGTGCCCTGGTCTCTGCCCATTTTCTCCTGCAGGACTAAGGAATGTGCTGGTATCGATTCTTTCTGGCAGAAGAAAGTCTTTGCGCCTTGAGTCCCAACCTAATGGTTCCTCACTGGGGCAGAAATATGTCTGTCATCACACTGCCTGGGTCACAGTCACCGGAAAGAGTGCTTCGGGTCATGGCCTTTCAATTCATTTCATGCCCGATATCGAGGAGGATGAAGTATATGATATGGAGCCTGATGGCACCAGAGCAGTGCCTGGCTTAGGGGCCTGGGAAGACACTGTGACTGTCACCAAAAGAGAGGGTGTGGGGAGAGGAGCAGGTATCAGGGAACACGGTGCCCCACCTGAGGCACACTGAGTGTGAGGTGCTGGGACGACCGTCCAAGTGGAGAGCTCCCGCGGGTAGTTGAATACAAGGGCCTGGAGTGTGTGGGGAGGGGCAGGAGTCCAGCCTGGAGGCTAGCAGTGGTGATGCTCCCAAACCTTTAAACCTTGGGCTTGGACGGGGCCACTCAAGGACCCTCACAGACCAGAGGAGACTAGTGGAGATGAGCAGAGGAAGGCATCCAGGAAAGAAGACTGAGAAGAACATCCAGAGAGGCTGTGGTGACACGAAGAGAAGGGTTTTTTAAAAAGCCAGCAGAGCCCTGGCTGATAGCTCAGTGGTTTGAGCACCAGCCTGCGAATCAAAGGGTCACTGGTTCAATCCCCAGTCAGGGCACATGCCTGGGTTGTGGGCCAGGTCCTCAGTGGGGGGCACATAAGAGGCAACCACACATTGATGTCTCCTCCTCTCTCTTTCTCCTTCCCTTCCTCTCGCTCTAAAAATAAATAAATAAAATCTTTATAGAAAATCCAGCAGAGGAGGCATGTGGCCAAGATGGCGGTGAACACAGTACTCACCTCCTCCCTCGACCACATCAAAATCACAAGTAAATTATGGAACAACCATCCTGAGAACCTCCTGAAGTCTGGCTGAACAGAAGTTTTATAACAAACAACATAAAGAAAATGGCACATTGAGACAGGTAGGTGGGACAGAAACACAAAACAGGCTGGTCAGAATAGGGAGGGTTCTCTTGGCTCTGCAGGCTCTCCTGAGGAGCGAGGGGTCTTAGCCCCACACCAGGCTCCCCAGCCCAAAGCACCAGTGCCGGGAAGAGGGGTCCCTGCAATAGCTGGCTGTGAAAATCAGCAGGAACTCAGTCCGGGTGAGACAGATGGCTGCTGTA
Organism: Trachops cirrhosus; assembly: GCA_028533065.1. Lineage (NCBI taxonomy): Eukaryota > Metazoa > Chordata > Mammalia > Chiroptera > Phyllostomidae > Trachops > Trachops cirrhosus. Next base: position 17,245,406 of record CM052551.1, on the reverse strand, counting down.
GACCCAGGTGTCCTCTTAAAGGGCCCAAGCAGAGACACATTTGCTCACAAACACTCACTGAAAGCTCTAGCAGCTTGAAAAGTGCCAGGGACATACGGGAGGAACTGAATTGCCTGGCTTCAGAGTGAGGGCTAGAGAGACAGCTCTTTCTGGGACTAAAGTGCCAGCAGATGCATTTGTCCCTTTGTTATGCCCTCCCCCTCACACAGCCAGCAGGTGCAGGCACCAAATCTGAGTCCCCATCATTCACTAACAGGGCTCTTGTGAATGGTTCTCTGAGACCTCTGCTCCACCCAATTCATGGAATCTCCTTCAGAGACTAATCCACACAAGTGGCTAGCCTAGGCCTGTGCCATAAACTTTCCTAAAGTCTGTCAAAGCACTACAAAACCAAACAAGCAGTGGTTGTCCTCAGAGTACCCTGTACTTCTTGCTAAGTGGCCCCAAACCCAGTACTAATGGCAGCCAGCCTCAGTTCTCAGCATAACCACCCCCAGGCACCTCTGAGCCCAGGGGAGGAAGCTATCAGCTGCAGATCACTTTGCAGGTCCCACCCACCAGGTGGTCCCAGGCCAAACACAGGCCAGCACCAGAGCTCCTCCCAAGAGGCCCCAGACCCAAACACACGGTGGCTGGCTTCAGATTCAGAGCACACCAGAGCCCTACCCAAGTAGCTCCACAAATGACGCACCAAAAGAGTGGACTCAGCAGGCGCCAGAGCATCGCTAAAGTGCATCCAGCTCCACAGGGTCAGTGCCCCCAACCAGCTTATCTGCTGTAGTCAGAGCCAGTCCTCACAGCCAGTCAGCTTGAGGGTCAGTCCCACCCACTGACATGCCAACAGCAGTCAAAGCTCAACTACACCAAGAGAGCACACACAATCCACACAAGGGGCACCCCTAGAGCCCCCAGCTCAGGTGAACAGGGAGGCTGCACCACTGGGCCCCACAGGGCACCTACTAGGTAAGGCCATTCTGCCAAAACCAGGAAACATAAAAGATCTACCTGATACATAGAAACAAACACAGGGAGGCAACCAGTATGAGGAGACAAAGAAACACATCGCAAATGAAAGCACAGAACAAAACTCCAGAAAAAGAACTAAATAAAATGGAGACAAGCAATCTACCAGATGCAGAATTCAAAACTCTGGTGCTAAAAATGCTCAGTGAACTTAGGGAAAAAATAGATGATCTCAGTAGGAACTTCAACATAGAGATAGGAGACATTAAAAAAGAGATATGCCTGGCTGGTGTGGCTCAGTGGTTGAGCACCGGCCTGCGAACCAAAGAGTTGCTGGTTCAATTCCCGGTCAGGGAACATGCCTAGATTGTGGGTGAGGTCTTCAGTGTGGGGCACATGAGAGGCTACCACACATTGACGTTTCTTTCCCTTTCTTTCTTTCTCCCTTCCTCTCTCTCTAAAAATAAATAAATAAAATCTTTTAAAAATCAAATATATTATTAAAATTAATTTTTAAAGAAGAGATAGAAAACATAAAAAAGAACCAGAGACAAAGCATACAATAACTGAAATGAAGAACACATTAGATGGAATCAACAACATATTAGATAAAGCAGAGAACTGAATCAGTGATTTAGAAGACAAAGTGACAGAAAACACCCAATCAGAACAGCAAAAAGAAAAAAGAATTTAATATTAATTAGGCCCCAGCTGGGTGGCTCACTTGGCTGGAACAACATCTCATACACTGAAAGGGTGTGGATTCAACTCTCAGTCAGGGCACACACTAGGTTGTGGGTTCATGTATGGGAGGCAACCAATCAATGTTTCTCTCTCACATCGATGTTTCTCTCTCATTCTCTCCCTTCTCCTCTCCCTAAAATCAATAAACATATCATTGGATGAAGATTTTTTTTAATTAGGATAGTTTAAAGGGTCTCTGGGATTACATCAAGTGTAACAACATTCACATTGTAGGGGAACCAGCAGGAGAAGTGAGACAGCAAGAAATTAAAAACCTCTTTCAAGAAACAGTGATGACAAAATTTCCCTAACCTGACAAAGGAAATAGATATACAAGTCCAGGAAGCACAGAGTCCCAGACAAGGTAAACCCAAAGAGGCCCACACCAAGGCACATCACAATTAAAATGGCAAAGTTTAAAGACAAAGAGAGAATCTTAAAAGCAGCAAGAGAAAAGCAGTTAGTTAAGTACAAGGGAGCTCCCATAAAACTCTCAGCTGATTTCTCAACAGAAACTTTGCTGACCTGAAGGTACTAACAAGAATATTCAAAGTATTGAAAATCAAAGACCTACAACCAAGATTACTCTACTCAGCATAGCTATAATTTAAAATGGAAGAACAGATAAAGAGCTTCCCAGAAAAGAAAAAGCTAAAGTAGTTCATCATCACCAAATCAGTATTACAGGAAATGTTAAAGGGACTTCTTTGAGAATAAGGAAAAAAATTTTTAAAGAAAAAGAAAATAATGTAAAAAAATTCTCACTGACAAACACATAACAAAAGCAGTAGATCAACCAACACTAAAGCTAGGGCAAAGACTGAAAGGCCAAAGTAGAATGATCATGTGTAATTACAACAGTTAAGGGATATACAAACACACACAAAGTAAAAAATAATGACAAAAACATAAATGTGAAGGGAATGAGTGAAAATGGTAGTGATTTTAGAATGTGTTTGAACTTAAGCAACCATCAACTCAAAATAGACTGTAATAACATAGCTTGGTATGTATGAAACACATGGTAACCACAAACCAAAAATTTGCAAGAGATATACAAGAAATAAAGGGAAACAAATTCAAACACAACACTACAGAAACTCATTAACAGGCAAGAGAAGAGAGCAAGAGAATAGAAAGGAACTGAAGAGAACTGCAATCCAAAAACATTCAAGCCCTGGCTGATGTGACTCAGTGGTTCGAGTGCCAGCCTGCAAACCAAAGGGTCACTGGTTGATTCCCAGTCAGGGCACATGCCTGGGTTGCAGGCCAGGTCCCCAGTGCGGGGCAGGCGAGAGGCAACCATATATTGATGTTTCTCTCCCTCTTTCTCCCTCCCTTCCTCTCTCTCTAAAAATAAATAATCTAAAACAAAGAAAACATTCAAGAAAATGGCAATAACTACATACCTATGAAATGTAAATGAATTGAATGCTTCAACCAAGACACAAATGGACAAGGAGAAAGTGTACATAAAAATACAATGGGGTCTTCCGGCCAAGATGGAGGCATAGGCAGACACACTGTTCCTCCTCACACAACCAAAATAAGGACAACAATTTAAAAACAAAAAAACAACCAGTACTGACAGAAAATTGAACTGTATGGAAGTCAGACAACCAAGGAGTTAAAGTAGACACATTCATCCAGACCAGTAGGAGGGGCGGAGTCTGGGAACCAGGACAGAGAGGGCTCGCGGCAGGGCAGCTGGTGGACCCCAGGCTCGCAAGATGGCAGCAGGGGGACTCAGCAAGGTAGCGGATTGTGGAGGGAGGCAGAACATCCAGTCCCACATTCGCATGCAGATAAACCAGGCAAAACTGGGGAGCGAGACAGACCGCACAACCCAGGGCCCCAGCGTGGGGAAATAAAGCCTCAAAACAGTGATTGAAAACACCTGTGGGGATTGAGGCGCAGGGAAAGACTGACTCCCAGCCTCACAGGAGAGTGCATTGGAGAGACCCACGGGGTCCTAGAATGTACACAAGGCTACCCACATGGGAATCAGCGCCAGAAAGGCTCAGTTTGCTTGGAGGAAGCAGAGGAAGGGACTGAAGTCCCACGGAGAGTGGAGCAAGCACCATTGTTCCCTCTCGGATCCCTCCCCAACATACAGCATCACTACGCAGCCATTCAGGTTGCCCTGCCCTGGTGAACACCTAAGGCTCCACCCCTCACTACGTAACAGGTGCATCAAGACAAAAAAAAAATGGCTCAAATGAAAGAACAGATCAAAGCTCCAGAAATAATACAACTAAGCGACAAAGAGATAGCCAACCTATCAGATGCACAGTTCAAAGCACTGGTGATCAGGATGCTCACAGAATTGCTTGAATTTGGTTGCTAATTAGATGAAAACATGAAGGCTATACTAAGTGAAATAAAGGAAAATGTACAGGGAACCAATAGTGATGGGAAGGAAACTGGGACTTGAATCAGCAGAGTGGACCAGAAGGAAGAAAGAAACATCCAATCAGAAAAGAATGAAAAACAAGAATTCAAAAAAATGAGGAGAGGCTTAGGAACCTCAAGGACATCTTTAAATGTTCCAACATCCAAATTACAGGGGTACCAGAAGGAGAAGAGGAAAAACAACACGTGGAAAAGATATTTGAACAAATAATAAAGGAGAATTTCCCCAATCTGGCAAAGGAAATAGACTTCCAGGAA
>CM052551.1:17219315-17240929 GCA_028533065.1 Trachops cirrhosus | reverse complement strand
TGTTAAAGGGACTTATCTAGGAGAAAGAAGATAAAAACATGTACAGTAAAATGACAGCAAACTCACAATTATTAACAACCACACCTAAAACAAAAACAAAAACAAATTAAGCAATCAACTAGAACAGGAACAGAACCACAGAAATGGAGATCACATGGAGGATTAGCAACAGGGGAGTGGGAGGAGGAGAGAGGGGGGAAAGTACAGAAAATAAGTAGCATAGATGGTAGGTAGAAAATAGACAGGGGGAGGGCAAGAATAGTAGGGGAAATCTAGAAGCTAAAGAACTTATGACACATGGACATGAACTAAAGTGGAGAATGTGGGTGGGAGAGGGTGTTCAGGGTGGAGGGGAGTATGGGAGGAAAATGGGACAACTGTAATAACATAATCAATAAAATACATTTTAAAAATACAATGGAATATTACTCAGTGATAAAGAAGGAATGAAATCTTACCATCTGCAACAGCAAGTCAGACAAAAAGACATACTATATTATTTCACTCTTATGTAGAATCTAAAACAAAAAACAAAAAGCAAATGAACAAATGAGAGAAACTTATAGATACAAAGAACAAACTGATGTTGACCCAATTTTGCGGGGGTGGGTAGAGTTGAGGGCCTGGGTGAAAAAAGTGAAGGGATTATGAAGCACAAACTAGCAGTCATAGAAAGTCCCCAGGATGTAAAGGGCAGCAGAGGGAATACAGTCGTAATATTGTGGTGACTGTGTCATGCTGGGTGGGTGCAAGACTTACTGGGGGATGGTCACTTCACAAGTTACGTAAATGTCTAACATTATGTGGTTCACCTGAAACTAATATGATATTGGGTGTCAACTATAACTGAAATTTTTTTAATTAAAAAAAAAAACAGCCAGAGGACAGCCCTTCTAGAAGAAAGTGGTCAGTAAAGTCAAATGACTAAGGCATTGCGAGACCAGATCGGCTCACACCCGCTGGGCACGGCCACGTGAGGAGGAAAGGCGAGTGTGGCGGCGGGTGAAGGAGAAGCCACATCGCCCGGAGCGAGTGAGGAGGAAGAGGACGTGGACACAGACCACAAAGCAGTTCATAGGGGCGAGGAAGGGGCTAGGTGTGACAAAATCTGAGCACTCTTATTTGGTGAAAGGAAGGTGAAGGGAAGTAAACAGAGGAAAGCAGATGGGGACCAGTGGAAAGCACTGAGGTGTGGGGAGTAGAGGAGCCAGGGCACAAGCCGTGGGGGGCCAGGCCTGCCTCTCCCACCGCCCCACCCCCCCTTCCGCTTTGGCCCAGTGGAACTTGGGACAGGAAGCTGAAGAAGCTATTTTCCTCTGTGATGTAGGAGACGGGCCACCTGCTGCGGGTAGAGGAGGAGATGTTGGGAAGGAGGTGAAGACAGGTCAGGAAGAGTCAGTGAGGGGATGGAGGCTGGAGGTGACTGGAGTGTTCCTGGGCGGAGTGGTTAACAGCAGACCATATGTCGGCTCTGGGCTGGGTTGGGAAGCAAGGAAGAGCCCTCTCAAAGGAGCTGGGTGACCGTAAGAAAAGGCAGGAGGTTGTAGTACGTGTTGGCAGCACAAATGAAAGGTGGAAGAACTAAAGGATAATAAGGAGGGTCAAACACTGGATTATGACATTTCAGCGGCAGAGGCGTTCCCAGGGACAGTGGATGTCCATGGGGTGTGCCATTTTAGTGTGCAGGCGGAGAATGCCCTCAGAATGAGGAAGAACAAAGCCAGGGCATGACGCTTCTCACCCACACGGTGGGAGAAGGCACCAGGGTAACGGCAGGTGGGGACCGAAGACAGTCAGACCGGTGCCCAAGTCCTCAATGAAGGAAGTAGGAGATCAAGGGAAGAAAAGGGGGGACCTGAGTGGCAAGAAGCTCAGAGGAAGCACATTTATTCGGAGGTGGAAAAAAACGTCTGGACGTGGCAATGAGCATACAAGTAATGCTGGCCCCTCCCCCAGATCTGTATAATGGGGTATTGGGTGAGCAGAGCCTTGGCTCATCTGAGGAAGGGCGAGGAAGAACATTCTCTCCATGGCTGAAGAGGATTTTGTCTGTTCTCTGAAACCTCTCTTGCAGGTCAGCTCGGGGACAAAGTGAGGACAAAAGCACAGGCAGTGCCGAATGACAGCCCTGAAAGTCTGTCATGGGGTGAGGAGGGTGTCAGCCTTTTGGTGGGGGTGAAAGATAGCAGGGACAAAAATGCTGGGAGCCTAATCCGCCTCAAGGGATTAAGGCCTGTTTCTATGTCCTCGGGGTGAGGGGACTGGCACCCTTGGTAGCCAGGTATCACTCGCTGCCTGAGAGAACGAGGAAAACCCAGGCAAAATACTGGTTTGTGTCGGGGGGGGGGGGGTGTGGGGGGGGAGAGTGGTGTTGTCCCTCCCCTGATGCTTGCTCCGTGTGAAAGCCTGGTCTTGTCCTGAGCTCTCTATTTGGAACTCTGTATTCTTGAGAAAGAAGGGTTATTTGTCCCGGGGACAGAAAAGGCTGGTTAGGTCAGGGGGGAAACCAGGCTGGGGGTTGGGGGTGTGGATGGCTGTCAGTAGGGGACCCTAGCCCTGAGCTCTCCTGGGATGAGGGTCCTCACCCCACTCTCTCTTCCCTAAAAGAACTCACCTTATTTGCTAACCTTGAATTCCTGCAGTCTTATCTGTAATCCCTAGGCCCTTTGATATTTACTTCCATGAAAAGCCAGGAAGATGTTAGTCTGTGAGGCTGGTGCCAATGAAAAAGGTGTGGGGTGAAAGGCAAAAACATATACAAAGTAAAATACTTGCCTGGTACTCCCTGCACATGCCCTCCCATTTGGCATGTGTTACAAAGGAGAGGCTGGCTTGTGTTTGGAAAAGGGAACCTTGTGGCTCAAGGCCCTAAGCACCTGCCGAACACGAAGTCTCTGTGAGGCGCCTCTCGGCCCCGCCCACTGTCCCATCGTCCAGCTGAACCGCCCTGGAGGTATGCAGAGCAGGGCACTGACACCCCCTTCCCCTGTTCAGACTCAGCTTTCTCCACCCAGCCCAGATCTGCCCATTCCATTCCATTCCGTTGAAGTTTCTTTTCCCCTTTGCTTTGACCACCAGTCTTGGTTAAACATCAAAAAGAAACAAATTACACACTTCTCAGAAACTGAAATTTTATAAAAAGGCATTTTTCTCTTATATCCATAAAATGATATAATTTTTGCAAGTATAGAAATGTGTCATAAATTATACAGAATGTTCCTTAATTACAGCTCAATGCAACTTGGTACTTTCCTCCCTCCCTAAAAAACGAGAGAGAACCAAAAAAATAATATATATATAACTGTATATATATATAGATTTATATTTATATAATAGACAAACCAAATATGAAAAAAATCATTTCCTCTTTGGTATAAAAATCAGACTCTCACCTTGAGACACACAAACAGACATGATGTTGGGTTTGTAAACTGTGGCCAAACGGGGTTTCCCTGCTAGGCTCCCCCCGCCCCCCCGAGGCCCCACCCTGCCTCACCAGAGCACACCTACAGTTCCTGGTGCTCCCACTTAATAGAATGTTCAAGGTCTCCTAGCTCCCCACCATTCCTGAGGAACCCCTCCACTACCAAAGACGAGGAAAGGATTCTTCCCAAGACTGATTTGGTAGCAACGAACTTGGGAAACACCTAATTTGGGAAAGAGCTCCCCAGGTGAGGACAATGGAGAGGAGGAAGAGGGGCCCAAGGCTCCGCCCAGTCCTGTCCAGACCAGGCCGGGCCCTGAGCAGAACCTCCACCACCCAGCACAGGGACTCCACCAGCTCCCACCAGATGCTGGGCCCAGTGGGGTGGGACCTCTTATTCACCAGAAGGAAGAAGCAGAGGCCAGCTTCCCCTTTCAGGGCCACCTCAGGGTGCCCAGCTTCCCCTTTTGGGCCTACTTCAGGTCCTTGGGTGTAGGTGCAGGAAAATGCCAGATGAGGAGGCAGAAGGGAAGTCAAAAGGGACTCTGTTAATGGGCATGGGTCAAAATGTAAAATGAAACAAAACCTCTTCTTTAGAACTAAACTTCATACCCAGTTTTTGGCTCTGAGGATGACAGGGCCACTTTCCCAGGCTCCAGCCCCAAACCAGCGGGACTCACGGAGTCCAGGAGTCGATGCGTGTGTCGCGGGAGGGAGAAGCTCTTCACTCTCAAGGTGAGGAAGAAGACAGGACCAAACCCTCCTTTGCTCTGCCAACACCCTCCAGCTGACTGACGGGCGCCCCGCCCCGTCAGCTCAGTCCCTCAGGGTTCCAGCCACGAGGGCCAACTGAGAACCGCGGCTCCTACCACACCCTTCCACGCGAGCCAGGCTGGGGCACCCTTCAGTGCGGGACTCCTCTTCCCCCGGAGAGTTAAGACGCCAACCACAACATAAAAGTCACTGGAGGCCTCTACCACTTGCCAAACAAAAAAGACAAAACCAAGCTGGACACAAACACAAATCAAGGAGAGACACACACGATGTGAGGGGCCCAGAGGCCCCGCCAGGTCTCTGGCTTCCCGGCATGGTACATTCTTGTGTAATTCAGGAGCAGGGGCTCTACGGCCCCTCTGGGGAGTGGGAATAAAAAAATACAGAGACTCTAGTCTCCCTGTGGGTTCACAGGCAAGGTGGGGGCAGACCCAACCTCTCACAGTTTTTTTTTCTGTTTCTGGCTCCACATCTGGTCCCACACTGGGGCTGGTTCCAGATGGCCCAGTCCCTACTCTGCCCTTGAGCTCTACCCCCTCCCCCTCCTAGCTAGTGGGAAGCCACCCCACTGGGGGGGCCCCAGACATTTCTGGTGGGACCAGCAGGACAGAGCCTACCAGGGAGAGGCAAGAAAGGAGGACTGGCAGCTCTCAGACACAGTCCTGCCCTATGTGCCTGATCCCCAGCACGGCCCCAGTCCTGGCCTTCATCCCTTGAGGGGCTTGTCGGCCCCTCCGCTGGGGCTGCTGGCGCTGTCACTCTTCTTTCTGCGCAGGCTCTCAATCCAGCTGGAGCTGGAGCGGGTGGTGAAGCTGGAGAGTGCCAGGGAGCTGAGCCGCATGTTTTTGCCAGACATGATGAGCTCCCCGAAGCCTTCCTGGTGGGAGAAGGCGTAGCCGGAGCGCCGGGATCCCGTGCGACCCACCCGCCGCATGCAGCGGTGCTGGGCCTTCTGTTTCTTCCTCACCAGCTGGGTATAGCGGACCTGGCGGATGGGGGTGGGGAGCACAGGGAAGGGGCCTCCATCAGTGTGGCAGTGTCGGACACCACCGCTGAGAAGGGACCCCAGCACCCAGGACAGGACAGCATGGGGCGTCTGTCCTGAGGAACACCACCAGTGCTTAAAACTCACGAAGCCCAAAACTGCAGCCACTGCGTGTTTGAGCCAGAGGGCTTTCTGACACACCCGCTTCTCACCGTGTCAGAGAGCTCGGGCTTCAGGTTCAGCTTGAGGAATCGGAAAGCGACCACCGGCATGATGCAGATGACTGTGGTGAGCGCGATGGTCAGCCACACGGCGGGCTGGGCCAGGGTGTTCTGCGCGTTCCCTGAGGGTAGGAGGGGTCAGAGGCCCTGGGAGTCGCAGGGCGACAGCCGCCCGTTTCTATTCCTGCAGCCCCACTTTGCCAGTCCCACAACCTAAGTCCTCCCAACTTCCTGCTCCCCAAACAGTTGTCTCCACATCTGACTCTACTCCAAACTCTCCCCAAAACTTCAGACCTGTTTCTTTAACTGTCTTACTTGACATCTCTGCTGAACACCTAACAGGCATCTCAATTTCAAAAGACCCAAAGAGAACTCTTGTTTCCTCCACCCTAATCTGCTCCATTTTCCCCAGCTCTGGGGAAATGCTGCTCCCCAACCCCTGGGCTGCTACCACTGAAAGCCCTGAAGTCAACCTTGACCTCTCTCAAACTGCTCATCCAATTTGCTTCCAGTACCTATGGAGTTCCACCACTGTTCACCGCATCGCAAGCCACATTGCTGTCGCCTGGATTACTGCTACAGCCCCTCTCCTTCTACACTTTATCATCCACAACACATTAAGAGTGATCCTTTTAGAACATAAATCAGTTTATGATATTTCCCTGCCCAAAACCCTCCAATGGCTCCCTATCACATTTAAGTTAAAATTCAAAGTTATTACTCTTGATCTATATGGGCTTAAACGATCTGGGCCAACTCTCATCTCCCCGCACCCCACTGCCCCAGCCCTCCCCTCCAACTTCCACCCCCCCAACCACCACACACACGACCTCCTCACAAGCCCCCACCTAAGGCTTCAGTATCGCTGTTGCTTCTTCCTGGATCACTCCTTCCCTTTATTCAGATTTGTCTGTGCCAAAGACCCTTGCTCAAGAGGCTTTTGCTAACTACTCTTATCTCTCTTGACCTTACTTGGTATTTTTTACAGGATTTATTACTTCCAGACATTGTATCTTTGAACTTGTAAATTATTTGTTTCGCTCATGGAAATATGAAACCCAGGGTTGCATCCCCAGCATCCACAATATTTGGTGACTGAATGCCCACTGGATGAATAGATGAAAAGATCTAAAGAAAGTGATGAACCTGAAATGCATCTTTCACCCCATGCCTGCCAACCAGCCCCTCTCCGCCACCACCTACGGCCACCCTGTCACCAGTTCTGAACAGCCTTACACTCAGTCACTGCAGTAGCTTCCTCACTGGCCATCACTGCCACATTCACTCTGCTAAAGTAACCCTCTGATGCCACTCCCCATGCAGTCCTAAAGACTCCTGGCAAGTCAGACGCAGACCTGGCAGCCTGGCATTCTGACACCTCCAACATTCTACCTGCCAGCCTCTCTTCCACTGCTTCTCGGTGGGTATTCCTGCCCTAGAAACTAGTGGCCCTTCCACACTTTCAGCTCTCCAACTCCCCCATCCTGGCTCCATTCACAGCAGCCTCCTGTGTGGGACTATCCCTGGTCACCCCACATGCAGTCACTTTGCTGCCCATAATACCTGCCACTCCTTGACCTCCCTTGGGCCCCGACCCTGTAGAGCCCAGCAGGGCTATTCTTCACTTTCATGGACATGGAAGCTCCCTAAGGGTCAGATACACCCAGCTACCCCCACGGCACCCTGAAGAACACCTGGCACATAAGGAACACTGAATAAATGCTCGTGGAGTACAGACTGGCTGCCTCGCCCGTCAGTCCCAGGGCCGGCATGATTCCTCGGGGCCTCGAGAGGAAGTCACAGACTCACCCACAAACCGGAACTGGTTGGGAAACATGTCGAAAAGCCCATTGCTGTGCATGGCAAAGAGAATGGCAAAGTAAACAGCCAGGCTGCCCCAGATGAAGAAGTGGTTGATGGCTGTCCAGTAGCCCGTATCCAGCCCAATCTGCAAAAAGCAGGAGTGTCTCAGGCAGAAGTGTCTCAGGTGATGAGTGTCTCATCACCCCAAAACCTCGTCCCCTCCCCAGAAACACAACAGTAGTGCCCAGGGCAGCCCCACAGACAGGAGGCCTACTCCTCCCAGAGGTGAGGGCAGTGCCTAGACTGCCTCATACCTGCACGCTGACCACAATGACCAGTGAAGTGGCCACAGTGACTGCAAAGGACTGGTAGTCAGCCAGCTGGGTTCCATCATCCCGGGTGGCCTCGGCAAACACCCCATAGGGGATAAAGAACATGAGAACAGAGGTGTAGATGCCCTGGGCGATGCAGATGAAGAATTCCCGCTTGTTGAAGAGGAGGTTCAGCTGGCCTGGCTCATACAGCTTAGGGTACTCCATGCTCCGCTGCTCGGGGACATCCTGTGTGGGAGGACCAGGCCGCATGCGAGGCTCACAGGCTGCCGTTTTGACTTGGGCAAACCCTGTCCCTGCCTCCCCCTTTGTAAATTCTTTGATAGCTAGATCCAGCCTCCAGCCAACTGCCCCCAATCAGTCTTGGCTCAGCACCAGAGGAGTTACAGGTCAGCTGTGTCTGAGAGGAGGACCAGTCACACCATGCCCAGCTGGAAAACCCGCCTTCCCAGGGACCACACGTAGCGACACAAGTGTCACATGCCCACCAGCACCAGACCAGTGTGATTCCTTCACAGCAATGTCCTTCTCCCCAGCCCGCCTGGCCATCACACTCCCCCATACCTGATCGAAGACCCCCATAGCCAGGACCGGGAGGGAGGTATATACTATGTTGTAAAGAGTGATGAAATACTGGTCATAGACAGTCTGGAAGAAAACGGGGAGCGAGAGAGGCATGAGCATGCTGTCTTTCTTCACTACGAATCAGGCGGAGGAAGCAGCGATGTGGCAAATTCCCCAAGGAATTTTTGGAACTCCCTCTCTACTCTTTCAACAAGCAGTTTTTATATGCATGAACCGGACAAAAGCTAGGCCCTAAGGGACTGAGCAACAAACAGAGCAGATACAATCTCTGCCCTTAAGAAACTTACAGACAGGCAAGTGGTGGACTATGGGCTACCTGAGCCGAGAAGCCGCAGAAGAAGCCAAACCAGAAGTGGACCATGGTGAACGCAAAGTTCTTGTAGAAGAAATAGCAGAGGAACTTGCACATGCGCAGGTAGGACCAGCGCCCATGCACCAGCAGGAGGCGCTGCAGGAACTTGAACTGGGAGAAAGAATAATCTGAGGCCAGGACAGCCTGGATCCCTTCTTGCCCGCTGATGCCCACACCAATGTGAGCCGCTGCAGAGACAAGAGTGAACAAGAGGGTGAAGGTGGCCTCACACTTCAGAATTCCACCAGCTTACAGCCCCTCTCCATGAGTCCCTCCCACCCAGCCTGCACACCTACACAGTCCACACTCACTTTTGATCATGCTGACATCGTTGGCTCCATCCCCAATGGCAAGTGTCACAGCCTTCTTGTACTTCTTAACCAGTTCCACCACTTGTGCCTTCTGCAACGGGGTCACCCGGCAGCAGATGACAGCTTTGCAGGCACAGGCCGTCTCCAGAAACTCCAACTCCATGTCTGCCTCTAATGCATGGGCCTGCAACACAGAGAGCCCTGAGACATCCCGTTTTCCCAGGACAGACCGGCAGTCGGCCCCACCCAGCCCCCTTAAAGACCACAGCTCCTCTGAAGTTGAGGGAAATGAGAATGAGGTAGGATACAAAAGCCGTACAGAGAGAAGCGCTCTTTGGAAAGACCCTGCCTGAGCTAAGGGTGGCAACACTTACCAGGCTGTGCCCATTGATGACGAGGGCGTACTCCCCTGCGACGGCTTCCAGCACAGACGTTTTCTCATGGTAAGCGAAGCCATTGCCCACGGAGCGGGACGGGTCCATCATCTTCTCCCGGGCTTTCCTATGAAGGGGAAGAGGAACTGTGGTCCCCAGGACAGAAGGAGGGATTCAAGCCCATCGGAGCCCAGGAAGCCCTGCCCAGCCCATGTTCACAGAGCAGAGCACCTGCCAGCCTCAGGCCTGTTTACCTGAGCTCCTCCCGCACTTCTAGCACAGTGTGACCGGTGACGACAAACACCTCGGACATGTCATCCGTCAGCATCTTGCAGGAATAGCCAATGTTCACAGCGGTCTCTACCAAGAGAGAAGGCAGGAGCTACAGACAGGCCCCCAACAAGGTCAGCACTCTCTCCTGCCTGACATCCCAGGCTCATGCAAGGACCCAACGGGCTGCTGTCCAGATGTGGCTGCCTTTGCCCTGCTGGACTCTCACCTTGTTTGTCTCCAGTTAGCACCCAAATCTTGATGTTGGCCAGCGTCAGGAGAGCGATGGTCTCTGGCACCCCTTGCTGAAGCTTGTCCTCAATGGCCGTTGCTCCCAGCAGCTGAAATACCACAAGAGTCCCTGTCACAAGAGTCCTGGGCAGGAGCCTCCCTCACTCACCCTTGACCCATTCGGTAGCCCGTACCATCATGTCGCTCTCAATTTCCTCGTACACGCTCGCCAGCCTGTCCTCCCAGCTGTCCCGGGCTAGGCTGGCTTGGAGTCGTCTATCGGCCCACTCCTCATAGTACTCCTCATCCAGGTCCTTGTAGGCGAGGACCAGGGTCCTCAGTCCTTCCCCTGAATATTCCTGGAGGCCGAACCAAGAAAGTCATCCCTTACCCTCTTGCACAACACTGAACCATCCCGTGCCCCTCTGCTCACACCCACATTCAGGTGGTCGATGGTGGCGTTGAGCAGCTCGTGGGTAGAGTGGTGCAGTCGGTCCAGCAGGATAGTGTCAGCCCCTTTGCAGTAGAGTCGGATCTTCCCCTCTGGATTTCGCACTGAGTGAAGCAGGGGGGAAAAGGTCCCAGGAAAATTTAGGCAGGTGAAGACGCCAACGTCACCATATCAACAAGGGTCACCCACCACACCTCCCCCCTTCCAGGACTATATGATGCCCAAAATTCTCCAGCACCTGGTCCTGGCCTCACCTATAACTGACATCCGCTTTCGGATATTGTTGAAGTCCAGGATGGCCAGCAGCTGATAGGTGATGGCTGTGCCCATCTCATAGACAGTGATGGTCTTCGGGGTACGAGAGCGGAACACAAAACCAAAGTTTCTGGCTGCAGTGACCAGGGCTCCCTCATCTGGGGACTGGGCCTTATAGTACAGCTCCCCTGGGAGGGCAAGAGAGCACGCGTGGTGTAAGTGGCCACCCTCTCAGCCACGCATCCTGCCCAGGAGGCCCCAGGCCAGCCGCAGCGGGGAGAGCGCAAGCCAGCTCTGCAGCTCACCTTCATTCTTTTCTTCTGACATGACAGTATGACACAGGGAGAGGAGGCGGAAGAATTCATGTATGTAGGGGTCCCCCATCTTGACAGCCTCCAAGAGGGTGGGGTCCCAAAATAAAAATTTCTTGTCGGCCAAAGGATTGAAGGAGAAGTCAACGGGTTCAGGCCTCTGTGGCAGCTAGGAGGACAATTAGGAAAGAGTGAATCACCAGGCAGTATCACAGGGAAGGGGCCGTCTCTGCTCTACTGTTCCCTGCCCTTCCAAGCCTCAGGCAGAGAGCCTAATATCCTGTCCACTGTGGACCTCAAAATTCCCACTGTTGCTGGCCATTCTTCCTTAAAATACTCATTTCTTGCCCTGACTGGTGTTGCTCAGTGAGTTGGACATCATTCCGCAAACTGAAAAGTCACCAGTTCGATTCCTGGTCAGGGCACAAGCCTGGGTTGCGGGTCAGGTCCCAGTTGGGGGCGTGCAAGAGACAACCCATGTATCTCTCGCACATTAATGTTTCTCTCCCTTTCACCCTCCCTTCCCCTCGCTCTAAATATAAATAATTAAATTATTAAGATATTAATAAAATGTAAACTTAATAAGATATTAAGATTTAATTAATTTATTTTTTAGAGCAAGGGGAAGGGAAGCAGAAAGAGAGGAAGAGAAGTATTGATGTGCTAGAGCTACACTGATCAGTTGCCCCCAACCAGGGACCTGGCCCACAACCCAGGCTCTAACAGGGAATTGAACCAGTGACCCTTCAGTTCACAGGCTGAGGCTCAATCCATTGGGCCACACGAGCCAGGGCTGTTTTGGTTTTAATATGTTTACTGATATAAAGAGAGAGGAAGGAGGAGAGAGAGAGAGAAAGAAACATTGATGTGAGAGAGAAACACTGATTGGTTGCCTCCTATATGCTCCCCGACCAAGGACTGAACTCCCAACCCAGGTATGTGACCTGATCAGGAATCAAATCCCCAACTTTTTGGTGTATGGGACAACACTCAACCATCTGAGCCACCTGGACAGGGCAGGTACCATAAGCTTAACTGGAATACAGCATAACTGTGGATGCCAGACCTTACCTCTCCCAACTCAGCTCTGTGTTCCAGCACATCGAACACGTCACCTACACACAGCCAGGACAGAGAAGCAACATCAGAGGTGGAGATCCCTCAGAGCAAGGGGAGAAACCGCTGGCACAGAACCCCCTGCAGGCACCTGAAACCCACAACCCTAATTGTTGAGCCAATGTCACACAGATTCACACTGTTAACTAAAGGGACAGGCAGCGAGAGGCACCTGGATCCTCAGGACCTGCTCCCCACCCCCGTCCCTGTGGCCCCCACCAACGTGCTTGCCTCCCAGGACAGTTCCCAGTTTACAGCCCACCCCAAGGGCTCCCAGGACTCCTAGGTGCCTTTCCCGCTTCAGGCCGACACACAGACAAGGCCTCGCACACCGGCTGGACGACCTGGGTTAGTACAGAAAGCAGTAATAGAAAGGGCTCCCACTGCACAGAAGTCAGACACCACACACCCTGCCCCAAGCCATCCCAGCAGCTCAGCCACAAGGCCCCTGTCTCAGGGCCACACTAGAAAGACCATCGTCACATTCCAGAGACTCACAAGGCCCCTGAACAGCAACTCAAGGTGAGTCTAGCACTTCACCGGGGCAGCCAAGATCCAACCTGGCCAGGACACCCAGAGGCCAGTGTCTCGGGCTTCACTTCAAACAGCCGAGGAGCTCCCCGACTGCCTGGAGCTGGGAATGGGTGAGAGCGTCAGCACAGGGCGGGAAGCACCGCCGCTGTCTGCTTCCTGACACAGGGCACAGAGCAGACCCTTTCGAGGCCCCAGAGACCCCAGCAGGAAAGAAGTGAAAACCCAAATGTCAAGACAACTGTGGGAGCCCCAGGTCCACTCTCCTTCCAGGGAAGACGCGAGCCCCTGTGCCCGGCGGCACCACCTACCATAGCTGCGGCCATTGATGGAGCACTTGCTAAAGACCATGATGTTCTGGGTCAGGGTGCCCGTCTTGTCGGAGAAGATGTACTCCACCTGGCCCAGCTCCTCATTCAGGGTGGTGGTGCGGGCCTCTGCAGGTGTCCGCTTCTTCATGCAGAACATCTTCTTGTCCCAGTTGATGAAGTAGCTGTGGCCCAGGCGAATGACCTCCACACTGCACAAGGGACAGGAGGTAAGGCTTGGCGGGAAGGAAAGGGGGTGCCCCACCCACACAGGCCTCTGCTGCAGGTGCTCCGGCTGGGGAGAAACGGTGACAGAGTGACACCCGGACACGGGAACCTGGGTGGGGAAGGGCAAGGAGAGCCTGAAGGTGGAGCCAGCCACATACAGCCAGCACAGAAACCCTCGACCCAACCCTCTGATGCTCTCCAGACAAAAAGGTACAAAGGGTCTGGGCAGGCGACGGGGACAGCACAGGCAGAGGAGGAAGAGGGGCCGGAAACAAGGCACTCAACCAGTTCTTACCTCAGGACTAATAATACAGAAACCATGCAGAGAAAACAAGAGAAAGTGCGAGAAGGAAGGGAGAGAAAAAAGAGAAAAATAATGAGGGCACTGCGCATGCCACAGCAACACAGGTGCCACCTCAGAAGGGCCCACAGTGGGGAGAGGAAGCGAAGGCTCAGCCCACTCCTCACGGCCCGAACACAGCTGACGCACGCCTTCCACCCGGCTGAGGGCTCTGCAGCCCCGACTCCCAGGCCTGTGGCTTTCCGAAGGAACGTGAGACCGACGGAGAAGCCAACTCAGGAAAGGAGTGGGGCCTCGAAAAGCTGGGAAGTAATACCAATTCACAATGGCATGGTGCTTTCAACATCCCCAGGTGTGTTCACACCCTCCTCTTTGCTAGGTGTTTCCTCTGGAATATGGACTGTCAGCATGTTTCAGAAAGCACCCTTTGTTTAGGCCCAATGTAGCCAAACAATGGGGCCACGTGTGGAACCCTGCATCTGATCTGGGGCTGCTTCAGGACCCAGTCACCAGACAAAAAATGAGCTGGCCGGCAATATCTTCATAGCCTTCTCCCCACTCAGCTGACCGAGCACCACTACCCTACCCACCCCCACCTCCCCAAACACACACACACAGTCAGTCTGATGAGACTAAGAAGGAAAACTTTCCTAGGCTTGGATACAAAACACGGACAGCAAAGCCTAAAGGCAGGGAAAAATAAGATTAGAAGCAAGAAAACATTTCAATAGTGCTGAAGAATCAGTTACGATGATGATGGACATGTTACCACCCAATATTTGCAGGGTAATTTAATTTTTTAACTATTTTCCAATCTAGTATCTTACATCAAGACGTCCCTATGAAAAAGGTGGACCTTTACTATTATTTCCATTTGACACAAGAAAACTGAGGTCTCGAGTGACTGTGGATCTACCTGAGGTCACATGACTAACGAGAAGGCAGGACCTAACCACGAACCTCTGAGTCTCCTCTTAATGTTCTAGAAAAGCCCTCGGCACAGGAACTCTGTCTCCTATCAGTGCCATCAACCCTGGGGTTAGGGGGCTAGTGGGGGGTTTGAGGACTCACTGGGGAAACTGTGTGAACAAAAAATGGCATAAGGGAAGAGTTCTCAGACTCCATGAAGCATTTCCTTAAAAATGTCGCAGGTTCACTTATCTCAAGTGCAAGGAACTCCGTACAAAAGAAAATTACTTTGGCCACTCTTCCTTCCTCCTCTTGCACCCCCTCCTCCTGTTCACTTCCAGGCCGTTAACATCTCTTACCTCAAGCGTCCCAGATGCCCCTTGATCCACATACACCACTGCCTGCCAACACTTTCTAAAGGACTCTTTAGAGTTTCTTCTTAAATAATCATTCAATGGTTTACTAAGTACGAAGGCCAGAGGCGAAGATTCAAGACCCTCCACAGCTGGGATCAAACTTACGTCCAGACCTCTGGCCCACAGCCAAACTGTTCTGTGACCATTCCTCAGTTCCCATTTCTGAGCCTGTGTTTCTAGATTCTTCCCCAGGCTATACTTTCACCCATCCCAGCCACCACTCACAGCCGCCTCTTCAGAGAGTCCTCTCTGATTAACTGCATGGGGAGCAATGCTCGTCCACCTCTCATGGCACTTTGCACCGCCCACATGGTGTCTCAGTGTCTTACACTGTCTGTATCTCCCTTCTTCTACCAGTCTGCTGCTCTTGAAGGCAGAGGCTGTGTCCCACTTCTCTGTGCCCCTTGCTATGCGCATCCGACTGCAGGTAGCATCGCTTCTATACTTGCCCCCATTTTATTTTATAATGTTCCTCTACTAGACTGAAGTGCCTGGAGGGAAGGAGATCCATTGCTCATACGTCTTTCTAAGCGCCACACACCTAACATGCTTCTTTGCACAAAGCCGGCATGCAGCAAACACGTGCCAAATAGAGTGACATGGTTGTCATTCTGCACAGTCCAAAGTGCCAGGAAACCGTGGTGCAGTTAGCTCTGCACGCAAAGATAAACAGGTAACATAAAATGTTCACAGCACAGGAAGAAGAGGATGCACATTCCTTCTCAAGGGTTTCACCTTCATAGACAAAGGAAGTTTGCAAGGGACCGCCTGAGCTCCCTGGAGAGACACCAGGCATAGAAAGCACATACCTGACATACAGTGATATGGGCACAACGGTGTTGAGGATGATGATGTAGGACCAGAAGGAGAGGAAGCCAGAGAAAAAGGCACTGTCTACCGCCTCATCCCAGGGCAGGTAGACCTGGAAGCGCATCCCGACCTCGTGCTCCCAAATGGCATTGCCGATGGCCAGGATCACCCCCATGCAGACCAGAAATCCAAAAATCTGGAGAGGAACGAGAGTCAAAGGTAAGGTTGCCACTTAGGAAGCCCTCAGACCAAGTGTATCCCTGAAGGTCATCACTCATACCTGAACCCTCAAAAGCTCAGACATCACCCTAGCCTGTGTGGCTCAGCTGCTTAGGTGCCATCCTGCAAACCAAAGGGTCATGGGTTTGATTCCTGGTCAGGGCACATGACTGCATTGTGAGTTTGGTCCCTGGTTGGGATGAGTACAAGAGGCAACCGGTCAATGTTTCTCTCTTGCATCGATGTTCCTCTCCCTTTCTCCCTCTCTTCCCCTCTCTTTAAAATCAATAAGCTTGTCCTTGGGTGAACTTTTGAAGAAAAAAAAAAGTTCAGGCATCTTTAAAATGGTGGCATGCTCTAGTGGGAAGAGCCCAGATTGGTGACAGGTCCTCGTCTGCCACTGACCGTCATGGCCTTCTCTCCGAACATTTTCCCATCTGTATTATGGGGAAGCTGAAATAGTGGTGCAGCTCCCCATCGGACACCCTAGAACCCTGATGAGGCCTCCGAGGTGGTAAAAGTGGCGGCAAGCTGCTTTCAACACACCAAAAATGCTCGCTGGAAATCACCATCTACCTAAGCTAAGCCTCCATAAGTCAATACCACACCACCACCGAATTTCTGACATGTTCATTACCTCATACAGATTGCCCCCTGCCTTTTAAAACCAGGGGGGAAAACTGTATTTTCATAAATGTGGTTTCTTTTTTTAAAAAAAGATTTTATTTATTTATCTTTAGAGGGGAAGGGAAGGAGAGAGGGAGAGAAATATCAATGTATGGTTGCTTCCTGTGCATTCCCTGCTGGGAACTGGCCTGAAACCCAGGTATGTGCCCTGACTGGGAATCGAACCGCAATCTCTTGGTTCATAGGCTCGCGCTTAATCCACTAAGCTACACCAGCCAGGGCAAATGTGGGTTTCTTGATAGCCAAAAATTTTATAAAGCTTAGAGTACTTGAAGAAGAATCCTAAGACCATTTTGGAGGTTAAAAGAAAAAAACTGAGACCACTGTCTGATTCCAGATATCTATTTGTCAAGCTGCCTCTGCTTTTTTATTTTATTTTTTGTGAGAAAGAGAGGTAGGGAGACACAGAGAGAGAGAGAAACATCAATTTGTTGATCTGCTTATTTACGCATTCATTGGTTGCTTCTTTTATGTGCCCTGACTGGGGATGGAACCCGCAACCTTGGTGTATCAGAACGACACTCTAACCAATCGAGCTACCTGGCCAGGGCACCAGCTCAGCTCTTAATGCTTTGGAACAAAACAGGAACCATCCTGGTACCCAAGGACCACCAGGGGATGATGCGAGCCGCTTCGTGACTGACTTAACCACTCTCCCTCAGGCTGGGTTTCTACAAGAATTTTAAGGCCAGGGTGGACACTGTCTCACCAGAGGCTGGCCCCAGCCTTTCGCAAGTTGGCATGTGGAGGGCAGGCAGCAAGCAGTGGGGGCACAAGAAGGGGAGGAAAGAAGGGGAGAAGAACCCAACAAGGAGCTCAGATTTCTAGCCAAACAAGAGAAGGATTCAGGAATTGCCAAAAACTAAAACAGAAGCTTTTCCTTCACTCTTAGAAGTTGGGGGGAAAGACCCCATTAGACCCCATTCTCCATCTTCCAAATGGAAATTTTTCCTTTGATTCCTCCTCCATCCCCATGAAGGCCTCCTTGTCTCAGGCAAAAGCAAACAGAAGGTCACATGTTACAGCAAACAGAAAGTCATCATCATAACTGGAATCCAGAGAAGGGGAGACTTGTTTTAGCTTTAAGTTGTTGATTCACACATGTTCCAAAGGTTTTTTTTAAATATCTTTCAAGTCTAAAAGGAGCCTGAAATAAACACTGCCTTTGAGAGGCTAACCTGCCAGTGGATTTACAGCCAAAACCTGAAGCTTGGCTACTGATCAGGGAGGAGATGCGAGCAGAGGAACTACCCAGAGAGAACCAAAAGGGCAGGGCAGGGCGGGGAACCATGTGTGGGAAGCCTTACCCAGAGCACCAGTGTATTCATTAGGCGATCAATACTTGTTCTCTTGAATTTTGTTCTGCCGCTGTTCTGCATCAGCTTAGTGTCGGGACCTACAAAGGAAAGGGGAGGGCTAGGAAAGCCAAATAAGGAAACTGCCTCTGGGCTTCTACCCCAGTCCCCAGACTACAGGACATCAGGCTGCACAGGAGGCCTGGATTTGGCGCTGGAGGTTTTTTACCTTACCCATGGCACCAGTCCACTCAGCCTCCTCCCATGCCCCTGAGGAAGGGGTGGAGAACCAACTTTTCCCCTTCTCTCTTTGGGTCCTAGGAGACTCACCTGCAAAGATGACCAGCCCGAAGCACCACTCGGTGTTTCGCAGCACGCAGCCCCGCAGCAGCATGTTCTGGTTGCTCAGGGGGAACTTGTTCTCCTTCCAGTACAGAGTTCCGCTGAATTTATCCAGCTTGTTGTTGGGAGGTTCGCAGATCACTTCACCTGCATTGAAGACAAGAGTGTCACTGCTCAAGGTGCAAGTTTGACCATGAGACAAAAAAACAGAAAAGGAGGCTGAGGGAGAGGGTGTTAGCACACGGGCCCATCCGAACACTGCTGGTGGGACTGTGAGCTGATGGGAAGGAATTAGGCAATATGAATATTAAGAGTACACATACCCTTGGGCCCAGGAATCCTATTCTGAGCACTCTATTCTACAGAAATAAGAGCTGAAGTCAAAATTTATATTTAAGAATTACTTGAATAGGAAAAGACTGGAAACAACTGCAGAGTCAGGGAACAGTGGAATAAATTATGATATGTCAAATCTGTGACACAATATGCAGCTATTAAAAAGAATGGGTAGAGACTTCCAGCCAAGATGGAGACCTAGGTAGATACACTTTGCCTCCTCACACAACCAAAAGAAGGACAACAACAAATTTAAAAACAAAAAATACCCAGAATTTCCAGAAAATCAAACTGTACCAAGGAGTTAAAGAAGA
This sequence comes from Trachops cirrhosus, assembly GCA_028533065.1. Lineage (NCBI taxonomy): Eukaryota > Metazoa > Chordata > Mammalia > Chiroptera > Phyllostomidae > Trachops > Trachops cirrhosus. The sequence goes on along the minus strand of CM052551.1, from coordinate 17,222,438 downwards.
AACATTCATCCAGACTGGTAGGAGGGGCGGAGATGGACAGCTGGGGGGAGAGGACTTGCAGGAAGGTGGCGGCTGTGGACTGGATGGTCCCACATTCACGTGCAGATAAACCAGGAGGAACAACTGGGGAGTGAGATGAACTACTCAGCCCAGGGCTCCAGCCCAGGGAAATAAAGCCTCAAACCTCTGATTGAAAACACCTGTGGGGGTTGAGGTGGGAGAGGGAGAAACTCCCAGCCTCACAGGAGAGTTCACTGGAGAGACCCACAGGGTTCTAGAATGTATACAAACCCATTCACCCGGGAACCACCACCAGAAGGGCCCAATTTGCTTGTGGGTAGTGGGACAAGTGACTGAAAACTGCCAGAGAGTGGAGCAAGCACCATTGTTCCCTCTCAGATCCCTCCCCCACATACAGGGTCACAAGGAAGCCACACGGGTTGCCCTGCCCTGGTGAACACTTAAGGCTCTGCCCCTTACACTTAACAGGCACGCTGAGGCAAAAAGTACAGCACAAATGAAAGAACAATCAAAGTTCAAGAAAAAACACAACTAATCAACTACGAGACAGACAATCTATCAGATGCACAGTTCAAAACACTGGTAATCAGGATGCTCACAGAACTGGTTGAACATGGTCACAAATTAGAGGAAAAAATGAAGGCTATGGAAAAGTGAAATAAAGGAAAATGTACAGGGAACCAACAGTGACAGGAAGGTAACCAGACTCAAATCAACCATTTGGAGCAGAGGGAAGAAATAAACAGTCAACCAGCACAGAATGAAGAAACAAGAATTCAAAAAAATGAGGAGAGGCTTGGAACCTCTAGGACATCTTTAAACATTCCAACATCCGACAAGAGATGTTGCCAGAAGTAGAATAGGAAGAGCAAGAAATTGAAATTTTATTTGAAAACATAATGAAGGAGAACTTCTCCAAAGTGGCAAAGGAAACTGACTTTCAGGAACTCTAGGAAGCTCAGAGTCCCAAAGAAGTTGGACCCAACGAAGCACACACCAAGACAAATCATAATTAAATTACCCAAGATTAAAGATAAGGAGAGAATCTTAAAAGCAGCTAGAGATAAGGAGACAGTTACCTACAAAGGACTTCCTGTCAGACTGTCAGATGATTTCTCAAAAGAGACCTTACAGGCAAGAAGGGGTTGGAAAGAAGTATTCCAGGTCAGGAAAGGCAAGGACCTACACCCCAGATTGCTCTATCCAGCAAAGTTTTCATTTAGAATGGAAGGGCAGAGAAAGTGCTTCCCAGATAAGGTCAAGTTAAAGGAGTTCATCATCACCAAGCCCTTATTGTATGAAATGTTAAAGGGATTTATCTAAGAAAAAGAAGATAAAAAACACTAAAATATAGCAAACTCACAATTATTAACAACCACACCTGAAACAAAAACAAGAAGAAACTAAGCAAACAACTAGAACAGGAACAGAACCACAGAAATGGAGAACACATGGAGGGTTAGTAACAGGAGAGTGGGAGGAGGAGAGAGGGGGAAAAGGTACAGAGAATAAGTAGCATAGACAGTAGGTAGAAATAGACAGGGAGAGGTTAAGAACAGTATAGGAAATGTAGAAGCCAAAGAACTTATACGTACAACCCATGGACATGAATTAAAGGGGAGAAATGTGGGTGGGAGAGGGTGTGGAGGGTGGAGGAAAATGAAGGGGGGTAATGGGACAACTGTAATAGCATAATGAATAAAATACATTAAAGAAAGATTACTAGTAAATACAGAATCAAAACAAAGAAAAATAAAAAAATATATAAACAGTGCTTCCTGCCAAGATGGAGGCATAGGTAGATGCACTGTGTGTCCTCACACAATCAAGATAGGGACAACAACAATATAGAAACAAAATGACAACCAGAACTGACAGAAAAGTGAAGTGTATGGAAGTCGGACACACAAGGATTTAAAATTAGAAACGTTCATCCAGACGGGTAGGAGGGGCGGAGTCAGGCGGGGAGAGGGACTCGGAGCAGAGAGCTGAGCAACCGGGGCGGTGCGCAGGACTGCAGCGGGCAGACCCTGGGCGCACAAGCGGCGGCGGTGGCTGACAGACTACAGCCGGGCGTTGGCAACCAGCAGACCCAGCGAGGGGGCCATTGAAAAGTAAGACACTGTGCCCAACTCAGGGTCCCAGCGCCGGGAAAGAGAGCTTTGGGGCACTGACTGAGGGGGAAGGTCCCGCCAGGTACTAAGGCCCACCCACACCGGAATTGGTGACAGAGGGGCCCAGTTGGCTCGAAGAAAGTGGCGGAGCGGTCTGGGGTCCTATGAGGAGCAGAGCAAGCACCATTGTTCCCTCTCGGACACCGCCCCCACAAACAGTTTCACGACCCAGGGACTGGGGTGCCCCACCCTGGTGAACACCTAAGGCCCCGCCCCTCACTACAGGTGCTTGACAAGACCAAAAAAAAAAAAAAAAACCACAGCAAAAAGATGGCTCAAACAGGAGAAGAATTAAAAGCCCCAGAACCCATTCTTTTAAGCGACCAAGAGATAGCCAACCTATCAGATGCACAGTTCAAAGCACTGGTGATCAGGATACTCACAGAATTGGTTGATTTTGGTCACAAACTAGATGAAAAAATGAAGGCTACAATAAGTGAAATGAAAAAAAATGCACAGGGAACCAAGAGTGATGGAATGAAAGATGGGTCTCACATCAATGGAGTGGATCAGAAGGAAGACAAAAATATACAACCAGAAAAGAATGAAGAAATAAGAATTCAAAAAAGTGAGGAGAGGCTTAGGAACCTCCGGTTCATCTTTAAACGTTCCAACATCCGAATTATAGGGGTATCAGAAGGAGAAGAGGAAAAACAACAAGTGGAAAAGATATTTGAGCAAATAATAAAGGAGAACTTCCCAAATCTGGCAAAGGAAATAGAATTCCAGGAAGTCCAGGAAGCTCAGAGAGTCCCAAAGAAGTTGGACCCAAGGAGGAACACACCAAGGCACATCATAATTACATTAGCCAAGGTAAAAATGAAGGAGAGAATCCTAGGAGCAGCAAGAGATAAGGAGACAGTCACCTACAAAGGAGTTCCCATCAGACTGTCAGCTGATTTCTCAAAAGAGAACTTGTGGGCAAGAA
>CM052551.1:17202064-17218815 GCA_028533065.1 Trachops cirrhosus | reverse complement strand
GAAGGGGTTGGAAAGAAGTATTCCAAGTCATGAAAGGCACGGACCTACATCCCAGATTGCTCTATCCAGCAAAGCTTTCATTTAGAATGGAAGGGCAGATCAAGTGCTTCCCAGATAAGGTCAAGTTAAAGGAGTTCATCATCACCAAGCCCTTATTTTATGAAATGTTAAAGGAACTTATCTAGGAAAAAGAAGATAAAAAACATGTACAGTAAAATGACAGCAAACTCACAATTATTAACAACCACACATAAAACAAAAACAAAAACACCTAAGCAAACAGCTAGAACAGGAACAGAACCACAGAAATGGAGAACACATGGAGGGTTAGCAACGGGAGTGGGAGGAGGAGAGGGGGGAAAAGGTACGGGGAATAAGGAGTAGGTGGGTAGATGGTAGGTAGAAAATAGACGGGGGAGGGAAAGAATAGTAGGGGAAATGTAGAAGCTAAAGAACTTATGACAGATGTACATGCACTAAAGAAGGGGAATGTGGGTGGGAGAGGGTGTTCAGGGTGGAGGAGAATGAAGGGGGGGTAATGGGACAAGTATAATAGCATAATCAATAAAGTACATTTAAAATATATATATATAAATAGTAAAATGACAATAAACTCATGACTATCAACTGAACTTCAAAATAAAAAAAGATAAACTAAGCAAACAACTAGAACAGGAACAGAATCACAGAAAGGAGATCACATGGAGGGTTATCAGTGGGGAGGTGGAGGGAGGAGAATGGGGGAAAATGTACAGGCATTTAGAAGTATAAATGGTCGGTACAAAATAAGGGGAAGTTAGGAATAGTATAAGAAATAGAGAAGCCAAAGAAATTATACGTACGATCCATGGACACAAACTAAGGTGGGGGAATGCTGATGGGATGGTGGGTACAGAGCAGAGGGGAATAAAGGACAGAACAAAAATGGGACAACTATAACAGCATAATCAATAAATATACATATTAATTAAACTTTTCAATTTTATTGTTCAAGTACAATTTTCTGCCTTTTCCCCCCTCCACTCCCTATCACTCCAGCCCTCCCTCGGTAAATATATTTTTAAAAAATAAATAGCAGGTAGACCATGGCTGGTGTGGCTCAGTAGATTGAGTGCCAGCCTGCAAACCAAAGGGTCACAGGATCAATTCCCAGTCAGGGCACATGCCTGGGTTTTGGGCCAGGTCCCAGTAGGGGGGCTGTAAGAGGCAACCACACATTGATGTTTCCCTCTCTCTCCCTCTCTTGCCCTCTCTAAAAATAAATAAAATCTTTAAAAAAAAAAAAAAGAGCGGGTAAATTTCCTTATATGGTGATATAAGATAATGATGATGAATGTAATTGGTAGAGAGGCAGGTGGCAGAAAACCTGGTGCAGTATAATCCCATTGATTCCGGCTCAAATGTGTATATAAACATAGAAAAAAGTATGGATGAAAACACACTCAACTGCCAGTTAACCTCACTACCCCAAGAAAGGTAGAACTGGAGGGCAGAAGAGCTTTTTCCTGTATACACTGCACAGTTATCTTATTCTAAGAAGCACGTATCACTATTCTAAGCTGAATAAGAATAAGAATAAGCTGAAATTCTCTCAATATGCACAGCAAGAAGGGAGTTATCACCTGTTAAGTTCTCTTGAAATGACCATCAATTCAAAACTAAGTGGTAGCCCCCTGGCATTCCTGACACCACCACTGCCCCCACCCCACACACACAAAAAGGGAGATGTGTAATCACAGCAAAAGCCAAAAGAAGAAAATGCAATTTACACCCCAAACCCCAATCACCTCCTCTTCCTGAAAGCTACTTCTCCAAAATTACTCACCATCAAATTTGGCAAGTTTACTGATATCTCCCAATTCCGAGGTGACTGGAATCGCCTGACGCACTTTCATGTTGGTCTCCCTGGAAGGACAGCGTGCCTGAGTCCTGGCTCCTTCCCTTCCTCTAGATCCCACCCAGGAGCACCTGTCCACGGGGCATCCCGCCCCAGGCATTACAGGGTGGGCAATACTTCTATCCATCCAAAGTCTTGCTTCCCCAAAGTTTTCCAAAAGGAACACATCCCAGCCCTGGGAACCTTTTTCAAAAACGCTTTTTACCCCCACAGAGGCAGAAGGAGAAGTGTGACACTGAGCATGCGACTCACCCGTCGAGCTCTGCCGTCTCTATGTAACACAGCCCATGAGGCTCACTGCTGGAAAGGAGGAGGAGATCCGCCTACAGAGAAAACCCAATGAGAAACCCAAAGACCCAATCCTCCACCCCCCAGTGGACTCTCTGATGATCCCTCCTTCCACCAAGCACTCTTGGCTTGCTCAGCCCCAAGTATGTGAATGGCCAGAAAGGAGTCACTCCCAGTATGACACAGAATATGACACAGAAGCTTCCCATTCATATTTACACTAATATGACACAGAAACTTCCCACTCAAAAAAGCTTCCTTCCGAAGGTGGTTAAGAGGCAGCAGTAAGCCAGGAGGGACTCATCCTTTCTGCCAAAGAAAGGAAAGCGTGCCGCAGGCTTAGAGGAGCACCTGTTCCCTTACCGCCACGAACTGATTGTTTTCTAGCTTGATGATATCACCAACACAGACGTTCATCCACTGCTCCTGCTGGAGGCTGAGGCAATAAAAAGGCCGAGAGGAGGCTGTCAGTGGCTACAGACGTTCCAGGAAACCCCTTTCCTCCCAAGGCCCTCAGTCTCCAACAGGCACTCACATTCCATTGATCAGCACCTGAGACTGACGGTTATTCACCTGGTTATCACTCTTGTGGCGGAACTGAAAAGAGGAAACTAAGAAAGGTAAGACGCCTTCTCCTGCTCCAAGGGATTTAGATGATTAGTGGAATGCAGAGCATGCTGGGTACCACCTGTTCGCACCTGTTCACAGATCTACTCTCTCTCTGCCTCCCCCTCCCTACTCGGCCAAGATATCACGAATCCAGCTGGACCAGGTAAGGGATGGCAATGAAAACAACTCACATAGTCATCGGTGGCATCTTTAACAGCTGTGATGGTGAGGACAAGAACCAAAGGCACGATGGTGGTGAACCAGGACAGGGACGAGATCTGGGGGATCAACTGAAAAGAGGAAAGAGAAGACATGCCTCTGAGGCCCCATTCTGTGCTCTCTGTGCCCCTCGACCTTCCTTTTCCTTGACTGTATGTGGCTTTGTGAGTTGCAAAGGGTCTGCCGCAGGTCACTTACCTGCAGAATGAGAAGGAACAGGAAGTAGGTATTGGCAACTTCCTGGAACTGCTCAAAGAGGTTGACAGGCAGGAAGGTGAGAATATTGTACTTGGAGGTCTTGATGCAGTTACTCTATGGCAGTGGGAGAGAGAACAATGAGAGGGCCTCCAGCCCCAACCCAGAACCAGACCGAGGCTGCCTCTTCCACCTCTACTGCCCCAAACCTCAGCCCCCAAAAGCCAGTGACCACAGGGGTAGGAAGGGCAAAAAGTAGGTGGGAAGAAAGTCTCATGGGGTCAATGTAGCCACTTCAGTGACAGGTGAAGGCATGAAAAATCCAGCACAGTGGCAGATGGAGAGCAGTGAGGAGGCTGCCCTCCAAACCCCTAAGCACTCTCCCAGTCAGCCCCAACCTAGCCGAGTTTGAACAGGAGGTCTGGAGCCACTTACCGCATACTGGAATTTCTCATTGTACTCTCGGTCATTGGCCCGCGCCCTCCTTTCTTCTTCTGCAACAGAATGATGCTGCAGTCAGGAGGGGCAGAATGAGACCTGGCCCGACAATTCATCAGGCCCACCCCACTTCGTGGGATTTCCACCAAGGGTCCCTGGTTGTTTCCATAGTACAGAATTTTAAAGAGTTAGCGCCACTCCTGAGGTGTCACTACATTCTTTCCTCCAGTCCACCTCTCACTAGCCTGACTGCTGGCTATTCACAAGACAGGATGCCTTCTCCTTTTCCCACTAACCGTCAAGGTCTTCCACTGGGGGCACTCAGTTCCTCTCCCCATCCCTTTAATCAACGTCTTAGGCATGAACGTCTTGGGAATTCCCAGAGGAACAGCAACTGGAGACGCAAAGCTTCCTTCCCCTGGGAACCCCTGTAGATCTAGCCACGGTACTGCCCCCCTCTAGCCTGGGGGTGGGGTGGGTGACGAGACCGAGGGTCACAGTGCCCTGGAACTGCTCTGCGGCAGTATCCCAGCTCCACGTGCAGTCCCCCCTAAAGGAGCCTCTGCTTGTCACATGTCACCAGCAGCAGCTTCTGACTGGCCTACAATGACATCACCTTATTTTAAAGCTCATCTTCAAATAGAAGGGGGGTCAGGGATATGGGTCACGCAGACTGAGACAGACATAAAGGAGGAAGGAATGGGATATACTTGAAACAAATGCTCTGTAATGGTAATCTTCCTTGTCCCATCTGCACATATTTCCTCTAAATAACACCATTTGCCACTAACTGAGTGACAAATGACCTACACCTATCCTAAACCTCCGCAGGCCCCGGACTGCAAGCACCAAGTTCAGGTACAGAACATGGGGTGTCTTATGAACGGTTCTCCAGCCCATCTCCCAGGGTCACGATTACCACAGGCTGAAAAAGGGCGCATCCTGGTTAGACAGTAAACATAATGCCTTAATCCCGTCCAGAAGCCAAAAGCAGCACCCCAGACCCCTTCCCTCATCCCCTCCCAAGACCCCTGCAGAACACATTGCAGTAACAAAACCTTAGACCACAGCACCCCTGCCTACCCAGCGCGCCCCCACCCCGCATCATCACTTTACTCTCAGAAATTTCCCCAGAGGGGACCCTCTGGCTGAGCCCTCTCCCAAGTCAAATACCATGCAAAAGGAGAGACAGGGACCGGACCCTTCGGAACCAGTACCTCTAGGTCTGGAAAGGAGCGGAACGGGGAAAGTTGGGGAAGGCTGAGGACAAGCAAATGTGAGGATTAGGAGAGGGAAAATTATGGGCTCGGGTAAACTGCCAGTCGCTGCCTCCCGTTACCTGTCCCCCAAGAGGGCTTCTTTCGGCTCCAGGAGGGGGGCGCCCCGGCCCGGGCCCGGGCCCACTTCTCTGGCATCTCCTTGGGGACCGTCATGATCCCGGTTAGAGCGGGGGACGGCCTGTTTGTCGGTCGGTCCTTGGGCTCAGCGGCGCCGATGGGGAGGCCCACCGGGAAGGCGCAGGAGCTGTGGCCTCTCAGAGGGGAGCCCGGGCCGTCGGGCGCGCGCCCCACCTGCCACCCCGGCCATTCTTTCGGCCTCCCTCAACCGGGGACACCACGCTGTCAACCGCGCCGCGGCCGCAGGTCCGCATGGGCCCGCGGATCCGGTGAGCAGAGTGGTCCGGGCCGAGGCGGCGCGCACGCGCCCGGGCTCCGCCCCCACCCGCTCCCCTCTGCAGGGCCCGGCCGCCAGCGCCGCGTAGGCGAAAGCTCTCGCCCAGCCCCGCCTCCCCGCCCGGCCAATGCGGGCGAGGGGACGACGTTGTCGGGGGCAACCGCTTTAGTCCCACCCACCCCGCCCACAGGAAAATGAGAAGGACCCGGGTGGATGGAAGAGGGAGGGGAGAAAGGAGGGAGACCAGGAGGTGTGAGGACCGAGGGGAGTAGATGGAAACAGCTCCCCAACCTCTACAGGCCAGACAACAGGAGCGCCAGGTGCCCCAAAATAACAATCTAGTGTTTAGGGGTGAGGGGCAGGTATTCAGCACCCTCCCAGAGAATCTAGCTCTGGGATCAAGGAAAGAATTCGGTTTCCTAGGATCCTGCCCGGATGGGTAAGAGTACCAAACTACCCTCCTTCAGAGTCATTACCAGGTGTCCCTCTCCCCTTTGCTCCCTAAGCCATAACACCCACTCGTGATAGGCCCGGCAACAGGCCCCCCGCCCAACTCCTTCCTGTCTTACCTGGGGGGCGCTTTTTTGCACACAATGCCATCTCACCCAGCAAGGTCCCAGCAATCCCATGGGAGACCCTGCAGGAAGGTGACACGTGCGTGAGGTCAAGAACCTGAAGGCGACCCTTCATTCCCCTCTTCAGACTCCTCCTGAAGATTCTCTTCCCCAGATCTGACCTTGCCCCTCTGTCCTCAGCCTTACTCACCAACTCCCCACCAACGCTCTGCTCTTACTGCTCTGATGGGTCCCTGAGAAAGGAGGCTTCCCCACCACACCCCCTCCCCATGCCTCTGCCTTGGATAACACGGGCGGGGGGGCGGGGGGGACTGACAGTTTACAAACACCAAGACCTGCAGGGAAAGGAAGGGGGCAGAGAGGAGGGCACAGCGCTCCAGGTACCCATCTCAGGAGCAATGGATGCACCCATGTACCCTCCTAGTGTCAATGAGTGGTGCCCGTGCTGACTGGAAAGCAGAATTTCCACCAAAGGGTGTGGATGAGGGAACACCAGTCAGGAAACACCTGGCAGAGCATCAGGAAACAGGGTGGGCAGGCTCCAGCCTTCTCAAAAAGTTTATAACCCTCTCTCTCATTCCACCCTCCTGCCCATTATCACCTCCTCCAGGGGAACTCACATTAGAAGTATGGCCCTCACTTCCTGCACAGTCCCCAAATCACTTCCTCTAAGTCTGGTCAGCCACCTTTCTGGACTAGCAAAGGGATCTTCCCAACCCCATGGGGAGTCATCCCTCTCTCTCTCTCCCACCCCAAACCTAGTCCAATCAGTATGGCACTGGGTACGGGCTCAGGGAGCATCAATCAGATGGACCTCTGCTTCCTTCCATCTTCCCATGTCCTTGCTTTCACATAAAAAGGTCAAAGTTCCGGCTTACGAGACAGAGTCCCAGAGCCTCACCCTATGCCCCGGCCTGGCCCACAGGGAAACTGCCAGGTCCTGGGTCCTCTTGTTACCTCCTCTTTCTTTGTCTGGGTAGAAAGCCTTCCTCCTCCTCAGTTCCCCTGTATCCAGCCTACTGGGCACACCCCGCCAGCCTGTCAGCCCCAAGAGATACTAATTGCCTGTCTGCCCAACCTGCATAATTACAGACTCTGGCCACAGCCCTGTCACCCACACCAGTCCTCTTCACAAACCGAAACCCCCTTCCAAACCCCAGGTCGGTCAATACTGAACGCCAGAAGTCCTCTTCCTCTGTGACCCTCCCCAACTCTGGCAGCCAAGGGTGCCTGGCTCAGGAAGAAAAACCTCATCCACATTTTAGAGATGCCAAGCCCTCCCCCAGGGCCCCCAGCCAGGGTCTCCACCCAGTCTAGAGAGTGAGTCACAGAAGGGTGGGGTGTGGAGGGAGAAGTCAAAGGAAAGGATGCATGGGTGGGCATCTCGAGCCCCACAGCCAGCCCAGCCCTTTTCAGGAGGCTGTCAGGAAGCACCATCGACCCACGGATCTGGGTCTGAGTCCTATCAAAGACTTCGTGAGGGAGCTGCTGACTTCCAGGACCCTGGGGGACTGAAAGCTGGCTTGGCCCCGGGCCTCACCCGCTCTGGGGGCTGTACTAGGAAGGGAAAGGGCAGGGGAGACCTGGGAACAGGGACTCTTCTCACTTCTCCTTCCCAGTCTCACACAGTCTGTCGGGGCCATTAGCCTGGTCGCCCTGTCCCCACCCCACCCCCCACCTCCGCCGTGCCTTAGCCCCAGCCTCAGCCTCATCTGCAGCCACATTTAGGATAAAAATAGCCAGCTCTGCGAAGAAGGCAATGCTCCATGGAGGAAAACGGCTCTGCTTCTAGACCTGGCCCCTGCTGCCCCGGGGAAGACTGACCACCTTCTTTCAGAGGAGGCTGGCAGGGATATTTGTGGGCAGGTCAGGGAAACAGCAGGAAATGGAATCCAACACCCCCAGCTCCCTTGCCTCCAACATCACCCCTGGCTACTTTCCATACCCAAGGACAGAACCCAGGACTCAACTCCTTAGAGCTTTGAGCCCCCAGAGCGACCACCTCTCCTGCACCCTTCCTTTTCCTCATGCACAGAGAGACAAAGCCTACCAGTCCCCAACTCCCTTCTGCAGGCACCCAAGCCCTGGGACCCCGGTTACTCCTCTCCTGCCTCCGCTGCTCCAGGAGCTGCTTCTCCTTGGCACTCCTGCGCCCCTTGCCTGGTCTCCACGCGCCCCTCAGCACCCATCCGCCCGTCCTGCAGAAAGCCTTCCCATCTCCCCATCCTCGGGCACCCCGACACCCTCTTCTCCTCCGTCTCACTGGCTCCCGACTCCCTGACCCGTCCTCCCACACCCTCCGCCGGCCCCTACGGCCCGAGTCGGCGTCCGCAGCCTCATCTGCCCCTGCCCTCCGCCCTGCGCCCAGCGCTCCGGGGCTGACCCGCCTCTCCTGGCCTCACCTCAGCGCTCAGCGCTCGGCGCCCGCCCCGGCGGCCCCGTCCTGCCCATGCCGGGGGCTGGGGCGGGGGGCGCTCGGCTCGGCTCCCCGCGGGCTCCCGCCCCCCAGCTGCAGCCCCGCTCCCCCCAGGGCCTCGGCCCGCTACTTTGTGTCAGTTTCGGCCACGGCGGGGCGGAAGTGACGGAGGTGGCGGGAGAGGGCGGGGGGCGGGAGGGGGTTTTGGGGAGAGGGAGGCGAGGCGGCAGCCGCCATCTTTGTGCGGGGCGTGGGGGAGGGTCTCAATTCTTCAGCAAACCCCGAAGACCGGGTCCCGTCGCGTCTCCCGCCCACCCACTGCCAACTCCGTCCCGCCTCCAAAGCATCCGTGAATCAAGCAGGAGGCGAGACACTTCTGAGATTTGTTTCACATGGAAGAAAGGCAACTGGAGAAAGCTGTCTTCTTTGCTGAAAAGGAGTCTGCTTCGGGGAGGGGCATGAGAGCCGGGGAAGCAATGGACAGCGAGAATTTTCCTGAGCGCCATCCTTCCCTTAACCCTTTATTCATTCCCCTCGAATCCTTCTGTGTCTTCGCCTTCTTTCCTCCCTCGTTGTACTGCACCCTCCCCAGAATGTCCACGAATTGCGTCGTGCCTCAGTTTCTCCGCTTTGCTCTACAGGTCGCTAAGCGCTTGAATGGCTGTGTTCCACCGCCAGTCGGGTCTTCCCCGCCACCTTGCCGGCGCCCGGACCGCACCACGCCCCCTTGGTGGAAGCAGTTTCCCCACCTGTACCTGTTATCTGCGGGCTGGCTGAACCTAGGGGCAGAGGCTCTGCAGTTACGAGAACTGCAGTCAGGCAGTGGGGACTAAACTTGCGAGGTAGTCCCCAGGGTTATGCCCCTCCACCGGACGGACAGTCAGCCCCCACCACCATGCAGATTCCCGCAACTTTCCCGATCCAGCTCCCAGGGTGCGCACCCTCTGGCGACCACTTTCAGGAACTACGTTCTTGGAAGCCCGCAGGATACCAAAACAGGCTTGGGGGAGGAGAGAATGAAGACTGGACCTTATCTACTCGGTCTCCCTGTCCAGGCATCCTCCCCAGTTTAGGAGAAAGCCTAGGTGGGTAAACAGAGAAGCTTCCCAGGAACTGCTGTCATCGTCAGCTCTGAGTCTCTGGCCCTCTTCAGTGTCCATGAGGGAAGTAGGACTGTTGTGTCAGAATCATAGCTTACGCTATGGCATCTAGTCAGAGGCAGTTGTTTCCAGATCTGGGGCTTTATGTTGAACAAACTCTAGATCCTGAGCTGGCTCCGAATCCTCAGGGTGGTGCAGAGCCACCAGCAGCTGGTATGTGGCTGTGCCAAGGGTGGCACCCACCATAGGGGCCACCACAGGCACCCACCACCAGCCATTACCAGCACTGCAAGAGAAGGACAAAAGAAAGATGTCAGGGGTGACTCACCTAGCCTTCCCCCAAAGGACTGGGGGCAGTAGCAAGAGAACTCCCTAAGCACTTTCTGGCATGATGGACATCAGGAAGAAGGTGTCTTGGCACGAAAGCCTAGCACTTAGGAGGAGTCCCCAGGAGAGCTAAGTCCAGCATCTTGCCTTAGGTAATTGTCTGAATATACCTGTTTTGCTGATGAGGTCGTTAATGCACAAAGAGGTAATATGTGTCCCAGAATACAAACTCTAAATCTTACTGTTTCAGTGAAAAGGGTGGCAGGGGGAGGACCAGAGACAAAGGGAGAACTGGGGCACTGTCGTAAGAGACCAAGAGAACTATTTAAGGGAGAAAGCTGGGAACCCAGGAACAGAGCCTTTAGCAGAGGAAGGTGAGTGGAGGGAGAGCACCAGGGAAGGTTGTCTCACACCTGAAGACTTCAGGGCCCCAGCCAGCCACGTAGGTGAAAAGTCGTGGGCCCAGGTCCCGGGCAGGATTGAGGGGTAATCCACAGTTGACACCCATGGACAGCGCAATGGCCAGGATCAGCAGCCCCACTGCCACAGGCTCCAGACCTGCAGGTACTCCCTTATTCCGTGTGTCCACGATGGCCAAGATGCCCACCATCAGGATCCCGGTGCCCAGGACCTTGGAGCGGACAGACACAGAGGGGTTCCCAACAGCTGCCAGGTGCTCCATCTTCCCTCTCTCACCCAAACAGTCCAGGCCACCACTGTGTCATCTGACTTTGTCAATACAGGCAGCTGGGTTGGGGAGTGGGGCAGAGATAGACCCAACTCCACATCCCATCCCACCCAGAGACTTAACAATGGGCTAGGATCCCAGAGGGCAGGGACAAAGGTCAGGGTTCTCCCAGGTCTTCCCCTCACATCTACCTGATCCAGGAAGCCATTATTCAGGGACAGATAGGGAGCAGGGTAGGTGGCAAAGATGGAAGCTGTCTCCTTAGGGCCAGTCACTGTCAGGTTCCCTCCTGTATAGTTCTGTAGGGCATCTGTTGGGGAGGTGAACACCCAGGATTTCCATCTTTCTCATTCAAAACCATTCCAAGGCAGCCCTGCCCACACACAGATGCCCCAGTGTTGTTCCCCCTGTTACCATAGTAGAGAGCATAGGTGGTTCCGGAGGCACAGAAAGCAGACAGTAACTGCACCAAGGAGTAAATGGGAAGCTTGGCCCAGGGGAGGCGTCCCAGGAGGCACATGGCCAGGGAAACAGCAGGATTCAGGTGAGCCCCTTCAAAGATCAAGAGGGAAAAAACAATATCTGTTAAGTGTCACTGCCAAGCACCACCAGGTACCATTGCTATTCCTCCCCACAATTCTTTTTTTTTAATTAAGATTTTATTTATTTATTTCCCGAGAAGGGAAGATAGGGAGAAAGAGAGGGAGAGAAACACATACGTGTGGTTGCCTCTTGGGCATCCCCAACTTGGGACCTGGCCCACAACCCAGGCATGAGGCCTGACTAGGAATCGAACCTGCAGCCCTTTGGTTTGCAGGCTCGCACTCAATCCACTGAGCCATACCAGCGAGGGCACTCCCCACGATTCTTAAGGCAGATGTTACTATTCCCACCATACAAATTAGGAAGTTGAATATCAAGGTTAAGCAACTTGTCAAGGTCACACAATGAAGCCAAGGTCTGCTCTTTCCACTACAGTGCCTGTGTCTCAAGGTTCCAGCCAGGCATGCTGATGCTGTGTGTTTCTGGGGGACAGCAGATCAGGTCCTGAGCAAAGATGAACCCCAAAGGGCTTCAGTGAGGGGACACAAGAGGATAGCGCCTACCCTTAATAACTTGCCATAGATCTCTGTCTAGGTGAGCAGAGGATTAATGTGAGGAAGGGAGGTGGAGAGATACAGAAAGGGGAGGAGCTGGACTGGGCTAAGGGCATATCTCAGTCCAGGGCACTGATCAAGCGCAAGGAGATAATGTACATGAGTCACCCCTTCACCATCTCCATACACCCACACTCACATATCCTAGCATATCTAATGACCAGGCACCCCCTCCTCACCTGAGACATTACCAGCCACGTAGATGGCAATCACAACAGCCAAAGAACCAGCCAGAAACATGGTGAAGAAGTTGCCTTTGCTTTCTCCACTGGTGACAGCCTGGGCCACAGCGCCCTGGGTGAGGAGCTGGTGGGGAGAGGGAGGATGAGGAGCAAGGAACCAGGAATAGGGAGCCTGGTGAATCTACAGGAGAAAGTGACTGGGAAGGTGAGGAGACCAGCCAAAAGAGTTGAACTGATGAACAAATGTGAGGAATCAGCAAGGAGGGCAGAAAAGCAGAAAGACAGAAGGGAAAAGAAATGGGAGAAGTGAAAAAAAGTAAAGAAAGGGAAGGAGGATGAGAGAAAGGGACAGGAATAAAAATGAGGAAGTAGGAGAGGAATAGAAGAGACACGAGGGGGGCAGAAAGAGAAATGGTGGAGAGTTGAAAGGAAGCAGGACTCTGGAGAGAGATAAGAACACCAGGAGGTGCCCACTTCCCATCGCCTTCCCCCAGTTACCCTGCCTACCATGAGCACAAACACACCCAGAAACTCTGCCAGGCACTGTCGGGCCAGGAGGCTGCGGATCCGGAGCCAGCCCTTGACTTTTGTCAGGAGCTGAGTGTGGGCCATAGTGAAGATTCCCTGTCTCTGGTCACCGCTCCGTCTGTCTGCAAAGGCACACTGCTGCTACACAGAGAGGCCTGCCAGTTGAAAAGATAAGGAAAAGACTTTAAAACCCATTAGCTCAGCTCCTGAGCAGTAGCTAGTGCACGTGCACAGGTGGAGGGAGTCTAGAGATAACAAGAGAATGTGCATGTGTGCAGGGCTCAGTGCACAGCCAAGCCTGGAATTTGCCCAGGTGCTGTCTTCTCTGACTTTCCTTCCAGGAGCAGCCTCCTCCTATGCTGAAAGATCGAAGGGAAATACCCTGCTTCATATACATCACTTCTCTTGGTCCTCAAAACAACTGTGTATAAAGTAGGACTATTGCTCCCATCCTCTCAATGAGGATATTGAGAGAGCCTTCTAATTCCTCGAGTCCACACAGCTAGTTAATGGGTAAGTCTGAATTCAAATCCAGATTTTATGACTCCCCATCTGTTACTCCACAATGCATCTCATGTGGAATGTGAAGACTTTCCTCACGCTATTTGGATGCTTGGAAAACTCCTTAGGTAGACATCCAGAGACTGTGCTGAAGACCACAGACTGTAGAAATAAAACCCTTGTGATGGACAACAGCAGTGGCGAGGAGGGCAGCCTGGAGCTCCACAGGGCACCTGGTAGGGGCGTGTGCACAGCGAAGCAGCAGTCATCACCGGGACCGAGCACTGAGCGCACCAAGGAGTGTGTCATACTTGAAGGGTCTAAGTGCAAAAGGCAACTTTTGACTTTGGGGGCATCCAACTGGGACTTGATTGGTCAAAAAGAAGTGCCTAGCCCTGACCAGTGTACCTCAGTTGGTTGGGCATCATCCCGCAAAGTAGAAGGTTGCTGGTTTAATTCCGGGTCAGGGTGAATCCCTGGGTTGCAGGTAGGGTCCTCATTTGGGACACACGTATGAGAGGCAACCAATCAATGTTTCTCTCTCTTGTCCCCTATCTCTAAAAATAAATAAACTCCTTTTATAAAAAAAATTTATTTAATTTTAGAGAGAACGTAAGGGAGAGAGAAAGAGGGAGAGAAATATCAATGTGTAGTTGCCTCTCAAGTGCCCCCTATGGGGGCCTGGCCCACAACCCAGGCATGTGCCCTGACTGGGAATTGAACCTGCGACCCTTTGGTTGCAAGCTGGCACTCAATCCACTGAGCCACACCAGCCAGGGCAGAATGAACAAAATCTTTCTTTTAAGATTTTATTTATTTATTTATTTTTAGAGAGAGAGGAAGGGAAAGAGAAAGAGAGGGAGAGAAACATCAATATGTGGTTGCCTCTTGTGCACCCCCAACTCGGGACCTGGTCCACAACCCAGGCAAGTGCCCTGACTGGAAATCAAACCTGCAACCCTTTGGTTCATAGGCCCACTCTGAGTCCACTGAGCCACACCAGCCAGGCTAAACAAAATCTTTTAAAAAAAGAAGTACCTAAACAACAAGTTACCTACCAAGATCTTGGTCAGAATTTGTGGGGGGCCCACAGATATCAGTACCTGTCAAGGGTCCATGTGTGGATGGTAGCTTCAGGGTCACACACTGCACGCAGTGTCCTCCTTATCAACATGAAAGGGAAGCTATGGATCTGAGGCAGCTGGGATATGGCGACATCAAGAGAGTTGAATCCCCCAGAATCATTGAGGGTCTCAGCCACGGAGTGATTGTGTCAGTGGCCTGTGGGAGGAACCACACCCCGGCCTTAACAGAAACGAGCTCTGTGTTTGCATCTGGAGAGAACAAGATGGGGCAGCTGGGCCTTGGCCACCAGATGGACAACATGTCTTGAGCCTTACACAGATCGTGTACATTGGCCAGCCAAGTACGAAAATGGTCTGTGGGGCTGAGTTCAGTATGATAATGGATTGCAAAGGAAACCTCTGTTCCTTTGGGTGCCCTGAATAGGATCAGCTGAGACACAACTCAGACGGGAAGTTCATTGTTGGGGCTCAGTGCCTAGAGTATGACTGAAAGCTGGCATCCTGTCAAGTGGTCATCTTCATCGGGGAGACAAAAGATGGGCAGGTTCTGCCAGTCCCCAATGTGGTCGTATGAGATGTGGCCTGTGGTGCTAACCACATGGTGGTCCTTGACTCCCAGAAGAGCATCTTCTTCTGGGCCTTCAGTGGCTACAACTGGCTGGGGCCATGCAGAGCAGAAGGACGAGATGGTCCCCTGCCTGGTGGAGCTGTTCAGCTTCCCTGGGTGTGAGGCATCCCAGATCTACACTGGCTACACCTGCTCCTTTGCCGTCATTGGCGTGGGTGCTCTGCTTTTCTGGGGGCCACCAACATGTCCTGTGAATCTACCATGTATCCAAAGGCCATGCAGGACCTCTGGAGAATCCACAGCCTGGCTTGTGGGAAGAGCAGCATCACTGTGACTGAAGACAAGAGTGATCTTCACTGATTATGGGGAACCAGACCATGTGGACCACAAGCCCAGGCCTTCTACCGCAGCTCAAGAGGCGAAGACACTGGACAGCATTTTCACAGAGCAGGTTGCCATGGGTTGCTTGCACTTCTTGGTGATAACAAAGATGAAAGTGAGGCTGAGAAGGAGATCAAAAAACTGCCAGAGAAATCCTGACCAGTGTGGCTCAGTTGGTTGGAGCATGGCCTGGTAGCTGTGTAGGATCCCTGGTCCTGGTGCAAACAGGAAAAAGCCACTCAGTGCTTCACTCTTGCATCGATATTTTTCTTTCTCCCTCCCTCTCTCTCTAAGGCAATGAAAAAATGTCCAGAGGTGAGGGAGGGAGGGAGGGAAGGAAAGAAGGAAGGAAGGAAGGTAGGAAGAAGGAAGGAAGGAAGGAAGGAAGGAAGGAAGGAAGGAAGGAAGGAAGGAAGGAAGGAAGAAAGAAAGAAAGAAAGAAAGAAAGAAAGAAAGAAAGAAAGAAAGAAAGAGAGAGAGAGACCTGCCAGAGTATATAACCCCCACACCCTCCGACTGTCCCAGAGCCTCCAACTCCATGCCTCTCATGGCAGCTGTCATTTTCATCTGCACTAGGACAGGAGGTCAAGAGGAATTTAAACAAGCAAAAGTTGACCAAAGGTGCATTTTTTTTAAAGTAACTTTTCTTTTATTGTCTGGTTTTTTTATTTTGCCTTTATTGTTATTCAACCTTTTATTTTTATTTATATTTTTTCTTTTTAAAAATTACTTTATTATTGTTTAATTACAGTTGTCTGCATTTTCTCCCCACCACTCCCCCCCCTTTTTAAGGTTTTATTTATTTATTTTCAGAGAGAGGGGGAAGGGAAGGAGAGAAGGAGAGAAATATCAATGTGTCATGCCTTTTGCATGCTCCCTACTGGGGACCTGGGCCTCAACCCAGGCATGTGCCCTGTCTGGGAATCAAACCGGCGACCCTTGGTTCGGAGCCCGCACTCCATCCACTGAGCTACACCAGCCAGGGCCAAAGGTGCATTTTTGTTGGACTCCTTAAGGTTTCATTTTATAAGTGACTGATTCAACTTCAACTACCTTTTCTGTATGCTTTCCAAAGTGTTTTTTCTCTCTTAATGTTTAACTCATAAATAAATAAACAAATCCCACATGATGAACGCTTGGACTTCCTTCATGCAGAGTCTCACCCTTGAGTAGAGAATGCTCAAGCTTGGCGCCATGATTCCAGATGAGGTCTTCTCACCCATGCTGAGCCTCACCTCTCTTTCTCTGGATGCTTGCCACTATTATTCTGCATAACACATAGCCACTTCCTACTTCTTCGTATCTCAAGCCTCCAATTAGATTAATTCAACTACAAATCAAGTTCTAGACACCTGAGGGACAGTGATAAAACATAGTTCCTGCCCCCCCCCAGAGCTTATGTTCTAGTACATGGAAACAGACAACACACACATTTTTTTAATACTGTATGTCGTTTATGAGGTTCTTGAGAGCCAGGCCATGTAATTCCATGGGCTCTAGCACAGTTCGGGGCACATCTGTGTACAATAATACTTCTTCTAATGCATTTAATATTGTAGTGCTCCACCCATGTCCCCTCTTTGGGGTCACCGAGTCCATTCTCCAGCTGGTGTGAATGTCGGATGCTGACAGCACACAGCTGCTTCCCTCAGGGCAGTGCTTTGTGTGGCAGGAAATTGCCTCACCCAAGGTTACATGACCTCCCACAGGCTGTGTCACCTTGGGTGAGGCAATTTCTGGTGTATGCAGGCATACAAAGATCTGGCCTCTTCGCCTCAATTTCGGACAACTTGGAAGGGCCATTCTAGCTCCTAAGTTCCCCACTGGACCAGCTGAAGCCTCTGGTATATTTTCATTGTGGGTCAGTTTCCCCCTCTGCCAAACCCTGTCTTCCTCACTTCTTTTTTTTTTTTTTTTTTTTAG
>CM052551.1:17158958-17201564 GCA_028533065.1 Trachops cirrhosus | reverse complement strand
CTTGCCCACAAGTTCTCTTTTGAGAAATCAGCTGACAGTCTGATGGGAACTCCTTTGTAGGTGACTATCCCCTTCTCTCTTGCTGCTTCTAGGATTCTGTCCTTCATTTTTACCTTGGCTAATGTAATTATGATGTGCCTTGGTGTGTTCCTCCTTGGGTCCAACTTCTTGGGGACTCTCTGAACTTCCTGGACTTCCTGGAAGTCTATTTCCTTTGCCAGATTCCTTTATTATTTGCTCAAATAAGTTTTCCACTTGTTGTTTTTCCTCTTCTCCTTCTGGTACCCCTATAATTCGGATGTTGGAACGTTTAAAGATGTCCTGGAATTTCCTAAGCTTCTCCTCATTTTTCTGAATTCTGATTTCTCCATTCTTTTCTGTTTGGTTGTTTCTTTCTTCCTTCTGGCCCACTCTATTGTTTTGAGTCCCAGTTTCCTTCCCATCAGTATTGGTTCC
The DNA here is from genome assembly GCA_028533065.1 of Trachops cirrhosus. Taxonomy (NCBI): domain Eukaryota; kingdom Metazoa; phylum Chordata; class Mammalia; order Chiroptera; family Phyllostomidae; genus Trachops; species Trachops cirrhosus. The sequence continues at coordinate 17,201,108 of CM052551.1, read as the reverse complement.
CTGTGTATTTTCCTTCATTTCTCTTATCATAGCCTTCATTTTCTCATCTAATTTGCAACCAAATTCAACCAATTCTGTGAGCATCCTGATCACCAGTGCTTTTGAACTGTGTATCTGATAGGCTGGCTATCTCTTAGTCACTTAAAAGTATGGGCTCTGGGGCTTTGATTTGTACTTCCGTTTGAGCCTTTTTTTTTTTTTTTTTAAATCTGGACACGCGATATGTATGAGGGGCAGAGCCTAGGCAACTCAGTCGCTGGGTTGTGACGCTGCATGTGGGGGCGGGGTCCAAGAGGGAACTATGGCGCTTGCTTGCTGTCCTTGGGATTTCAGTCCCTTCCGCTGCTTCCCTTAAGTTAATTAGGTCTTTCTGGTGCTAATTCCTGTGTGGGTGGGCTTGTGTACCCTGTGGGTCTTTCCAACGACCTCTCCTGTGAGGCTGGGAGTCTCTCCCTGCGCCTCAATCCCCACAGGTGTTTTCAATCAGTGTCCGGAGATTCTATTTCCCGGCTCTGGGACCCTGGGTTGCGCGGTCTGTCTCACTGCCCGATTTCCCCTGGTTTGTTTGCCCGCGAATGTGGCCTGGACAGCCAGGCACCTTGTGCACAATGCCTCGCTTCAGAGTCGCTGCCTTGCTGGGTCCGCCCACTGTGGTCTTGCGCTTGGGATGCCTTACGTGCCTGGGATACGTTACTCATCTGGTGCCGCGTTTTTTTGCCATGACCACTCTCCGCTGGGGTGCTGGACTCCACCTCTCCTACTGGTCTAGATGAATGTGTATATTTTAACTCCTTGGTTGTCTGACTTCAATACAGTTCAATTTTCTGTCAGATCTGGTTGTTATCTTGTTTCTAAATTGTTGTTGAGCTTATTTTGGTTGTGCGAGGAGGCACAGTGTGTCTACCTATGCCTCCATCTTGCCCGGAAGTCTCCGAAATCCCAGTAATGTTTTATAGGGGGCCGTTCCACGTGGCATGGGGAATGTAGCCCAGCCCCTGATTGGGAAAACTGGTGGGGAGCTAGGTCAACACACAGGACCCACGCCCACCCATGGATAGGTTCTCCCGTGGGGAATCAGGCCTGCATTGTACATAGGCTGCTTTGAGGCTTGCTTTTGCTAAAACCCCCTCACCCTGAATTGAGGCAGATGTTTACTGCATATATCCAAAGAAACTTCCTAAAATCTCTGCTAAACCTCCCAAGTATGGAGTGTAACCAGTTCAACCACTTTTCCCTTGATCTGCAACATCTCTCTTTGAATTAGCAACATTCTTTCCTTTGTTATCTATAAAAGGTAATCACCTACAGTGAACCTCTGCATAGTAAATGAGGACCATCCTTGTTGTAATGTACCCAGAAAACCAATAAAAGCCTGTCCAGGCAGGGGTTCGGGGCCGTCCCTCTCACTTCGAGAGTGGTTGTGCCATCCCCTTTTCTCCACAGAACTTCTGTAGTCCACGTGAATGTGTTCGTCGAAGCCACAACACACGTAGCCTGTGGGTCAGAGTCCACATCAATGTTTGTGTTAGGATTTATCTAACATATATTTAAAAAAAATATTGAGCCCTGGCTGGTGTAGCTTAGTGGATTAAGCGTGGGCCTGTGAACCAAGAGATCACGGTTCGATTCCCAGTCAGGGCACATGCCTGGGTTGCAGGCCAGTTCCGAGCAGGGAATGCACAGGAAGCAACCATACATTGATATTTCTCTCCCTCTCTCCTTCCCTTCCCCTCTGAAGATAAATAAATAAAATCTTTAAAAAAATATTAAAACACACACACACATAAGCATAGCCAGTAAAGGAAGAAATATTTGTCCATGTATTCCTTAATTATCTCATGAGCTGTCTCATTACAGTAACCCCACACAAAGGGAAGCAGTTGTCCCCTACACTTTCAAACACACTTCCTTTTTTGGGAATCTGATGAATCCCTGTCTAGAAATTCTCTTGGAATTATCCATAGTTATCCTATCTCCTCCAAAAGGAAAATTATTTTCTACTGGTACTTGACCCTTACTTATCAAAGCAGGTTTTGGAAATGGAACAAAAAATTAAGGAACAAGGAGACGGTTTCGGGCCAAGATAATTTAGGAAACCCTGGATGGTGCTAGAAAGTGGAACAGCCTTGACAAAACCAAGACCAAGAAATTAGCATAAATAAAGGTTTTACTGGTCAGTTTAGGTGAGTGACATACTGATATACCCCCAATTCACTGTTCCACACACCCAAGGCCCTGAGGTGGCAGGAGAAGGTAAGCCCATTGATGGAGAGAAAGGGGTAGGAGGTGGGAAGAACTTGAAGGCCTCTGAGGTTTAACAAGGCTACCGGGACCGAAACCATCGGCCTAGGAATAAATCCAGAATGGAAAAGGCATCATCCAGGGCTGGAGGTGTCGGTGATTCTGGATCTAAGGAAGAAAACGATACACATAGACATACTAAATGAAAGGAACTGGACGGAGGCAAAGATGGAAATAATATTAAAGGGTAGAAGAGGAAGGGTTTCCCTTTCCCAAGGAATTAAATGATGGACCACTTTGATTCACACTCTTCACTTACCATCTCTAGGACTGTCGTCTGCTTCTTGATGGATTACTGTGGTCTCTGTGTGGCCCTCACTGTCCACCACAGTCCGGCGCTCCTCTACTGTCTACAAGGAGAAGCCCCCACCATATCCCTAAAATCACTGAAGGTGAATTTGCTGGTTTCTTTACAAAGACCCCTCCGTCCAGGGCAACCTCTGGCTACACTTCCCTTTACCCCTCTCTCCCAACTCACCCCATCTGGCCTAGTGATCTTGGTCACAGAGACGCTCTTGAAATAGGATTTGGGCTGGGGCTGCAGAACTGGGCCAAGGCCCTCCTGGGAAACCTGGGAATCAAGATCTAGAAGGGCAGGGAGAGGAAACAGTAAAGAAAGTGTCTAAGGGAAAGAAGGGAGAGGTGTATCAGGAAGAAACTTTAGGGAGGAAGAACAGAGGGAACTGCTGAAGTATAACAGAGGGCTGGTAAATGTCCTCTCCCTCCACACTCACCCTTGTCTTCTTTGGCTCTGGAATGGGGGGTCACAGTCCACATATCATCAAACTGTAGAAAGAGCCGAAGTAGATGAAATGCCACCTTTCAATCTCAAACTTGAGGAGTCACAGAACCTAAATTATTCACAAGTTCCAAAACCACCTTTCCCCAAAAGAGATAATGCCATTCAAGATAGCTTTATTTACTCATCCCTCCTCCTTCCTAGCTGTTTTATATATCCTTCTACCAAAAGCCTTCCTGAACTGGTAATTTCCTGTCCTCCGCCAACAATCCTGCTTTGTCTGAGAATCACATGGACCAATGATCTCTCTTTTTTTTAAGAGAAAAACAGAACTCCCATTTTTCCCCAAAGAAAATCCTACAAGAAAATATAGGAAACAGATAAATACACTAAGTGGAGGGCCCAGGACTTCAACTCAAGTCTGTTAGATTCCAACAAGGAGTCCACTCCTACAGGCTCTCATTTAAGGATTAGATGTACTCACCCTATGAAAAGGTCTCTGGGAGCCCCAGCCTGGTGCTGGTTTTGGGGAGTCAGTTCTTGTGTCACTTTCCAAAACCCCTCTAAAGATCCTGCGTTGGTGACTATCTGGATACTTAAGCATTGAGTCCCGGAGCGTCTGTCCCTCTTGCAGTCTCTCACCAGGTGTCTCTGACTCAGGACCTGGAAGTTCTGCAGAAAGGTGGCAGGCGGGGGATGGCAAAGGATTTGGGATCTTTTAACCCCCCTTAAAATCATCAGTCCTCTCACACTTCCCACCTCCCAACTACTTGCTGGGGGAATCCTTATTTTACCCACCAACCCAGTAGAAACCATAGGTTTCTTCAGGGGGCAAACACACACCAGGAGGACGGGAAGGCAAGGTCCAGGCCCCCATCTCGCTGAAGATGTTATTAAAATCCCGTACTAGGTCATCAAAGCCGAAGTTATCGTGGAAACGCATTCCTCCTTCAGGGCTGAAGCTGAAGCCGAAGCCAAATTCCTCAGGAGGCTGTGGACCCTCAAACCTCGAGCTCCCACGGCCCCACGTGGCTTCTTCCTCTTCTTCCTCATCATCCTCATCTTCATCTCGAGTCAGCCCACCAAAAAAGGGATCTCTGTGGCTGAGGTGGAGGTAGATTGGCCACCAAAATTTCAGCACTCACTACTTAAACCATAAAATCAACTCATGGGTAGCAAAGTGGAATAAGAATAGACGTCTGGGAAGGTAAGGTGAGGGTCAGAAGACCAGCCATCCGGGTCTTTATTTTCTAATCAGTCAGTCCTCACCTAGTGGATGTTCCCAAACACCTCCCCTCGGCTTTTCTTCAGTGACCCCCAGCCAATCGCCTCTCACTTACTCATTGTACTCTACCCATGAGCCCCATTGTCTTCCCCACCCGGGGCCCTGTTGCATCACCCTACGCTGGAGAAAGGATTAAGCTGTTTTCCCTCCTCTTAACAACCGCCTTGGTTACTGTCGAAGTGCTCAATGTTATGACTTCTGTCCACAGTTGAAAAAGTGAGGGAAGAGGATGTTTTTCCAAAAATATGGTGTTAGAGGTCAAGCGCCCCTCAGAAGAACCTCCCCCTTGTCCGACCCGGTCCCATTCTCACCTCCGAGGTCCAGAAAAGCCGAAAAAGCCCCGAAAAAGGTCAAAGAGGCTCATTCCGTATTGGGATTCGAACTCCCGAACCCCAACTGCAGCCCATTCACACCTGGGGAGAGCCTGCGCTACGCTGTGGGAAATTAGGCGAAGGGTCAGCTCACGCTGCCGGAAAGCAAACCTGCGATCCGGGGACCCTGTCGTAAACTACCGTAAGGAGGACGTGGAGGAGGCGGAGCGGACAGCCCTCAAATTTAAGTTTACTTTATCGTATCAGTTTCCAATGCAGGCAGGCAGGTGTTATGCTCCGCCCCCTTGGGAGTGGGTGATTTGAGTTTTTATTTTCCAACACCTGCCTCCTAAACTGATTCTTCTCGCCGACCAACCCACTCCAAAAACGTATTTCGAGCGTTTAACAATAAGTGGTGCCGGATAAGGCCGCCAGAGGGCAGCCCATCTGCACAAATGACCCGATCTCAGGCCCGCCCTCACCGCTGGCTCACCACACCCAGGAAGCACTCGTCTTCCATCTGAAGCCACCTCCTCGCCCCTTCCTCGGCCCTGTTTGACCTCAGTTAAATCTAAGTGGGATGGACAAAAAGTTTTATCAAGCTCTTTCTAGTACTCAATTCTTCAGAGTTGAACAGAGATAAGTAAGACACGGGGACACTTGCACTGAACTCCCATCTCTGTGGCTACTGAGTTGTTTTTGGAATCCTTCTATGCAGGCTTTACAAACAGCAGGATAAAGGCTTTGTGAAAGAGCAAGGGAAATCTAGTGGTGCCTTTTGGGAGGGAATAAACAATTTGGGGCTTTAAGTGCCCCTCCTGCTATCATTCATTGCCTTTCAAAGTCTCTCCTTCCCTGCACCCCAACCCCAACCCCGGCCTTCCTCTAGATTCTTTTTCAGGGGGTTGGGTACAGCTATGGGAAACGAAAGCATCAAAGCAGCAGAACTACTGTAGTGTATGTTGTATGTGTTGGAGAAACAGGCCCCAAACTTCAGTTTTACCAGCACGTTGCCCCTCTTCCAATTCACTTGCCTGGACCCAGCTACATTATACTTTTAATTTTACAAAGCCATTTCTTTCAGCTCCTTCTTAATACCCTCTCCCCCTTTCACCCCATGTTCACTATCCCATTCCCTTCATTGCCTAAAGTCTGCCATAGATGTAGCAGTTTCTGAAGGAAAGGGAAACTCCTCAAGGGCACTATACTAAAACAGTGAGGTCAGAGGTGTTCTTAAAGGGCGAAGATTTTATTTTATTCCACTGTCTTCGGGGCCTGCTAAAGGAGGCCCAGTTGGTACAGTAATACTTATTCACCAAGCTGGTCATCGACGATACTGAGGATGTCCTAGACGGAGCAAGAATGGGCAGAGGCTGAAGGTAGAGGTTTTCTTTTTATATATACAAGACACATTAATCCATTAAATTTGAGAACACAGTACAAAAAAAAAACACTTCAACTAATTCATCTGACAATGCTGTTCATATTCATGACGCCATTTTGTTGTTGTTTTGTTTCCTAATAATAAAGGAGGAGACACAGGGCTGTTGGGCTGATATATATTTGGGGGCCCCCCTCCACACCTCACCCAAACACCACCAGGGTGAAAGGAAGAGAATGAAGGGCAGGGCCCACAGCAAAGTTTCATAATTTTGAATGCAAGGGGGGAGGAGGAAAGGAAGAAAAAAAAGGAGAAAATACAAATCCTATAATACATACAACAGAGTGGGGATGGTATGGAAATAGACAGACATGAAGCTGAGGCATGGGGTGGACCACTGGCGTGGGGGGGGGGCAGCAGAACTCCCCCACATTCCTCTCTCCTTGATGCTGTTTCCATAGTTGCCAGGCTGAGAAGCCCTCTCAGAAGATGGGACCATGAAGAGAGGGTCAGGGCCTCAGTTGGCCCCCCAGCTGTAGCTGTTGTAGGCAGACTTGTTGGTCTGGGGCTTCTGCGGGATGGAGCTGGTCTGGCTACGTTGCCCGCTGCCCGTCTGCAGGGGAATGGGAGGATGATGGGGAGGAAAAAGGTGTCTAGTTAGTGGGACAAATTTGTGACATCGTAAGGTGGAGATCTGGAAATCATCTTGCTCTCCCATCCCCCTTGCTTAGAAACTACTTGTTTATCCACCATAGAGAATTTGATTTATACAGTTGCTAGAGCATCTCTGACAAAAAAAGCACTTCCAACCTTTAAATAGGGGAAAGGCGAAAAGAGGGTAAGATACCTTCAGAGATAAGAGAGTGAATCAGTTCTACTCATTTTCAATTCCACCTTCTCCCCAACCCCACTCCCCTTGCTGTTCTGAGAAAAGGCAACTCTCTAGACATCTAGAGAGAATTATGGCCTCTTGGTACTGAGTGATCACAGGTGACTTCATTTTCATTGATCCCCAGGAAGAACTCAATTTGGAAAGCTGTCTTTGAAAGGAAAGAACCCTTCTTGTAGTTTCCTAGTGACCTTTGGTGGAGAAGTCACTTGTACCACCCCCCATGGCTCCCCACCCCTACCACATATGTCACAGCTGTGAACTCGTTTCAGGCAAGGTAGGAGAGACAGTCTGAGACCCCAGGCTCCAGATGCTGCCAATAATCTTTTCCATTCCAGTAACCAAGTGTAGAGTCGGGGAAAGGTAGAAAGAAAAGAAGGCATCGAGGAGGGGAGGACGAGAGGAATGGGAGGCCAGAGAGCTCAGCAAGGTGTGTGTGTTTGTGTATCCCGATTTGTGATCGTACAATCTTTTCTCAAGTTCCCTAAGGCTGTGGAGGTGAAATGGGGACTGAAAAGGAGTGGGTTCAAGCATATCATTCAGTTTCATTACCTGCTCCTCCTGCTGGCGCTGGCAACAGAGAATCATCTGCAAATATGGTAGCTGAGGCAGAACCAGGATATATGGAAAATAAAGGGACAAACTTTGACAATAGAACTCCACCAGTATTAGAAGGGAAAGCTATAATGTGAGGGAAGGGGGAGGGCTGGGTGAGGTAAGAGGGGAGGTGTGACCCAGGTTTGATGGGATGAGGACAACCGTGCTACAGGAAGAGGTGGAGGAGAAAGGCACCCAAAGAATTGGGCAAAAAAGGTTTCAATCTGGCCCCTTCTCTGACATCTCCTTTGCTGGCCACTTGTGTTATGTGCGCTTGTGTCTGTAATGTGCTGTGTGCCCATGGCTGGCGCTGGGGAGGACTGGGTGGAGGTGGTGGTAAGGAAGGGTAAGAAAGGAAAAGGGAGGCAGTTTTAAGGGACAGGAAGGAAGAGGATGGAAAAGGACAGAGTGAGGATTATTACCTGGCCATCCTGCTGCAGGTGATGGTGAAGGATCTGTGAGTGCGGCTGCTGATGGGGTGTCAGAATGTGCATAAAGGGAGCAGGTGGGTAGGCAGCAGCTGTGGCTGGATTGATGGGCCCCCCACTTCCTAGAGCTGAAGGCAAGTTGAAGGAGGCAGCAGGAGTACCGGAATGAAAACCTTGTTTCTCAAAGGACTGCTATCCAGGTGGAGGAAAGAAGACAGAGTAAAAGGGATCCGCAAATGAATCTTTGGGATTTCAGCCCAAGCTCTCCCACCCTCAAAAAGCAGCATGGTGTCATCATAGAAGGAACACTGCACTTGAAGTCAAATTATTCAGGTCCCAGTCTCAGCTTTGTGCTTTAACAGCTGTGTGATCCTGAGAAAATTACTCTCCACACCTCAGTTTTCTCATATATAAAACAGGGATGCTACTGACCTTTTGGTTGTAAGGACCAAATGAGAGAGGATGGGTATGAAAGCACTTCATAAACTCTAATGTCATATATGAACACAGTGAAATCTGCTGACTACTCTTAGCAGTAGTAGTGTAGAAACTGTGTAGAAATGAGAACTCCTTGGATATTTCAAAAGAAATGAATACACACTGAGGTATCTTGAGTGTTAAAGGTCTTGGTCATGAAGCACTCCACCATAACTCTTAATACTTTATATATATATATCAAACTTTTAATTATTCATGGTGATGGGGGCAGGAAACAATACAAATCTGAGGATAATTCAAATACCTCACTTTAGTTACTAAACTGGGCTTTGCCCCGTGTTATAGGTATAAAGAATGGAATGAACTAGTTTTCGTCATTCCACACTAATTCTTTTGGAAAGTTACGAAAAGGTTGGGAGTGGGTAAATAAAGGACCAGGACAGTTACACAATAAATCATGACACTAAATAAAGGACCAGAACAGTTACGCAATAAATCATGACACATTACAATTTTCCAGTCTTCCTACAACATCTCTTGCGCCGCCCCCCAAGAGGGCTAAATTTAAATTTCCTCAAGAAATTGAAGTCTAGAGACCAATCATTATCTAGTAGAATGGGTTTCCTAACATTTTTCTTGGGTGTTCTGCACTCTTCTATCAATGCAACTCCACCTTCTCTATGTCTCTTTTTTTCCACTTTAATCCAGAGCCAGGTACCTACCTGGGTTTTGGAGTACACAGAACCCGAGATATCTGGCACGCCCGTGTTACTGGAGGTGACTGATACACCTAGGGGAGGAGGAAACAGATAGGAGGATTAGCTCAGCTAGCTGCCTGACCCCTCTCCCTGGGAGGAAGTGACATGTGCCGTCTTTCTAGCTATTGCACTGCAAGGGAATTTTGGTCTGTTTTTCCAGCTTCAGTTCAGTCCTGAGGGATAAGAGCTCATGACACAAAGGCTAACTAAGGGTTCTCTTGTCCTTTTCAGGTGTGTACTGAGTATATATGTGTGAGTGAGTTTTTGGGGGGCCCAAGGGGATATAGCCAAAACTCACTAGCATATACTTTTCAAAACACCTCTGTAGCAAAGCCCAACAGGAATGTATTAACTTTTAATATCCATTTCAAATGAATCCACCCAATTCACTCACTCCTGTTCCAGAAGACAGGTAATCTAGCTCTTTCTGTTCATGAAGACACTTCTGGGCTCAATATCCATGCTGTCACAGCGTAAGGTAAGTACTAGAGGAACAGTCCATCCGATTCAGCCCCCAAGAGCACTTTCATTCTCAGAGCTTCAGCTCACTTAGTCCAGCTTCTCCAGTCCTGGAGCTTCTAGGCTTTATACTAATATGAGCTGGCACAAATATGAATTTCCATTTACACGTTTTAAGGAAGGGGAGTAAAGAAAGTATATAGAATAGGCTATCTCCTACAGTCTAGGTGGAACACAAAAATCTAAATGTCATTCTAGTTTACAACTTTTGCTTCTCCATGAGACAAAGGCTTTCACAACTTGCATGTTTCCTTTGGAAAAACTCCCTACCACCACAACTTTAAGGAAACCAGAGTAATACAATTCCTCATTTTAATTTGTACTCCTTAAATTGAAATACACATACTTTACCTCCTGGGGCAAAAGGTCAAGGAGATAGGAAAAAGCCATCAGGTAAAATAAACCAGCAACTTACAACAGAAATTTTATGCAAAGATTTGAGATAAAGTAACTCAAATTTAACTAGGAATTTAAAGCATGCTTTTAAGATATTAGTTCTCATAAAATGAGATTAAAAAAACCCCAAAACTTTGCATTTTAGTCTGTGTCCTTGGATCCTTCTCCTCTGCTGGTAGGAGCACTTTGATGGAAGAGTTTTTTAAAAGCGCTATGCTGAAGTGACCAAATCACAAATGAGGAATCCTCCATTCACCCACAATTAGGAGCAATCCCCCTTCCAACTCCAGAACCCAAATCCTCCCAATGCCTAGGACAAAGGCAGCCATCAAAAGTTAAGCCCACCTTAGACAGCCACTTTAGAATCTTCCCAATAGAAGTGGCATCTTAACCTGGAAACCCCTCCCACATCACAAGTCCAGATAGTTCCAGGGAGGAGCAAACACCAACTAGGAAAAAGAACAGAACTACAGAAAGCAAGCATGAGAAAATACTTTCCTGTGTCAAAGTTATCAACTCTATACTACTTTCAAGGCACTGAAGTAAAAGACAGGGACAATACATGAGCTGATAAAAGTATTTTTTCCCTTTCCCTTTTCAAACCCCAGGTGCCCATCTGGCAAATCACTGGTAATAGGCCTCACTTTAAAAACGAGCTCATTTATGGTCAAGGCTAAGCCAATGAGGCTTGTATGGAAGGGTTGAGAGTAAGGTGGGATAAGATATTAAATAGATCATTTTTGAGTGAAGTAAGAGATAATGATTTGTCTTTACTGCAAAGGCTCAAATAGCTGGCCAACACCCCTTGGTCATCCCACAGAAACAGTAGAAATGGCTAACCTGACTCTCAAGCTGTGTGGTAGAAAGGAATTTAATTTCATCGTGCCCCTAGCTGGTCTCATTCTTTCCAGAGGCTGGACTAGTTTAAACCAGTTTATAGTCCAGACGCCTTAACTTGGATATTGGTTAAAGGAACTGGAAATACCGGGGTCGAAAAAGAGAATTCTCTTTCTAGTAGCCTTAATAGCCTCAGTGTTAAGCATTAGAGACACTTGAAAATTAATGGGTATTGGTTTCCCTGCCTTCACCAGTTATTAGAAAGCTCCTCAAACTCGTTTTGTTTTCCTTCCAAGAGTCAAAATCCCCCTCTATCTCCCACTCCCAAATAGTAATGATCATACAAACATCATGTGGACGGTAGGGAGGAGAAACAAGAAGCAATTTCTCCCTTGGAAAGTTGGTCACACCCCCGGGACAAAATTACCCCAGAGGGCCTATTCTCACTGTGCAAGTGAACTCTGTAAACAAAGGGCTGGTGGTGTACTTAGTTGGATTGAGTGGGGATGAGAATTCCATAGTCAAGATGTCTAACCAAACCTCTCCCACACATCCTTAGCTACACCCACAAGTGCAAAGCGACTTCATAATCCACAATCCTTGAAAAGCCATCCAGGGACTAAGAACAATGTTCCCGGCTAGCACAGTTTCCACAGCCTGAGTCATCAACTAGCTGGTCACAAGACTTTATCAGATCTCAATCAGCTACTTGGCCTTGGGCAACCAAATGTGGGGATTAAGCCTTGGAAGATATTTCCCCATCAACAGCTCTGAACACCATCTCTTCTACCTTTCACCATGACATGACACTCTAAGCGTTTTCCCTTCCCCTCCCTGCTTATGTCCAAGGCAAGGGGAAGATCTAAATGGTAAGTGAAGAGCTATAATAAGCATGGAGAATCAGGGATTTTCTACAAATAGTTTTCTTTATCCCAATCAACAAGGTTGGAAAATGAGACTTTCTCCTCCCCCACCTTTATAAAATCACCATACTGAAAAGTTACCAGTTCTTTGGCTATGCTGGGGTTTGATTGAAAAGGCCACCCTCCACCCTTCATCCACTGCACAACATTGGCTCCTAGTGTCCAGAAAGACATGCACGGAAAGAACGCCAGAGTTAGCTAAAGAAATACCACAGTTTATTGAAGACTACAAATATTTTTGTTACAAGTTGAAACTACATGCCTTCCAGAAAACAAAAGCAACAGCAGGTGTGTGCATTGATGCTTCGGAGATGCTGCACCGCTTGAACTCGAAATGGGTAAGACAGGGTCAGACACATGGGGGAGAGGGAAATGGGGGAAGGGCAAGTTCAAAGCCCAGAAGGTATCCACCAACTCATTTCCCCAAGCCACGTAGGCCATGGCCCCAGCTCAGCAGGCTCTCCTCAGTGGTCTGGTTTCTGAAACAAGACTTCAGTGCAAATTTATACACACACACAAAACATAGCCCCCAGCCTTGGGCCAAATTAGCTCTCTGCCGTCCAGAAATGCTTGTAAGGGGGTGGATATTTTCTTCCTAAAAGGAATCAAATACATAAAAATAAATGAATTTAGAGGTTGATGAGGAATGAGATGACTAGAACCCTCTGTGGGGTTGGGAATTGGGGGTTCTCAAAAGGGCTGTTACAGGAAGTTTCTGAAATCTTAAGGGAGGTAAGAAGCTAGAATTTACAGTATCAGGTATGCCATTTCATATATTATCAGTCACCTACCTCTTAAAATTCTTGAACCTAGTCCAGCTCAAAACTTAAATCTAATATTCTTAGAATGGGGCGACTCCATATCAGTGAGTCTGTAATCCTTCCCACCAAGGACCGGGGGGGGGGGAGGTCTTAGTGAGAGGGACGGCCACAAGAAGTCTAGGCATTAAATCTCAATGGGTTATTTCAGAATTTTAGTTCAAACCTTGACCTAACCATGTAACACCATTCAAAGCTTCACCTGGCTGTTAATTCCCAGACCAACTGCCCTCTGTGCTCAGCTCAGAGTTCTTCAATTATTAAAAACCTTGGGCCCACACAAGGGTGAAGAACACATATGTAGCTCCATCCAAATCATCATAAAACCGTAACAGAGGGGAGAATTTTGAAATAACAATACTCAACCCCAACCTCCTCCCCTTCACCCATATTCATCTACAAATCACTGGAAAAAGGAGTTGGATGTTGCTTTATTCAAAATTCCTTTTCTTACTCCCTGAACTCCAAAAGTGGAGCACGGGTGTCAAGTATAGGAGCAAGGGAAGGACTAAGAATCTTTTAGATCAGTATCCATTCAGAAGATTCCTACATCTCCCTCCCTTCCATCACATGTGCAAATGGATTTTGAAAGAGACCAGCCAGGTCCAACTCTGCCAATCCAACTCTCACTTTATTGAGTACAGGCATACCTCATTTTATCACACCTCACAGGTGTTGCTTTTTTTTTTTACAAAGTGAAGGCAAGACCCTCCACCGTCAAAGACTACAAGTCACTTTATTATGGTAGTCTGGAAGTGAACCCACAATATCTCTGAGGTATGCCTATATTCATGCCCTAATCCATCTTCCCCACATCTTAGCTCTCCCTAGCTAGGGAATAAAAAGGGACCACATGAGAAAAGTTGTACCACAAAGCGATTTAAGCATATTAGCAAAGAACCCACTTAACCCTCCTATTCAGTAAATGTATCCCCTTTTATACTATCAGTATCATACATATTAACACCTCCACAGACATCGCAGTAAAATTTTGGGGCCCCCTGCCCTGCTTCCCACCCAAATAGTAGGCCAGCCAGCATGTACTAGTAGCCAACACATGACCCAGGGCATCCCTGTCAGGAGTAGTGAATACATGGTCTAGAATCAAGCTCTTCTGCTGGTGCTGCTCAGGCAGACACCCAAGTAGTCAAACATGAACAATCATACATGGAACAGCAGCACACCATCACCAATGCTATTTTCTCAAGCACCAAGTCTTCCTCCCTGAAACTCAGTAACAGCCCACAGACACACTGACAGCTGGGGTCAAGGTAAGCTTACCAGTGTTGTATCCATGAGACCCATATCCACTTGGCTGTTGAAAAGGGGTGGCTGATGCATTCACACTGACATTCACACCATGCTGCTTGGAAGAGGTAGGAGCCACCTAAAGAGCAGAAAAACAGAACTACAGTGAAATAGCAAGAGTAGCATTTACCCCACCTGCCTTCCTCCAGGGACTGGGTATTTAGATGGCTATCCATAGTGATGTCAGCTGACCACAGTTTGCTTAGTGAAATGGACTCCCCACTGAGCTTTCTAAAATCAAACAGTGAAGTCAAGAAATGGCAGTTTTAAAAGAAGGGAAAGGGGTAATGGTAGCAGGGAATGAATGACAGTATGTGGGAACAAAGCTGTATGCTATCACAGTTCTCCTTCAGTTAATTCTAAGAACAGGTAATGCCTATTCCAATATCCCCAAGTCCAGCCCTGCTCCCTCTCCCCAAACCAGAAACAGGCCAGAGGTAGAAACTGTTCCTCTTCATCCATTACTGAAGTCCTTGAAAGCAGCTAGAATAGTGACCAGGGCTGGGATACATTACCACAATGGAAGACCAAGCCCAGGTACTCACAGGGAACACAGCAGGCCCATACTGGAAGGTGCTGGGGAGGCCCGGAACCCCTGTGTAGTATGGCAGGCTGGTGTAACTGTAGCCAGGAGGCAGCGCCGGGTTCAGGAATGTCTGCTGCGTGGTGTGATGAGTCTGTGTCTGGTTCTGTTGGGGCTGGGCCAAGGTTGTGGCTGGGGCTGGGGAGGAGGCATCTCCACGGCCGAACTTTGTGAGGTCACCTGTGACAGGAGAGGCTAAATGTATCTGTCTCTTTTACCCCCACACCAATGTAGAGTACCTACTTCTGGTTTCATTTGATTCCAGAAAATCCTGCTAAAGGACTGTTGAAGTTCAATTCTTTGAATTACATTTCTCTGCATTCCACTTAAGCATTGCTCAGCACACAGCAAGGACAATGCTAGTCAAGTACTAATGTTGAATAACTGTGCAATGCTGTGGCAGAGACAGGCTCCCGGTATAAAATTCCTGCGTGACTGCCTTGCCTACTTGTCTTCTTTCATCCTCCCCACCCTCCACTACCTCTCCATGGGGAACACTTCATGCTGCATTTATAAAACAATGATAGATCGGGAAAAATGATAGATTAGTGAGGACAATAGGTCAGGCAAAAAAAAAAGAGTCCATGGCCAAGCAAGGCAATGAGACTGCCACTGTGAGTAGAGTACAGCAGCACAGGTGAGCAGAGGAAGGTCAGTTCAAACACTGCATTTCCTGGAAAAACCTGGAGAATGGCTGAGGAAAACAGTCAAAATGTCATCTAGAATCATGAGGCGACAACAGAGAGTGAGATAAGGAAAAAGTTGCCCCACTTCCACCTTTAGCAGGTTTCTGAATCTACCAATGCTGATTCATCACATCCATTCTATACTCTGCCAAAGATCTTAATTGAACTGGGTCCCTTCCTGCTACTCATCAGGTTTCTGCCACTGATCTCAACACGATCTCCCTTTCTTTAGCCCTATCCCAGTCCTACCAGAATAAGGGTTGCTGGCCAGGCTACCATCCCTCCCAGTCAGCGGCGTGGTGGGTGTGGGAAACGGGATGCTGTAGTAATCCTAGAAGAGAAAAATTAAAAAGAGCAGAGACACAATGTCACTCTTCTCCAGCATGAGTAACTCCACAGCTTGAGAAGCAGGAGAATGTTGAAGTAATGCAACTTATCCAGCCACCAAATAAGATGGCTAGAGCTGGCACAAACTCCAAATTACTCTGGCATACACTGTCCCCCCTGCCTGGCCAGGAGCACAGTCAGGCAAGGTCTACGGGTATGCCCACTGGAAAACACACCAAGTCCATCAGCACCAGTAATATTCTCAAACATCAAGATAATTATCCCTAACAGTCTACTACTACTGAGAATTTTGGAACTCGAAGTGTCTGAAACATACAGAAAGCATCCTGACAGCTCCAGGATACTCTCAACTATAGAGTGCTTAAAATCTGTTTACTTCAAAGATGCCACGACCCTGATTTTTTTTTAAAAGTTACCTTCTGTTAGAACCACTCCCTGAACTCCTCCCTATGTTCTGATATATCTTAAATCAAAGTGTGCTTATGACGGTGTAGGAAAGAATTGTCTATGACTTATCAACTGAACATATGAAATAACCCCACAACACTAATTTTAAGATTGCTTTTTTTCCCTAAGCTCTACACTACATACTCACCAATGGAAACCTTGTCTGAAGCATCTGCAAATCATCATAACCATATACTTGTGGCTGAAAGATAGAAGTATATAATACTAATGTTGACTGGTCATAATGGTATTAAACCAAAAAGCTAGGAGAAAAGATAAATCAACGAAACATTCAACCTCATTTTTAGGAAGAAGAGTAGATAAAAGTGATGCATGAAAGGTCTTGAAGCTTCCCTTGAGTTATATACTACTGATTCAACCAGACTGGTCTATGGGCAGCAGTAGGACTGCACAAGTCATATATGAACAGCCAGCTCTTTCTTTCTATTCCACCAGTTTGTCTCTTAGAGATTCAAAACATGGCTTAAAATTTATCTCCTTCAGAAAGGATCTGTATTTTGCTCATTTTTTCTGTCTGGGTACTAAGGTGGCGTGTTGTTATTAAAAAATATGTGAAGTACGATCAGATATTCATCTAGACTCTCTGGGAACAAGAACAGGTATCTTTTTGAAAGTTAATATATATTCTTGCCCTGGCCAGTGTGGCTCAGTTGGTTGGAGTGTTGTCCTATACCCAAAAGGTTACTGGTTCAATTTCCAGTCAGGGTATATGCCTAGGCTGCAGGTTAGATCCCCAGCTGGGGTGTGTATGGAAGGCAATCAATCAATGTTTCTCTTATCGATCTCTCTCTCCATCTGCCCCCTCCCCCTCCTCTAAAAATTGATGAGCATACCCTTCAAATGAGAATTAAAAAAACACAAAACTTTTCCTTCAACAAAAAATTATAAATACTGTTCATCTTAATAGGCACTGAATACCTGAAGCTGATAGAAGATACACCAGGGCAAAAGAGCTACTGCTTTCAGCCACCTATTCTCAGTCCCAATAGTCAGGGAATTCTCCTCTGACCAGGTCAGAGCCAGCAAAGACCCTCAGAGACCACTGAATTGTCAACTAGAGAAAATTCTAAGAAACTGAAAGAGATTCCAGGTAGGACACTCTGGCCTTTAGTTTATGAGACCCAGAATATGTTTCACAGAGATAATCCACAATAGAGGGCCTTGCCTCAGTTTAGTCCTTCCTCCCTAAAAACTTATTTCCCCCTCAAAACTACAAAGATTAAAACCTTGCTTTCTTGTAACAACCAGAGCTATAAAGAGTAGCCATACCACCTTCATCTTCTGGAGAAGACCATTCAGTCTCACTTACCGGGTAGGCATGTAACAGCCCTGGAGCCATGATATATGGGTTAGGCAACAATGGCGGGACCCCAGGAGGGAGATTAGGAGGAGCTTTTCCTAAAAAAGAAATTACATTTTTATCCTGTCACAGAATTACTTCTCGCCTTCACCCCAAAGGAATGCCATCACCAACTACGCAGGGCTACCTGAAGTTGTAGCAACTGAGCTTCGAGTAGAGGCTGTGACGGTGGAGTTGCTGCCTAGGCTGAGGCCCAGGCTACTGCCACTATTGAGACTGGAGGAGACACTGACCACTGGGGGAGGTGCAGAGACTGTGCTGGATGTGGTGGAGAAAGTGCTGGAGGAAGAATGAAGATTCGCCTCACTCTCCACGCTTGTGTGCTTCAAAAAGAGGGAGCAGTAGAAGAGGGGAGGAAACAGCAATTAGCCTAACAGGTTAGGAAAGATAAACAATCCCTGCTGTTGATTATTTCCCTCTCTCCCTCCCTTCCCCTCTCTCTAAAAATAAATAAATAAAATCTTTTAAAAAAAAGAAAGAAATGAGAATAAGGACCAACTCCCAGAAACCAACGCTGGTTGGCCAGTAAGAAGAGAAAGATAGTATAAATAGGATTCTGGCAAACTAGACACCTTTGCCCAAAATGGGTTCTTCCTAAGTTAGTTGTCTTCCTTACTATTTCAGTTTTTACAAAAATAGTTGTTATAAATCTCAACAATGAAATTAATTTTTTGACCAAAAGCTGAAATAGTCTGAAAAATCTGGTCTCTACTGTCACAAGATGCTCAGACTCACACTGATTCTTTTCAGGATTCACATTCAGCATATCCCAGACCAAGGAATAAAAATGGCTGTACCAGTTACCAAGGGATATTCTTCCAGAATTTATCATAGCATACAAAGCCCCACTCAAGCTTCAGTGTTAACTTTGATAACTGACCCACAGCTCTGCAGTATTTCTGGATTTTTCTGCCTCTCCTGACTTCAAATATCCTTTTATTTCTTTCCTGCAACCTTAGATCAATTAGCATTTTACCACCTCAGAATCCCTTCTTAGGAGAATCTTATGGTTGGATAGTTGTAAGCGTAAAAAAAAAAACCCCAACATTTCTTTGTTTAAGGCACCATGCTTTTACCAAAAGAGTGGATGTTGAAGTGCGCCCAGAAGATGTCGATGATGAAAGGGTATTCTGCTGAGTAGGTAACGTGCTGTAACAAAAAAGAGGCTGCCATAAGCCACAGTGACCTCAAAGTTTAGTCAAGAATACAACCAGGAAATAAAGCAGAATATAGGACCAAGGAAATCTGAGATTGTATAATAAGCACAATAACCAGCCAGGGATACTGGGCAGTTAAAGCTAGACTGGATGTTAAGGGAAAATAATCCTCCTCTGTCTTTACTTCCAATAGCTTTTAGGTCATCTACTTATCTAATGTGATCTCTGTCAGGTAGAGGGAGTAAGATAGATCCAAAGAGCTCTCACTAACCCCAACCTCTAACCCTCACCCCAAATCACCTGCTGTGTTGTGTGGTAGTAGTATTTGGAATCTCCTCACTGTGGCTCAAGCCACTCAAGGAAGATGAGTGCTGATTGGTTGTCGTCAATAAGGAAGCCGCAGATACCGTTTCACTGAGAGGAGGGATACTAGAAGTGGAAGGTGAGTCGGATTTCACTGCAGAGCCTGTAGCACCTGGAAATGAAAAAAAGAGTCACCTCACCAGAGGGAAGCGAGTGTTTATGAAGTGAGAGGTGACTACAGTGCTAGGGTGTCCCAAAGACAAAAGAATGTGAGTTATTTAATAATGGATCATTTGTGTTTAGGTAGAATCCTTTCCTGTTTTTCAATTCCAAGCATTTCACAATACTGATCTCTTTGTTCAGTAAAGGGAACCAAGGGGAATATCACCATTTTAAGATGGAGAACCTAAAATTTAGAATGGTTTGAGGTTAAACAGCAAGGTAGACCAAGCTAAGCCAAATGTTTTGATCACTGAGCCAGGGCTATTTTCACTATAATCCTAGGAAATGCAAAAACATTGTAAAGATAGGATAAACACTACAACTGGGAAGAGAAAGCCTGTAGAACACTCACCTTCAACAGATTGCGTGGTCTGTAACTGCGTGGCCTGCACAGAACTGAAGCCATTCTGATACGAAAAACAGAGGAGTTAAGACACAAACTAAAGGGAACAGATCAGGTTAGCACTTAGCTTGCTAACCAGAGAAATTCTGTAAATTAACCAAAGGATTAACATAAACTAGCTAAACAAAAACAAAAATTAAAAAACAAAAACAAACAAAAAAACAAGATATGCCAACCTAGTATGACCAAAAGCAACAGAAAGCAACCCCAAACTGCCAAGAGATCCCAAACCCAAAACAGATACAGGAAAAGGCCCAAATCCAGTGATCCCTGGGGGAGGATGTGGGTTAAAACAGTTCAGCCAAGTCACCTGTTTTTCCAGCTGCATCTGATAGTCATCCCCCTCACCAAGCCAAGACTTAGCAAGGCGAGGTCTACTGATATGCACTCAGAACTCTAGCAATCAGATCTTCCAGGAAGAGAAAACAAGTACTTGAGACTGATTCTACTAGAGAGAATGAGTCTTTAGTGCAAAGGGAATAGTTTCTGGTTCTCAGTCTCCAGGCTCGCTAAAAATAACTTTAAAATTTCATCAACCACAGAAATGTGTTTTCAGCTTCTCAATCAGCACTTCTGAGATGTCTTCACACCATGTGTCAAGAAATAAATTGCCACTATTAAAGGGACTTTGCCCACTATCTTCTAACCAATGCCCAGGGGCTTGTGAAGCCACTACCTTTGCCTGAGTCAGGTCCTTTTGGGGTGATGAAGAGATGGAGCTGGGGTACCGCCGAGTCTGTGTGGATCTCTGTTCATATAGAGGGCCCTGAGCATTGTTTTGGGAGGTATAGGTTGTCGACTGAATTGGGCCACTCTGATAACCGGACTCCTGACTCTGGTTAGATGAAATTGTGGATGAAGATTCACTGTGGGTAACGAAGAAGGAAACTCTCAGAGAAATGAAATAAGGCAGATCAACTGATACTAAGGAATGGTAGAGATCTACTACTAAAGTTCATTACAATCAAAAAGAAAATTTCCAGCAACAAAGAAACTATCACCACTTTCTCCTGACAACACAAGGCATTTTCATATTGTATAGAGCCAGACAGGTATCTGAATTAAGTTGCAGCTTAAAAACATTTTCAACTTTTGCCCTGGCCTGTGTGGCTCAGTAGATTGAGAGCTACAAACCAAAGGGTTGCTTGTTTTGATTCCAAGTCGGGGCACATGCCTGGGTTGTGGGCCAGGTCCCCAGTGGGGGGTGTGCGAGAGGCAACCACACACTGAGGTTTCTCTTTCTCTTTTTCCCTCCCTTCCCTTCTCTCAACAAATAACGAAAATCTTAAAAAACAATTTTTTCCCAACTCTTAAAGGAAGAGGAAAACCTGTTGGTCCCTTCATAATAGGAACCCTTAGCATGAGAATGTCATCTTTTGCCATATACATTTTAAGTAATACTGGCTCTCTCAAAAACCCCATTAAATACACAGATAAGATTACTGGTAGAACTCTCTGACAGGACTTTTAAAATATTCTCACGCATTAAGTCATCTGTATTTTTAAATTCTAAGGATTGAGAAAAACAGCCTAGTTCCCTGAAATTCCTCCAGTATTTTCTAGTGCTTAAGTTGGCCCTCCCTGATAGCTATAAGATGAGGTAGGTTCCTTTTAATCTGTGTAATACAAGGTCTGTCCGGAAAAAGGGCGACCATTATTAATATATAAAGAACGGTTTTCAAGGTATCAGTGTCACCTGGTAGCCAAGGAGAGTGGACTGGAATGCACATGCATGAACAAAGATGACTTCACTGTACTAGTCAGTGGGGGCAGTAGATGCCCTTGAGTGAGCATGCATATACTCTGTGGCCATCGCATTCAAAATGACTGAGCGAGTAGAACAATGAATCTGCATTAAGTTTTGCATTTAAGCTTGAACATTCCTTCATGGAAACTACTTGGGTGATTCAGAAGACTGAAGCTATGGGTAACTGGTGATTGGCAGCTTCTTCACTAAAAGGTGCCCACTCATGCATCATGTCTTGTGCAGAATCTTTTGGCAAACTATCAAATCACCCAGTGACCAAGCACCCCCTATAGCCCACATTTGTCATCCTGTGACTTCTGGCTTTTCCCAAAACTAAAACCATCTTTGAAAGTAAGAGATTTCAGACCATTGATGAGATTCAGGAAAATACTACAGGGCAGCTGATGGTGATTGGGAGAACTGTTTGAGGACTTAAGGTGCCTACTTTGAAAGGGACTGAGGTGTCATTGTCCTATGCACGACATGTCTTGTATTTTCTTCAATAATGTCTCTATTTTTCACATCACATGGCTTGACACTTTCTGGACAGACCTCGTATATCAATGCTATCTCCTTCCTAGGAGTTCGAAGTTATACCCTTCATAGGCCTAAGTCCCAAACCAAAGGACTAAAAGCGTCAAAAGCATTTTTAGCTGTGCCAGATTCCAGGTACTTTCCATTAGAAGTGCTGTACACATCTATAAAAACTGTGTCTGGCTACTCTAGAAGTACCCAAGGAGTATGGTATTTTGCCCTGTATAATGTGCACTTTTTTTGCCCAAGTTTTTGAGGGAAAAATAAGGATGCACATTATACATGGATAGTACTAATACTGCATCTATATAAATTTTTAGAAATTCTTTTATTGATGCTTATGCATTAGAAGTGTAACTCTAGAAGGCAGTAATAATATCCACATGCAAAATAATACCCTGCAATACAATATTTGGTTTTGTTTCTAAATATAAGTAAATAAAAAAATGAATGAAAAAATTAAAATGTAAGTTTTTTTTCCTGAAAGTTTGGGCCAAAAATGTGGTTACACATTATATGCAGGAATGCATTATACACAACAAAATATGGTATATTTCTACCTGTTTAGTTATAATCCTAGAAACAATATTTTAAAGTGTTCAACAAATGCTACACTAGCTAAAGATTTGGCATCCCCAGAGTTAAAGAACCAGTAAGAGACTTAGTAAAAGTACCAAAAGCCTAATAAAAGAAGCCTTATGACTGACGTTTTCTCTACCTGGCCGTGCTGGTATAGAGGCTATTTGGAGCCTGGCTTGAAGAGGCGCTCGTGGTGGGAGTGGACTCATAATCAGAAAGGACAGGCTCTGACCCAAACTGCAGTGCCCCAAACTGTAGGTTTAGTCCTGAGATATCTGCTGAACCAGGCATCTCCACAGCCAGAGCAGGAATCTGAAGAGAGGAGAAAATAATGGTTTAGTGTGGTCTTGTTCTAAAACTAATAAACTTTTGCTTCTATCTTCCAAATTATACCCTTACCATCTCAATTCCCAAATCATGCACCCCTTCCCTTAAGATAGTATCTAACTATAATTTCAAGTACCTTAGAAGTCAAGGAGGCCTTTTTCTTCTGCTGTTTCAGTTTTTGCTGAGCTGGCTGAGGGCTAGAAGACTGGTTGTCAGAAGACCCAGGAGACATTTGTGGAACCGAGGTGGATTTGCTTGGCAGAGGAGAAGAGGGAGGTGGAGGTGCTGCTGTAGAGGTAGCCACTGCAGGTGGCTTCTCCTGAAGGAACACCTCCATCATGGTTGAAGACGGGGTAAAAGCCTGGCGCTTTGTGAAGGGGCTGTGCACTGTTGAATCATTTGGGTTCTTTAAATCTGCATGAGGAAACCCAGTAGATACTAGTGAACCTCAAGAAAATGCTATCATCCTGCTCTAGAGCCATGAACTCAGGAATCAGAGCCTCATAAAACAGGTCCTCTTTTAAAAGACATAATCTCATTTCTGTAGGTGAAAACTCGTTGGTCATATTTATTCTTATGTAGAGCCTAGCAGCCTAACTGAATACACTCTATTACCCTGTGTAATCTAGTAACTGCCCACATTTAGTGTATAAAGTCCTAAAATGACCAAGTCCGTAAACCTTTCCAAAAGGAATGAAATGTTCTCTTTTTAAAATTTTTCTTCTATTCTAGCCCTGGCTGGTGTAGCTCAGTGGATTGAGTGCGGGCCTATGAACCCAAGAGTCGCTGCTTCAATTCCCAGTCAGGGTACATGCCTGGGTTGCAGGCTGGGTCCCCAGTGGGGGGTGAGTGAGAGGCAAGCACACATTAATGATTCTTTCCCTCTCTCCTTCCCTTCCCCTCTCTCTAAAAATAAATTTACTTTTCTTCTGTGGTTGTTTTTACTTTTTTAAAAAGATTTTATTTATTTTTAGAGAGAAGGGAAGGGAGAAAGAGAGGAGAGAAACATTGATCAGTTGCCTCTAGAATGTGCCCCATCTGGTGACCCAACCCTCAATCCAGGTATGTGCCCTGACTAAGAACTGAACAGGCAACCTTTCACTTTGCAGGATGTAGCCCAACCAACTGAGCCCTATCTGTCAGGGTAGGAAAGAATATGCTGTTTTAATTGCTCAAGATAAATCTAAGGAAATCCAAAAAATTCCCAGGTCAACAGTAGACTATACCTATGTATACAGCCAAATTTAATGAAAGAAATTTATAGCTGCGACTTTTTATTATTCCCCCAGCTTTCTGAAGTCAGCCCATCTGACTAGGAAAAATCAGTGTGGAAAACTAGTTAGTTGGTTTGGCTGCTCTTCTCTTTACTTCAGAACACATTCTCCACCCTCGACTCCTGCCAGCCTCTTGACAGTAATGCTCCAATGCTTAAAGAATTCACTTCACTTTCCATCTTTCTCACCATACTGCACCAGCGATGGGGATTGTGTGGTGGAGCCCATGTCCCAAGAGGAGGTGGTGGTGGTTCCAGATTGAGAATGCTGAGCTGCCAACTGAGCCAGGGCCTGAGCAGTCTTGAATTGCTCCAAGAACTGGGAGCCTGTGGTGCTGCCACCTTTTGCTTCACCGACATCACCAAATCCTTTCCCTAGCATGCTCACCTGTAAATCAACACAGAGATTAGAGAAATCTACAACCAACAACATTGTTCAGCTATTCAAAAAGACACTTATCCAGGGTGAGAGTCAGTATAAATGAGACAAGTAAAGACTGTCACCAGAATAAGTACATAGAATAGTCCATTTAGAGCACAAGCTCTGGAGTCACTGTTTAGATTCAAACTCTGGCTATGTAACAATGGGAAAGTAATTTTTCTGTATGTCATTTTCCTCATCTGAAAGTAGAAATAAAAGCAGTACCTCACAAAGTTGTAGGAAGATTAAACAAATAATGTACATAATGCATGTAGTACGTGTATAACACACAACAGAAATGAGAAATATTAAAATTTATACCTTTTGCCCCTCAGGACTACTTCTTCCTTCCATATCAGGGATAAAGATCTAATGAGTAGAGGCTATTTTTCCCTTTTAAAGTTTTAAATCAACCAATACTTGATTATTAATGTGAAGTTAATATAAAATTTCATTTTAGCCATTAAGGTCCTTGTTCTTAGGTCACTACACAGCAAAAAGGAACAAAAACAGCTAACTGGAGCTTCATTTCAATGCTGCTAATAACTAACATAGAAGCAAAGACAACTTTAGGGGTCATCCCAACTTCTGCACTAGATAATCAAACAATGAGTCAATGGTTTGATTTTCTTCTCTGTCTGTATCCAAATTCTATAGGGTAATCATGATAAAGCAAAATTTACTCTCTGTGTTTTTGGGAGATTCTCCCCATTCCCTACTACTAAGCAAAATTATTAATTAACCTAGCCCATAAGATAAACCCTGTAACCTTGACAATTCTAAGAAACCTCCAAGGAGATTTAATCCCATTTTCCTTAAATTCTAATTTAACCATACCATCATCATCATCATAACTAAGTAATGCTCCCGACAGAACCAGTCAGTCCAACACAAGGTAAGACATTTTTTTTCACCACTTCAGTCTATATTCTAAGATTATACAAACAAATCAACCATCAGAAGTCCAGTTGAAAGTATGGGATTATGGCAGAGATGATCTCACACAGCTATTACCAAATACTCTGCAAGTACAAAGCATTATAGTAAATGCATAGAAAATTACTTACACATATTATACATGATAATAGGAAGCTTCTCTATTATTCACGCCTGTTCTATTTTAAGGGAAATTAATCCTCTAACATTTATTCTCAATAGAAGGAAACATTAAATACCATAGTTGAGTAATAAAGAAAATGAGAAAGGACAGAAAAATGTTTATGTTTAACATATCATGAGACACTCATTAAATAGAATGTTAGGATGGGTAAAAGTATGCTGAAAAGTTTAAAAAGGCAATTTAAGAGATACAGCCCTGGCTGGTGTGGCTCAGTGAATTGAGCACTGAACAGTGAAACAAAGGGTCGCATGTTCAATTTTCAGTCAGGGCACATGCCTGGGTTGTGGGCCAGGTTCCCAGTATGGGGTGCACCAGAAACAACCATACACTGATGCTTCTCTCCCTCTTTCTCTTTCCATTCCCCTCTCTGTAAAAATAAATAAGTAAAATCTTAAAAAAAAAAAAATCAGAGCCCTTAACCCCTTTTACTCACATGCCTTAAGAGGCTGGTAGTTATTTCCTGATCTTTGTTTCACCTTCTGACAACCTTTGTCCCATTTTGTTTCTCTCTTTTCTTTTTAATCCCACATTCCTTTCCCTTTCACCTCTCTTCTTTCTCACCTGCCACCTTTCATTTATGGCAGAACATCAACCACTAAATTAATTATTATAACAAAAAAAATTAAGACAACCATTAAAAACTGACAGAATTCTGAATTAGACACTAGCTCAGCAGTTTTCTAGTTAAAATAATTACTATAATCCTATTACTGAAAGAACAAAATTATATGCACTCACATGGTTTTTTTCTCTTAAATCTATAGTATTTCTACACCAAAAAAACAGAGACAGGAAAGGAAAAAAAAAGAGAAAGCAGTATTTCTTAATATTTACTGATTATAATAAAATTGGTCAAGCATTACCTGTTTAGCTTAAATGATTCCTTTGCCATAGTTAGTAACTTTTCATTTTTTAAAATGTTCTGAATCAACAAGTCACGTGCCATAAGTGTTCTAAGTTATTTCCTTTTATTTATTGATTTGAGAGAGAGAGAGAGGGAGAGAAACACTGATTTGTTGTTCTACTTATTTACAGACATTCACTGGTTGATCCTTGTTTGTGCCCTGATTGGGGCTCAAACCCACAGGCTTTGACTTTAGAGACAATACTCCAACCAAGCAACCCAGCCAGAGAAGTATTCGAAATTATTAATAAATAACACTACTGTCATCACATTTGTATAGCCCTTATCCATTACCTTCCTAAGGCCCTATAAGACAGGCAGAGCAAGCACTAAAAAAAAACAAAACAATTTTTTAAAAGATTTATTTATTTTTAGAGAGAGAAAGGAAGAGAGGGAGAGAAACATTGACCTGCAAGAGATACATTGATCAGATGCCTCTAGCATGCCCCCAACTGGAGACATGGTCCGCAACCTAGGCATGTGCCCTGTCTGGGAATCAACCCTGCAATCTTTTGGTTCATAGGCCGGCACTTAACCCACTGAGCCACACCAGCCAGGGAAAAATTTTTTTAATTAAATTTATTGGGGTGACACTGGTTAGTAGAATTATATAGGTTTCAAGTGTAATACATCATCTGTAGAGCAACCATTCTTCTCCCCACTTACAGAGTAAGGGAGAAACAGCTATTAAGTAGGCAGATTCAGAAGGACTCTTTTAAGTTTTTTTGAAACCTAGTCCAACAATGTCTGGTTTAAATAAATATACATAGCAATTCTGCTTATCAAGAATAGGGAATTGCTACAACTC
This sequence comes from Trachops cirrhosus, assembly GCA_028533065.1. Taxonomy (NCBI): domain Eukaryota; kingdom Metazoa; phylum Chordata; class Mammalia; order Chiroptera; family Phyllostomidae; genus Trachops; species Trachops cirrhosus. Next base: position 17,173,937 of record CM052551.1, on the reverse strand, counting down.
CCATCAAGGTTTAATTAGGACTGCAAAACGATTAAAATTTGTTGATGTCAATGATTTTCTCTCTTCAAGAACAGTAAACAATGAGTATTCAATTATGTTAACTCATTTTCCTAAGGTTCAGTATGTCTGAAGCTAAGTCCTCTCCTAGAGCTATCCCTAACTACCCAACTCAACATCTCTAAATCCAGTGCTGCTTTGGAGGACAAAAGAGGATGCTTTACCCTGCCCCAAACTTGTCACTGGAAGGAATTACTGTATGTATGGGTAGAGTCTGACAGAATACGCCATGTTTCCTACTTACCATATTGTGATGAGAAAATGTGTTCCCTGAAGCAGGCTGTGATATGGTATTCTGCTTCGAGTTACTGAACACCAGAGGCTGGGCAAGTGAAGGAGCCTGAGATGGATCCAGATTAGATGAATCATTCTCCATTGAAGACGGTGTCTTCCCCAACAGAACAGCAAGGTCAATTCTAGTGGAGCGAGGCGACAAGATCTTGATGAGAAAGACTGACATTACAGTATTCCCCAACACTGGACTCAGATTATGGTTAGATTAGAATGAAGTCACATGCCAGAAACACAAAGTCCTGACTTAAATGCTTAATTTACCAAAAGTAACTGACATGTAAGAGCCACTATACTACCTAGCTATGTTCTAATGATATTACCAACCACAGTAATATTATCTAAATATTGTATGTATGTATGTATTTATTTTTAGAGAGAGGAGAAGAGAGAGAGAAAGAGAGGGAGACAAACACTGATGTATGAGAGAAACATCAATTAGTCGCTTCTCACATGCCCCCAACTGAGGACCTGGCCCTCAACCTAGGCATGTGTCCCGACCAGGAATCAAACCAGCAACCCTTTGGTTAACAGGCTGCCACTGAGCCACACAAGCTAGGGTTCAAAATTTTATTTTACTAAAATTAATAAAATCACAAATGTTAATTTTAATAAAGTAGTTCAAAAACTAGGACAAAAGTAATTTTTACCCATGATTTTTTTAATACTGAATACCTGCTGTTACCAGTTTCTCCTATGTGAAAGCATGTATTAGAATGCTGGTGTCTTCGAGTGGCTTTGGAACAAGAAAGGTTCAGGGCATTTTTTCCCCCGACATTTGTAAACTTTCAAATTATCTATGGCATAATAAAAATATAGATATTTTTGTTTTTCCCCCAGTTTTTGACAGAGTTCTTAAAACCCTTAAAAAGTGCCTGAGTGACAGTGGTCTTTTGTTACTTTAGAGACCAACCATGAGGTTACTCAAGGTGGGGTCTCCCACAGAGCTTCAAAATGGGATCTGGTGACCAGAAACACCAATAATGTAATGAGATGATCAGAACTTTTAGTCCTACTATTCTCCACCCACTTCTAGGGAGGGACTCCAGTGACTTAATCAATCATGCCTATGTAATGAAACTGATAAAAACTCTTGAACAATGAGATACAGTGAGCTCTGGGTAGGTGAACACAAGCAATGTGCTGAGAGGGCAACATGACCAGAGAGGGCATGGAAGCTTTGTACCCCATCCCTTCCCCTATGCATCTCTTCCATTAGACTGTTCCTGAGTACAGGTTCTAATAAACCAGTAATGGCAAGAAAAACTCTTTCCTGACTACTGTGAGTTACTCTAGGAAATTATAGAGCCTGAGGAGGGAGCTATGGGAACACCCCAAATCTGCAGTCAGTCAAGAAGTGTGGGTAGCCTGGATATCCAGGGTCTAAGCCATTAACTTGGGTCTGTGCTAACTCTGGATAGTTAGTGTCAAAGAACTTCAGAATTGATGTGGAAAAAAGTGATAGATGTTTGGTGTCAGAAAGAAAAACAATATATTACCACTAGTAATGATATCCCTAACATACATTCCTATGACACTTCTCTTTAGGATCTTCTGAGTCAGCAGCTATCATACCCAGGTCTAGAAATAATCCAAGAGATTTTCGGGGAATAAAAGAATCCCCTGATGAGTGTATCCCCTCTAGTGACCCCAATACCTGGGTTCATGTTGTTAAAAGTTCATTAGCCAGATCCTAGGGGAAAGAAATGATCACTATACTCAGTGGGCTCAATGGCCAAAGATCATAATTATAAAGCAACTGAGAAGCTACTGAATAGTTCTACAAGTTCAAAAATAAATGAAAACATTGCCACTTTTAGTTTTTCTGTACAAAACAAACTATAGCATGTTAAGTTTTAATCAATGCCTCTGATGTCTGCCTATGCAATTAAATGGCTATTTGGAGAAGAATCCATTTTACAATTGTAACACATGGGCTTCCATTCAGTAGATTAACTGGTATCAACTCTTAAAAATCTATCAATCAACTAAAGAGAAACCTAATCTGGTTTGGTTATCATTACTACCAACATCAAGGGAGCTTGTAAAAAGGCTCAGTGCCACTCTTCTTCCTTAGAGCTGTCGCAGCAGATCCCTTTGGGGAAAAATAATGAATTTTAGCACACACTTGCCTCTGACCAGCAGTGATTGTCACATTCTCTGCAGGCAGAGGCACTGAAGACACATTAGAGGCAGTGAAGATCTTGGTCTCAGAAAGCTGGAAAACAGAGAAATTAGTCACTCCTGGTGTTAGGTAGGTTATAGTCAGAATCCTGACATAAGTATGGGGAAATTACCAAAAAAACAAAAAACAAAAAAAAAAAAACACCACAGAACAAAAAAAAAACCCTTTAAAGAGGAAACTACTCTGAGGAACCCTGAAATGACTGACTTTGAAGCCCCTTATATATATATGCTCAATGATTTTATCAAAAGAGAGGAGAACAAAAAACCCAAAAAATATAGTCACATAATGTGCACACTAAACTTATAGGAAGGTGAACATACTTACTAGACAGAAAAACAAACAAAAAAAAAACCCATTATATTTTCCTATTACAGTTCCCCACTCTCACCTCTACCCAAACCATACTTCACCTTCTACTGCTCCTCTCAAAGAAAGTAAAATGACAGCCAAGATGAAAACAAATAAAATAAGTTAATTCTTGGCTTTTGAGCAGTCAGGGCCAAGTGCTGGTGAGTTAAGACCTTTTTGAGGGTCATTTCAACCATATGCAATTTTTGCCTTCATACTGACTTTATTACACACCTAATCTATCCACTATAAGAAACACAAATCAGGAAAACATTTATAGGGAATAATTCTTCACACTATTTAAAAGCTAATTTGGTTTTGTTTTGGCTTTTTGATTAAAAATCTCTCCTCTGAAAACAGGGGATCCATTTCCTCAAATATATCATTCTCTGAAAGTTGCTTAAGCAGATAAGCCAAATCTTAGAAAATATTCACAAGGCAGTCTATCTCAGCTACAATAGAAAATAATCACCCTGATGCTGATGCACCTGAAATTTTTAAAACTCAGGCCTAACAACCAAAACAGTTTTATGTATCATTTCCTCTTACCATAAAAGCTGTTTTGCCTGAACATATGAGTAAGATAAAAAATGTTAAAATGGAAGTTCATCCATGATCACTAAAAACTGTAACAGCAAAAGCTTGACTGTGACCAGGAATCAGCAAAATGCTTTTACTCAGGTTCCACTCCAATGAATTCACAAAGCTTGTTTATGTGCCACCTCATGCCATCCATCCATAGGTTTCCAACTTGAATAAAGCTGAGAAATAGCAAATTCTACACATTCATCTCAACTACACTTATAGAGTTGGGCTTCAAGTAACTTAAAAGGGTTCAGGGCCAACCAGATTATAGACTTGCGGACTTGGCACTTTAACTCTCTCTTTGTACCCACCTCCAAGCCAATTACAGGATCATACACCAAGGCATAAATGTGAACTAAATAGCAAATTGTTCCAAGTAGAGTCATGTGCCACCAGCAGCTCCTAATGCGCTACCTGCCTAACTCCATTTCCAGTGCCCTACCCAACCACCATCTCTTCCTCGGACAAATCCAACAATCAGATATTTGGACTTACACAAGTGCACTTGCCCTTTCCATAGTCTGGTTCCACAGAGTCCTGTTCATGCCCAGTCTCCTTCATATAACATATGTGAAATGTTCTGGCTCAGAACACTATTTTGGATGTAAAAGTTTTGGGTCAGAATCTTAAGGATGAATTTTGAGGGGTAGAAACATACCCATTTTCTATCCCTAAACACCACTTAGGGATAGAAGGCACTAAAGAAAAAAGACCTGGAAATACCTACATCTTCATTCCAATCTTCAGTTCCCCACTCCTCTGTTGCAGTCCTCCATGCACCTGGGAATAAAGGAAAGATAGTGATTTTAAGTGCCAGTACAAAGCATGTACAGAAAACACTGATGTATTAACAATTTTGGCAGCCAAAAGTGTAACCAGAATTTAGTAATCAGAAGGGATTCTTGGGCTTCAGAGGGAGAAAGACTATTTAAAAAGGCATACCTTAGAACACCAAAGTTTTAATAAGTTTATGATTTCACAGCTACTTTCAGTTTTTGTTACATGGCTATACGGTGAAGAGAGCAAGAGCGAGAAAATTTGAGAGAGCTCAAGACCCCAACAAATCCATTGCTCCAGATGATCTTTTAAGACACACAGCCCTGTGAACTCAGTAATTCAGTAAAATGGCAGCAGCCAATTTAAACCAGCAAAACTCCACCTATTTGTCTGGCATAAGACAATAATGGGGCCAGTCTGAAGAGAGAAAGCAGCAGTGAGAGAGGAACATAAATGGTTGCCCACATGGCAGTGAAGAAGGAAGGCTGAAATCCATAGTGAGAGCACTAACAACTTACCTGCTATTGGAACTATATTTAAAAATGCATACTCAGAAGTTTATAAATCTTATTGGTTTACAAGGAATCCCTATGGATCTGCTCTTTTCAGAAGACACTGGACAAGACTGAAAAATCAAGTATGTGTAATATTTTCCTAATTCCAATCATAGAGAATGTGAAATTGGACCTGCTGAGGGCATAACGCAGACAATAGGGATGTACACATTCTTCATGTTGGTAGTAACAAAGTCTCTCACTTTTCCTATAGGAGAGATCCATAAGCAATCAAACTACCTTCCACATTTCCCTTGTTTTACTTCATGTATACATATATCCTCAGAAAAGGAACTACTTTCTTAAGAAATATGGATGAGAGTTTCCATGAGAACCAGAATTCTTCCCTTTGACCAAAAGACCACGATAAATAAAAACCTGTCTGTAGAAGGGACAAAAACACACTTCTCTAGAACAAGAGTATATACTGACATACTGAATAACTGAACTTCTTTAAAATGGAGAAAACTTCTTATAAAAATGGAAGTCTGGCATTCAGGTATTTCATTGTCACTGAAGAGAACTATTCTAACATGTACAAAACACATCTGAAATTCTTCTAAACATTTAATAATGGAAAATTCTGTTTCCGAAAGAAAAATATGTTCATTGTAATGCCCTTCCCAGGACAATGTTAAAATTGCACCAGGGAAATTCCAAACAGTTTGCTAATGACAATGCTCTCCAAATCAAATGTAAATCTAATCTCAGTTCAAACAAGTTTCAAACCACATTTTCCTCTCCCTCTGTAGTGATATCGCCTAAACTCTGGATTAAGACATACACACAATCCTCAAGTTGGAAGTGACCTGAGAAGTTATCTTCTATGAAGAAGCAATCTCTCAATGCAAGAATTTCATTTTCTGCACTACGGTAATTACATCTGGGATAGAAAAGAATGTAGATTCCTAGCTGATATTTTCTTACGTAGGATGTATGAAAATGACTGAGTAAGAGAACTACATTAAGGAAGAACTAAGGAACAGAAAGAGTACAAATGCTTGGAACAACAGATTAGGGTTTCCATTCCATCAGCAGAAGAAAGCAGTCAATGTAAATGTTAAATATTCATTAAACAAAATTTTTAAGAAACAAAAACGGGCAGAAAATACAGGAGAAGGCAGAGAGAAGAAAAGCAGAAAGACAAAAATGACATATCCACAGATATTTCAGTTCATAAAAATCTATAAAAATATCCGGGGCAGTTAGGCGCCTGGATGTATCATACCAGGAGCAGTCTCAAATTTTCGGGGATAATTTGACCCCTCAACCCCAATGAAATCAAGTCCTGAAACAAAAAAGAAAAGAAAAGAAAAAACAACCAGTGAAATTTTGCTTGTGAATGAAAACATTTGCCCCCAATACACAATTCCCAGTGTACCTGTGGATACTTTAAGGGTAGATTTGAATTTCATTTTAAATTAAAAAGGGAGTTTGGTATCATGAAAACACAAAAAGAGATTATAAAAGTAAGTTCATATTGTGGAATTAACAATGATGAGACAGCATGAAGCTATATCCAACACGTTCACACTAACAAGATAAAAGCAAAAATCACGTAATTTTTCATACAGCCACAAACCACAGATTTCTGATTCTAGCCTCCCAAATCTACTCAATAGAAATATGCACCTCAACCTTTTTTTCTGAATCACATCCTTGTTGAAAATAGCTAAGGCTAGCAATCCAGGACTGAGATTCTATACCTGATTTTTTATCCACAAGTGCAAATAAATCCCTTAACTTCTGTCATCTTCTCTGCCCGTGATAAAAAGCCAACAAATACCCAAGCACAAAATAGTGCTAAAAACAGTAACTTGTTATTCAGACTGCTAGTATTGTCTCTTACAAAGCCACCAACTGATAAACAAAGAGCAGTTCTAATGCCTCCAAAGTACAGGAATTTAAAACAGAAAAAGACATTTCATAGACAAATGGACAAGGCAATTCTAACCTGACAATTACATAGCTTCAGCCTCCACCAGTTGGAAAGTTGTATTTCAAATGAGTTTATAAGACAACTTGGTAAACAAAAAATAAGAAACATTCAGGACCTGAGGTGTATGTATTATCTTGTGAACAGTAAATGGGAAGCTACACCAAAGACCCTACTAAAGACACATATATAAATATCACTGATCTTTAAAAAGTGGCAAGACAAATTTAAATGGAAAAAGAAGAGTCAAAGAGCTTATTTCATGCTCTACTATTAATTCATCCCCCTTTAGAAAAGGAAAACAGTCTCAGGCTCTGTATGTGCTGGCTCAGCCAGAAGGAGGTAGCTGATCTCCTAAGAGGAAAGTACTCCAGAGCCCAGAGGCTGTATCTTACTCCCAAACACTTCTTAGTGTATCCCATGAGCCTAACATACCCTTTAATATATACACCCTACCTAGATACAGGCACCAAAGTCAGCTAACAAGAAAAGTAACCTTATTAAAATCCTACTGTCCTGTCTGACGTGGCTCAGTGGATTGAGTGTCTGCCTGCAAACCAAAGGGTCACGGGTTTGAATCCCAGTCAGGGCATATGCCTGGGTTGCAGGCCAGGTCCCCAGTAGGGGGTACACAAGGGGCAACCACACATGGATATTTCGCTCCCTGTCTCCCTCCCTTTCCCTCTCTCTAAAAAAAAGTAAAATCTTAAAATTCCCTAACAATCTACCACACCCAGAAAACTGTCCAACAAAGGGAGATAGCAAGTCTTGAACTTTTCTTCTTGCTCAGATATTGAACTATCCTAAAAATGAAGGGAAAAAAGAAACTCCTATGTCAGTACCAGAACACACACTTGACAGTGGGCTGATTCTGGACCCTCTTTATCGCTACAAGTAGTGGCTTAATTAATTTATTCAGGATATCTTTTCAAACGGCAAAGCTAGCTACCCTAACAGAAACACTAGGAAATACAATTGAAGCCTAATGACAGCTACATGGTATAATGGGAAGACCATGGGCTTGTAGAGTCAAACAATTCTGAGTTCAAATACCAGCAAATTTCTTCACTGCTGGTTTTTTAAGATATTTTATTATTTATGCTATTATAGTTGTCCCACTTTCCCCCCCTTTACCCTTCTCACTGCTCTTTCAGTCTAAGTTGTATCATTTGGAAAGTGATGATAAATAATATCTATTTCATAAAACAGGGATGAAGATCAGGTGAAACAGTTTATATAATGTGTCTGCAGACAAATAGTAAATATAGAGAATACACAGTAATTTCAGTTGTAATTTTCTCCCTTTCTCCCCCGTATCTGCACCCAAAAACTATTCCTCCACTTCATGTAACTATAACCTCAAAAAAATTATTTCCTTAAGTTCCCAGACACAAAAAATTAATAATAGAGTCACTCACTCGTCCCATCATCTGGCTCAAAGTGGCCAGTGTTGTTCCATGTATTGCCGCTGTTATTGCCATAGTTATCATCAGTATTGGCTGGCTCTGCGTAATCAGCTGGGTTAAAGGTTCTAGGGGCAGGGGAGTGAACAACAAAAAAGCTTAAGAGTCTCCGACATCTAAGCAGCACCAAGAAAAAATTAACTCAAAGAAGAGGGCAATCAGAATCTCCACTGTCCTTTTCCTAGTACAAATCACACAGCTCCTTTCTCTTATCTAGGCTGTCAACTTTTCCTCACTATCAGTATACCTAAAATTTCATGGTATAATCTCAATTTCTATCTATTATTCATTTTGGGTTGCATTCAAATGAAGCTATGAAATACAGACAATAATCCAGGTAGTAAATGCTTATCCCTAAAAAAATAACCCCTAAGTCTACACACCTTTCTGATTAAATACTCTAGATAATCTTTTTGACTACATTTGGGGTAAGGCTGCTTACTATTACCCTCAGGATATCACGATATTAACCACCCTAAAATATCATGGTGACAGAAGAAAAAAATTAGAGACTGACATTGGATCAATGAAACTTACCCCATTCCTTGAGCAGAAAACCTTCCTCCCCGCCTACCAGACCCACCTAATCAAAGAGAAAAAAAAAATATTTTAAAAGTTGATGAAAAACTATCTTGCCAACTGAGGCAGCTCTGGAATTATCAAGCATTCTTTTTCTCACTTTGTAGTACATCACTTAATGTAACACAGTAGGACAATCATTACTATTGACAGATTGTTCTTTTGCTGATCACACTTCTGGGTCCTCAAGCAAATGCAGTTAACAGCAACAATAAAGACTAGAGGAAATGACATCGACCTTCTCATTGCCTACTTAGCAACCTCTAGAATTCACATGACACCTAACAATTAAGGTACCTAGACACCATGTGAATTGGTTTTTAAATAATGTGGACCCTTACAAAACTAGTAAGGGTACGCCAAAATCCAGCCCCCCGACCCCCAACAAACTGATCACCTCTGCCTCGTCCACGACCTCTTCTGCCTCTTTCTGTGCCTCTTCCAGAAGAACCTCCACTCTTGGTGCCATCTAATCCATTTTCCTGACCTCGAACTGGGAAAAACAAAACACAGATGGCCAGATCAGAGTCAACAGAATATATAAAAATATATAAATGGTATGTATATATGCTAGTGGGAAGACAAAAGCAAGAGAAAAGGAGCTGGAAAGATGGGACATGATGGTTACTAGATTAATGGTGATGATCCACAACAGCTACTTAAGTCAAACTTTACAATGGCTACATGATAATTCATGCCCAAATGGTGGCTGCTGCTAAAAAAAAGGCTAATGTAAGAGACATCAAGGCCTCAAAACAGATAATGGCAAGAAAAATCAAAAGTGCGTTATAATGGTTACTAGGTTCAGCCTAGCACAGCCTTGACATCCCTAAAATCTAGACATTACTGACCCACAGCTAGTTTTGTTAAAGCCCCATGCGTACATTCTCGTCCACGGCTGGCACCTCTTCCCCGTCTTGGTGGCCCACCACGTCGCCGACTATAGTCTCTATCACGGTCTCGATTTTCTTTGCCTTCCTCATTGGATTCCGTTTGGCCACCATCCTTCTGTCCTGAGACTCCCTTCTTCTTCCCAACCATCTCCCAGGAATGCTAAAGAAAGGTAGAGCATTCATATCTAATCAACATGAGTTGCTACCAGGAAACCAGAGACAACAGCTGGTACAACTATTAACCATTCTCCTCCCAACATCCAAGTATAACATACTTTTAAGTAGTTAGTTTACTTACGTTTAAATGGAGGATACAGAAAGAACATCAAAACAAACTCTATACCTACCTAACACTGCAAAACTGAAATCCTTTTTCTAAGGGAGGTGCTAACAGATTGCAAGGATTACTTCCAAAAGGATCACTAAGATTCCTATCTAGCTCAGTCATTTGACGTATTAGTCAAAGGACCTAGTTACTGGTGGTCCCTAGCTTTCAAGTCTACTTCCTGAGCTGAAAAAGAACTACTATCCTTTGGATTTAGTGGGTCCCATCCAATTTTTTAGAGTCATACTGATAACAAATAAAGCAAAAACAAAAAACAAAAAAAAAAAAACACTGAAAGTTTCTAAAAGTTAACTTTGTTTTTCTTTTCTTTTCAAGATTTTATTTCTTAGCCCTGGCTGGTGTGGCTCAGTGGATTGAGCACTGGCTTGCGAACCAAAGGGTCGCCGGTTTGATTCTCAATCAGGACACATGCCTGGGTTGCAGACCAGGTCCCCCATTGGGGGCACGCAAGAGGCAACCACACACTCATGTTTCTCTCCCTGTCTTCCTCCCTCCCTTTCTCTGAAAAACAAATAAATAAAATAAAGGTTTTATTTCTTAGAGAAAGTGGAAGGGAGGGAGAAAGACAGGGAGAGAAACATCAACTGGCTGCCTCTTGCACACCCCCAACTGGGGACCTGGCCTGCAACCCAGGCATGTGCCCCCACCAGGAATTGAATGGGCAAACTTTCGGTTCACAGGCCAGCACTCAACCCACTGAGCCACACCAGCCAGGGCTAAAAGTTAACTTTGAATTCAGAATGAGTAAGCAGCATTCAAATCTTGGGCACATTCTCTAAATGAGCAACACAGACTTCAGGAGAAAAAAACTATAGCTACTTTCCCACTCCATACCCTAATTTCCTTTGCTTAAAAGTCCAAATAGTAGGCAGGAGGGCACAGCCCTGGTCCTAAGACATGCTCACTACAGAAACCCTTCCATTCAGATTTTATGCACTGTGTTCTCCCCTGTATTTCATAAACCAATATAATCCAATTCAGCTTTTCCCCAAACAGACTATTCAGTGATTCATTCCAGAATGCAGGAAGGAAAATTTGTAAGGAAAATAAGCTAAGTAGTCTTATAAAACACTCATTCCTCAAGAAAATGAGTTTTACATATTCCAAGTTTTAAACATATACATTCCTTAATTTACACATTTTTTCCAGAAAATACATACAAATAACAGATTCAGAACAAACAACCAAACCCAGATACCATCTAACTCAAACAACAATGTCCCTGGGGATCAGCAACAACTATCTAATATCATATAGCTTTCAAGAATATGAGCCAGGTATAATGTGAAATTATAATTAATTTTCTCAGGGTTGATAAAAATGTTATGGTCATAACAAAGAGGATCCTTCTTTAAGAGAAGCATACTGAAATATTTAGGGAATAAAACACTGTCTACAGGTTACTTCCAAATAATTCCAAGTGTCCATCAATGGATGAAATGGATCAACAAAATGTAACACATACATACATACTAGATTATCAAGCCTTAAAACAGTGGAATTCTAGCCCTGGCTGGTGTGGCTAGTGGATTGAGCGCCAGCCCGCGAACCAAAAGGTCACTAGTTTGATTCCTAGTCAAAGCACATGCCTGGGTTGCAGGCCAGGTCCCCAGTAGGGGACTGTGAGAGGCAACCACACACTAATGTTTCTGTCCCCCTCTCTCCCCCTTCCCCTCTGTCTAAAAACAAATAAATAAATAAAATATATTTTTTTAAAAAGTGGAATTCTAATATATGCCACAATATAAACCTTGAAAACATTACACTAAGTGACATAAGACACAAAAGGACAATACTTACACGGTACCTAGAATAATAAGCAATTCATAGAAACAGAAAATACAAGAGGCTACCGGGAGCTAACAGGACGGGAAAATGAGTTACTATTTAATGAACACAGAAACTCCACTTTGGATTTACTTTAAGCAATGAAAAGCTACTGAAAATGGAGAGTACTAGTTGTACAACTTCATCAATGTACTTAATGCCACTGAATTATACCCTTAAAAATGATCAAAATGGAGGATTTAACCATAATAAAGTTCTTTTAAGTTCAAAAAACCAATTTAAAGTTATAGTAAAAACATATCTATATATTTTAAAGTATACAATAAATAGTTTACAAAAGAAGTAACTTTTTAAAGATTAAATATCTACCTAGGACTTGGAAGCTCCTTGCTCCCTACTCTTCCAACCCAAGCTGATTCCACATTACAGCTGGTGAATTGTTTTATGCTCACAGTGGGTTCAATGCATAAGTTATCATAACCCTATAGCTAAATACGCATCAGCTTTTAGAGTTTTTGCATCTGTCTCAAAACCTGGCAAGTTTCAGAAACCTGCCACCTAACCTCTATAAAAAGAATTACTATGATCTTCTCAAAGACACTAACGGTTTCTCATATGATCTTGTCCACCCAGATACATCGAATACCCCTGGAAGCTGACTTTGCTTCCCACTGATTTCAATAGTAGCTGGTTTATCTGTGGCATAAGACTACATTCTTCAGTTTATTTTCTTTTTGATTCTGTAGAAGTTCAAATTTAAAGCACTAGGTAGAAGATGCTGTAAGGTGAAACAAAATGTGACTTGTGCAAAAAAAAATTAGACTTCTAAGAAGCATGAGTAGTCCCATCTCTCCACCCATCCCCTGCTCATAAAATATTGAGAAAATTATTCTAGAATAAACTCAAAATGAACCAAAGGCCCTGTTACATAATTGTCCAGGCAATAATTTTCAAACAATGTCAATGAATGTAAAATCTAACCTAGGACCACACTCTTTAAAAGAAGAAGCCACAAGTTTAAATACAATGATTAAAAGAAGTTTTCCACTATGATTTCCCATTGTCTGAAGGAAACTGATAAACCTCCAACATTTAAAGTGACACTATAACATCAGTAAGTTGATCACTCAAAGGATGAACTCTGGTTATCTATTCCAACCCAAAGTTCCCAGTGTAAGACTAAGTAAATGAAAATTACTTCAAAATGTTACAGTTTGTTAAAAAAAAAAAAAAAAAAAAAAACTATAATTAGGACTTCCGGTCAAGATGGAGGCATAGGTAGATACACTATACCTCCTTGCATAATCAAAAGCGGCACAACAAATATAATCAGAACTGCCAGAAAAATCAAACTGTATGGAAGTCCGACAACCACAGAGTTAAAGAACATACATCTGGTAGGAGGGGCAGAGACAGGCAGCTGGGTGGAGAGGACTCAGGACTGGGGGACTGCTGAAGGACCAGGGAGGGTGAGACGGTGATTGGCAGACAAGGTAAGGTGACTGCAGGTGGAGCAGGAGGTTTCACATTTGTGTGCCAATAAACCAGAGGAACAACTAGGGAGCAAGACAGACAGCACAACCCAGGGTTCTAGTGTGGGGAAATAAAGCCTCAAAACCTGACTAAAAAAAACCTGTGGGGGTTGAGGTGGCAGGAGAAACTCCCAGCCCCATAGGAGAGTTTGGTTGGAGAGACCCACAGGGTCCAAGAATGTACATAAAATCACCCATCCAGGATCAGCATCAGAGGACCCAATTTGCTTATGGGTAGCAGAAGGAAGTGACTGAAAGCCTGTAAGAGGTGAGCAAGCAGCATTTTTCCCTCTCGGACCCTCCCCCCCAGCGCCACAACACAGCAATGTGGGTTGCCCCCAGCCCCGCAAATACCTAAGGCTCTGTCCCTTATTACATAACAGGCAAGCCAGACAAAAAAACAAACAAACAAACAAAAACAATGGTCCAAATAAAAGAACAGATCAAAGGTCCAGAAAAAATACAACTAAGCAATAAAGAGATAGCCAACGTATCAGATGCAGTTTGAAACACTGGTGGGATCAGGATGCTCACAGAATTGGTTGAGTATGGTCACAAAATAAAGGAAAGAGTGAAGGATATACAAAGAGAAATAAAGGAAAATGTACAGGGAACCAACAGTGATGGGAAAGAAATCAGGACTCAAATCAACATTCTGGAGCAGAAGGAAGAAATAAACAGTTAACCAGAACAGAATGAAGAAACAAGATTTCAAAAAAATGAGGAGAGGCTGAGAAACCTCCAGGACAACTTTAAATATTCCAACATTCAAAGTATAAGAGTGCCAGAAGGAAAAGAGGAAGAGCAACAAATTGAAAACTTATTTTAAAACATAATGAACTTCCGTAATCTGGCAAAGGAAACAGACTTCCAAAAAGTCCAGGAAGCTCAGAGTGTCCCAAAGAAGTTGGACCCAAGGAAGCATGCAAGAAGGCACATCATAATTACACTAGCCAAGATTAAAGATAAGGAGAAAATCTTAAAAGCAGCAAGAGAAAAGGATAGAGTTACCTACAAAGGAGTTCCCGTAAGACTATCAGCTGATTTCTCAAAAGAAACCTTGTAGGCAAGAAGGGATGGAAAAAAGTATTCAGAGTCATGAAAGGCAAGGACCTACATCTAAGACTACTTTATCCAGCAAAATTCTCATTTAGAATGGAAGGGCGGATAAAGTGCTTCCCAGATAAGGTCAAGTTAAAGGAGTTCATCATCACCAAGCCCTTATTTTTTTAATTTTTTAATATATTTTATTATGCTATTAGTTGTCCTATTATCCCTTCATTCCCCTCCACCTTGAACACACTCTCCCACCCACATTCCCCCCCTTTACTTCAGTCCATGTGTCATAAGTTCTTTAGCTTCTACATTTCCCCTACTATTATTGCCCTCCCCCTATTTTCTATCTACCTTCATTGCTACTTATTCTTCGTATCTTTCCCCCACTCTCCTCCCACTCCCCTGTTGCTAACCCTCCATGTGATCTCCATTTCTGTGGTTCTGTTCCTGTTCTAGTTGTTTTCTTAGTTTCTTCTTGTTTTTGTTTCAGGTGTGGTTGTTAATGATTGTGAGTTTGCTGTCATTTTACTGTACATGTTTTTGATCTTCTTTTTCTTAGATAAGTCCCTTTAACATTTCATATAAT
>CM052551.1:17125751-17158458 GCA_028533065.1 Trachops cirrhosus | reverse complement strand
GCTTAAAAGGATGGGTTCTGGGGCTTTCAATTCTTCTTCTGTTTGAGCCAGCTTTTTGCTGGTTTTTTGTTTTGTTTTGTTTTGTTTTTTTTGGTCTTGTTGAGCTCCTGTAGTGAGGGGCAGGGCCTTAGGAGTTCACCAGGGCGGGGCACCCCAGTCACTGGGTTGTGACGCTGTATGTGGGGGCAGGGTCCGAGAAGGAACAATGGCACTTGCTCTGCTCTCTGTAGGACCCCAGACCCTTCTGCCACTTTCCGCAAACCAACCGGGCCCCTCTGGCACCAATTCCGGCGTGAGTGGGCCTGTGCACCCCGCGGGACCTTCCTTTTCAGCCAGTGACCCAAAGCTCTATTTCCTGGTGCTAGGACCCTGAGTTGTGTGCAGTGCCTTGCTTCACAATGTCCGCCTCGCTGGGTCTGCTGGTCGCCACCCCCTGGCCATGGCCCACCAGCCACTGCTGCTTGTGTGCCCAGGGTCTGCCTGCTGCGGGCCTGCCTGCCGCCCCGGGTGCTCAGCTCTCCACTCTGTGTCCCTCGCCTGGCTGCCCAACTCCGCCCCTCCTACCGGTCTGGATGAAAGTGTCTATTTTTAAATCCTTGGGTGTCTGACTTCCATACACTTCAATTTTCTGTTAGTTGTGGTTGTTATTTTGTTTCTATATCGTTGTTGTCCCTATCTTGGTTGTGTGAGGAGGCACAGTGCGTCTACCTATGCCTCCATCTTGGCCAGAAGTCCCCACCAAGCCCTTATTATATGAAATGTTAAAAGGGCTTATCTAAGAAAAAGATAAAAAAATATGAACAGTAAAATGACAACAAACTCGTAACTATCAACAACCGAACCAAAAAAAAACAAAAACAGACTAAGCAAACAACTAGAACAGAAATAGGAACAGAGTCACAGAAATCGAGATCACATGGAGGGTTATCAGCAGGGAGGGGAAAGAATGGGGGGAAATGTACAGGGAATAAGAAGCATAAATGGTAGGTACAAAATAGGGGCAGGTTAATAACAGTATAGGAAATGGAAAAGCCAAAGAACTTATATGTACAACCCATGGACATGAACTAAGGTGGGGTCAGGGGGTACAGGGCAGAGGGGAATAAAGGGGAGGAAAAAATGGGACAACCATAATAGTATAATCAATAAAATATATTAAAAAATAAGTACAAATAGGTAGTTATAGAATAGCCATGGGGTATAAAGTACAGTATAAGAAAGTGAGTAGCCAAAGAACTTACAGGCATGATGCATGGACAGGACAAAGGTGGAGGGACTGCCTGAGGGAGTGGGGGATGCTGGGTGGAGGGGTTCAAAAGGGAAAAAATCAGGACAACTGTTATAGTATAATCAATAAAATACAATTAAACAAACAAAAAAAAGTAAAATTAAAGTTCTCTACTAAGCATTACAGAAATATCCCAAAGATCAGTAAGGCAGAATCTCTGTTGTTAAGGGACTTTTACAATTTGATACAACAATAAGACAAGCACCAAAACACAATTCTGATTAAGTAGAAAGAAGAGGTCCTCCAAGATATCACCTATCGTCATCTCCAGGGATAGTCAACAGTCTGCAAACTTTTTTTCTCTATCTCATCAGAAAACATTTACACAATGAAAAGGTATTAGAAAATGCAAAGCTGATACTGATGGAAAGTGCTGAAATCAGAATCCAGGAGCTTGTGACTTTGCTCAATAGAAGTAAAACGAGTGAGCAGAAATCTCCCATGATTAGCATGAAATAGCACCTCTAATTCAGACTAACCCAGGCCCGAAAACAGTCACTAGCATAGAATGAATAATTTATTCCAGGCCATTTAGAAGAGACTGATTTTTATCTATTTTCTCCTATTGATTGTACATTAATTTTAAGTATTTGCGATCTGCAGTAAACAATCTCCAAGGTAGTTCCTAGCTCTACTTTGAGAATCAAGTACTCTGCTTTACAGTGAGTTACCCCATTTGCTATTTTTAGATTATTACTAGCCTCTTATCCCGGGACCCACTTTCTAGAACACTTTATTAGCATTGTACCGTATCTGGGTTTCCTTCCAGCAGTACATTGATGGCTCTGTTGACATCTCCATTGCAGTCATGCAAAGCAATGACACATTCATCCTGGTTCTTGCCTGTGATATCAATCAACTGAAAAAGAAAGATCAGCAGTGATCATGAATAAGCTTGTACTCCCCACAAAAGAAAACTACGTGAAGAAAAGAATCTGAATCTGAAAGAACCAGGCTTAAAAAAGCAAAATATGCAGAATTTTGGTGTTCTAGTTCGAAAAGCAAAAAAATACCTGGGACCAAAAATGGAGCCAAAAGGATTTACATACAAAACAATCCAAGAATAAAGCATCTAAGAGAGAATCAAAACCAGAAACACACAGGCTTCAGTATACCACAATTTCCATACTTCCTAGATGCCACAATTCCTCAAAGTTGCTATAAAATGACATCAATAAAGTCATTCATTAAACAAGAGGTTAAATTAAGACAAAAACCTCTGAACAAGGTATCTGGTCAAAAGGATACAGTAAATCGGACAATAGAAGACTTTATTTATTGGCTTAATCTATATTTCAGGTCATAGCTCTTTTAATACAGTTATAAGTGCCTCAGTAGGTATGTATGCATTAATCCTGGTATTTTCCCCCATAGCTTACACCAAATTAGCAATATACTCACTTGTTTCACCTTTTCCTCAAAGTCAGCATCATTATGGTCCGAAATCATCTGTGCAAGTCGTATTTGTTCTGCAGTGGCCTAAGATTTCAGACAAGTTCAAAAAATCATGATCAACAGACAACAGTTTAGAGAAATAAGAGGGACTCTATAGTCCTCTTATTTCTTTACCTCCCGCCCCAATTTCCTTTTCCTTGTTACACAGGACCAAGTAATAAAACACTACCAGCATTTAAGATGCTTAAATCAGCCCTGACTGGTATAGCTCAGTGGGTTGAGCATCATCCTGCAAACCAAAAGGTCATCGGTTCAACTACCAGTCAGGGTACATGCCTGGGTTGCTGGTCAAGGTCCCCAGTTGGGAGCATATGAGAGGCACACAACCAATCAATGTTTCACACATCTATGTTTCTTTCCCTCTCTTTCTCCTCCCTGCCCCTCTATCTAAAAATAAATAAATAAAATCTTTTTAGAAAAGAGTAAGATGCTTAAATCAGCACAATGACAAAAAAAAAAAAAAAAAAGAATAATGCTGCCATTATTTCACTCTACAATTCCTAAAAAAGCAAGAAGTTAACCCACCAATGTTCACCATTAAGGAGGCTTTCATACTGGGATTCACAGCACCACTTTGAAACATCTAACATTCACATTAATGTGTTTGCAAAGTCATGTGTAAACCCTGTACCTCTTTCTGCAATGACCAATGCCACCCTCCTATTCCTAGGTCTGACATAATGACTGAGAGTAGACTCAGTATATTTTTTTGGATATCCAGTGTATGTTTATAAGATACCACAAATGTACTATTCCAATTAAAATATTAAACTACTTAAGTACTAAAATTCTGCTAGAAATTCACTTGGAAGGAAAAGTCAAGAAAAATGAGTAAGAGGAAAATTCTAGTCTTATAATATTTAATTTTTCTGACCATAACCAAATAAGGAGTAAATTCTCATTATATACCAACCAACACCAAACTGGTTATAAAAAACAGATCATACCTAAATTCTTGAAAAAACAAACAAAACCCCATAAACCACCGTACCCAGGAGGCTAATTTACTCCTTAAAACTAAGCAATACTCTACGATGTCTCATTTGTTAGTTTTGAAGGAAAATATCCTCATGGAAAAGGAAGTATGAGATTAGGCCTCAATGAGATCAGAGAGGAAGATAAAAGTTAGGAAAAATAAGAACAAAAGATAGGGCAAAGGTGGTGAGACAAAGGTGGGCTAGAGACACATCAAGGTGGAAGGTCTAGGGAATAAGAAATGTATTGCTGAAACAACCCAGATAAAAGGGAAATGCTATCTTAGTCATACAAAGCACAAGACCCATTCTTTCATAGCCTAGTAATTCAGTATTAAAGAACAAAAAACAGGCACACTATATCACAGCACATCATTAACAGTTATTGGGCACCAAGTAAAATAAGGCAAGGGCTGGAAAATCAGAATGAAGAACCCAAATCAATAATCCAAAGCACAGAATGATGCTGCACTGGATGGAAACCAGAATCAACCAGCAACGCTACCCATGGATCCATATCCCTTGGGTTCCCCTTTACCTGTGGCCGCTGCTTGTGCTGTGTCTGGTTTTGGTTTTGAGGTTGTTCCCAGTTTCCCCGGGCTCGGTTAGTGCCCACCGATGTCATCATTTACAGTATATACAAATAACAGTATTTACAAGGTAGAATACTGAAAGATTAAAAAAAGTTTAGATGTTAAATGTGGGCAAAATGTTTTCAACTTCTTTCATCAGCACCTTCATGAAACACTTTAATTTTCTTCAAAGAAACAAACCAAGAGGATCCACCTGTTCTTCAGACATATTTAGTTTGATAAATTCCTTATGGAACTATGGATGTTAACATTTTTGTAAAGAAAAAAAAACATATAAAGCATGTGTTAAGTGACAGTTTTGTTTTTTTAAAGTTATGGGAACAGTTTGGTTACTAGTCCCCTACAAGCAGGTTTTGTGAAGTTTTGCTATCTTGATAATAAGTCAAACAATGTTAGTAAGTCAAAAGCCTTCTATACAGATAAAAATATCTGAAGTTCCTTTGACAGAAGGAAAGATAATCAAAGCCTGGAAACAAAAGTCTTCCAGGAAGAGGATTGGTCTATCAACCAAATTTTAAAAAAAATTAAATACTGTATTCAATCTGCCTTACAACCCTTTAACTTGCATGTGCCCTCCATCATTTGGAAAAGCACAAACTCAAGTCTAGCCTCTTTCTCCCTTAAGTTTCTGTCAGCACGTTGTAGGGGCTTCCATAGCCTTCTACAAAGCTTGTATTAGCCCCAGTTACTTTGCCCAGAATCTCGGTTTTGTGGAAAATAATTCCAACACATTGCTTTTGCAGCTGCTTGTTAGTCCCAAAATCTACAGTTCCAAGAAACCAGTTACAATAAACCTCCACCACTCACCTTAAGGTATAAAGAATCCCAGATTTGTCCCAAACCCAAATCATCTAGCACAAGTTTTATTTGGAAAAAAGGCTTCTGGGAAGTCATTTTAAACTTGAGACATTACTGCAAGACAAGAGTCACACACAACACACAGGACCTTCCCTAAACCAGCTGTTTTTGTTGTAACACTTCTAACAAGCATGGATTCTATAGAGTTTAAGTTCTCTTCATTAACACTTTGCTTTATAATGCAATCTCAACTACTGCATTTAGTAAACAAAGAAAACATTCATATGATAGAGTGATCAAAGTAAGAGTTACTTTGCACTTTTATTCCCTTCCAAAAAGTACAAGTTTATACTTTTATGCTCTAAATTTATTTATTTGCTTTTCATTAATACTTTATACAGGGAATTCTAGACTGCTCAGAAGGTATTGTTGGATTTAAGGGCAAGTTAAGGTGGGCTTCTAAAGAAATATGCGAGGATTAACTATTAGGAAAGTGAATTTCACCTGTTTCTTGGTCACAAGGAAAGCTGACTTCCTTGGGGATAAATTCTTCATTAAGTTGGGTCAATAGGTTGCATAGGTCTTTGATTTTTAATGCATTAATTAAGAATTCTACATCTGCCCTGGTCGGTGCAGCTCAGTGGATTGAGCATGGGCTGTGAACCAAAGGGTCGCTAGTTGATTCCCAGTCAGGGCACATACCAGGGTTGCAGGCCAGGTCCCCAGTGAGGGCCACATGAGAGGCAACCACACATTGATGTTTCTCTCCCTCCCTTCCCTTCTCTCTGAAAATAAAAATCTTAAAAAAAAAAAAAAAAAAGAATTCTACATCCTTTGCCCTTGGCTGGTGTGGCTTAGATGATTGACTGCTGGCCTGTGAACCAAAGGTTCATCAGTTCAATTACTAGTCAGGGCACAGGCCTGAGTTGTGGGCCAGGCCCCCACTGGGGGTGGGGGTGCACAAGAGGCAACCACACACTGATGTTTCTCTCCCTTTTTTTCTCCCTCCCTTCCCCTCTCTCTAAAAATAAGTAAATAAAAATCTTTTTAAAAAATTCTACATCTTCTGTCACCAAGTTTTAAGGAACTAATTTTTAATCATTACCCCTCCCCCCTACACAAGTGTACACACAAAGGCTTATAAATATTTCTAGATAGTACAGGATTATTTGCTACACAATAGTCCAGTTTCCCAGGCTGGCATTATTTTCAAGTTTCAACACCTAATTTAAAAAAAATTTTTTTTAAACCAAGTACCCCTAGACTCAAATCAAAGCGAAAAATAAATAAATAAAAAAAACTAGAGGAAAATCGTTATGGAAATAATTGTCTCTAAGATGTTGTTTCTAGCATGGGGGTAGTCATTCCTGTAGCTTACAAGTACTGACTTTCTACTCCATGTATGATTTTCAATTTGTGAGCATGATTTACACTACAGCTATGAATTGTATGACTAGCTAACTCTTTGGATAAACTGCATATGCTGTACTAATTGATATAAATATATTAGGTCAACTTGAAAACCACAGTCAGGGAAGAAAAAAATGAAATCCTCCTGATCACTCTTGCTATTAATTTCTATTTTCCTCTTACAAGTGCTTTGAAAAGTGTGTCTAAGAAAATTTTACCATATAGGCAGTAAGAACACTGAGCAACAGGTTAAATGATCTGAGATGGATCACTGGAGGGCAGAAAACTAGTAGCCTTTTAACAGCAAGCAGATACATATACCCAAAGTTATCACAGTGGAGGTGAGGAATCTTGTTACATTTTCTTTAAAAAAAAAAAAATATATATATATGTTTAAGGGTCCCTGGCTGGTGTAGCTCAGTGCTGCGAACCAAGGGTTTGCTGTTTCGATTCCCAGTCAGGGCACATGCCCGGGTTGTGGGCCAGGTCCATAGTAGGGGCCACATGAGAGGCAACCACACACTGATGTTTCTCTTCCTCTCTTTCTCCCTCCCTTCCCCTCTCTCTAAAAATAAATAAATAAATAAAATCTTAAAAAAAAAATGTTCAAGGGAGATAGGTGAGAAGTATTGGAGACCAAGGGTCTAGTGCAGGAACAAATACAGGTTTCGACACAGGAGTGCCCTTGACCATATTTTGAAAACCAGCTACTTAAAAAAATAGCCAGAGAAATTTTACCGGAATAAATAAGTAAATAAATAAATAAATAAATAAATAGTAAGTATTTATTGAGTCTCTACTGTGTCCAGCACTTTAAGAAATACAAAAGCAATATGACTTAGTTGCTACCCCCAGGGGGCTTACAATCTAATTTGAGAAGCAATTCAGAAACTCTGAAAGTGGACTGGGGTAAGATTTACTACCTCTAAATGTCACTAACTCCACTGGATGTTTTGTGTTAATGACCACTTCTTCCCCTTCCCCATCAACATGAATCTAATATTTAAAACGAGTACTTCCCAGTTAGGACATGTTAAATAAGGAGGGCTTTAGAAATCAAAAACAATACATTTGAAGGCCTCTCATCATTAGTTTACATACCAAAAATACTTCCTGTTCATAACGGAAATAATCACTGGCATATTCTAATCTGTAAGGACAATGGTGTAGGATCTCAAAGCAGTTTTATCAACCCATACACAGCCAAAACGTTTCAGTTCTCTAGTAATGCCAGTTGTCACTGACCCTCATCACCTCCCACCAAGTTACATCAAATATTCCCAAAGCAAGATACGGGCGGTGGGAGGTGGATGGGGAGAAGACAAAAAGGAATTTCTCCATCTAATAATCAGGGACAGTCAAAGGCAACACGGTTAACAATAACAAGAAAAACGTCTATTACTGTGGTGTTTTTCTTTCCACAATACCCTACACCAGAGGTAGCTACAATTCAAGAATGGTAGAAAAGGAGCTGTCCCCTGTTTGTGACATCAGTTTGCAGAGCAAATTTAGGGACTGCCCTCAGGGTGAAGGGTCTGAAGAAATTTGGAATTCCTGTCCCATTATAAAAAGAGTGAACAAATATCCCAGTGCTCTAGTGCGTCCCTTAGGCGTAATGCACTCGATGGGGGCCTCCATGTCCAGCTTCCGAAATAATTTCATAATTGCTTGGGGTACCCCAAACTACAGTACGAACAACAGAAAGCTAAAGACAGAAGCAAAACATATATTCCAAAAGCTGGGGCGGTGAGAAAAAAGGAAAGGTAATAAGAGAAGCTGACAAAGAAGCTGGAAACGGAGAGGGGACGCAAGCCCACGCGTGGAGGATGGGAAGCTCACCCGCTCAGCGGCGCCACATCTCCTCCTTACCTCCCACCCGGAACAATTTAATCCCCCGCACTCCAAACTGAGGGCCACATGGGGGAGTTTGGGGCAGCTCCACCCCATCACCCTCCCTCTGCTCCGCCACCCCCAAAACCAGGCCGGATCCGGATAAGAGGCCCACAGAGGGTTGAAAAAGGAGAAGGCCCCCTCGTCTTCCCCACAGGAACCGGCCGGGGTAGAGAGGGCCCTACCTCAGGCGGGGCCCAGGCCTCGCTCGCTCGCTCGCGCTCTTTCTCGCTCTCCCCCACCTCAGGCTCTAGCCGCATGCCCCCCCCCTCCGGCTGCCCCAAGCCCCGCCCCGGCCACGCTCCCAAATCGAGGCCCCGGCTCTAGCAAGGCCCACTAGGCCGCGAACCCAACCATAAACAAAATCTCTGGCAGCCGACTGGGGGATGGGGCTAGTAGCCAGGGCTCGCACGACTGAGGGGGATGTACAGTGGGGGAACACACGGTGCGGGGGGGCCTACCAAAGGAGGGGAACACGGCGGGGTAGGAGAGAAAAAAGGGAGGGTAAAAGGGGGAATCGCGGATTTAAAGGGGCCGCGGACAATACCCGGCCCCGCCGCGCTGCCGCTGCTACCGCCGCCGCCGCCAACACCGCTGCGCTCCCAACTTTACCTCAGTCTCCTCCACACTGACACCCCGGGCCGCGCCGCCCCTGTCACGTGATATAAGGTTCCCTCCTCCCCGCCCCCATCCCTCCTTTTCCCTCTCGCGCTCGCTCTCGCGCCTTCCCCCTCCCACTTGCCTTCCTGCGTCCCCCCAGCACGTGACGCCAAAGGGACGCGCACGCAAGCGTGCGCGTGCCGCCTCGCCACGAGACACCTCACTCCGGCTCCGCGTGTCCCTGTCCCACCGCCTCCTCCACGGCAGTCACGCCCCCCCACCACGTGACCCACTGCGAGGCATGCGCTTCCTCTTACTGGTGTAGTTCCGCGAGTCCGCGATCTCCGCTCCCGGCTGCCATTGCGTGCCTGAGTCACGTGTTGGGCGAAAGCGGGAAGGTGTCGTTTTTCTTTCCCAGAACTCCCTAATCCGCCATGTTTTCTGGCCGGGTCAGCCTTGGTCTTTCCCCGTGAGGAAATGGCCGGGGAGCTTCGGGGGACCAAGGCGCCTTTGCCCCGGAAGAGCCCGGGCTGACGAGGCAGGGCAGAGGGGTAAACTGGAGCAGTTCTGCGCGGGGTGGGGAGGCCATGGCGTCCGGCAGTAACTGGCTGTCGGGGGTGAATGTCGTGCTGGTGATGGCCTACGGGAGCCTGGTGAGGAGATTCCCCTAACCCATTCCTGCTGTTGGGTGTGATCCCGTAGAGCCCCTCGTAGAGACCCTGCCTCGTTTGAGGCAGTTTCCTGTCCTCGTTCTCCACCCATTCACCTACGTTTTTTCTGGGTTTTGAGTCCTCTCCTAGGCGTATACTGCCCCACCCCTGGTCGAGAATCCTTCCTCCGAATCCTAAGGCACGGACCCCCCCACGCCTTCGCGCTCCTGGCTTCCTTTCACACACCCCATCTTTGATAGCCTTGCTGCCCCACGTTATACCCCTGAAACCTCCTTGAGAACCTGAATCTGGGGATCTAAAATGAAGGCATGATTTTTACTTGTTTTCACTGTCTTTTTATTTAAGATTCTGTATTTTTCTTACATCTTTTGGACAGGTGTTTGTACTGCTCTTTATTTTTGTGAAGAGACAAATCATGCGCTTTGCAATGAAATCCCGAAGGGGACCTCACGTCCCTGTGGGACACAATGCCCCCAAGGTAGGTCCTTAAGGCACTGGATAGGCCTGGTTCTCCAGATCTGTTAAGGCGCAGAGTGAGATTTCTTTTGCCTTTGGAAATGACTTTTAAGTCCCTGTTTCCATGTCCAGTTACCCACGTGCTTACCTTAGCTTGGGGTCTGGCTTACCTGTTTACTCGTCTGGCGTAGCCTGTAGCTTACCCAGGAACTTGAGTTTTTGCATCTGCAGAATGAAGAGCTTGGATTAAAATTCCCAACTTTTGTGTTGTTTCCCGGTTCAGCTTAAACTACCCTATGTTTTCTGTTTGTTCGTTTGTTTAAATTTTGTTTTAGAATGGGATGAGGGTGGTAAAATTAGCCCCAGCACGAAGAGAAAAGTTGCCTCTACAGAATTTTAGATTTCTAAGGGCTCCACAAATCATCTAGTTCCAACTTTCACGTTAGAAACTGAAACCTAATAAATTGAAACAATTTACCCAGACATTTTAAAAAGGGAATAACCAAGTGGTTTCTTTGCCTATATTCACTTTTTAGGTAATTACCTGCCTTTCCTTGGCCTGCTTATTTATCTACTGATAAAATTTTATCTCTATCCCAACCTCTTGCCTGAGTTCCATACTTGTATATACAACTGTCTACCTAACGTTTAGATGTTTGATAGGCAGGCAAGTAACAGGTAACACTTCTAAATCACAGCTCTTGATAATCCACCACCAACCCCATCTTGCTTTCTGTCTTCCACTTCCAGGTTAAAGGTGCCTGCTGGCCTTACCGACCTCCTTTTGTATGGTTCTCCCTTCATCACTGGGGCCTGGCTACAATGGTTGAATTTCCCACTTTTACATGGTGCTGTTACTGTGACCTAGGATGATTTCTGCTCTTCACTTGACTAGCTTGTTTGTTCTTTAGATCTTAGCATCTAAGCTTAAATTTTCTTTCCTCCAAAGAGGAGTGCTATAGGTTGTCCCCTTTGTTTTCTCGTAGTCCCGATTTTTTTCTAGATAGCATTTTACCACAGATTTTCTTTTATGTTTAATTTTATATTTGTTTAATGCCTCTGTCACTAAACTATAAGCTTCAAGAATGCAAGCACCCTATCAGTTTTGTTCACCACTGTAAAACCAGGTCTTATACATATTAGGTACTCAATAATTTGTTTTAAGTGAAAATCAGGTTAGTGGGAGCACTAGAGCTAGTATATAACTCCTCAACTCCTAGACCAGTGTTCTTTCATTAACCAGTGCTATTAACCCTCCCGTCCATGTTCTTTGCTAATACGTTTCATAGAAAACCTCAAGGAAGGTGGCATGGCCTGAAACGTCAGCAGTGCTTCTATATTCCCACAGTTGAAATGCCTGCTGCCTCCCATGAGAGGGATATAGGGCTGACTTCAAATACATCATGAGCCAATCAAAACTTTTGACTGCTGTATTTTGCATGTGTAATGTGCACTTTTTTGCCCAAATTTTTAAGGGAAAAATGTGCATTCTGGATAGTACTAATGCCATATCTATATAAATGTTTTTAATTCTTTTATTTATGCTAATGCGTTAAAAGTATAACTCTAGAAAGCAATAACAATTATCTATATGCAAAATAATACCCTGGAATACAATAATTGTTTTTGTTTCCAAATATAAATAAGTAAATTAATTGAATTAAAAATTGAAAGATTTTTTTTCCCTGAAATTTTGGGCCAAAAACATGGGAGTGCATTATACCCAGCAAAATACAGTATTTAGGAGCCCCCTGGACTAAATGAGACCAAGGTTCCTTTTGCTTTTAAAAATTCTCTTTATCTGAATTCACATCCAGTGTCAGGGGAAGTAAAAATTAGTTAAACTACTGTGGGAAATAATTGGGCATTATCTTGTAAGTTTGCACATATACCTAATCCATAGCCCAGCAGTTCCACTCCTACCATAGAGAAATTAATTTTTGCTCATATGTACAGAACACATGTATAAGAATATTCATGGTAACATTCTTTGTAATGTTTTTAAAAGAAATTATTAATCCAAATGTCTACTTGAGAATGGCTACATAATTATATATTTGTATTTTGAAATACTATAAAGAATGAAAATAACCCTGGCTAGATAGCTCAGTTAATTAGACCAAGGTTGCAAGTTTGATCCCCCAGTCAGGGCACATACAAAAATCAACCAATGAATGCATAAATAAGTGGAGCAACAAATCAGTGTTTCTCTTTTTCCCTCCCTGTCTCTAAAATCAATAAAATAAATAAAGCCATGGCCAGTGTGCTTCAGTTGGTTGGAGCATCATCCTGTTAACCATAGGGTTGTGGGTTTGGGTGCATACGGCAGGTAGTCATTCGGTGTTTTTCTCTCACATCGATGTTTCTCTCCCTCTCTCTGTAAAAACAACGAAAAAATGTCCTCAGGTGAGGGTTAAAAAAAGTAAAAATTTAAAAAGGATGAAAATAAACTGAAGATAAATTTAATGAACACAAATGAGTCTGAAATATTTGTGAATGTAAGTCACAAACTTACATGGAATGTAAGGAAACTTACATTCCAAACTTAGGAATGACTCTCAAAGACATCCTGAGTGGAGAAAAAGCCATTCACAAAAGAATATGTGCCATTTGGTTCTATTCCATTTATCTGAAATTCTAGAACAGGCAGAACTATATTGATAGAAAGAACATCAGTGCAGCCTGGCAAGGAAGTTAACTGCAAAAGGACATGAACATTTGGGGGTGATGAAAATGTACCTTGATTGAGATGGATGCATGTAAATTCACACTCAAAGACTATTTAAAATTTTAAAAGCTTGCAGAGGAATTCAAAAAGTATTTTTCCATTTGTATAAAATCCAAAACTAGGCAAAGTTAAATATCTTGTTAAGGATGATGTGATAAAACTGAAGAAAATTAAGACGACAAATTAAGATTTGGGGGGTTGAATTCAGAGATGGGCACACAAAGCTTCAAACTCACTGGTAATGTTCCAGTTTATAAACTGGATAGTGGATGCAGGTGCTCATCTTTTCTTTAAAACACGGAATGGTTCATGAGTTTGCATATTATCCTTGCACAGGGGTAATGCTAATCTGTATATTATCATTTTAGTACATGTGCTGCCAAAGCAAGCATGTGTTTGTCTTGATGATATTTAAAATGTACATGCATGTATTAAAAGTTACAAAAAAAATCTTACTGGGGCTCTAGCAACCCTCTTAAGTAGGAGATGAACGTGAAACTTAACTGGTTGCTGCTGGATAAGTGAGGAGTGGCACTTTCAGTACCTTTTTTTTTTTTTAATCCTCACCTGAGAATATGTTTATTGATTTTAGAGAGGGGGGAGGAACACTGATGTGAGAGAGAAACATTGATCAGTTGCCTCCTGGATGCACCCTGATCAGGAATGGAGCCCACGACTCAGGTATGTGCCCTGATGGGTAGTCAAATCTACAACCTTTTGGTGTATGGGATGATGTTCCAACCAACTGAGCCACCCAGCCATGGCAAGTACCTTATTAAATTTTATACCATGTGTATGAGTTACCTATTTAAAAAGTTAAATGTGCTCTAGAAGAAATTCTGTAGAGTTTCTGTGGTCCACCAGATAGATGGTACTTCCCAAATTATTATAAGACATATACAGGACTCCTGATAGATTTCTAGAGTAGATTATGACTTCTAGTTAATTTTTTTCCAACTCAGGAAGTTATAGTACCTACACAGGAGTCCTCTAAATGCAGTTGAAAGTCAGAAATAATGTTGATGCTGTAGGGGTTGCGGGAATTCTGGCAAGTTAAAAGATCTAACTTAGAGGCATATAGTTTAGAGAAGTTCTTAAATCCAAATCCCATTCTTAAATTTTTTTTTTTAAGATTCTATGTATGTATTTTAGACAAGGAAAGAGAGGGAGAGAAACACCAGTGCGTGGTTGCCTCTCGCGTGACTCCACTGGGGACCTGGCCTGGCCTGCAACCCAGGCATGTGCCCTGACTGGGAATCAGACTGGCGACCATTTGGTTTGCAGGCCAGTACTCAATCCACTGAACCACACCAGCCAGGGCTATTCTTCAGTTCTCGAGTCTTGGAATTTCATTAGCCAAGTGAACATTTTCTCTGCTTCTGTTGTCGTAGTTTCTCATTTGCTGTGGTCCATTTCCAGGCTGATGAAAAGTACAGTATAGGGTAAGTGATTGATTGTGTATTCTTTTCTCTGTGAACAGGACTTAAAAGAAGAGATTGATATTCGACTCTCCAGGGTTCAGGATATCAAGTATGAACCTCAGCTCCTTGCGGATGATGATGCAAGACTGCTGCAGCTGGAAACCCAGGGAAATCAGAGTATGTGGCATGTTCTTGGAGGATACTTCAGTGAAGAATCCCACAAGTTCAGAATTCTTTGCTCTCAGAGTTAGAAGATAGCTGTTTGCAAAACTAGCAGCTGTGGTTCCTCTGTTATTTGGGTATATGACATGTGGGAAGGCAGTTTATTAGCTTATTAGAGTTCAGAGATATTTTAGAGGGTTGTGTCTGAGACCCCTCTCTTTCTCAACAGATTGCTACAACTATTTGTATAGGATGAAAGCTCTGGATGCCATCCGTGTCTCTGGTAAGATCTACCTGACCAGCCATTCGGGATCCTGAAAGCTTATTTGGGGAAGACAGGGAGGAACTGGCTTTATGTATGTTAGAATTTGTCATTTCTGCACACCCCTGACTAGTAGGAATTTCTTAGAGTTTTGAGAGTACTGGGTAACTTTTGCTTAAGAAAATGATGTTGGCAAGTTATTTCTTTTCCAGAGAATCTGGATTTGATTTGTTCTTTAGACCTTTAGTTTCATGCACTGGATGGTGGTAATTTACTTGTTTTCCACAAGACAAGCAACATAAGCTTTTTTGCTAAACTAAAGATAGATGATTCTTGAATGTTTTTTAAAGATATTATTTATTTTAAAATTTTTATTTAAATTTATTTTCAGAGAGAAGGAAGGGGGAGGGTGAAAGGGAGAGAAACATCCATATATGAGAGATAACATCGATTGGTTACCTCTTGCACACCTCCAACTGGGGACCTGGCCCACAACCCAGGTGTGTACCCTGACTGGAATCAAAACAGTGACCCTTTGGTCCACGGACCAGCACTCAATCCACTGAACCACACCAGTCAGGGCTTGAACATTTTTTATTCTGTGACCATCATCATATATACTATGTCTCAACCAAAACATAGTTTATCAGGGGTGTCAAACTCATTTTCTCAGGGGCCATATCAGTCTTGTGGTTGCCTTCAAAGGGCCTAATGTAATTTCAGGACTGTGTAAATGTAACTAGTCCTGAACGGTTAAGCGAGAGCTTAGTGCTGCCGCCAGGTAGAAACAAGGTGGAGGGCCGGATTTGGCCCCTGGTCCTTGTGCTTGCCACCTGTGGTTTATGTCTTAAAGGTAGGGTAGGTAAGTAGGAGGGTGAATTGGACAATGACACTAATGTGTATCATTGGTATAGCTTTAGTTGTGTTGCCACCACCAAATGACAACTCAGACACAGCTCTATACCTCTGGTCTTCTTAATTCTTTAGAATTTCCCTCCAGTTCATTCATTGGACCCATTTCAAAGTTTGGGAAATTAAATACAAAGACTAACAAATGGGAGAAGGGGTATCATTGTGCTGTTTATCTTCTCAGAGATCCCATTTCATGCTGAAGGCCGACATCCCCGTTCCTTATTGGGCAAGAATTTTCGCTCCTACCTGCTAGATCTTCGAAACACTAGTACTCCTTTCAAGGGTGTGCGCAAGGCCCTCATTGATACCCTGCTGGATGGCTATGAGACAGCCCGCTATGGGACAGGGGTAAGTTGTGTGGCCACTTTTTCCTTCAGGGAACTAAAGGAATCCCAGACTAAGAGAGCCTCACTCTTCCTTTCTTTTCCCTCAGGTCTTTGGCCAGAGAGAATACCTGCGCTATCAGGAGGCTCTGAGTGAGCTGGCCACAGTGTGAGTTTAAAGAGGAACATGTCACCATACACAGAGGGACTGGTTAGAGAATATAGTAGTGCTAGACTGTTCCCACAGTGAGATGGCTTTCATAAACAATAGGAGCAAACTCCATAACAAAAGTTGTCAGGTCCTAGACCACAAGTGGCAAACACAAGGCCTGCGGGCCAAATCCGGCCTGGCACCTTGTTTCTACCCGGTGGCAGCACCAAGCTTTTGCTTAACTGTTACGGAGTAGTTGCGTTTATACAGTCCTAAAATTACATTCAGCCCTTTGAAGGCAACCACGAGGCTGCCCCAGTGAAAATGAGTTTGACACCCCTGTCCTAGACTATTAGGACTGCCTTTCACTCACATTGGAAAGCACATGCTGCTCTACAAGCTAATAAGGGAAACTTTACTTCTGTGCACCTTTTTTTTTTCCTTGTTTTTGACCCAGCTCTGTAAAATGTCAGAATTGGTATTAAATGAAAGTTTTTCAACACACAAAGATTCTTTCTCTTCCAGGGTCCTCCTTTAGTGTCTTGGTTTGATAAAAATAAGAATGAAATGCCACCTTTTTTTTTTTTTTTTAACCACTTCAAGCATTATTAATCCTCTTCTGAAACAAAGAACATTACTACAGAAAGGAATCACGATTTTTGTCTGGGAATGTTTTAAATATGTACTAACATAGCTTCATTATGTTGTTTGTGCAAATGTAAAATGAAAGGATAAAGAGGGAAGTCCAATCTAGAATAAAAAGTTAACAGCCATGAAAAGAAAGAATACATGTTTTCTGCTGTGTTGAATATGGATCTTCTCAAACGATCATGTGTATGTCCTGTTTTTTCTCTGTCCCTAAAAATAAACTACTTGTTCCTAAAGATAAATGGTCCTAGCAGAAACTACTTACACGGGTAATAGAAATGAACATGTGGAGAGGATGGAAAATGGTATTTAGTCTAGAAGTCACACAGAGGGCCTGTTCAAAATTGTTTGTTTTGTTTTGTTTTTTTGAAAGACAAATACCATATGATTCCACTTAACTTGAGATGCCTAGAGTAGTCAAATTCATAAAGATAGAAAGGAAATCGGGAGTTGCCAGGGGCTGGAGGGAAGGAGAATAGGGAGTTGTTTAGTAGGTAGAGTTTTTCAAGTTGAAAAGAATTCTGGAGATTGGCTGCACGGCAGTATGAATGTACTTAACCACCACTGAATTGTAAACATTTAAAAATAGTTAAGATGGTAAATTTTATGTTTATTTACTACATTTTTCTTTTAATTCAGTCTCTCTTATTTCTAGCTTCTAGAAAGGTTCAGTGGGTCTTCTGAAAATAATATAGGCTCTGAAATCTGACAAACTTAGGTTTGACTCCCACCTTTCTGTCACATACTAGCTTTGTGACATCAAGCAGGTTGCTTAATGGACCCTCAGTTTCCTAACCTGCAAAATGGTGGTGATACCACCATGAGGGGATATTGGGATGTTAGTAAAGTAGATGTTGGTAAAGCACAAAGTAGTACTATGTAAGTAGTACTCAATAGTTACTTTTTTTCTGTTTGATATTCTGATTACAAGCACAACTCTGTGGGCCGGGAGTATATTAGCAGCATATACACATTAGGTGACTAAGAAGAATTAAAAGTTCTTTAAGCATAGTGAAATGAAAAGGTTGAGTCAGAGGCAGGAACCTAGTGGGAAAATTGGTTTCTCTGGTATTTCTAAGCTACCAGATGGGATTTTAGTAACTAGTTTATAAGATAGGACGAGAGACCATTTGTGGCTACAGCTGCATTTATGGGATAGATGAGCCTCGAATTACATTCTTCCATTAGTCCTTATCCTGTTTGTCATGATCTGCCCTCTATATTTTTCAGGGTTAAAGCACAAAGTGGGAACTCGCAGCGACAACATCAGTCAGCTGCCAAAGATCTAACCCAGTCTCCTGAAGTTTCCCCAACAACCATCCAGGTGACATACCTCCCCTCCAGTCAGAAGAGTAAACGTGCCAAGCACTTCCTTGAATTGAAGAGCTTTAAGGACAACTATAACACACTGGAGAGTACTCTGTGATGGTGCAAAAGGACTCTTGCTGTTGATGGAGACAGAGAGACTGAATTGTGCTTGCCAGGCACCCGTCTGGCTCACCATGTCCAGACTGGATCAGCTGAAGCTCACATGTCCAGAGGTCTTAGAGCTTATGCCTAGAGGATCATTCTCCAAGCCTTTCTTATGGCCAGTTTCAAAACATGAGTTAAGACTTTTACTTTCCCTTGGTAGCCCTTTTTTCTGGAGTTGAATTCAGATATTTTTCTTAATGTTTCCGTCAAGCTTCCTTTAAAAATCCTCACTTGGTTTTGATCGTAATTCATCTGCCCTTGTCCAGACTATAAATAATCCCAAGGGCGAGAGAATCGGGGTGACAGAACAAGAAGGGTCAGACTGATTCACTGGTCTGGCTCCACAAATTAATAAAAAGAACAATTAAACAATAAAGCATATGATTAATTCATTTACAGTTGCTTTTTAGTAAAACAGGCATAGGATATGTTCTCTGCACCTGTCTAATAGGGTACATCATGAGGATTTGCTTTCAGGAAATTGGTAGGACTGGGTACCATGCAGGTACTCCATGGGATCCCAACAGAAGAAATCCTAAAATTGGGACTGTGATTCTTGTTCATAAGATTGCCTGTGTCACTAATAGAAGCCTGGAGAACCAGGATTCCTTTCAGATCTCCAGGGCAACAGGCCAGGTGACCAGTCAACTGGTAGGGTCATTGTTGGAAATGGGAATGTTGCTATGACAACCGAAACCTTGGTGGCTGAACCAAACAGCCTGCTCAGTCTTCCAAGACCGTATCAAGCAAGCGAGTCTGTAGACATGTCTACGGAAAAGGTGACAAAGGTAGAAGAGGTATGCAAAATTGGAAGGAGGGGTTGGGTAGGAGGGGATTTCCCTTGAGGTTTGTGAGAGAGGCCCCTGATGTAACAGGAATGGGAGACTATGTCTGGCATATAGTATTCAGGTATTTATGCCATACCAACCACTACCTGTTCTCTTCGATCCATTCTGAAAAAAGCAGAGCTGGCTTCCCACCTCCCTTAGGAACTCACCCCTCTCGAAAGAGAAATATGTATGTGTTTCCCACTAGAATAAGGTACTAGGGGTGAGGTACTGGAGATAAAGACATCATCATAACTGCCTTTTCTTGCAGAGTTTTCAAAGGTCCCTGGGACTTAAGAAGATGGTTGACAGGTAATCTCTGCTTCTATTCCCTTACCTTTCAACTTGACCTTTTACCCTCCTGTCCTTGAGCCACCTCTCAGCTCTACTTCATCTTGCTAGAGGCTCATCAATAAGGAAGGCAGGTATGGGAGGCACTAGAAGCAGCTGTGTTCTCACTAGCAGAGATCAGCTTCCTAGTGCCTGCTAGGTTAGGCTGTATAGACAATGGTTTTTATTGCCCTGTGCTTACCATTCTCGAAAGGAAAATTGGAGCAAGTAGTTGTTGCCTGGCATTGTACTAATCATGTGGTAGGGATGCAGTATTTGTTGAATGAATGAGAAAATTCAAAAGACGAGGCGTTGTATTTCCTTTATCTGGGGTTAAGATTTTATTTATTTTTAGAGAGAAGGGAAGGGAGGGAGAAAGAAGAAGAGAAACATCAATGTGTGGTTGCTCTTGCATGCCCCCAACTGGGGACCTGGCCTGCAACCCAGGCATGTGCCCTGACTGGGAATCGAACCAGTGACCCTTTGGTTTGCAGGCCCGTGTTCAATCCACTGAGCTACAGCAGCCAGGGCCTTGGAGGAGCTTTTTATACAAACACATACTTAGGTCCTAACCCAGAAGATTATGACTAAAATGGTCCAGGATTAGATAGAATAAGACTTCTTTTAAGGTTTCACAGGTATACCCAGAAACAGCAAGGGTTTGAGGTAACAAGGATGCATATAATTTTAGTGGGATTTGAGTTTGAGGTAGCCTTTTTTACAAAGGCAGTTTGATAAAATTGAGCAATTTCAATTTCACATACCCTTTGAACTGGCAACTCCTAGGAATTTACCTTACATATATATACCTTTGGAAGCACTAGAATGTACATACCCAAGCACATCCATAACAGCATTGTTTATAAAAGTGAAAAAGCTAAAAATCACCCAGCTAGTTATATTATGATACAAAAATACTAGGCAGCCTTTAAATAGAATGAAGGGAATCTCTATGTGCTGATGTGAACTTGTTAAGCAATACTGCTTATATAAATATGATTTTATGTAAAAGAAAGCTACTTGTTGGTATATGAAAAAATTTTTCTAGAGAGACATGAATTTGGTAACTTGAGAAGGACTAGGGCAGAAGAATGAAGCTTTCGCTTTTTATTTACTTTATTTCTATATAGATTTAATTTTCCACTCATCTATAAAAAATACCTGATTTTTAAAAACTCCATGGGGTTATCTGAGCAAAGGGTACACACTATACGATATATATGTATATTCCTTTTATGTATTAAAAACCTTAATAAATCATTCCAAAATGTGTCTAGCCAAGGTTGAGAATCACCGGTATGATGGAAGAAATTAATCCTTAGATTGGATTTGATACCCAGGTCTGCCATTAAGTGACCTTGGGTAATTCACCTGAACTTCTAGTTTCCTAGTCTGTATAAAGCAAAAATTAATATGTGACACATGGTTATTATGATGATTAAAGGACATAATGAACTTGATAGTAGGTTTTAAGCCAGTTCTAGTTACCCTTTCAAGGAGTTTGCAGTCTTCTGACTCTTACAGAGGTTTTTGGTGAAGAAGCAACCTCACTGACAGGGGTTTTTGTCTCCACTCCTAACTCTAATCCATTTAACCCCTACCGCTATACCTGGGGCAGGTGGCGAAATTCACACACTCACTGTCTGTGGCAGATGACATTGAGCCAGAGGAGAAACCCTTATGCCACCCTAAGGATGAGGGATATCATGGTACAGGAGCTGGCACTGGCAAACAAGCAACTACTGATGGTGAGTTCTAGCAAGAGTGACCTTAAGTCTCATCCACTATTGTTCTGTGCCTATTCCCATTGGGATTCCCAAGCTCTTAGTCTCTGCCATTACTTACCCATCGTATTTTCCTCTAAGGTTTTCACTTTTACACCAGAGCATGAACTCTTTAATTCTAAATGCCTAAACTCTTTTTTGTAAGATTCTTTGCATTCACCTGAGGATGGAACATTACAAAGTTCCAAAGTTCAGACTAGTCTTCATCTTGGTGAGACTCTGGGGTCTTCAATTGCTATCATGTCACCATCTCTGTATCCCAAGTGCCCGGCAGAGTTCCTGGTTCATGGTATGTTCTCAGCAAATATTTACTGAATGTGGGGCTTCACCCCTGGAGAAAAATTGACTTCTCCTCCAATGGTTTTTCCTCTTAGCTGCCTTTCTTTATGTCACAGCTAAGTCTAGATCCAAGAGGATCTAGATGGGAAAGCAACCTGGGAAAGAGAATGAGGAAGGGGGAGGGGGAAGAGAATGAGAAAGAGGGTGGGGAGGAAATAGAGGGCAAATATCATACTCTGTTCTGCCCTCCCCATCAGGTCCGGCAGGCTGCCCTACACCAACTGTTTGAAAAGGAGCATCAGCAGTACCAGCAGGAACTAAATCAGATGGGCAAAGCCTTTTATGTGGAGAGACTCTGATGCCATCCGAAACACTGTCCTTCCATTTTCACCATGCCCAGTAACCTGCCCTTCTTGAGCTCCTACCACCTGGAACTTCCTTTCCAAAACACACCTGGAGCTAGTCACCTGCCCACTCACATCTCTCAAGCCCTGGTGCTATTTGGAAAACAATCTATAAAACAGTGGTAAAAACAAGAGTGACATCTTGTGGTCAGAATAAGATATACAGTGTTGATGTAAGTGTGGGGAGGGAGGGGAGGTGGAGAGATGGACAATGGGAGAGAATCCTGATTTGGTTTAACAAATGAAGCTAGCTCTTAAACTGCTGCAGGGGTATTCTACCCGTGGCCCAGCATGGCTATGATTGTAGCCCAACACAAAATCATAAATTTACTTAAAACATTAAGAGATTTTCCTGTACCCTGGCTGGTGTAGCTCAGTGGATTGAGTGTGGGCTGTGAACCAAAAGGTCGCTGGTTCGATTCCCAGTCAGGGCACATGCCTGGGTTGCAGGCCAGGTCCCTAGTTGAGGCCATGTGAGAGGCAACCATACATGATGTTTCTCTTCCCCTCTCCTTCCCTTCCCCTCTTTTTAAAAATTAAAAATAAAAAAAAGATTTTCCTGTGATTATGTGTTGCAATGTATTTAATGTGTGGCCCAAGACAACTCTTATTCTGGTGTGGCTGAGATGCCAGGAGATTGGACACCCCTGTAAGGTTCATACTTAGACCACTTGGCTCACTCTTGCAGCCCTAAATGTTGACTTATTTCAAGAGTCCTCATTCACTGTTGTCTAAATATCTAACTTCCTGGATTTGCTCACCACCTTTCAGATCTCACCTATACTGATTTTTTTCTGTACACTTGGACAGATAACTCTGAATGTAGCTATCAACCTACAGGCACTGTGGTACTTGAGTGTCAGGAGGCCTGGGTTTTAGGTTTTGAGCCAGGCAGTTAGGGTGGAATGTTAGGATAAGTCTCTTTCTTCTGAGCCTGAATTCACACCTCTGCAAAATGACAGTTCCAATCTCAAATGCCTTCAGGGATCAGGCAGGTAATATAGCAGATGTAAGGAAATAAGTAGTTGTGGAATTTATAGGGACTGGAAAGAGCAGTAAGTCTAAAGACATTCAAAATTTGAAAAAAAAAAAAAAAAAACGGAAAAGCAGTGCATATATACATATATGTATATATGTCACAAAGTACCTTTACATACAAATGTATGTAAAGAGTCACTTTACATTCAAATGCCATCCCAAACCAGAGAAACAGACCCCCGCCCCACCCCCACCATTAAAAAAATAAAACTCCCATTTCCCACCCCTTCCCCTTTGGGAACCATTATCTATGGAGAGACCCCCATTTTGCAGTCAGTAACAGTTGCCTCAGCACATCATCATCCTCTGATGTAATTGCTCTCAAACGCTTTTTCCTGTTCTCGCCTTCTGCACCTAAATTTGTCATTCGTCCTTTCATGTTGATCTTTTCCTGCCCTCAACTTCTTGTGGCTATGTCTTCAGGGCAAAACTCACACTTTTTCTTTCCCCTTTCCCCCAAGTCTGTCTCCATCCCTCAATATATATTCTTCATGTCAACTCTCAGAGCTACTCCTTCCTGCTCCCTATACACCCTACTGATGAGCATGAGGAAGCAGCAGGGTACAGAAGGAAGAGCACTGGTTGGAAGTCAGGTGTGGATTCAGAGTCTAGCTTCCCCTAATTGTTGTCACCATTTGTAAGTTAATTCTCTGAGCCTCAATTTCCTTTTCTGAAAATGGGGACAATACCCATCTGATAGGACATTAAGAGGATTAAATAAGATAATGTATGTGGAAAACAAGCCCAGTGCTTGGCACACAGTGGCTTGCCAAGTGTATGCCCCCTTTTCCCTCTCAGGAGGTTCTCTGTGACCCAGGCACGTCACAGTTCCCATGTTAGTCCGTTTATGCAGCTCAAATGTAATTTTCCATTCTATGCCTGTCCCCATCTCTGTCCTATATATCCATTCATTCATCTTCTAGCTCCCATCAACCCTGTTTCCCAAGCCCTCTTATCTATAGTCAATAACTACTCATGAGGTCTTACACCAAGCAAGACATGGAGCTCACAGGCTGGTGGGAAGGCAGGCGTTGAACAAGCAATGACAGGTATGAGGAGTTTTATAGGGGATGGAACCACGTGCACGGGGCGTGGATTCAAAGCACAAACCTGAGGCAGTCTCCAGTTTCTTCTGCCTATCCCCCTGCCCTTGGTTCCTGGCAGGTCCATCTCACCTTCACTTCTTTTCGTCATCTCTCGAATCTCTCCCAGCTGCCCTCTGCCTCCTACATACATGCAACATAGCCTGGCATTAGAAGAAGAGGCTTTAACACAACACATCTGGGTTTGAATCTTGGCTCTGTCACTTACTGCCTGTGTGGCCTTAAGCAAGTTGCTTTAACTTTCTGGGTCACAGAAGTAATGCCTACCTTTTTGGGTTGTTTGTGGAGATTAAATAAAGCATTTAGCAGAGGGGTGGTACATACTGTCCAATAGATGGTAACCCAAAATGACATTTTCCTGTTGAAGGGGACCAAAGTTTTGGCATTCAAAATGTGTCTTGGGATATTGACTATAAGCTGATCATTATGAAACAAAAGACTCAGAAAGAACCTTTGACCCTCCCCCTTTCCTGCCTAAGAGATTCGGATGGAAAAGATGCTCTCAGAAGGAAATCTTAGTGTATGCACCTTAGTATTAGACAGGAAGAATCCAGAGGCCTGTTGACTAGATTCCCCTGTGTAAAATCAATATCCCAGTGTGTCCACTCTTCTTACCTACCTGTAAATTACCTGTTTTCCCCACATGAAATCCCAGACTCCTGCTCCCTTTTCTTCTTTGTCTAGAATGGCATATAAGCCTCAACTGCCCAATGTGTTTCTGGTCTCATTCTTATGGCACCCCTGCACCACGTGCATTTGTATAATAAACTTTGGACATTTTTTCCTGTTAACCTGTCTATGTCGATTTATCAGCTCAGCTAGACTTAGAAGGTAAGAGGGAAATTACTTTTTTAACCCTCATCCTACCCCACAATAAGTTTCCCTTTTACTCTCTATTAATGTCTACCCCTCACCTCCCACATTTCCTCACCAACCCCATTTTTATTTCTCTTTCCTCTGTTCATTTGGACCCACAGAATACCCCACCCCCTCTGCCGTGATCCCTGACCTTGGCCTCTCTCCCCAGGGCTTGTCAGTGCCAGGCTGGCTCCAGTATTGGCAAGCTGGCCCCCTACAGAGCCCATGGCTTCTCATCCTCTCTGCCTAGTCTGTCTGTTCTCATCACATCAGCTGAGTAGTTCACCCTATCATACCCATCCAGTCCCTTTTCCCTCTGTGACTGGTGCCTTACCCAGCTGCTCTGGTTCAGAATGGCCTAATCTTGTTTGAAATAGCTGCATAGACGGTAACTCCCAGGAGAGCTAGGAAGCTTTCATCAGAGGCCATCTGATGTTTCTGCCTAGTTATGCCATCTAGAGTCTCCTTTTAAGAGAGCTGTTACTTTCCTACATCAATATTCCTGTCTCTGACTCTGTTCCTCTAGTGCCCCAAACACTGAAGTCCTTTCAACTCCTGCTAGTCCTTTTCCCAGCCTCTCCCTTCAGCCTCTGGCTCTCCAGGATGGTTAAAGGTTCCCAGAGAAGAGAACTACAACTTAAGGAGTAAGGGTAAAAAGGAAGGTCAGGAAAGTAACAATTACACACAACCCCCCACTGAGAGCCATAAAGGAGCAAGGACATTAGACCTTGGGGCTTATATACCCATTTGTTAGTCTTCGCCTGGAAGGCAAGCACCACACAACAGGAATTGACTGGGGCTTGGGACAAGCTATTGATCTATATCAAGGGCACTGTGGAATTGGTATATGTGTGTGTGTGGAGGGAGGAGGGTGTTCAGACTAATGGGAACAAGGACACATGGAACGGGCCTCAGGGCTAAAGCAGAGCATCCTCCTCCCACACCCAGACTCCACCCAAGCCCCCCAGTGCAGCTATAACTTGGGCTCCTCTCTGCCACAGTAGAAAGAAGCATCTGCCTGCCACATGACATTCAACAAACCTGATTCTCTTCAGAAGAAAGATCTCCCAGAAAATAAGCAGGCTGGAAGACCCTTAGAGCACCCAACCCAGGAGTTGTACAAAGCCTCAGAAGAGGAGAGTCCTAAAGACTGCAAGTTGCTTCCTGACAGAGGGGGTTTCCTCCCTTACCTTTGATCTTCCAAAGTCTTAGTTTCAATTAGGCAGGCAGAGGAGACCATAAATCTTCTTTGGAGCCCAGGCTGGAGCCTGCCAGTAAGACAGGTCACTCTTCTCTTCTGGACATCCAAGGGTGACTTTAAGGAGGATGCCTGGAGGACATGGGGAGAAGGTGAGAAGGGACAAAATGATGGGAAGAAGCAGTCAAGCATTCTAGAAGTTTCTCACTTTTACAGCTACTCATTTTTAGTACTTAAGAGCAGAAAGGTTCCAGAATAATGTCCACTGGAAGGCCCTCAGTTGTCTTGTGGAAGTGATTTGGAAAGGTTAGGAGTTCTGCTGGAAGGATAAAGCGGGATGTGCAAGCCCCCCCATGCCCCCCCCAAAGCCCCAGGACAGCTGGAAGGGAGTTGAAGAGAGCAGGTGGCAAGGCTGACAAAGAGCTGCTGACACTCCTGATCCTCTGTGTACTGGGGCCGTGACATCAGGGGGAGAAACTCTGAGCGGGAGCTTTTGGGAAGGATAGGTGCTCGGATATGGAACCCTGCCAGACATCCTTCCTGGTTTAGGCCAACGTGATCTAGCAAAGGCCAGGCACCGGTAAGAGAGGAGCTGAGACAGGGATGGCACGAAGGTCAGATGAGTAAGAACGGGCTGTCTTGGGAGGCAAAGAAGAGCCAGTGTCCTTCCCCAAGGAGATGGCCTTCATCTAGCCATGCTTGGTACCTGGTGTCTCTTCTCTGTCCTTTCTTTGCAGTGGGGAAGGGCAGATGACCACCAAAGCTCTCCTGCCTGTTTCTGTGTGATATGTTTGATATTGGGTTGTTTAATAGGAACCAACTAAATGTCAAACATATTCTTACAGCAGTGGGCAATTTGGCCTCAAACTCTCTCCTACCTCTGGGGCTCTGGGGCCTCTATCTTTTTTACCAAACCTCTTCTCTACAGGACTCCTTTGGGAACAGCCTACATGGATTTCAGTGTTAAGCTGGAGGGCTGGTGTGATAGCAGGAAAGAGCTGGCATTTATCTGAGTATCAAATCTTCCTATATCTTGCCCGGGCTGGTGTGGCTCAGTGGACTGAGTGCCAGCCAATGATCCAAAGGGTCACCAGTTTGATTCCCAATCAGGGCACATGCCTGCATTGCAGGACAGGTCCCCAGGAGGGGGTGTGTGAGAGGCAACCACACATATGTTGATTCTCTCCCTCTCTTTCTTTCTCCTTTCCCCTCTCTCTAAAAATAAATAAAAATCTTTAAGAAAAAAAATCTTCCTATATCTTCCCCTTGTACCAAAAGCAATATATCTCTGATCTTCTCCTGTACTTGTGTTGTCCTCCTCTTTATCCAGTGTCTAACCCCCACCCACCCCCGCCTTTGTTACCCACCACTTCCTGACCCTGGGACTGTCTTGCTCCTTAGTACCACAGTAGGAGTCTTTGATTTCTCTTTCCTTCAAGAGTCAGCTGATGGTGGTCTGTCTGCCAACTACCTCTACTGACTGGAAGCTCTCAAGAGTGGACTCCAGTTTCTGTCTCAGTTTCCCCCATTGCTGGGGCTTAGTATTAACACTATGCATCTATCCGTGACATAATGACAAATTAGAGCCACTTATATCCTTCCCTCATAGCTCTGGTCACCTTGAAGAGTGTCTCCCCATCCCCTGGTATATTCTCAGATTGCATAGTGCCAGTATACTGGAACCAACTGCCACCTGTCAATAACAAGGCTCCAAGTCCAAGTGGAAGAATGATCATGGCCTGGAACTAAGCTGGGGAGAACAGAACTGGTAATGATGATAAGGATGATGAGTGTGTGCGGGGTGGGGGTGGAGGATCTGAAGGGAGCAGAGGGTGAGAAGAGGAGGAGTGATACAGATCTTGGTCTGTGTGGGTATGACGTTCTATTTAAAGATCACTATGGGGAAAGAGGACGTGATCCTATCTGGATTACTCTGACCATGCCCTGATTCTCTCTACCACCCCACCTGAAGCTCTGGGATGGCCTTTCAGATCTCAACCCTGCCTTGTTACTCCTCCCCTGTGGCTCTTAACGGGGAGGAACATGTCTCCCTGCCAATTAAAGACTCTAGAAATAACAAAGTAATTTGATCTGGGGGGTCTGGGGGAATTGTCAAGGATCATGGGTGACCTTCCCTTTCACCATTGCTCAAGCTTCCTAAATACCAGGAATCAAAAGGTAAAACCCAACCAATGGAATTTGATCAGATCCAACACAGTCCAGGTGAGGGTAAGAGGAAACTGAAGAGCAACTAGGACCCTCTGAGTGAAAACTACCATTCTAGAATTGCCAGAGTACCCTCCTCTA
This sequence comes from Trachops cirrhosus, assembly GCA_028533065.1. NCBI lineage: Eukaryota > Metazoa > Chordata > Mammalia > Chiroptera > Phyllostomidae > Trachops > Trachops cirrhosus. The sequence continues at coordinate 17,130,115 of CM052551.1, read as the reverse complement.
TTTTAGTGTTCTCCCCTCCCCTCTCCCTACTCTTTTAAAACACCCACAGAGCTGCCCAGAGTGAGTGGAAAGTTTCAGGGTCAGCATGAGTCTGTCCCCTCCCCCACTTTCCATTGTCTAAACTCAGCCTCAGCTGTTCTCAATTTTTTTCTTTGCTGGTGATGTCAGTCCATCAAAGTGTCTCACCCTGTGTTCCCCCAGGAGAACAATGATGGACTGGAAGGAGCCTGAAGGACCATAATAGGAACAAGAGGTGGAGCCATGAGCAGAGATAAAGGCTCAAGTCTGGGGAACTCCTAGTCACTCAGCCAGCAGCACCTCCTTTCTTGCCCGAGTCTCCAGTTTCCCGTGTTCACAGGTGAGCTCACCAACAGTCACTGCTCGTGATGGAGGCCATCAAGAAAAAAATGCAGATGCTGAAGCTGGACAAGGAGAATGCTCTGGATCGGGCAGAGCAAGCTGAAGCTGAGCAGAAGCAGGCAGAAGAAAGAAGTAAACAGGTAGGCACTGGCACTGGTATCTCTCACCCACTGGTGAGCAAGACTGTGCAATGGGAGAATTTTCATGGAAAAGGCAGTAACCACTGGTACCAGCTCCTTATTTGGGTGGGAGAAACTCATCTGCTTCCCCAGGCTTACTGGATAGGCAGAGGACAACTAGGGTATTTGACTTAGACTACTTGTGTGATCTTGGGAAAGTCAGTGGCCCCCTTCTGAGGTACAGTGGGTCATGATTTAAGGGGGAGTAGATCACATTTTGGAAGAACACTTTTCTAGAGGAAAAGGTGGGAGTTTGGCATGTAGCATTTCTTTGCCCTTAGATGGAGTTATAGGTACCTACACCTTAATGTATTTATTATCCCAGAGCCTTAGAAACCCAGCATGGCTTGATCATCTTAGGATCAGAGATAATTGGGTCATAGGCCAAAGCCAGCATAATTCCTGGGGCAGTTGGCTGGAAGTAACTAGAGAGAAAGCATGTCTTTCTGGGGAAGATAAAGCAGAAGCTCAGCTGAGGGGTCTGTCAGGAAGATCCCAGGGTCTGAGCCTGCATTGTTGTGTGTGTATGTCTTGTGTGTGACTCTTGGGGCTCCTATAGCTGGAAGATGAGCTGGCAGCTATGCAGAAGAAGCTGAAAGGGACTGAAGATGAGTTGGACAAGTATTCTGAAGCTTTGAAGGATGCCCAGGAGAAGCTGGAGCTGGCAGAGAAGAAGGCAGCTGATGTGAGTATTAGAGAGGTGGGGGGTGGATTTCATCTACACATATAAGACCTTCATGTTAATATGACTAAATTGCAGACACACTGGGACAAATATATACTTGTGAATTCACAGAACATAAGACATAGATACCCACATACATTTTTGCATAGAATCACATGCTGACATACCCTTGTAATGGCGTATACTTTCTTTCTTTAGACACAGAAGTATTTCTTTTTTGTCTCATTCCAACCTAGGAGTTTAATTATCTTTCCTAGGACCTGGACAAAGGGAAGGGACTCCAAGTCCAGACTGCTATCACTTATCCCACCTCCTCCCCCATGCCACATTCTTAGCTTTTGTTTCCAAGGCTTGGCACATAGATACGTGTATTAATAGGGAAACTCTCATCTCTTAACCACCCAGCAAAGCCAGCTCAGATTTCATAATGGGGCAAAGAAGGTCACATTGACCCTGGCCCTGTCTGGGTTTATTTATCTTGGCCAAGGCGGACATCTGCTTTTATGCTATGGAGATGCCATAGGCAGCATTATTCATGGGGCAGCAGAGAGGACCTTAGAATGACAGACTGTAATAGAAATAAGACGAAATCTTAGATGTCGGGTAATCTTAGAGGGTAAAGGCATCGCTACCAGACCTTACTCTGTGGTCTTGACTAATTATTCAGCTTCTCTAGGGCTGAATTTTCCTATTTGAAAATAAGATAAATTCTCTTTCCACTTTATTTTCTCCATAATCACTTACTTTCCTTCACCTTCGACCTTGAAATTTACCACAAAAATTAATGAGAGACTACATAGAAAAGTACCATAGCAATCTTAACAGCAATAACAAAATAATGTCCTCTGTTGATGGAAACAGTGAATTCTCAGTACTGAATTAAAAGGAAAATATGGCCCTGGCTGGATAGCTCAGTTGATTAGAGCATTGTTCCGATATTCCAAGGTTTAGGTTTGATTCCCAGTCAGGGCACATATAAGAATCAGCTAATGAATGCATAAATAAATGGAATGACAAATTGATGCTTCTCTCTCTCCTTTCCTCTCTCTCTAAAGAAATCAGTAAGTTAAAAAAAAAAGGAAAATAGGATCATGTTTTTTTAAAAAATTACATTTGGTTTTGGAAAATAGCTAGAAAGAGAGAGTGGGACATTCACAGATGTTTCTGAATCCTCACACTTGGCCTTTTTGTTGTTAGGTTTCTGATCTCCTCTGTGGTTTCACCACTTTCAGTGGCCTGGGGAAGTGGTAATTGTTGTTAAATACACCATGCCAGAGGTCAGAGACACAAAAGCAGATCATATACCTTACATATATTCATAATTTCCACAAGGTTATGCCACTGCTAGCTATTGATGCACCCTTCTCATAAAATTGCAAAAAAAATCCCCACAGGTTACCCCTAGGGCTTTGGGCAAGCACTTGATGGCCTCCTGTAGTTGCCTAACCCAGGTTCTAGGTATAAATGGATAGATCATTCTGGTTCTAATAAACAGGCATGGGAATAGTTTTTGCAAACTGGGACAATGCCAGGTTAATAACAGTTTTGTGAGATGTTGGGTAACAAATCTCTGGGAAAATCCTTAGGCTGAAATAGTATGTAGGCTTGAGCCAGTGTTTACAGGAGCAATGAAGAGAACAAATAAGTAAGTCTAACCTCGGGATCTTGGGAGAGAGTGACCTAGAGCCTCTAGACAATATGTAAATATCATTGGAAAGATACAGAATTTCCTGGGGATGAATTCTGTCCTGTTTTATGTGTGCGCGCATACACGCACACACGTCTTCTCCCATCTATACTCATTATATTCATTTGATATACTCATATATGTATAGCAAATATATATATCTCAAATGAATATGTACATTTGAAAAAACTCATATTTACATAGGAGTCTACCAAAAAACATTTAAAAATTTTTTCTTTAAGATTTTATTTATTTATTTTTAGAGAAAGGGGAAGGGAGGGAGGAAGAGAGGGAGGGAAACATGTGTGGTTGCCTCTTGCACTCCCCCTACTTGGGACAGGCAGCACCCAGGCATGTGCCTGACTGGGAATCCAACCAGGGACCCTTTGTTTGCAGGCAGGCGCTCAATCCACTGAGCCACACCAGCCAGGGCCAAAAACCATTTAAATATGTAAACTCCGTGTTAAAAAAGAAATTCATTCAACTTCTCTTGCCTTTGTTAGCTTTCCCACCAAGTCAGTAGGCACCCTGAAAGATATGAGATATGTAGAACAAGAAATAGGAAAGGAAAGCCAAGGGCAGGAGGCAAAAATCTCTTAGGTCTGGTTAAGATGCAGGAAGAAAGGTTTCTTTTCTCAAAGCTGGGGTCAGCAAACTACCACCTGTGAGGTAGTAAATCCTGCCCCAGCCTGGTTTTACACAAAGTTTTACTGGAACATTGCCATGCTCCTTCACTTACATATTGTCTATTAGCTCTCTCCCTATAAGGGAGTAGATAGCACACCCTATGGCCCACAAAGCCAGAAATGTTTACTATCTGGTCCTTTACACAAAAATTGTCTGACTCCTGCCTCAAAGGGTCAAAGAAGGAAAATGAGGTGTTTGTAGCAATTGGGAAAAGTCCTGAAAAAGGAGAAAGCAACAAGGTTTAAAATAGCCAGCAAGGGGTCAGTCATCAGCAACATAATATATGCATCTTTGGGGGGAGGGTACTCTGTCCAATACAAAGGAAGTTCACAGATCAGTTTCTGCCCTTGAGATTAATGAACTAGTAAACAGAACATATTACTTTGATGTAGATAAAGGGAAGCGAGGAGAGAGTCAATAACTGCATGTTTATACAGGGAGTTCTGGTTATCTGAGAAACCTTGCTGGAAAGCATAGAATTTGCTAGGCCTGCTTGAACAAAGAAAGGACAAGGGCACGGCAAGGTTAGTCCAAACTTTTGTTCTTTCCTGAGTTCATCTAAGATCCTCTTTTTTTTTTTTTAAATATATTTTATTGGTTATGCTATTACAGTTGTCCTATTATCCCCCTTCATTCCCCTCCACCCTGAATACCCTCTCCCACCCACATCACCCCGCTTTACTTCAGTCCATGTGTCATAAGTTCTTTGCTTCTACATTTCCCATACTATTCTTGCCCTCCCCTGTCTATTTTCTATCTACCTTCA
>CM052551.1:17096693-17125251 GCA_028533065.1 Trachops cirrhosus | reverse complement strand
ATATTTTATTGGTTATGCTATTACAGTTGTCCTATTATCCCCCTTCATTCCCCTCCACCCTGAATACCCTCTCCCACCCACATCACCCCGCTTTACTTCAGTCCATGTGTCATAAGTTCTTTGCTTCTACATTTCCCATACTATTCTTGCCCTCCCCTGTCTATTTTCTATCTACCTTCATTGCTACTTATTCTTCGTAAGATCCTCTTTTTTTTAATTGTGGAAAAATGTATATAACATAAAATTGGCCATTTTAACCATTTAAAAATGTACAGTTCAGTGGCAGAACATTCACATTGCTTTGTTGTATAATCAAGTCTAAGGTCCTTTCAATACAAAATGAAATCAGAAACGGATTAGGGTAAAACAAGACCAAAGAGGAATGCAATGCTTAACGACATGGAGTCATTACACCCTATTTTAAGTACAGGAGGTGGGAGGGATAAGGAGAGGAAGGACAAGGACAGACCTGTTGATATATTGTTGTGTTGTTGGTCACCAGGAAAACAATAGCACTGGATACCATTCTGCCCATCCATCATACTTTTAAAGGCTATCAGAGTCAATCCACCTGTTTCCCTGGATCAAGAGAAGATTGTCCGTCTGTTCAAATCTAACAGTCTCAGGAATGCATGGAGTTCTCAACACCCACTTTGGTTTGTCTAAGATGAGGTCTGCTTTTCCACTAGGGCAAAGGGAGGTACGATAGTACCCCCTACTGACCAGCACTCAGAGGACAGACTTCTCCGAAGAAAGTTGGAAAAAACCTTAGGCTATCAGGGTAGAGTTTACTGAGGCTCAGAACCCTTCTCTACCTCCTCAATTCCTGGGCTGGAAATCGAAGTATACAGGTTACTCTACCAAGAAAACTAATTACTGTCTGAGTCGTTTCCTCTGAATAGTCCATTGCTCAGTATTTCTAAAAGGAGATAGGAAGACAGAATCTCCAGAGGGAGTATCCTCAGAACCAGGCACTGAGGGCGGCAACTATCTTCCCTACTAATCCTTTTGGGGGCTAGGATTCTTAATTCCAAATCCTACTCTATACCCTAATTCTCTAGCACAAAAGAGAGCTGCAACAGAGGAGAGATTTACTACTATTAGTTATTGGGAAGGTAGGAAGATGAAGACAAAATTTTCAAGTCTGTTTACCACTGTGCTTTGAAAAACCCTGCATGGCAGTGCCTGTAGGGGCAGTTTCTAACTCATAAATAGCTCCTTGGAGTACCTGGAAGCAGAAGTTGCAGTGAAATTGGGGAAGGTTATAGCACAGAATGGAGGCTCAGTCCCCCAGTACAGTTTTCCAGGCACTCATGTTTTGCTGTTGCACAAAAGATCTGGCAACAGTGATCCATCACAGAGGATTCCTTCCTGATAAAACAGGGGCATAAGATCTTCCTCACCCACAAAAGGAATTGTAAGCAATGATTAATTACCAAGTCTCAAATCATTTAAGGTATGGAGGAGCTGGCAGGTTGGTAAATCGCTGGTGCATATTGACTCTATAAAGTAACATAGTATTCTAAACAGAAAACTTAAGCTCATAAGTGATGCCAAACAGAATGAGAACTTTGCCAACCTGCCTGCCCATCTCTTCCACACCCATACTTTTCTTCACTGACTTTCAGGAGATGGGAGAGAACCTACCTGAGCTGGGTTTAAAAGGACGTTGCTGAGTTGAGGTTTTTTTTGAAGTCGAGGCCCAAAAAGTCTAAGTCTTTTTTTACCACCTGGTTTTGGAGCCAGCGTTGGATGAGTGGAAGCAGAGGCTTGCAGGATATTTAGAGTATAGAACTACAGGGTGCCCTAGCGGATAGGTGGTGCTGGGTCAGCATTGGCGGAGGGGTGTGGGCAGTACAGCAGTTGGCCAACCTTTGTGGGCAGTCTGCCTGGCCAGTGAGGCCTTCGGGTTACCATAGTAGCCTTCCTTCTTCCCAACCCCGCCCCCCTTTACTGGCCCAGGGAAAAGCCCGCGAGCGTCGCCTAGGGCGACTGGGAGGCACCGCCCCTTGCTCCTCGCCACTGGGCTCCCTCCAGTGGCCCATCTTCCCGCCTGCCTGGCGGTGGGAGGGCGAGGAGGCGGTGGCGTCACATCCGGGCGTGGGTGAGTTCCGGTATTTCAGGGCGGAGCAGGCGGAAGTAGGGTGAGGAGCGGCTGCAGCGCCGAGCGGAGGAGGCAGGAAGCTAAGCGGGACCAGGAGCTGGTTGGGCACCATGGCCGGGATCACCACCATCGAGGCGGTGAAACGCAAGATCCAGGTTCTGCAACAACAGGCCGATGATGCAGAGGAGAGGGCCGAGCGCCTCCAGCGGGAAGTGGAGGGAGAAAGGCGGGCCCGGGAACAGGTACCGAGAGAGCAGGGCGCGTGAGGGAGGAGCAGGCGCTGGAACAGCTGGGACACGGAACTGGATCCCTTTATTTGCAGTAGAGTACAGCCCTCAAGGGGATTGTAGACTTCGGGATGATGTTGGAACCTGGAGGATGGGTGGGGCTTGGCTTCAATTGGACCTCAACTGGGCGAAGGGGAACTGGGTGCTCGGGCGAGCCCCCTTGACCTCCGAAGGAATTGAGCCTCTCGGGGCCTGGGAAGTGATTTTCCTCTTCCTTTTCCAGCTCATTCATTCTATCCCTCGAAGCCGGGCGCGGCCGGGGGGAGGGGCTCAACGGCCTCTCCCTCCCCCCTCCCTGTAAAGAGGTGGGGGCACTTTGCTCTCGTTTGAGGTTTCCGGCCCAAGGGCTTAGAGGTGGGTTTTTCTCAGGTTTGGGGATGGGCAGGGCCTAACATACTGTGAAAGGGTGGGGCTTGGGGGTGGGAACAGCCGGAAAGCCCCCGGCCTGGCCTGCTGGCAGCTTTTCCGCTCCCTCCTCCTGCTCAGGAAATGAGGCAGCAGTCGGCCGAGAGGAAGCGCGGCGCCCTCCCTGAAGGAGGTTGAGGCCACAGCACCGCCTCCCATCCTCCGGCCTGGGGCCCTTTCCTCTTACTGGGAGCCCTTGCAGCAACTAAATCCACTCTCTCAATCGACTTGAAGCGAGAGGGGAGGAGGTGGTACTTCACCCCGTGCGTTAGTGCAAATGTAGGAGCCTAAAAAACTGGCTCTACCCATGAGAACCTGGAAGGCCGGACGTTCTGCCACATTCAGGCCTTTTTTTGCTGAAGTGTGATTGATCAGTGCAAGCTGAACCGGTTAAGGGCACTTCTTCCAAGCAGAGCTGATAAGCGAGTGTGTGGCAGAGAATCGGATGGAGTGCCAACTTCTGCCAAGGTTTCTGGTTGACGAAGCACTGTTGATGGAGAGAGACTGATGAGTTCCTAGGGAGCTGTAGTAGTATTACTTTTCCTAATTAGCTACTGTTGCTTTTTAAGTTCAATAAATATTTGTCAAAGGAAAGTTGGAACATAAAATGTTGATGGGATGAATGGTGATTCTTGAAACTGCTTTCTGTTTATAAGTGATGGAGTAGCTTTAGTAAGCTTAAGATTTTCCAAGTTCTAGGGTGCAGTCTAGTGGGTGGAACTGATCTCCTGAGTTGAGGCTTTGGTTTTGGAGGATTGTGAGGGTGGAAACTTGCTAAAATTTGAAGACCCAATGAAAGAACTCTTATGGTTCTATTGGTATTCCCTGTTGTTTTTTCCCTTGGTAGGTTTTTTTTTTTCTTCTTTTTGGCTGCTGCTCTGGGGAGTGGCTAAGAATTAATGTTTTGTTTTTTTTTTGGGGGGGGAGGGTGGGGGCAGCTGCCCTCTAAGTTAATGCATAAAGATTGTTAGAGTACTCATTTCTTTCTATAATTGGGCATGGAAATGCTGGGAGCTTGTCACTTTTTTCTAAGTGGATTTTCCCTCTGTTCATTTTGCCAGTAACTTCTAATTATCAACTCAGTGAGATGGACTGGCTGGGTGACTTTATGACTAGTGACACTGTTTCATCTTTGTTCTGGAGACTAGATGCCCTTAAAGGGGAAGAAAAAGGGTGGTTGAAGGAAGTAGCCATAATTGTTCAGCTGCAGCCTTAGGCTCAGGCTCAATGTTTAAGTATAGGCGTCCTAAAAAGGGTCTAGGATGGATTGATATCTCATACACACACCCCACACCTCCCAGGGTTTGGTAACTTTCCTTGTAGGGAAATCTGGCTCTCTTTTTCACCCTTGGTGATTTTGGGGGTGACAGCTTCAGATGTTTCTTCAGCTACTCTCTCCCTCAGAGCCTGTCCCATTTGCTTACTGAACTGAGGTCTAGGGAGGAAGTCCTTAGATAGGGAAGTAGGGTGATAGTTAAATATTTATGAAACTTAGTATCTTCTACTCCCCAGCTTGAGGGAGTCTAACCTTTTGATTTCCTGCTCTAGTGAACTCTGAACCCCTCCTGAGGAGGAGACATCTGTGGGAAGGGTAGTAGTGGGGTGGTTGGGCTACCTGTTACCCTCTTAGGACATTCTGGAACGTGGGTTTTGCAGGCACCTCCCTCTGGCGCCGGAAGCTCTGCACATCCCTGATGGCATGCTGTTAGTGAGATTGTCACTTAATATTTTTATAGTTGCTTTGTGTGAACATTCAGCCCTTGTTGGGAAGCTGGCTGACTCTAGGCTCTGGAGTTGTTTTGGGGTCCATCTTGCCTTCCTGCTTTGGCATGGAGATTGACCTTTTATAATGTGGCACCTTGTCAGACCCACTTTCAATTTTTTTTAAAAGATTTTATTTATTTATCTTTAGAGGGGAAGAGAAGGAGAGAAATATCAGTGTATGGTTGCCTCTCATGGGTCCCCTGCTGGAAACTGGCCTGCAACCCAGGCATGTGCTCTGGCTGGGAATCGAACCGCGATCTTTTGGTTTGCAGGCCTGCGCTCAATCCACTGAGCTACATCAGCCAGGGCCCACTTTCAATTTTTTAAAAATTTTACTACATTGATTTGAGAGAGAGATGGGGGCGGTTTGTTGGAACAACAGCGATTTGTTGTTCCACTCATTTACACATTCATTGGTTGAGTTCTTCTTGTATGTGCCCTGACCAGAGATTGAACCCGTGACCTTGGCCTATACCAAGGAGAGCATCATTGGTGCTCTAACCAACTGAATTATCTGGCCAGGGCCCACTTTCAATTTTGAGTGTCCTTTGCTGAACTTAAACAGATGACAACATAATATTTAAATGCAGTCTTTTTGCCTTATCTTTTTTCCCCCCTGTGATGATGGTGTTAAAAATACAGGGTCTGGCACAGATAACACCCCCTTTTTATTACAAAATCTTTTATTACAAAACTGTAAACATGTAATTCTGTAACATAACAGTATCACACTCAAGCTCATCATATGACATTTTAGGCAAAATGTTCAAATTATAACTATAAAGCGTTACACCCATATTATTACCCTACCATATTCAAGCAGGTGTTACTTCTGCCGGACCCTGTGTATGCAACACAAAATTTACCATTTTTTAGAAGATTTTCTTCCTTTATTTTTAGGGAGAGGGGAGGGAGAAAGAGAGGGAGAGAAACATCAACTGGTTGCCTCTTGCTCATTCCCAACTACGGACCTGGCCCGCCACCTAGGCATGTGCCCTGACTGGGAATTGAACCAGCGACCTTTTGGTCTCTTGCCAACGCTTAATCCACTGAGCCACACCAGCCAGGGCAGAATTTTACCTTTTTAAGCACTTTGATTGTACTGTTCATCTTAACATCTGTCCTAGCCTCCCATGGTATTTGTCTCTTCTTTTTGAGGTCTAAACACTTGAATGCTATTGAGGGAGTCAGTGGGCTTTGAGCAGGAGCTTGATTCTGGCCATATTCCCAAATTCCTAGTCTCTGGAGGGGTTGGAATGTCTGGCTGTCGTAGGGCTTTCTCCTATATGTGGGGTCTGGAGGACTAAGGGACAGGTTTTATCACCTGTCTTTGGTTCAGATTTGCTTTCCTGCTGATGACCTCACTTTTCCCTCTACTAGAGCACACACTCAGGGGAGAGGCAAAGAGCCCTTTGCTCTGAGTGCCTCCATTTAGACTCCACCTTTGTTTACTCTGGGGCTGATAGCTCTGCTCCCTTCCAGCTTGCCTTCCCCTTGGTGAAATTGAAGTCCCCAAGGACACGGTATCTCCCAGGGTAGATACATTTGTGAACACAGTGAACCGGAGCAGTCCTTCACTCTCAGGGCTCAAGCCTAACTTCATTACTCATTTCCTTTGAGTTTTATCTGTGGCTTTTGTCTAAAAAGAGAAACCCCGGAGTAGCAGAACGCCAGATTTAGGTTAATTTCCCCTCTGTCCTTGGCCCTTATCTACCTCCTAGCACCAGTGCCATGTTGGTTTTGGTTTCTTGCCTTAAGGGGTGTGGTGTACAGGGGGAACTTCTTTAGTGTGGAGGATGGTAGTATTTAAACCAAACTCATTTCACGACTGAAGCTGTTGTCAGCCATCTTCTCTTGTGACTGAGCTGCTGCTGTTTCCCTCCCTTTCCTCTTGAGATCTTTGCGTCCTGGGCAGTGGAGAATTCTATTCTTACCTATAGGAAGGACCTCAGAGTGTATCCTCCAAGCTGGGCAGAGGTGGAGGCCTAAAAGATCAAAATCCCATCTGGCGTGTTACACCTAGGATGCTTAGAATAGCGGAAAACTTAATGTTTCCCGGGGCCATGTTTCCCATTTTGGTTTGCAGAAGTTAGGCCCATTCGGTCTCTTGACAGGACTTTGACAGGCATTTTGCATAGGTCTGGTTTGAAGGAAAAGTCAAGTGTCTTTCCTTTTCCCTTTAAACATAGTAACAGATCCTGATTCAGCAAAGCTTTTGTTTCATTTTAAAGAGAACTGATCCCTTGGGAGGAGGGGGGTGGGAGTGGGAGAACAGCTACTGCACCCCAAGGGGCTAGTGTGTCTCTGAAAGCTTGTGCTGGGATACCCATCCCATCTTGGGTTCTGCTTTTGACACAGGCTTGTTTAATGTGCGCATGCTCTCATCAGGGCACCAAAATGTGTTTTCTCCTCCTCCCTTTTCAGCCTTGAGAAGAATTCTATTGTCAATGCTGATTTGTGGGAGAAACTGCCAGAGCCAGCTTGTTGTCATGGAAATTTTGCACCCCCCACCCCCATAGCCTGTTATCTTCTTTTGGGTAACTAGTGGAGAGCACCGAGATACATGACTTTCCTCCAGATCTGGGTTTTGTCTTGTTTTTAGTCCTAGGCATGGGGCAGTGAGATGAATTATACCGGCCAAGCTTCATAGTTCTGGCCTGATGGGCTGGCCTGTTCTTGTGATCATGACTTTCTGGGTTTGTGGGGTGAAATGGGTGTTGTCCTAGGAGACATCTGCTTTCCTAGAAGAGACACAGCCAGAGGATACTTGTCTTTGTGGTAGTTTGAATTGTATATTTAGAGACACAAATGGTTTCTTAGTACATTCAGCTTCTGTAGACTTCTCAATTTTCTTTTCCTATTGGTGGTTATATATCCATCTTGCCCCTGCCTGGTCCCTTGAATCTCCCATGTTTGTATTTGGAAATTTTGTGTCACATAACCTGATTCTTAACAGGAGTCTTTTGGGCTATATCCTTCCCCATAGGGGCTAGTGGCCCAGATTATTTCTGTAGCTGCCCCCACCCCTGACTGCCAGGAGGAAATCAGGGTAATAGAATTCAGGCACAATCTGGGTTGTAGAAGAGAGATCGTGTTTACCAAGCACTTGGATAAGCATCTGAACTGGGTAGCGTGCAGGGCAGATTAAATTCTTCTATGGTTGTGGCAGTCGGCATACTTGCCACCAGTAAAGGTGTGGGGAAGGGAAAGGCAATCATAGGAGGGAGGCTTTTCTACCAGTAGAATTTACTTACCTGTGGCTGCCTCCTTTTCTTGTTTCTCATTCCTTTACCAAGGAGGAGGCATGAGGTTTCTTGGACTGTAGTCTATGTTTGATTACAGGGTGGAGGCCGGGGAGAGGATTGCCCTAAACTGTACTTGGAGGGCGAGGCCATGAGGCTAAGGGGACGACTGGTGGAACAGAAAGGAGTCAAGATTCAGAAATTGGAGACCTGGCGGTAGACATGGAGAAGACATTCTCTTGTCCCCCAGTTCTTTTTGAAATGTCATCAAAGCAGGTAATTTTAGTCAGAAGAAGCTCCTTGTTGTCAACTTTAAAAAGGTAGGGAGTAGTAGATATCCCAGTGGACCATTCTTTCGCTTTTTGATTTGGAAGGTTATTTTGGAAACATTATTCTCTTGGCTAGTCATCCTTCTGGTGGGTTAGGGTAGGGTAGTCAGAGGTTAACAACTTGAGTTAAGTGCAAATTAGTAGATAATCCAAGATTCCCTATTTGAGAAACCTTGCTTGTTTATCCCCCCTTTTGAGACACTTATAAGAAAGTCACTGAAGTATGAGAACACCTCTGAGCCAGAACTCAGACAGTAGGAACCCCTCACTTGCTACCGTTTCTGACACTCAGGATGATCAGGAATTTCAACTGAGTCCAGAAAGGGGAATACTGACACTGGGCCAGACAAGGAACTGAGTTTTAAAACACTCTTCCTATGTATATCCAGGAGTTCGTTGATGGAACAAGGCGGGAAATGCCGTGTGTGCGCGCGTGTGTGTATAAAATCACGTCTGCCAGATCTTAACATCTAAGAGCTGAGACAGGTTCTACCCTGACTCCCTTCATGGTAGTCAGCCGCAAACTTACTGTCATAGTTAGTTCTATCCTTTTCACCGTGCCTCCGCTTCCTTTTTCTATTCTTCTATTCAAATACAGGCTGAGGCTGAGGTGGCCTCCTTGAACCGTAGGATCCAGCTGGTTGAAGAGGAGCTGGACCGTGCTCAGGAGCGCCTGGCCACTGCCCTGCAAAAGCTGGAGGAAGCTGAGAAAGCTGCTGATGAAAGTGAGAGGTGTGTAGAGGGGATTGGTGAAGCGTGCATGTGTGCGTTTCAGCGGAAATTTCATAATGGCTGTAATCAAGATTTCCTTATAGATCTGCTTTTTAAAATAGTTAGCTACCTTGCAGGATCCTCATTCCTTCTGTTCTGCATATTCTCTGTACTTGAAGACAGAATAAGGGTTACAGGGACCCTGTAACCCTTTTGGAATTGGTGTTTCTTTATGAATTGATTCTTAAATGGGATCACTAGGATCACCTCCACTTACTGAATCATAAGCTTGTGTGTGAGATTAGTCCTTCTAAAGCAGTGGTTCTCAAAGTGGGATTCCAGACCAACAACACCAGGGAATTTAGTAGAATTCAGATTCTCAGCCCCTACCCTGATCTGTGAGTCAGAAACTGGAGGTGGAGCCCAGCAGTCAGTGTTATGATAAAATGTTGACCGCAGCTACACTGTTAGACACGTGGGAGTCAGGGATGGGGATCACTGGGGGCTTTTAAAATATCAGAATGCCTGGATCCCACCCCATTTCACTTAGAATCCATTGTGAGAGGGGCCTTGGCGTGGATGTTTTTAAAGTTCCTCCAATAATTTTAATGTGTGTTCAAGGTTGAGAAGCATAGTGCTTGAACCAAAGCACAACTCATCTTTGTTGAAAATGGCCACTTGGCTGCTTGCCATATGTGACTTAAACTAGAACAGAGGTATGTGATGCCTTGCATGGGATCAAACAGGCTTTTCATAATTCAAAAGGCCCTACTGGGAGTACATTAACATAGTGCGGCTGTGAAAATGAGCAAGACGGCCCGCTGTGTATGCTGTTACAGAGTAGTGTCCAAATTATAGAAAGTAAGGAAAACAAGTTGCAGAACAGTGAAGCATATGATTCCTTTAGGCATTGGGAAAGTGGGGATGAGGTTTTTGCACCTTATCTACGGAAAACACTTCAGGAACGATGGAGAAGTGACTACTTCTGATAAACAGGACTAGAAGTGGAAAGACTTAACTTTCACTTTATGCCCTTTACCACTTAACTAAGTTTTTTGCAAATGTGAATTATTTTTATAAAAGTTTAAAACAAAATGAACTTAGGTGGGGGTGTTATGGTAATTCTTTTTGAGTGGCAGAGAGGAATGGTCTTTTTTTTTTTTAACATTTTATTTATTTTTAGAGAGAGGGTAAGGGAAGGAGAAAGAGGGGGAGAGAAATATCAATCAGTTGCCACTTGCATGCTCCCAGCTGGGAGGACCTGGCTGACAACCCAGGTATATGCCCTGACCGGGAATTGAACCGGCAACCTTTGGGTCTGTGAGTTGACGCCCATCCAGCTGAGCCATACCAGTCAGGGCGAGGTGGTCGTTTATACGTGCAATTCTGGGTCCCTTGGAGTGGAGCTGATGACAAATTCCTGAGAGTGTCGGTGCCACATTTGTCCTTACTGTTTGTTTCTCACAGAGGTATGAAGGTTATTGAAAACCGAGCATTAAAAGATGAAGAAAAGATGGAACTCCAGGAAATCCAACTTAAAGAAGCGAAGCACATTGCAGAAGAGGCAGATAGGAAGTATGAAGAGGTAAGACACCTTTGTCCTCCCTCGTCAGTGACGTCGGCGCTCTGAAAAGAACCGTGAGAAAGGAAGTAGCTCTTCCTTTGCTGACCTGTACCTTGGTCTTCTCCCGTAGGTGGCTCGTAAGTTGGTGATTATTGAGGGAGATTTGGAACGCACAGAGGAACGAGCTGAGCTGGCAGAGTCGTGAGTATCTTGCTCCCCAAATCTTTACCCTACAGTCTCTCCCTTCCCCTTTGGCTTGGGCACTAATGTGAATAAGCTAGCATTCATTCAACCTTGTTAAACAGGGCCTAGAGAGTGGGGATTACCTGTAGTCCTTTTATAGGCCCTGTGAATGGCTTTGCACTTTTTTACTCTTGACTTTTCTTTCTTGCAGAGAGTGTTTATAAGTTGAGGGAAAATAAAGACTAATAAATGGTGAACCGTTAACTGGAAGGCCTTACTGGGTTTCTCCATCTGGGAGTGGGGGGCTGTTTCTCCTTGAGGCAGTGAAGTTGCTGCACTGACTTTAAGGTCTGTCTGCTTTTAGCACTTTGCCAATTTGCTGGGGAACTGTAGGGCAAGGGCAGGCATGAACGGCCACCCTGTTGGCACCTTCTGGGCCTTGTGTAACAAAGTGCTGGTGCATATGTATTTGTGCTTACCTTGCATTCCCCTCTCTTCAGACATGACATATCATGACCATTGTGGTGTGTTCTTCCCATTTTTTGGGGAAAAAAATTTTTTTTTCTGGTTTGCTGCTTGTTTTCTTGCTGTGTTCCCTTTTAACCTTTCTCCCTCCCCACAACCTGGCTTGTGCGATCCCCGTGACTATCACTAACAGCCGTTGCCGAGAGATGGATGAGCAGATCAGGCTGATGGACCAGACCCTGAAGTGTCTGAGTGCTGCTGAAGAAAAGGTACTAACCATTAAACCCACAGAGAGGTTACATGTGTGGTGTGGTTTTGTTTTTGTTTTGCAGCTGCCTCCCCTCCACTGGTTGACTTGTTGAGTGCTTTCTCATGTCTTCATGGACTGCTCCATTCTGTTCCACTTCTTGGCATCTTTCTCCTTTTCTTTCCTAGTTGCTTCACTGCTTCTCCACAGGGTCACTTCCTTCCCTTGGGCAATGTGGGGGACTCTTGGGTTGGGCGTCTGTTCCTGCCTCCACCCCAGGTAGAAGTTATGACTTGTTCCTGGCAGTGATTTCTCTCAAGAGTTTTCTTTATTGGTATCCAAACATTCTGAGTCCGAACCTGCTGAGGGTCCAGCTCCTGACGTGGTCTGTGGCAGAGGGAGGAGGGTTGATGCTTGCACAGATTATCTGGGACTTTCACTTTTCCCTGGTATGCCTTCCAGCTCTTTCTACATTTAGGTTCAATTCATGTCTGTGTGTCTCTCTCCCTTTTTTTTTTTTTATTCTTTTCTTCTTCCCCTTTCCTCTCCTGCGGTATGTAAAATATTCACAGTAAGTGTTCTGAGCTGGAGGAGGAGCTGAAGAATGTCACCAACAACCTCAAGTCTCTTGAGGCTCAGGCGGAGAAGGTAGGGGCTGGTTTGTGAAAGTGACAGGCTTTGGGGGCCTGGGCCCAGCCCTACCCTTTTTTGAAAAAATTTTACTTATTTATTTTTAGAGAAGGGGGAGGGAGGGAGAAAGGAGAGAAATACAATGTGTGGTTGCCTTTTGCGTGCCCCTTACTGGGGACCTGGTCCGCAACCCAGGCATGTGCCCTGAATGGGAATCAAACTGGTGACCCTTAAATTCACAGGCCAGCACTCAATCCACTGAGCCATAGCAGCCAGGTCCCAGCCCTACCCTTAATGAGAGACTGGAGAAACTCATTCCTTACATTATCTGCTGAGTAGTGTTCTCTTCCTACATACCCATACCTACCTTCTATCTGGATTCTGTGTTTAATGCTAATTCCTGTGCACTTTGATTGCTTTAGTTAAAATAACTTCATGGTCTCAGGTGCCTGGCAGTCGTGTTCTCAGACTGATACTGCTGTGCCAAATGGCAGTAGTCATAGGTCCTGTTAGGTTTTCTAGCAGACAGATGGGGGCAGCAGATAGTATCAGATTGAGACCTACTAAGCAATCAAAACATAAGACTTGTCTTTATCATCATGTGAGACTATTTCAGCTATGTGGCATAGGGTGTCATGGCACCTACTTGTTAAGTGGGTTGATCTGAATAAGATCAAAGCGTAAGTCCATTTAAAAAATAAGGGTAGCATGGCTCTGAGGACATTGATTAGTGAATTTTAAGAACCTGTTGTCCAGAAATGGGCCTTGCTCTTTCTTATGGACCAACCGTTCAGCACATTAAATCCCAAGAAGATATTCAATGTAAGAGTAAATGTGGGGCCGGGGAGGGTATTGTCTGTGTAATTTCTACTCTGAAATTTTTATTCTACTTATCTTACAGTACTCTCAAAAAGAAGACAAATATGAAGAAGAGATAAAGATTCTTACTGATAAACTCAAGGAGGTGAGCTGAGGGGAAGTACCCAAACATTTAGAAGTATATAAGGCATTAGGTAGACTGCCTGGCTTTGGTTCTGAAAGGTATAAAAGTAGGCAGTGAAGAGATATAGACATCCTTCTCTTACTTGCCTTGTTCATCTCTGATTCTGACTGGTTTCATATTTCCCCTAGGCAGAGACCCGTGCTGAGTTTGCTGAGAGATCGGTAGCCAAGCTGGAAAAGACAATTGATGACTTGGAAGGTATGGAGCCTGGGAGAGGGATTAAAATATGGAAACATAGAGGAAGACCTTGCCCACTGACCGTTATCCCCTTTCCTTGGACACCAAGGGGAGCCAGTACTGATTGGGCATGCGTCCTGTGCCCTGTCACAGCTAGCTGGAGTGGATCACACCCTGGAATAGAACTGGCATTCTACATTTAATCTTTTCCTTTAGTAAGACTTTACCTAACATTCCAGAATTTGCATTCTTTCCTTGGTTACTGATAATGGCTGCATTTATCACTAATTTCTTAAATCTTTAAATCTTTAGTTTCTAGATTGAAATGATAGCTATATTTTGGGAAGGCAACGAACGGGAACATATGTCTCTCCATGGCTTCTTTTGGCAATTCTGGTCACCACTCAAGTTGTGGGAGGCCTCTGCAAGAGAACTAGCTGTGGAATAACCATGTCTCAGAGCTGACTGATGCCAGGGGCTTGCTAAATACTTGCTGTCCCCACAATTTGGCAACCATGTCTGCTTTAACAAGGATAATAAATGTACTTTGCTCTGAGAACTGTGAAATATGCTCCTTTGGTTGACTCTGGGTAGCAGAATATTCTTTGGGAGAGTTTGAGGAGGCAGCCCATAGGGCAGAGGGGCCAAGAATACTGGTCATCCTTGGTAGCTAGAGAAGTGTCTGATATTCTTGTGTATTTACTCTGTTTTTAATTGTTGTTAAATTAAGCATTATCACTGCTAGAGATTGGGTTAACTGGATTGCAGTGGTAACCACCTAAGTGCCTTTAGTAATAGGAATTTCTATGACTATGTCCAGGTTCTCAACCCTGTTACAGTCCATTAGAGGTGTCAAGAAGTCCAGTTTGTCCTGGGGGACAGTGGATCTGAAAATGGCCAGTAATGACTGCTGGTATAGATGTGCTCTTAACTGTGGTGTTAGACCCACAGTCGCACTCTCCCTAATTTCTAATGATTCCCTCTCTTCATCTGCTTTTGATACCTTTCACTCTGTCCCCTCGTTCCTCCCTGTGGTTCCTGTGCCTGTCCAGATGAGCTCTATGCCCAGAAACTGAAGTACAAGGCCATTAGCGAGGAGCTGGACCACGCCCTCAATGACATGACCTCTATGTAACTATCTGACAGCAGATTGGGGCTGGGACCTTGGCTTGTGGGTGGGTGGGGCTGTGGACTATGCATAGTATGCTTTGGTTTTATTCTTTGGACACTAGACTCTCCACCTTTATCTTTAAAACATTGGTGCTGCTTACTTATTGGCGAAAGCTGGGAAGGCATTTAATCTTGGATCATCTTCATGTAATTTGTATTCATAGTGCCTTCACTAATACACTGATTTTACTGTTTCTCAAATCTGGTCTTCTCAGAGGGGATATTGCCGAAGGTTGAATCATGTCATACAACTAAGGAAATACGGCCTGGAGAACCATTGACTTGGGCCCTGGCATTACATAATAAAACACAGGCTTCCTGTGTGTATGCAATTTGTACCCTGATGCCAAAATTCAGAGGAAACACCCATAATTGGAAATAGTCAAATTTACCTACAAGTTGAAGATGATTCCCAAACTTTAGTCCCAGAGCAAGCCAGGTAGTAAAAAGCACCAAAAAGAGTTGTTGGGAACCTCACCTGTTTGCTGTGGATCCCTGATCTTGATGCTAATCTGCCTCTTTGTGTCTTTCCCACTAACCCTGAAAAGCAGCCAAGTGACTCAGGCTGTAGTGTCTGGCTCTCACATCATTCCTATTGCCGCCTCTTCCTTTTTCTCTGCTTCCTTTCTCCCAAATTGTTGTGTAGATTGATGCCAGTCCTTCTCACCTAGAGTCTCCTTTTTCACACAGATAACTTTCCACCGTTTCTGCTCTGTTCTGGATCTGCCCCCTCTCTGCGGGGAACCCAACACCCCACTCTCACTCTGGATTCCCTTTGGGTCAGCCTGACTCATACCCAAGGCATTAGGATGGGTAGGGGGCCACAAAGCAACTTATGTATTGTTCACCCCTACCCCAAATTAAAATGTTAAGCTGCTGGAAGCTTCATGCCACCCTGCATTTGGTCATTGACAAAGCTGCGGCTGTCCCTAAGAAGGAGCCTTGGGGTTGTGATATGGGGAATAGATATCATAGGCTCTCCCTCCTCTGACTTACATAATCAAAGCCACTTTTGTGTGTGTGTCTATTTCTTTCTTGACATTTAAACTCAGCTAATCTGAGTCTGTCAGAGTAGTGGGTGTGAAGAGGCACTGTAGTCTTACTCTTCAGGCTGAATAAGATGATCTAAATCACAGGTGGCAAACATGAGGCCTGTGAGCTGAATCCGGCCCTCCATCATGTTTTATCTGGCTCGGCACCTTGTTTCTACCCCGTGGCTGTGCCGAGCTCTTGCTTAGCTGTTAAGGAGTAGTTACATTTATACAGTCCTAAAATTACATTTGGCCCTTTGAAGGCAGCCTTGAGGCTGATGTGACCCCCAGTGAAAATGAGTTTGATACCCCTGGTCTAAATCCTTTATTGCCAGGGCCCTAAATCATGCCGTGTGAAATGTTCTATCCTCTATTCAGGTTCTCCTCCTTCGTTAGAGTAAGGGCAAGAAACCATTGAAATGCCTCCCAATACACATTTTCTACCCTTTACCAGTGGTTCAAATGGTTCATCCTTAGAACATCTGGTGGACCCAAATATATTACCACTAAAACTAACTAACTATTTTATCCCAAATCATAGAAAAACACATAATGGATAGAATTTTCAAGTTTTACATTTTCTTCCTGAAACCGTTCTTGGACATTTGAGGCTTACTACCATTAGCCTCCTGCTATATGCTAGTGGGCTATGAGACAAGTGAAAATTATTACTGGAAAAGCTAAAACAACCGCCTTGGCTGGGTGGCTCAGTTGGTTGGAGCATTGTCCTGATGCACCAAGGTTGTGGGTTCCATCCCCAGTCAGGGAGCACGCAAGGGTCAATCTATGGGTACATGAATGGGTGGAAAGTGGATCGGTTTCTCTCCCTCCCCATAGAATAAATGAAAATTTTTTTTCTAAAGAAAGAAAAACTGGAACCCAAGCATACCTATTTCAAATAATGTACATGGGTGGTAATGATTTATTATGTGCATTAGTATGATAAATTTATATTATGTAATTAGAGATCAGCACTTTGGAAACTCCTAACCAGGTACAGGCAAGTAGAGAGGTTTTCTCGGATCTAAAACTTCAGGTCTCACTGAATTTGGGGTTTTTTCCTATAGCATTTCTTCTTGCCACACGGCCTTTGAGATGAAGGTACAGATTCAGTTATTCCGCTGACACTTACTGGTATCTTCTAGGCACAGGGGTATTAAGGTGGGGACAGAAATAAGCAAACATGGAGACACCATTCCTACTCACAGGTTGTTTAGAATCTATAGGGGAGAAAACATACATAAAGCAAAAGATATGTTGTTAAGTGCCATGAATAATAAAGTGCTGTGGGAGGTAATACGGGGAGGAGAATGACTCCTGTGGGGGTATTTAACAAAGACTCAGGGAAGGAGGCATATAAGAGGTACTTAATAAAGAGTTAAAACTTGCCCCTCATTTTTATTGGGTTCTAAAAGATCGGATTTTTGATAAGCAAACTTTGAGGTATAGTGGACATTGAACATTTCAGTCAAAAAGAAGCAGAAGAACAAAGGCATAGAGATGGGAAGGACACAGTGTCTGTAAAGGTAGGCATGCAAGGGACACGTGTGTGCTGAAATCAAGCTGGGGGCTTCATCTTATTTTGTAAGTTGGGAAGTCACTGGAGATTTTGAACACGATATGTTCCGGTCTGTGTAGCATATGAGAAGAGTTAATTTGGCAGCTGAGTTAGGAATATATTGGGGGGGAAATATATATATATATATATTTTTTTTTTTTGAAAGCAAAGCAGACTATCAAAGTGACCCATTAAGACAGTGATTCTGAAATTTCACTTGGAGACTTGCCATATTCACTTGCTGCCTACATTATTATTTTCTTAAAAAATTTACTCTTGTTTTAGAATTTGTTTTATTCTTACTCTACACAATTCTAACTTGAAATCAAAGGTTTGATGTGTGCTAGTGTTTTTGCTAAGGCGCATTAAAGTAATAAAAATTCACAAATGCATGCTGCTTAACATCTCACCTACCACTAGCAGTGACTGTACACTTTGAGAAACACTGGGTTAGTTTATTGCAGTTTTCCCAGAGATGATAATCTGAACTAGAGTAATTGTGGTAAAGAGGTGGCAGTGAAGATGGGTATTTTGAAGGGCCTGGCTGCTAAATGTGAGCAGGAAAAGTCAAGGAGGACTGGTTTTAAGCATAGGAAAATGGTAATGGTAAAGGTGTAGGGAGGCCCTGTGGTACTAGTTTGGGGATGCAGGGAAGGACGAGAAGAATATATGTCTGAAAAACTGGCCAGGCGAAATATTCCTAGGGCTTGTAGGGGAGGGGTTCATGTAAGATTTGGGAATTTACAAAGGTGACAAGACAGTTTAGGCCATGGAAGTACATTATAACCCTAAAAGATAATTGTAAATGTAAAAAGAAGAATTAAGCAAAGAGGAAAATCTAGAGGAGGAAGCCAAATAAAATTGGTTGAGGGGACCGACAGAATGAGTAGCTTTGATACTTGATGAAGTTCAGGGCTGGGTGATTCCAGTGATTCTCAACTTTGACAGGTTAAGAAGGAAGATAATGAAGTAAGATGTTGTCATTGATACTTCATTAATTTGAAGGGTACATTTTGAGCCTTAAGAACAAGGAGCCCGATTTCAAGGAGCCAAAGAGTGAGTTGGTGGAAAGTAGAGTAGATACTGGTTACATATGGATGTTGAGCATTCAAAATGCAGCTAATATTACTCAGGGGCTAAATTTCTAATTTTATTACTTTTAGTTCACCTAAATTTTATAAGCCACATATGGCTAATGGCTACTACATTGGACAGTACAACCCTAGATGTTTTAGTATTTGGGCAGGAGTCGACTTTGTCATGCAGAAAGGCTCCTTAGAAAGGAAAGAAGAGAGAATGGGGAGGAGATAAGGAGAAAAGTGAAGTGTTATTCTTCTGATAGCTCCCATCTTTCCCCACTTCTGGTGTAAGCAAGCATAGAGATCTGCAAGCCAGGGAAGCTGAGTAAAATTTAAAATACTTTGTCATGTTAAATGCACTCATTTAATACTCTGTATCCTGTGATACCTAAGCCTAGCCAGCTATGGGAAGGGGGTCAGGCATCATTGGCAATCTCCGAGTAAAGTGTTTGACCTCTTAACTTTTTCCTCTTTCCTTAATTTGCAAGAAAGAACCACAGTCTGATAATGTGTTTTCTTCACTTCCTCATTATCACTGTTGGAATGAGGAACAAAATGTGGCCAAACCCCAAGTTACCTGTTGGGTGGAACTGACCTGTTACTTCACCAAAGCCTTACCTTAGCCCCACCCAATCTCTTCCTTTCATGTGGTATTTAAATACTCCCCAGCCTTAACATAGGGGGAGGGGAATTTAAAAAAATAACCAAAGCAAAATTTGTTTTCACTTTCTTTGAACTTTGAGGCTTTCAAGCTGATACAGTTCCCTTTACTCTGAGCCTCTCACCCCTTTTATAGAATGAAATTGACCTAATTCCGATGATGAAGCCTAAGGATGTCCAGCATTCATGAGATTGTTCCCTAATTAATTAGGCACAGCTAAAATGAACATCAGACCAAATGGGTTCCATGGATTGCCTTTTTTGGTTTGTTTTATTTTTCTGTTACCAGAGAGCCAAGAACTTTAATGAGCTGGTATCTGATCCTGAATTTTTGGTCACTAGAGAGATAGTAGAGTTAGAAACTTAGTAAGTTCGGTGAGAGAACAACCACATTTACCTTTCTGGCCTCATGCAAAATTTAGGGAACTGTGCATTCTGAAAATGAGTCAGGCAATAAAATGCTCCCACTTCTTTGTCTCTCTGTTTCTCCTTTAAATGGATTGAAACCCTCATTGCCCAGACTATTTTGAGGGATAAGATTCTGATTACACCTTCTTTCCAAGACAGGAGTGGTGGTAACACTAACTTGGATACAGATGCTACAGAGGAGTTAGGCTGCACATGGAATCTATATGTAAGGGGTGTCCCCATGAATAAGACATACAACTCCAGGCCTCATGGAGCTTGTAGACTATATAATGTTTCTCAAAGGTGAACTTTTGTTATCATGACAATTAAACCCTGCCTCCACACATTTTCAAATTTCCCTTTGTGGGAAGAGGAGTGGCAGTGTCACTTATATTGAGAACCACAGGTTTAAAGGGCAGTTTAATTTTAACAGTTCACTTTTAATTCCTGCCCCTTTATAAAGCTATTATCTTTGGGTATTCCCTTCTAGGATCTTTTTATACATACATACATTCTGTTTTGGTAGTGTATATAGGGTGGAAACTGTTATTGGGACCATACTGGCCTTAGCTTCCAGGTGGAGCTGGGGAAACCTCAGCCACGAAGGGAAGGTGCCTGAGCAATGCCTATAGTCAGCCCACATTCCAGTTGATTTTATGGCAGAAAAGTTGTGGGGGTTTTTTTCATATTGAGACCTTGAGATAATTTTGAAATAGTCTATAAAACATAGGAAGAAATGTGTTTGTGAACTTTGAAGACTGATACTAGTAGATTAGGAAAGAATTTAGCCTTCCTGTCCTCAAATTTCTGTTACCCCTCTGCTGGTCAGATGCATTTGGATTCTTTGTAACCTCTCTTGAAGGTGTGCTCCAAGTAGAAAATCCAGACAAAGCCAGGGGACTTGAGCACTTTAAAAAGTTACGTGCATTTGTGAATGCTTTGGTTATAAGAAACAGCACAACAGTAGCCAAAATAAATGTGGGATTATTTTTATTGCATAATTAAAGTCTAGACTTAAGCAGCTGTACCCTGATATAGCTGGGCTTTCTGTGATTCTTTCATTCTTTTAAGGTTGAAATATGTAGTTCTAGTCATCACTTCCGTGTTCAAAGGCAAGAAGGAAGGCTATAAATTTCCCAGAAACTCCCAGCAGGTTATCCCCTACATCTCATTGGCCAGAATTGGATCACATGATCTCCCTTAGCTGCAAAGGAGGTTGAAAAAACAGAATTGGATAGTCTTGATTGGCTTGTACCAGCAATTCACCTTCCCTGAGGCTGGGTACACTGTTAACCGCAGGGGAGGTTGGACCCTGACCAATGTGGCTCGATTCCCGGTCAGGGCATGTGCCTGGGTTGCGGATTTGGTTCTAGGTTGGGGTGTGTACGAGAGGCAATGTTTCTTTCTCACATGGATGTTTCTCTCCCTCTCTCCTCTCTAAAAAAAAATTAAAGAAATTGTAAGTAAAGGGAAAGATGGGTTTTGATTGAATTAACCACAGTGTGGTGGGTGGTCTATTCCAACATCCACAAGAAGCATGAGAAAGTGTAGGATTGAGTTGGTATAAGGATATTTGTCCCAATCTACCACTCATAATGCTGTATTAAATGGTTTTACAGAAAAAAATGACCAACTGTTCACTGCGGTCCTTTCAGACCCCTAATGATTACAAATGTATTTCTTCAACTGTATTCTTTTCTTTGCCCTGTTTCACTTGTCTCTGTTCCTCAACCCAGGGAATAAATACTGTGAAGGAGATGTTTTTTGTCCCTCAAAATGTTATCCTTCCAACTTCTCGGTCTGAATTTTTTATTTTATTCCTCGGTTGGTCTTTCCTTCAACTGACTAACGATCTCAGTTGCCCTCTGTCTGAATTCTGCTTGCACCCATTCTGCCTTACAGATGCTTGTTATGTATGCCAACTAGTTGAAAGTCTCCAGTTTATGTCTGGTACTCTACTAACCTCCCCTTTTTCTCTTTCTCCTCCTCTTTCTCCTTTCCTCTTGTTTTCTCTCCTTCCCCGTTGCTGCTGCAGAGCGTCTCTACAGCCAACTTGAGCGAAACCGCCTGCTTTCTAATGAGCTGAAGCTAACGCTGCATGATCTGTGTGACTGATGGCAGGGCTCCCTGATGCCCATTAAACTGAGCTTATTGCTCACACCACTGACCTGGACCCCAGCAAAAAAGCTGATTGTCTTTTTAAAAGTTACTAAATTGCCCTACACAAATTGCTTTTTTCATTGGGCAGTTAGAATATTGTTGACTTCCTAAGAGTACTGTGGGTGATAAAAGGGAGGGGCCTGAGGGACTGTAGTGAATTTTCTGTTCTACACCCTTATTTGCTGCTCCTTCACTTGTGTACTGAATGTAGGATGTGTTCCCTTGCATGGATGTTTTCTAACAATAAAAGGAATGACTTGACAAGGTGTTGTAACTGCTTCATCTGAAGGCCCAGTAATGGGCCCTTCTGATGGTTCAAAAAAGGGAAGGGAAGGAAAAGGGTGTGGAGTATTAATGGATTTGTGTGCCCGTCATCTTCTCTGAATTGAAGATTTGAGTACTTTCCTACCTCCCTAGAGCAGTCACAGAGGTTTGCTTTCTGGGCAGATAAGATTTTCTTGGATGTGTAGCTGCCGGTTTTCTTACTGGCATTTCCCTCTTGCTTTTTCCTGATTTTGTGTTTAAGTAACTGTGTCACAGAGTAGTTCTGGGCAAAAACCTGGCAATAATGTCAAGGTTTTGCTTACATGTGTATGTTTGGTATTCTTGGCTTTGTTTTCTTTAGAAATTATTTAAATTAAATGAACTAAACTTAGTTTTGGGGGGGGTCTTTTATTTATCCCATCAATTACTCCTTTCCTCTCTACCTTTTGGGGAAAGCTTATAGTACGTGAAACTCCCCCTGTATTCTTTGCAAGTTGAGACCCTGATGTTTTTACTTGTAGAAATGTACCCATCCTTATTCTCAATGGTTTAAACCCCAGTGAGCCAATTCAAGTAGGTACTGTTCTCTGGGCAAAGCCTAAAGGAGTGGATGGTTGATGTTTAAGGCTGCATCCTCTGAAAGCTGTAAGGATTGGTTGGGTGTGGGAGGGAAAGGACTGATAAGGTTCCCTACTCCGCCTGAAATACAGCAGCATCTGCAACTTCAGTAGGTTAAGCCTAAGGCCCTGCAAAATGGAGTGATGCAATAGTTCACTTCTGTGGCTGAGAAGGCAGCTGCTTTTAGTCCAGCTTCCCTGCAACAGGAGCAATTCTCAGAGTGGGTGGACCTTGAAATGTACTTCTGATTTTGTAATGTCTCTCCTTTACCCCCATTAGATAAACTGAAGTGCACGAAAGAGGAACACCTCTGTACACAACGGATGCTGGACCAGACTCTGCTTGACCTGAATGAGATGTAGAGCACCCTAGTCCTGTCCTGCCGACGTTCCTCCTTCTGACCCCGACTCCACCTGAGGCCAGCCTGCCAGAAGCTGACCTTTAAACTGAGGGCTGATCTTTAACTGGAAGGCTGCTTTCTCCTTTCGCTTCCCCCCATCCCCACCCCCACTCAGTGTCTTTCGCCAAATTGTCTCTGCCTCTTCCAGAGATTCTGGTTGGGCTAGAGGCTGAGCACCTTTGGGAACAACATTTAAGGGAATGGGAGCACAATGCAAAGTGTCTTTAAAAGCATGTTGTGATGTGCACATTTTGTATTACCTTTTTTGTTGTAGCAACCATTTGTAAAACATTCCAAATAATTCCACAGTTTTCAAGCAGCGATTTTAATCCCTTTCTCACTTTTAAAAGATAATTTTTCATCTTCATTTATATTGCCCTCTCCATAGAGGAGGAAAAGAGGGAAGGGCCTGCCTTATTGAGAGCCAAACAGAGCCCAGAGAAAGACTCCACTATGGGGGGGTCATTGCTTTGTGCAGAGTACCAGCCAAACTGGAAAGGTAATTCCAGGAGAAGTTAGCCAAAAAAAAAAAAAAAAAGTTCAGGTTTCAGCTTTAAGGTATTTTTGGGCAATTTTTTTTTTAAATCAGAAGTGACCAAATTAAAATGGTGATACCTATCTGAGACCAAATCCTTGTCCCATCTTTACCCCCTTCTCAGTGGTTCACAAAATGGATCATGTTGAAGTGACCAGTTATTTGCCTCCTTGAAGAAAGAAAATTATGTTTTTGCCAATGATTTAGCCATATGAAATCATCTCATCACCCTTTTCTGGGTCTGAAGCTGCTGTGTCTAAAAGTGCCATCTCATCGTGCTTCGCATCAGTTAGTGCTGGAGAAATCTTGAATAGTTTATGTACAAAACTTTTTAAATTTTATATTATTTTGAAACTTTGCTTCTTTGGGGTTGGGGCGCACTGGCCACCCCATCTGGCTGTGAAAGCTCTGACTGGCAGTGTGCTGATCTTTAAGTTTCTTTTCTTACCCAGTACCCCTTATTGGTGAGGTTTCTGTGAGGTCTGTTAGGTTTGCATCCTGCAGCTTCCTGGCTTAAAGTGTCCTCTCCTTTGGTATGGTCTCTTTGGGGGCGGATTGAGAGAAAGAGAAACCAATAGTGCAACTATTTTGATACTGAAAATTGACAAATGTCTTTTTAAAATAAAGAACCAGTCCCTCCAACCCTCACACCTACTTGACTTTTATTTAACTAATCCAAGTGTACTTCTTCCACAGGAACTGAGGTTTCGGTTAAAAATCAGAACTTTGTGGGTGGCAGCAACAGGATTTCAGAGTGTATGCTTTGATAGCAGACCAAAACTGGGTTCGAAACTCAGCCCTGAGATTCCCAGTTGTATGTCCTGATATAAATCGTTGAGTTTCATCATCTAAAATAAAGATAATGTATATTGTGTAAATGTGAAGATTTGAAATAACCATGTGCCAGACCTTTTGTAGGTTACTTAATTTAACACTGCATCTTCAGGGTAAGGAATACATTTTTCCTTTACAAAGCTTATTAGTTCTTATAAACCATGGAATTATTAGGCTCTGTGCTGCTTAAACAACTTTAATATATGACACTGATCACATACTCCTTTATATGTGTGGTTTTAGTAAATTGCCCTGAGACAGCCTTTGAGCTGATATTCTGATGGATATTTGGAGGAAACAGGTTGATTTGACAAGTACTCTCAGTATTGCTTAGAGACGTGCTGTGTGGGTGGATGACTTTGAAAGTTGCTTTTGAGACACCAGTGCCTGGCATTTCCTGCACCGTGGCCGTGAGCTGGACGTGAATCTGACATCCTAGTAAAAACGACAGCTTCCTTGACGATCAGCTAGGTGTTTGTACCCAAGACTGGAAAATTTTTCTATTAATAGGCACAGACCAATGCTGAATAGAAATTACTGCCAAAAAGAAAAAAGGTGGGTGGAGCTAGGTGCCAAATAATAAGATAGGCAACAAGTTCAAGTGGGAGCAAAGATTTAGATATGCCATCCAATATTTAAGTGGGCACCCTGGATTGTGCCTAACGTTTCCATAATACCGGCTTGCTGGAACGTTTTGTAAAGGGAATCCCACAATTCCCAGCCAGAAGGAGTTCCCACCTCCTGCTGACGTTTCGCGTGAGGATTGGCTGGTGGAGCAGGGCGTGGCTGTAGTTGAGCGGGGAACCTGAACGCAGCAGTCGCCATGACTAGCTCTGGGGCACCAGCATCCCGAGACTTCGGACTGTTTTTCTGCTTGCCTTTACACCGCCTCCTGCTGGTGCTTCTGATTTTGCTTGTGACCCTGGCCCACAAGCTTAATGTGCCACAGGTGTTGCTACCCTTCAGCCAGCAGCCAGGCCGCGTGCCCTTTCTGCTGGAGGCACAGCGGGGCTGCTACACTTGGTGAGGGTGGGGATCCCAATGGTATGCATCCCACACCATTTAGTAAGGATGGGAGGTTCACCCAGTGGAAGACCGCACGGGAATGTGTGCTCATTTGGTGACTTTTCTGTAGGGAGGAGGGTGGAGTGTTGGATTGAGTGGCCAGATTTTCCACATGTGGCCTAATCTCGTATACAAGATCTTCAGGTCATGTGTGGGGCCTTATATGAGAAATGTCCAGGATGTGACACTGGCCTGTTCTCTGCGTGTGTGTGTGTTGGGAGTGTGTTTGGGAGAGGTGGTCATTGTAGGAGCAGCTATCAGAGCACAGCCCAGGGAAGCCCTCTGTGGGTAGCCTCAGGTATGGAGGCTATCCAATGTGGGGGGAACTTGCAAAGTAAATAACTCGAGTGAGGAGTTCCCAAGGCCAGAAGAAATTTATTTAGGAGCAGAGAGGCTTGGGGTATGAGGGTCCCCACTAACTAAATAAGGTGGGGTTTTCGGTGTGAAGGCATCTCAAAACAACAATGTATCGTGCCCTTAACTAAGCACTTTGCGTGTTTTCAGTCAAGTAAGTACTATTGCTTCCATTCTACAGATAAGGGAACTGAGGCCCAGAGACCATGAAGTATAAATTTCTTGTAATATGAAAAGATTTATTTTGGGTGAAGAAGAGATCTGTTAGATATGTTTCCCCCTTAAATGAGAGTATCCTCTTGAACTGTGAGGACAAGAGGTACTCAACTCTGCGGAGATGACTTCCTGACTGAGGATGGAAAGACATGATTTTCTTGTGTGGGAGGACCCAACCATAGGTTGTGTGGTTACCTAAGGTGTGAGGGAGCCTGACTGAAGTGGGCTCCAAGGTATCAGAGGGTTCATCTTAAAAAGAGTAGATTTCCCTTTATCAACTCCTAAGAGAAGCCCTAAGTTTTGTTCAAAGTGTAAGAAGTTCATCTCCCGTTTTTTAAAGGAATTATAGGGGAGGTATAATAGTAAGATGACCCAGTGTGATGTATTTCTTCACTGAGAGGATGATGCAAGGAATCTTTCCAGCATTGAAAGGCATTCTATCCATCCAAAAATAATGATTTTGTTTTGAGGTGGACTCATACCTTATCATTTTGGCAACTTTTCCATCTTAGATATCAGTAGCCCAGTTTCTAGGATTTAAAGAAACTCATTTCCTCAGAGTATAAGAAAGCTACTTCTCTCATTACTGGAAACATCAATCCTATTTTTGCATACCAAGGGAAGAATGTTGCTATCTAATTTTAAATATTGAGGAAGAAATGCATCTTTGCCCATGGGATCATTGGGAAAATGTTCTGATCAGTCTCTCCCACTTACCATTGTTTCCTAATATTTCTGTTTTGAAGAGTGTCATTTAAATACACATGGTAGTATGTAATATGGACAAACTAAAGGAATCTGTGTTCCATCAAAAGTAAATTTTAACCCACTTATTCTTATTTCATACTCTTAAGTACTTTATTCTGACAGGCATTCTACCCATCATGATGCAGTAACTGTTGAGCCTTTATATGAAAACAGTACCTTATGTTCCCAAAAAGCTGTACTCACTGCTGAATCTACCCAACCTATACGCCTAAGCAGTATTATTCTTGCTCGAGAGATAGGTATGTTGAGAGCAACACACTAAGTAACAGTAGAATAATTGTGGCATCCTATTCTGTGACCCTTCCTTCCTCCCTCCCTCCCTCCCTTCCTTTTCTTATTAATTCAGCACCTGGCATGGGGCTTGATACAAAGTAGAAACTCTAGTTGTTTGAATTGATGAAGAGGGGAAGGAATTGATTAGCAGAATTAGCTTAGGTGTTAAGGTCTGAAATTGGTTTTGAATGAGGCAAGAGGCAGTAGTGTAAAGACTAGTACTTCCCAAAATGTGTTCTTTGAACCAATATCATTAACATCACCCTGGAGCTCATTAGAAATGCAAATTCTTAAGCCCCCTGTCAGTTCTGCTCTATTGGAATCTCTGGTGTGGGCCCAAAACAAGCTTTCTGGGAGATTCTCATATATACTAAAATTTGGGAAGTACTGCACTAGACCAGAGCAGCTCAAGAAATGCTGTTTATATCCAGAATCAGAGTAGGGCTCTTTGTGTCCCTGAATTTGACACTTCATTGCCATATTGATAAGCCAGAAATATCTGCATGGCTTTTAAATATTTTGATAAATGACTATGCTATATTATTAAAGAGAAGTTCAGGATGTTTGTTGTATCATATTTCATATAATTGAGGATGCCATCTGTTGTAAAGCTATTTTTTAAAAAAATATTTTTTATTTATTTTTAGAGAGAGGGAAAAAGAGGGAGAGAAACATCAATGTGTGGTTGCCTCTCGTGTGCACCCCCTACTGGGGACCTGGCCCACAACCCAGGCATGTGCCCCAACTGGGAATTGAATTTGCAACCCTTTGGTTCATAAGCCAGCACCCAATCCACTGAGCCACACCAGCCAGGGCTATAAAGCTATTTTTAATGTACTCTAAGAAAGAAAAATACTGACAAACTATGCTTTTCTTCATTTAGAATTTATACTTTATACCTACTGAAGAACTCTGATTTAATTAAATGGCTTCTTTTCTTTCCTTTTCTTTTCTTCATTTCATTTCATTTCATTTCATTTTTTTCTTAGAGGGAAAGGGAGGGAGAAAGAGAAACATCGATTGGTTGCCTCTCACACTTGACCTGACTGAGGAGAGAACTGGCAACCCAGGTCTGTTCCCTGACTGGGAATCCAACCAGTGACCTTTCCCTTTGTGGGACTACACCCAACCAACTGAGCCACACTAGCTGGTTATTTTTATTATATATCATTCTCATGCCTAATAAAAAGGAAAGTATAAATAAAATGAACTGGTTAGATACTCCTAAAGTCATCTTAACATTTCTGCCTCGTCTGAATCACTTTTTGACTGGGAGTCAACATCTGTGTTTATTCCCACAACTTTTTCCTCTGTGCCACCAAGACTGTTCATGATAAGTTCTGAACCCTTAAGTTGGCTTTGCAATTACAGAGAACTGGTGAGTTTTTGTCTTCAGCGTTGGGAAGGCTCCTAGTACATGAGCCACCACCTTTCCTTACCATTTGGTTCCTAGGGGATAGAAAAGTGTCCACTATTGTCCCCCGGATTTTCTTCCAACAACTAATTCCCGTTCTACAAGTTTTGGCGCTGGCCTTTTTAATGTTCAGTGACAGCTATGTCATGACGACTGCCTGGCTGATGAAAATTATAAGATGTCATCAGTTGTAAGATAAAATTCCAATTTCAGAGATAGTAAAATGTCAAAAAGTAAGACACCCATGGCTTAGAATCAATGAAATATTGCATGATATTCTCAAGGATGAGACTCTGAGGATCATATCATGCAGAACATCTGCAATGGATAGAGGAGAATACCAGGATCAGAAAAGGAGCATTGCTTTGGTCACATGTGTTATTTTGTTAAATATATTTTATTGACTATGCTATTATAGTTGTCCCATTTCCCCCCCTTCATTCCCCTCCACCCTGAACACACTCTCCCACCCACATCCCCACCTTTAGTTCATGCCCATGTGTCATAAGTTCTTTAGCTTCTACATTTCCCCTACTATTCTTGCCCTCCACCTGTCTATTTTCTAGCTACCATCCATGCTGCTTATTCTCTGTACCTTTTCCCCCCTCTCCTCCGCCCACTCCCCTGTTGCTAACCCTCC
>CM052551.1:17081350-17096193 GCA_028533065.1 Trachops cirrhosus | reverse complement strand
TTCAAATAAGTTTTCCACTTGTTGTTTTTCCTCTTCTCCTTCTGGTACCCCTATAATTCGGATGTTGGAATGTTTCAAGATATCCTGGAGGTTCCTAAGCCTCTCCTCATTTTTTTGAATTCTTATTTCTTCATTCTTTTTTGATTGTTTGTTTTTGTCTTCCTTCTGGTCCACTCCATTGATGTGAGACCCATCTTTCATTCCATCACTATTGGTTCCCTGTGCATTTTTCTTCATTTCACTTATTGTAGCCTTCATTTTTTCATCTAGTTTGCAACCAAGATCAACCAGTTCTGTGAGTATCCTGATCACCAGTGCTTTGAACTGTGCATCTGATAGGTTGGCTATCTCTTGGTCACTTAAAAGGATGGGTTCTGGAGCTTTCAGTTGATCTTCTGTTTGAGCCATCTCTTTGTTTTTTGTTGTTTTTTTGTCATGTCGCGCCTGTTACATATGAGGGGCGGAGCCTTAGGTGTTCACCAGGATGGGATACTCCAGTTGCTGGGTTGTGATGCTGTATGTGGGGCCGGGGTCCAAGAAGGAACAATGGTGCTTGCTCCGCTCTTCTTAGGACCTCAGTCCTTTCAGCCGCTTCCCCCAAGCCAACTGGGCCCCTCTGGTGCCAATTCCCATGTGGGTGGGCCTGTGCACCCCATGGGACCTTCCTTTTCAATCAGTGCCCCAAGGCCAAATTTCCCAGTGCTGGGACCCTGAATTGTGCACAGTGCCTTGCTTCACAATGACCGCCTCGCTGGGTCTGCTGGTTGCCACCCCCCTGCTGGGGCCCGCCAGCTGCTGCTTATGCGCCCAGGGTCTGCCCGCTGTGGTGTTGCATGCTGCTTCAGTTGCCTTGCGCGTCCCGGTTACCTTAGAGTGTCTGGTCCCAAGGCTCTCTGCTCTCTGCTCCGCCCCTCCTACTGGTCTGGATGAACGTTTCTAATTTAACTCCTTGGGTGTCCGACTTCCATACAGTTTAATTTTCTGTCAGTTCTGGTTGTTATTCTGTGTCTAAATTGTTGTTTCCCTATCTTGGTTGTGTGAGGAGGCACAGTGCGTCTACCTATGCCTCCATCTTGGCTGGAAGTCACATGTGCTATTTTTAATGCAGTTACTCTTGACTATATGAATTCTTTCTAATATCAAACAATTCATTCACACAATTGCTAGGAAAAATGTCAAATCAGGCTCTTTGCCTAATTTTATCTGACTTGTAAATATTCCAAAGTTAAGTATCTTTTAAATCAACTTTCCCAAAATTAATATTTTGCTTTTAATACACTTGTGTACATAGATGATGGAGCCTCCCAATGATCAATGTCAGTGTCAGTGTCCTACCAGGTGTACCTTCACCTGAGTGGGAACTGGCACACCGAAAGGGGAGGGGTTGGGGTAGAGAGGGATGGAACATTTTGAAAGGGAAGTGCATGCCTGAAAGAAGTTGTCCATTCATCTGGCAAATATTTATTGAATTGCCTATTAATTATAAGGCATCTGTAAAGGTAAAAAGATTGAAGCACTACATTGGTATTTAGGTGCTTAGAATTTTCTTTACCTTTTTGGTGATATTGTAGCAAAGAAAATTAGTGCCTATGACAGATATGATGGATAGAGGTGAGAGACTTGAGGTGGGCATACTCAATTTGCTAAGAGTGATAGATCTTTTCATTTTGGGGGGGGTTGTTTTGATTAGGCATTACCTTCATTTGGTAAAACCTTCAAAGAATATAAAAGATTACATAGTGAAAAGTCAATTTTTCTCTAATTTCATTTCTAAGAGGTACCCACTTCTCTGTATTCTTTCAGACATAGTCCATAAATATATTAATATGCCTTTTGTAGTAGGAAATCTGGACCTTTGACCTTAGATTCAGGATAGTAGAGGAGTTTGGAGATAACTTTAGGAGAAAAAACTCACATTTAGGATGAAAAAAGAGTTTGGACAACTGCAGGATTTCATTGAGCTGAAATGGGGTGATCAGTACTTTTTGCACTGTGCTCAGCATGTGGTTGATGTTTAATAAGTACTTATTGATTGATTGGTTGCTGCAGTGGGTTCTAATATTATCACCATGAGTTGAATGGAAGCTAGGATAAATGAGAATCAGGGCAGCACGGAATATTTGTCATTTCTGCTCCCTCTTTTTTTGCCTCTGGCTCTGAATTTCTTTGGTTCTCATCCCAAGTTCATTATCTGTTTTTTTCTCCTTCCTTATTTATCTTCCTGGATTAACTCTCCTCTCTATCTCATTCCTTTTTCTTTCGTTATCACCTCACTTCCATATGGACCTGAAGTAATATGGATATGTAAATAAGAATATTCATTATATTATTTTATATTATTTAATAAATGTTTCTTTAAAAGCAGTTAAATCAGATGTTTCATAGTTCTCCTAATCACTCTCAATTTACTTGTAATTATCCAAGATAATTTTTTTCTTTTCTTTTTTAAAGATTTTATTTATTTACTTTCAGAGAGAGGGGAAAGGAGGAACTAAGAGAGGGAGAGAAATATTAATGTGTGGTTACTCCCCATTTGGGGAAATGGGGACCCGGCCCTCAACCCAGGCATGTGCCCTGACTGGGACTTGAACTGGCAACCCTTTGGTTCACAGGCCAGCACTCAGTCCACTGTGCCACACCAGCCAGGGCATGCAAGGTAATTTTTTTCTTTATGATCAGTGGCCCTGTATTGAAAAGCTTTCTGCTATTGAAGTAGTCAGGTAAGCAGGCATTATTGCACAGAGCTTTTCATAGTTTATGTGAGGTCACAGCTGCTTCCATTTTGTCACTTCCCTGCACATTTCTCCACAGAAGAAAGGGATTTAATTCCCCATTTAATTAGTGCTAGATTCTCCAGTGCCTAGTTATATTACCTAAGCTCACCCTTTCTTCCTTTGTCATCCTTGGAATACTTCTTTAATGGTATATTCTACCAGCAGATCCTGTGAGATTTCTTCTCTTGGTTCTTGTCCATAAGGCATATATTTCGATCTTCAATTATTTTAACTTCAGGTTCTGTTCTTCAGATAAATATTAATTAAGTAGAATATCAATTTAAAATATTAAACATTTTATTTTAAAATCATTCTAGACTTACAGAAAAGACACAGATAGAACAAGAGTTCCCATATACCCTTCACCCAGTTTCCCCTAATGATCCACTAATGTCCCTTCTCCCGCTCTAGGAGTCGATCCAAGACACCACATTACTGAAGTAAGTTGTCACGTTTCCTTTGTCTCCTCTGATCTGTGACAGTTTCCCAGTCTTTGTCTTCATGACCTTAACATTTAATGTCTCTCAGTTTGGGTTTGTCTGGTACCTTCTCATGATTAGACTGGGTTATAGATTTTTAGGAAGAAAACCACAGAAGTGAAGAGCCCTTCTCATTGCATTATATCAGGGGATACATGATATCGACAGATTTATTACTAGTGATCAGTTGCTTAAGGTTGTGTCTCTCAGGTTTCTCCACTGTAAAATTACCACTTTTCTCTTTCCGTATGCTATTCATTAAAAAAAATTCTCCAAGGGCCCTGACTAGTGTGGCTCAGTGGGTTGGGCTTCATCCTGCAAAGCTTCAATGGAAGGGTTGCTGATTCCCAGTCAGGGCACATGCCTGGGCTGCAGGCCACGTCCCCAGTTGGGGCTTGTGAGAGGCAACCGATCAATGTCTCTCACACGCTGATGTTTCTCCTTCCCTTCCCCTCTCTCTAAAAATAAATAAAATAAATAAAATCTTTTTTTTTTTAATTACCACGAAGTTCAGCCCATATTCAAAGGAAGTGAAATTAAGCTTCAGCTCCTGGAGTGAGAAATGGCAAAGGATTTGTGGACATATATTAAAACTACCACAGGGGTTAAAAAATACATATTTGCGAAAGACACTTTGATATATCCTGTGTCTTTTTAAAGTTTCACCCACCAAGTTTAGCATTTATCCTGCATCTTGCCTGTAGCAATTATTACTATGGTGTTTAAAGGTGATTTTCCATTTCCCTCATTCTTACTACACTTATTAATGACATTCTTCTGTAAGAAAGATGAATTTCAAATAACTTCTTGGTTATTTATCCATTCATTATACAAGTATAGACTTGTGGGCATTTGTTTTATTTATTTTTTTAAAGATTTTACTTATTTACTTTTTTAGAGAGAGGGGAAGGGAGGGAGAAAGCTAGGGAGAGAAACATCAATGTATGAGAGATACATGGTTGCCTCTCACACACCCCTAACTGTGGACCTGGCTGGAAAGCCAGGCAATGTACCCTAACTGGGAATCTAACCATGAGCTTTTGGTTCACAGGCCAGTGCTTAATTCACTGAGCCACAACAGCCAGGGCTTATTTTTTGTTTATAATTCCATACTATCATAATATATTTTGTTACTCCAGTTTTCCTAGTTTTGGCTATTGGGAGCTCTTTCAGGTTGGCCCCTGTGTCCTTTGGGTTTACCCCTGTCTTAATTAATTAACTGATTGATTGATTGATTCATTCATTCATTCACTTTAGTACTTTCTTACTTTTTAGCATTACAGAATGAGCCAGGCCCATCTTGTGTTTTCCCTGCCTATCCTTTTCCTCAAGGAGTCCTGGTTCTTTTTGTTAGAGAACTATATTTAGAAACCAAAATCTGGTTGGTAGTGCGCTTGTTGCTACTGGAGTGTCACTGCTTCTAGGCCCTCTCAGCAGACCGTGCTAGGAAACACATGTCTGTTTACCAACCCATGTATATACACATATTTATATTTCTGTGTCTATCTATATATGTATTAAAATAAACATGAGCTCATACAGATTTCTTTGGTTCCAATCCTTCACCACAGGGTAGCTTCTTTCTCCAACATTGAGAAACCAGACACTCACTTTCTACACTGTATTTGTTGAACCCTAGTATAAATATAAAGTAGTTTCAGGATAATTAATTCAGTTTTTACATTTCTTGTGAAAGAAAGTATAGCTTTTACTGAAATAGCATTCTGATGCTTTTTATCCTTTTTTGAGGGGGTATTTACCTGTATGACAGCTGGGGATAGAGTTTACCCCTGATGTCCATTAGTAATTTGGGGTATTGCAATGGTAGTTACTTTGCTTTTTGTTTCTTAAAGATGAAACTAAACCTAAAAATGTATAGTTAAAACAGCAGGATGGGGTGGCTATGTAGATGGTTCTCTGACACATGGTAAATGTAATAGGAGGGAGTATTGTTAAAAGATATTTTATAACAGCCCTAGCTGCCTAGTCAGTTGGTTGGAGTGTCGTCCCAATGTGCTAAGGTTGTGGGTTCAATTCCTGGTCAGGGCAAATACAAGAATCAACCAATGAATGCATAAATAAGTGAAAAACAAATTTATACTTCTCTTTCTCTCTCTCTCTTTCTCTCTCTCTCCCTCCTTCCCTCTCTGCCTTCCCTCCCTGCCTCTCTCATCTCAATAAATAAGAAAATTTAAAACAAGATAGAACAAAATTTTTATTTTGCCCTTATTTTATTTTGTACTGTTTGAAATATGGCTAGATTGACTCGAACTCTTGTTTTATCTAATACATGGTTCCCAGGCTTTTTAATCTCATGGCCCAGAGTGGGAAAAATTGAAAAAGTAGAGAGAAATTTTTTAGCAGGACTAATATATGGTTGTCACCACTTTCCTAAACACATTTTTAAAATCTATTAACATAATTTCATAAAAAGAACAACATTTGCCCTGATTGATGTGGCTCAGTGGATTGAGTGCCAGTCTGCAAACCAAAGGGTTACCAGTTCTATTTCCAGACAGGGCACATGCCTGGGTTGCAGGCCAGGTCCCCAGTAGGGAGCACGCTAGAGGCAACCACACATTGATGTTTCTCTGCCTCTCTCTCAGCCTCCCTTCCCTTCTGTCTATAAATAAATAAATACATATATACATATATAAATTTTAAAAATAAAGAGAAAAAAGCATTTTAATACTTCAAAAGTAAGAATGTGAGGTGGGAAGAAAAGGCAGAAAACTGTACTTGAAAAACAATAAAAAAATTATAATAAAGTGAGAATGTAAGAATAAAATAGAGTCCTTTAAAGTGAACAAATTTAATTACTTGCTATTTTAAAATTACTTTTTTCATTTTTCCATGGATGAATGAAAACATCATAGTAGATCACTGTTTGGAAGCCACTGTTCTAGTGTCTCTTTTTACAAACAGAAGCTGTTATATTTTGTCATTATGCTGTTTTCTTCCTCAGGGTGAAAGCAACTGTTACAGTCTTTCTTTTTCATAAAATTTAGAATAAGCTTCTGAATGTTTAAGACATTTAATAGATTCATGACCTGTTGAATTAAACTATCAGTTTTTGGGTTCATCGTAGTGACTGACCATGAACTGCGCTGTGATGTTAAGGTTGATGTGATAAACAGCATTGAAATTATATCTCGAACTCGGGAACTCTATGTAGATGATTCACCGCTGGAACTGATGGTGAGGGCATTGGATGCTGAAGGTAAAGAACTTCATAGGATCAACAAAATTACTTAACATAAAGTAATACTCCTTTGTGTGTAGTACTTGGAAAGAGAAGCTTGAGACATAAAAGTAGGTTTGAAATAATATTTATTTTCTCATATGTAGCCTATTACATTAATAATTCTGAGTATGGTTCAGTGTGTTAGCCAATACTTTCATAATTTTTCCTGCTATATTTAATTATTGGTTATCTTGGAAGTTTTCTTGAATATCCAAATTCTGCCATTTAGCTTCTGTTGATGGTCCCTACATCAGCAATTAAGAACATTTTCTGATATTTATTGCTAGCTTTGTTTTGATCAGTCCATTTTTTAAAAAATATTGTATTTGTTTATTTTAGACAGAGGGAAAGGGAGGGAGAAAGAGAAGGAGAGAAACATCAATGTGTGGTTGTCTTGTGCATCCCCTATTGGGGACCTGGCCTGCAACCCAGGCATGTGCCCTGACTGGGAATCGAAATGGTGACCTTTTGGTTTGCAGGGCAGTGCTCAATCCACTGAGCTGCACCAGCCAGGGATGATCAGTCCATTTTCTATTGGCCAGGAGAATAAAATGTAAACCTGTGAAAAAGTTTTATAATGTTAAATTTGTCTTTCTGGTGCCTGATTTTATATTGCTTTTAATCTACTATGCTAATATAATATATATTATAGTAAATATATATAGTATGTGTAGTAAAACATCCAAAGTTACTGCCTCTTTTTAAACTATTCAGTAAAGAATATATATTTTTAAATGTGAAAAATGAATATTAAAATATTCTAGTATCTCAATTTATAAAAACTTTCTTGAAGGGACCAGAATTTAAGGAGGCTTGTAAACCCTGAGGCAGGTGGCCTTATGAAAAAGGAAACAGAAAAAGTGGCATAATTTTTGTCAACCAGAAATTAATCATTTTGAGTCCCTTTTCCTTTCAGAAAGTTTGTGCAGAGATAGCACTTACATTGCTTATGTAGAGATCTTCCTGGTATAAGTATTTTAATTCATTAATGACAAGTATTTCTATTTGTTAATGAAAGAGCCCTAGAATAATTTTCTTTTTAGGTTTTCCTTTCTCGTTAAAGATATCTGAATGTTTTTGAGTATGTAATTCTGTCTTGTCTGCTTTTGACTTGCTGTACAGGAAATACTTTTAGTAGTTTGGCAGGCATGATGTTTGAGTGGCGCATTGCCCAGGATAATGAATCATCAGGAGAACTGTCTAGCAAAATCAGGTAACACCGAAACCTAACCTAAACCGTCTGACTCTGAAGGAGACATCAGCCTGTGCAGCACACTGAACAGCAGCCATTTGTGGGGGCATCGATAACCCTGTTGTCTAGACTTTTTTTGGAACATACACATTTACCAGGGGGAAATGTCTTAGATGTATATAGTAGGATATAGGATATAGTATGCTGTGGATACAGGTATGTTTATGATAGTTTAATTTACACTACTGCAAAGGAGCTCATGCATTCAGGACTATACAATTATTCAAGTCAGGTATATCTTGGGGCCATTTTGTTGTTCAAGCTATCTGCACATGCTGAAGTACAGTAAGTTGGAAATAGTATGAAATTTTGTCTTCAGTATCAAGAAATAGCTCTCAGACAATCCAAGTTTTGGTCCAGCAACAGTTTTAGCCAGAAGTACATTAAATACTTTTCTTCAGTCTAGTGCTTGTGAAAAACAACTTTTAAAACTTTTTCCACTATATATAGACATTGAAGAGACTATGTTTAAAGTTGCTTAGTGCCTTTTGGAAGAAGACTGATTGATTGTTTGCTTCTAATAGAAAGCAAACAATAAGCAAACTTATTTTAAATTTCTTTAGGATTCTAAAATACTCTGAAGCAGAATATTCTCCCCCAGCATATATAACTGAGATGGAAAAAGAAGGAAAACAAGGAGATATAATTTTAGTGTCTGGGATTAGAACTGGTGCTGCTGTTGTAAAAGTTCGAATATATGAATCATTTTATAAGGTAAAAAGTTTATGCTATAAACTTTCATTTACTAGTCTTGCCTACATGAAATATAGTTTCTTATGTTTATCTATAGTAGAAGCTTTCTAACCTGATATAATTTGGGCCAATAGTTGTTCAATTAAAAAAGCCGTTTGAGGAGGGTAAACATAAAAAAAAAAGTCTTTACATTTTATTACCTAATTACAAATTCAGCTGTTGTTTTCTATTAAAACATATAATTGCATTATATTTACCAGTCCTTTGGGGTACATCCAAGACCTTTCTTTGACCACGAGTTCACTGGTTAGAAATATACATACTCTTTCTTGCATAAATTATAATTTCTAGTTTCTTTATGTTTTAATTTTCATTTTATTTTATAGTCAAGTGAAAAATTAGACATGTGTGAAGCAACTTAAGTACATAGTTTTATATTCTTCAAGGATTTTTAAGTTCCTCACCTACACCTAATTTGGTAGCAGTACATTTTAGCAACTTCCTTTTTTTAGTAGAATTTCTTTTTCTTTTTTTAAATTATATTTTATTTATTATGCTATTACAGTTGTCCCATTTTTCCCCTTTGCCCCCCTCCACCCAGCAACCCCCACTCTCTCAGGCAATCCCCCCACCATTGTTCATGCCAATATGTCATGCAATAGGTTCTTGGTTTACTCAATTCCCTATACTGTACTTTATGTCCCCATGGCTATTCTGTAAGTACATATTTGTACTTCTTTGTTTTTTTTTCTTACTATTTGTACTTCTTAATCCCCTCACCTCTTCAGCCATTCCCCCAAACCCCCTCCCACCTGGCAATCATCAAAACACTCTCTGTACCCATGATACCGTCTGTTCTTGTTTGCTTAATTTGTTTTTTAGATTCAATTGTTGATAAATATGTATTTTTTGCCATTTTATTGTTCATAGTTTTGATCTTTTTCTTAAATAAGTTCCTTTAACATTTCATATACTAATGGTTTGGTGATGATGAACTCCTTTAGTTTTTTGTCTGGGTAGCTCTTTATCTGCCCTTCCATTCTAAATGATAGCTTTGCTTGATAGAGCAATCTTGGCTGTGAGTCTCCACTTTTCATGGCTTTGAATATTTCTTGCCAATCCCTTCTAGCCTGCAAAGTTTCTTTAGAGAAATCAGCTGACAGTTTTATGGAAACTTCCCTGTATATAACTAACTGCTTTTCTCTTTCTGCTTTTAAGATTCTCTCTTTATCTTTAACCATTAGCATTTTAATTACGATGTGTCTTGAAGTGGACTTCTTTGCATCTATCTTGTTTGGGACTCTCTGTGCTTCCTGGACTTGCATGTCTAATTCTTTCACCAAATCAGGGAAGTTTTCATTCATTATTTTTTCAAATAGAGTTCCAATTTCTTGCTCTTTTCTTCTTCTGGCACCCCTATGATGTGAATGTTGGAACACTTCAAGTTGTCCCCGAGGCTGCTTATACTATCCTCATTTTTTTTTGCATTCTTTTTTCTTCTTGTTGTTCTTTGTTTGTTTTTTTAAAGATTTTATTTATTTATTTTTAGAGATATAGGAAGGGAGGGAAAACGAGAGGGAGAGAAACATCAATGTGTGGTTGCCTCTGATGCACCCCATACCAGGGGCCTGGCCTGCAACCCAGGCATGTGCCCTGACTGGGAATCAAACCAACAACCCTTTGGCTGTTGGTGCTCAATCCACTGAGCCACACCAACCAGGGCTCTCCTTGTTGATCTGATCCATTGTTTTTGGTTCCTTACGTTTCAAATCATTGATTTGATTCTTGGCTTCATACACTCTACTGCGGTTTCCCTGTAAATTATTCTTTGTTTCAATCAGTGCATCCTTTGTTTCTTACTAGATCTTTTTTATGCTCTTCAGCTCCTCACTAAGTTCCTTCAGCATCCTTATAATCAGTGTTTTGAACTCTGCATCTGATAGATTGCTTACTTCCATTTTGTTTAGTTCTTTTTCTGGAGTTCTGATCTGTTCTTTCATCTGTGACATGTTTCGTTGTCTCCTCATTTTGGCAGCCTTTCGTGTTTGTTTTTATGTATTACGTAAAGTTTCTGTGACTCCCTGTCTTGGCAGTGTGGCCTAATGTAGTAGGTGTCCTGTAGGATACAGTGGCACAGTCCCCTCTATCAACCAAGCTGGGTATTCAAGGTGCGCCCTTCATGTGGGCTAAGTACACCCTCCTCTTGTAGTTGAGCCTTGGTTGCTGTTGTTAGGTCGATGGGAGGGATTTACCCAGGCTAGTCAGCTGCAAGGACTGGCTGTGACCACTGATCAGAAACTTCTGCCCTCCATGGAGGATCAGCTGTTTGGGGTCAGGGTGGTTTTTCTCCAACATGGTCTGTAGCTGTCCACTG
The DNA here is from genome assembly GCA_028533065.1 of Trachops cirrhosus. Classification (NCBI taxonomy): domain Eukaryota; kingdom Metazoa; phylum Chordata; class Mammalia; order Chiroptera; family Phyllostomidae; genus Trachops; species Trachops cirrhosus. The sequence continues at coordinate 17,085,377 of CM052551.1, read as the reverse complement.
GGTGCACAGCATCCGGGGTTTCCCAGGTGGTGCAGGCCATGGTCAGCACCCACCTGTGTTTTGCTGAGGCCACCCTGCCTGAGCTATAAAGTAATCTGAGATGGCTGCTATTTGTGCTGGGCTTGGAGATTCCCAGGTCGAACCAAGTTGTGAATCTAGGCTGGCTATTTCTAGTGCTGGACCTGGGGCTACTTTGCAAGAAGTATGGGGGCTGGGGCTCACTGAGGCTGGCTGTTGCTCATTTGAAAGGATTTAGGAATTGTGAAGCATGAGCCAAGACCAGCCATGCATATGGAAAAGCAGTTTGGGTGGGCCTATACGTAGGGTGCAATGGAGTCTCTGGGGGTCTCCAGGGCAGGGCAAACAGTGTTAGTCAGGTTGATGGAGTCTCAGATATGACACCAGCCTGCCAGCTCTGTGGTTCTAGGTAGGGAGAGTTCAGAAAAGGGACAATGGCCTCAGCCTGCTGTTCTGTCTGGGAGAAAGCTCACCCCCCAGCTCTTGCCTTATGCCAGACACTTCACTTTCTCCCTGTGTGCCACCAGTGCCTTTCAAGCTACTGTTCTGGTGCTGGAGCTCAGAGGGAGTGAGTCTCTGAGTAGGTCTTTGTGTGGGATCTTTAAGAAGAACTGTTTGGGACTCCAGAAGTTTCTTCCACCGACTCAATTCCTGCTGGTTTTTGCAGCCAGAAGATATAGGGACTTATCTTCCTGGCTCTGGAACCCTGGGCTGGGAGACCTGGTATGAGTCTGGGGCTCCTTGGTCCTGAGATATCCTTCTTGAGCTTTTATCTACCACACTTGGATATGGGTTCCACATCTCTGCCTCTCCTACCAGTTTGGATGGATGTGGTTTCTTTAATCCTGTAGTTGTCAGACTTCCATTCAGCTGGATTTATGATGGTTCTGAGTGATGGTTGTTCTGTATTTTAGTTGTAATTTTGATGTGGTTGTGCAAGGAGGCAAACCGTGTTTACCTATGCCACCATCTTGACCAGAAGTGTCTTTTCATAGGACAGGTTGCTTTTAACTTTTCAAAACATTTAAATTTTTTGTAGAAACAACTGATCTATTTTCGCATTCATGGTTTATTTAAATGTAATTATAATTAAAAGTGCAACTGGCATAAATCTGTTTGGGAAAAAACAAATACCTTTGGGCAGCATTTAATGGAAGTGGCAGGAACACAAGTGTGTGGACACCCTAGAGAGCAGCCCATTGTTCTTGTGTTCACAAGACACAGGAACAGCCTTCGCAAGAACCAAAATGTTCAACAGGGGATACAGGGTAACTTAATCTGGGAAGTCTGTTGGAGTTTGGTTAAAAGAATTTTTGTGGTTTAACAGTCAAGTCTTACCTTTTCTCATTTCAGCATACTTGCCTTTTTATTTACCTACTCTTCTCCTTTAGAAGGCTCATCATTTTTTTTATTCTTACTTTGAGTGACTTAGAAAGCTAATATAGCATTAAGATTTATGAACACTTTTTTTTAATTTGTTTTTTAAAGATTTTATTTATTTATCTTTTAGAGGGAAAGGGAAGGAGAGAGGGAGAGAAATATCAATGTATGGTTGCTTCCTGTGCATTCTCTGCTGGGAACTGGCCTGCAACCCAGGCATGTGCCCTGACTGGGAATCGAACCGTGATCTCCTGGTTCACAGGCCCGCGCTTAATCCACTAAGCTACACCAGCCAGGGCTTATGAACACTTTTTAAGGCTAACTCAAATTATGATTTGTGATTAGGAAAACATTTTTTAAATCTTTATAAAATATTTTATTCTTTAAAAGATTTTGTTTATTTATTTTTAAAGAGGGGAAGGGGAGGAGAAAGAGAGGGAGAAAAACATCAATGTGCGGTTGCCTCTCATACACCCCCTACTGGGGACTTGGCCCATAACCCAGGCACGTACCCTAGACTGGGAATTGAACTGGTGACTCTGAGTTTCAGGCCAGCACTCAATCCACTGAGCCACACCAGTCACTGCTCTTTATAAAATATTTAAAAAGAAACTTACAAGAAGTAAACTTTTAACAAGGACGATAGCCTTAAGGATTTTGCCTCAAGTTTGGAAACTTTGTTTTTTTCCTTCCTCTTTTAGAAGAAAGTGGCAGCAGCCTTGATACGTCTGCTTGTTTTGGAGAATGTATTTCTTATACCATCCCATGATATTTATCTCTTAGTAGGAGCATATATTAAATACCGAGTTGCAAAAATGGTTCAGGGAAGAGTGACAGGTAATGTGATTTATCTTTTTCTAAGACTAACATTTCCCAAATCCTTTCTACTGACAAGCGAAGGAACTCCATATTATGTATGCAAATGTTTTCAGATTGTGTTATAAAGGATTCCCTGACTGCTATACTAGAGCTAATACTGGACAGAGATAGTCCCTATAGCTTCAGTGACCGCAGGCATCTGAATTCTCTATTAACACAGCAACCAAAAACTTACTAGCTTCTGTAAGGCAAGTGAAGAAATTTTACCAGAGAGACTTGAATGATCTTTGCAAAAGTTGTTTCTTGAGAAATGCAGTTTATTTACTAAAAACTTAATACTCCATTGACCCCAAAAGTACTATTGAGTTTATAAAATGTGCATTGACTCCATTAACATTAATCTTTTTCTAACTTGCCTAGTGGGGATTCCTTCCGCTACTCTCAGTTCACTGGATGTAACAATACAAGCGATACCAACAAGGAACTCATACAATAACCGCCCCCACCCCCAGTGGCTACACATAGAAATTCATCATAGTGGGAAGGAAATTAGAAGCAGATCATACTCTTCTCTAGACCTGCTTCCTGATTTTCCTTATATAATGCAACAGTATTCTATTGTCTGTTGGAATGGCTGCTCTCATATTTATGTTTCTTGTGTGTCTTACAGAGATGGAATTTCCCCTGGAACATTATACACTGGAATTGCAAGACCATAAAGTTGCATGTAATGAGTCTCTTTGTGGAAAAGTAGCTTTCCTGGATGAGAAGACAGTGTTGGTAACTGCTGTCCAGCTGGGCCAAACTAATCTGATCTTTGTCCATAAAAGTATCCTTTTGTTCGAGTCTTGGCTGCCAGTCTACCTTTCCCTGAGCATGCTAGACATGCTCCTTGGTAAAATAATTTGTCAGATGATTATAATGCTACTACACTTATTTTCTATATGTGTTATTTTTAACAAAGAACCATAAATTATTATTGTCATAATTTCTAACAAAGTGTAGGTAGAGAAAAGAGTAGTTGGAACTTGGGGTCTGCTGACTTAGTGCTACTTTGCAACCTCGGTCAAATTATGAGACTGGGGAAAACAGAGTTTGGAGGAACTTGTGTGAATTTTATTAATTTTTCCTTCCTATTTTTACATCAATAATTGAGAAAAGATGGTTAATTAATATTTGTATCAGTTGAATTGAGAGTAACTTTTTATTGAACTTTAAAAAAAACTATATTTTATTGATTATGCTATTAAGTTGTCCCATTACCCTCCCTTCATTCCCCTCCACCCTACACGCCCTGTTCCACCCACATCCCCCCCTTTAGTTCATGCCCATGTGTCATAAGTTCTTTAGCTTCTACATTTCCCATACTATTCTTGCCCTCCACCTGTCTATTTTCTAGCTACCATCTATATCCCTTATTCTCCGTACCTTTTCCCCCTCTCTCCTCCTCCCACTCCCCTGTTGCTAACCCTCCATGTGATTTCCATTTCTGTGGTTCTGTTCTTGTTCTAGTTGTTTGCTGAGTTAGTTTTTGTTTTTGTTTCAGGTGTGGTTGTTAATAATTGTGAGTTTGCTGTCATTTTACTACACATGTTTTTTATCTTCTTTCTCCTAGATAAGTCCCTTTAACATTTCATACAATAAGGGCTTGGTGATGATGAACTCCTTGAACTTGACCTTATCTGAGAAGCACTTGATCTGCCCTTCCATTCTAAATGAAAGCTTTGCTGGATAGAGCAATCTGGGATGTAGGTCTTTGTCTTTCATGACTTGGAATACTTCTTTCCAGCTCCTTCTTGCCTGTAAGGTC
>CM052551.1:17071125-17081250 GCA_028533065.1 Trachops cirrhosus | reverse complement strand
CTCCTCATTTTTTTGAATTCTTATTTCTTCCTTCTTTTCTATTTGGTTGTTTCTTTCTTCCTCTGTCCGCTCCATTGATTTGAGTCCCAGTTTCCTTCCCATCACTATTGGTTCCCTGTACATTTTCCTTTATTTCACTTAGTGTAGCCTTCATTTTTTCACCTAACTTGAGACCAAATTCAACCAATTCTGTGAGCATCCTGATCACCAGTGCTTTGAACTGTGCATCTGATAGGTTGGCTATCTTTTGGTAGCTTAAAAGTATTGGCTGTGGGGCTTTGATTTGTTCTGTTTGAGCCATTTTTTTTGGGGGGGTCTGTTCATGCCTGTTACATATGAGGGGCGGAGCCTTAGGTGTTCACCAGGGCAAGGCAACCCATGGAGCTTTGTTGTGACACTACGTGGGGGAGGGATCCGGGAGGGAACAATGGCACTTGTTCTGCTCTCTGCCGGACTTCAGTCCCTTCCGCCGCTTCCCCCAAGCAAACTGAACCTTTCTGGTGCTGATTCTCATGTGGGTGGGCTTGTGCACCCCATGGGACTTTCCTTTTCAATCAGTGCCCCAAGGCTCTATTTCCCAGCTCTGGGATCCTGGGTTGAGCGCAGCGCCTTGCTTCACAATCGCCGCCTCACTGGGTCTGCTGATTGCCACCCCTGGGCTGGGGTCTGCCAGCTGCCACTTGCGCACCCAGGGTCTGCCCGCTGCGGTCTTGCGCGCCCTGGTTGCTTTGCGTGTCTGGTCCCAACACTCTGCTCTCTGCTCCATGACCTGCACCCGGCTGCCTGATTCCACCCCTCCTACTGGTCTGGATGAACGTGTCTATTTTAACTCCTTGGGTGTCTGACTTCCATATGGTTCAATTTTCTGTCAGTTCTGGCTGTTATTCTGTCTCTAAATTGTTGTTGTCCCTATCTTGGTTGTGCAAGGAGGCACAGTGTGTCTACCTATGCCTCCATCTTGGCCAGAAGTCCTCACTTTTTTTTAATTTTTAAAGATTTTATTTATTTATTTTTAGACAGAGGGGAAGGGAAGGAGAAAGAGAGGGAGAGAAACATCAGTGTGTGGCTGCCTCCCACATGCCCCTCACTGGGGACCCCGCCCACAACCCAGGTATGTGCCCTGACTGAGAATTGAACCAGCAACCCCTTGCCTTGCAGTCCAGAGCTCAATCCACTGAACCACACCAGCCAGGGCAGTTTTTGCTTTTCAAAGGATAGTAAAAGATAGAATTTTGTTGGTGGGTTTATTTTTTCCTTTGGTAGTTCATGTTTTCTTTTAATCCAACTCTGGCTCATGTGATTTCCTTAAGCAAAAATTAAGATGTCCATATGCGATCTGTGTCTGGACTTCCAAACTGCACCATATATGTTGTAGAGCCTGGATTTTTAGGTATTTTTAGATAATGATTTTCTGAAAGCTAAATAGCGAAAGTGAATGCATTAAAAACTACAATGCTTCTTTAACCTTCATTATGAGATCTAATTAACTTCAACTTCAGCTTTACTTTGACATATTTTCACACATTGATCTGGTTATATGCTGTCTGCAAGAGGGAAGCATCTTGAAACAGATTGTGGAAAAATATAAAGATTCATGTAATAAAATGTTGGGTTAGGACTTTATACAAGAGAAAAGAATCTGAATATCTTTAGACCATTTAAAACAATTTGACTGAAAATAGCTAAAATCTTTCTTGACACATTATGAATGAACACAATTGTGGTTTGTTTTTATGTACAGATATAACTGAGAGTATTTCTTTGTACCTGAGATCAGTTAAGCCAAGGATCTTTGGAGCCCCAAATTATTATACAATTTGATAGAATGAACTACAGGATTTACTTTGGAAACTCTCCTAATATTTTTGTTTTTGATTTGTGTATAGGTTTCACAGTCCAACCTGGAGACCGATGGAGTCTAGAGGTGGGACAGGTGTATGTCGTCACAGTAGAAGTGTTTGATAAAAGCAGCACAAAGGTCTACATTTCAGACGTGAGTCTCTCCTTTGTGTTTTTTCTAGCCCCTTGTACAGATAACTCTTTGAGTGAGCATTTGTGTGTGTGGGTGCGTGTTTGTGGCTAGGGAGCCTGGTTTTTTTTTTTTGCTTCCAGATTTTACCTTTGGAAATGCAAGTTACTACATTATTATTATTATTATTATTATTATTATTATTAAATAGTTCTGTCCTTGAGGAATGCCAGCCAGAAGTAAAAGATAGGATTTGGTCAGAACTATAGAAAAGAACTGAAGGGAGCACAGTGATAATGCTTAGGAGGGTACCCTTATTCTGCAACTGCATTCAGAGATGGTTACCACAATTTCGTAGTGATGAGAGTAGTAGTGTGAACATCAGATGTGAAGTGTACTACTCACTTTTCAGGGTCCTTCCCCTGCCCCCCAGAGAACTGTGAGATTATGGAATGGCAAAAACCACATTAAAATTTACTTAAGGTTTGACTCTCTATTTCTGATTACTTGCCATTAACAAGTCTTTCAAAAACTGGTAACACTTTAAAATTACATCTTTCAAACTTAGAATTTCATGAGAGAGAGCAAAGATTTTGTTTTTATTTATTTATTTATCCCCAGTATGCATAGCCACACTTTTTCTCTTTAATGCTTTGGGATTAAGATGGCTTTAGGGAAGAAAACATTTCTTCAGGTTTGTATTGCTGTTGGGCTGATTTTCAGAACATGAGGATTATGTGCCAGTTCCTACAGGAGTTCTTTGAAGAGCAGCTAACTACTGTGAATGGATCTTACCACATAGTGAAAGCCTTGAAAGATGGGGTCGTGGTGATAAATGCATCCCTGACTTCCATCATTTACCAGGTAGGAGCTAACAGGACCGTCTTTCAATTCTGAGAACACTGATGAGGCTTTTTGACTGTTTTTTTCTGTAAAAAACTAAGGTGGGCGAGGCTTTCTGGTTCTTGATTTGGAAGCAGACATATGGCATATCCCACCTTTACCTTCCACATAAATAAAAAACTGACAAACACTACACTCAGTAGTTTATGCCTCTATCAGTTTTCTGTCCCAGTCTTTGTTATTGTACATATCTGCATTGATGGTCACTGTGTATTTATACCATTTGAGGTTCCTTTAAATAATCTTTTCATACGCACAGGTATCAGCAGGTCCACATAGAGTACTATCTATTCTAAAAGCCAGAGGATTAATCTGCCAATTTAATTAATGATTCCTCCCACATTGAACTTTTGCATTATTTCCAGTCTCTTACTATTGTAAATGGCATAGCAGTATTTTTGTATAATTTTTTCCTTTTGGTTAATTTTCATGTTATATATATATATATAAAATCAGAAATGAAGTTACTGGGTAAAGAGATAAGGAATGAATCAGTTTTAATGCCTCTAAAATGTATAAGTACCTGAGTTTTAAAAGCCTGTCAAATTTGTTTCCCTCTCTTAAACCTATTTTTCTCCAGTTATCCTTTTACCCAGTTGTTTAAGACAAAATCCTGTCACCCGTGACTCAGCCTTCTTCCTCACCTTCTACATTCAGTACATAATTGAATGCCGTGTCTTCTAAATGTCTCTAACACATTTCTTACTATCCCCACTGCAGTCTTTCACCTAGCCTTTCACAGTAGCTTTTTAACTGGTATTTCTACGTCCAATATTGCCCCTAGAATGATATTCCCAAAATTTAAAAAAAAATCATTATATATTTACTGTTTCAATTCCTTTGGTGGCTTCCCATTGATTTTAGGTAAATTTTAAACTTCTTAATGTAGTTTTCAAGGACTCTCTATGACAGAGATTACAAACTGGTGATCTGCAGACTATCTTGGTTTGTAGTCTTGTTTTGTTTTGTTTTGTTTTGTTTTTTTGGCATCTGAACTTCTTTTTAATTGGGAAATTTCAAATAAAACCCAAAAGTTCTGATTCTCTAGATCATGTGAAAATCTGGCAGTGCTGACCTGGAATAGATAGTGGCCATGCCATTTAGACTACCCTTTCCAGGCTTCCGTGTTTCCTGCCAGTCCCTGTTATTTTAGATTTAGCTTAATAGACCTGTCTGTGTTATCTACTTGGTACGTACAGGCATTTGAGTTTGTGACTCTTCCTAAATGATTGGTTCCTGACAATTTCTGCAGCTTAGAGTCTTGTCACTTCCCTCTCTTATGTTTCAGCCACATTGAACTTTCAGTTTCTAGAAAGTGTCTTGTTCCTTTTTACCTCTAAGCTTTATTTTTGTTTTGATAAACAAATATAGTTCCTCTTGTTCACAATACTTTCTCCCTACCCATTGTACAAGTCCAGCTTAAACATCAGTTCCTTGGGTATGTTTTCCCCTTTAACATATTTTCAGAGCTCCCTGAACTTCCAAGATCACAATAGTTATCATACTTGATTGTTTTTACTTGCTTCTTTCAAAAGGTTATAAACTTTGAGGCCCAGGATTATGCCTAGCGTGCTCAAAACTGTTGCCCTTACATCCAACAACAGTAACTGATGAAATACACTTGTTACAAATAAGTATTTGTTAAATGAGTGAATGGATGAATAGTGTTTGGGTTAGTTATAGTCAGGTATGGATCTGCATTCATTATTAAAATATCTCCAGTTTTTTTCAACAGTGTTTACTGCAGTGATTTTTTAAATCCATTATTGTGGTATTTCTGGCAGTTTGATCCCATTCTGGAATCACTCTTCAATCCCACAGATCTTGCTTTAAAAAAAGAAAGAAAGATTTTATTTATTTATTTTTAGAGAGAGGGGAAGGGAGAAAGAGAGGGAGAGAAACATCGATTGGTTGCCTCTCTCACAGGACCCGTTTAGGGACTGAACCTACAACCCAGGCATGTTCCCTGACCAGGAATTGAACCAGTGACCTTTCACTTTGCCTGATGACACCCAACCAACTGAGCCACAACAGTCAGGGCTACAGAGCTTGCTTTTTCACAAGTATTAAGTTTTAAAATCGGAGCTAAACCTTACTCCTTTAAAAATGGTTTTCTATTTTTGATAACCTTTGCCTTAGGCCTACTGTTTATCAAGTTCAAATATGGTCTGGAAATTTTATGTATGTATGTATGTATTTTAAAGATTTTATTTATTTTTTTTTAGAGAGAGGGGAAGTGAGGGAGAAAGACAGGGAGAGAAACATTGGTGTGCAAGAAAAACATGATCAGTCAGTTGCCTCTTGCACACCCCTAACTGGGAACCTGGCCCGCAGCCCAGCCATGTGCCCTGACCAGAACTGAACCAGAGATCTTTCCATTCTCAGGCGAGCACTCAACCCACTGAGCCATACCAGCCAGGGATGGTCTGGAGATTTTAGCTCATATATATACCATAATCATAATTCAGTGAGATTAGAAGTGTTGAGTTTTCCTAGTTTCCTCTATATCTAGTAAAGGAAGTTGGATAATAATTCACCTTTTTCTGTATTTGGGGGTAATATGTGGATTATTATATGATCTGAATTTAAAAGAAGTCTTTATTGAACATACTGGAGCATACAACCATTTTGAAGGAAGAGATATCATTAATAACTTCTTAAAGCTTTATTTTGAAATTATTGTAGGTTTAGAGGAAGATGAATAAATTATACATAGGACAAAGAAGATGTAGAAGTGGCAAAAAAAGATATTCGACACAATTAGGAAAATCCAGATCAAAACCACAAGATACCACTTCACACCGACTGGCTAAAAAAAAAACAGCCTTGGCTGGGCAGCTCAGTTGGTTGCAGTGTCATCCCATGCTCCAAAGGTCATGGTTTCCACTCCCAGTCAGGACACGTGCTTAGATTGGGATTCGTTCCCTGGTCAGGGCACATGCGAGAGGCGGCCAACTAATGTTTCTCTCTCACATTGATGTTTCTTTCCCTCCCTGCCCCTCTCTCTCTTTCTCTCTCCTTCCCTCTCAAGCATATCCTTAGGCAAGGATAAAAAAAAAGATAGACAATGACAAGTGTTGGTGAGCATGTAGAGAAATTGTAACCTTCATACACTGTTAATGGGAATATAAGGTGGTACAGCTACTTCGGAAAACAGGTGTCATTTCATCAGGAGACCAAGCCTTGAATTACTGTATCACCCAGCAAATTCACTCTTGTATATATATGCAAGAGACATGAAAACATATGTTGACCTGTACAGGAATATTCATAGTAGCATTATTTATAATAGAAGTGGAAATGTTTATCAACTGGTGAATAGATAAATAAATTATGGTATATCCATACAATAGAATATGTGGCAATAAAAAATGAAGTACTAATATATGCTATAATGTAGATAATTCTTGAAAACATTAGGCTAAATGAAAAAAGCTAGACACAAAGCACAAAGGCCACGTGTTTTATGATTCTATTTATGTGAAATGCCAAGAATAGGCAAATCTGTAGAGACAGGAAACAGTTAGTGGTCACCTAGAGCTGGGGGGAGGGGATGGGGAACTTGGAGAGTAACAACTGATTAGGCCTGGGATTTGCATCTGTGTAATGGGAGTATTCTAAAATTGATTATGGTGATGGATATAAAACTGTGAATATACTATCAATAAATTGTATACTTTAAGTGGATGAATTGTATAGTATGTGAATTATGTCAATGAAATTATTAAAATAAACATATATTTAGTCTGTAGAGTCCCTTGAACCCTTTATCAAGTTTTACCAACAGTGACATCTTATATAACTGTCAGAATTTCAGAAAATTAACATTTGTACAATATTATTAATTATACTTTAGACCTTTAGTCAGTTTTTAAAAATATTTTATTTATTTACTTACAGAGAGAGGGGAAGGGAGAGAGAAAAAGGAGAGAAACATCAGTGTGTGAGAAATACATTGATCAGATGCCTCTCATATGTCACCCCAACTGGAGACCAAACCCGCAATCCAGGCATGTGCCCTGATGGGCATTTGAACTGGCGACACTTTGCTTTGTGGGACAATGCCCAACAAACCAAGCCACACCAGTCAGGGCCAAATCTTAGTCAGTTTTTTCATATACTCCAGTGAGGGTGTGTGTGTAGTATAGGTCTATGCAATTTCAGCCCAGTGACAGATTCATGTAAGGGCCACCGTCGTCATGATATAAAACTGTTCTATCACCACAGAAGGAATCCCTTATACTAGTTTTTTATAGTCGCACCCACTTCTCTTGTCCTTTCTCTATCCCCTGGCATTTGATCTCCATCTCTAAAGTTTTATCAGCTTGAGGATGTTATATAACCAACTCATATCTTTTAAGATTCAACTAAGCATAATGCCCTTGAGATCTATCCAAATTGTTGCATGTATCAATATTTTATTTTTAAAAATTGCTGAGTAGTATTCCATTGCATAGATACATTGGGCTTTAACTAGTCACCTGCTGGAAGACATTTAGGTTGTTTCTAGTGTTTGGCTATTACAAATAAGGCTGCTCTAAACATTTTTGTACAGATTTTGGTAAGAACATAAGTTTTCATTTCTCTGGGATAAAATGCCCAAGAGTGCAATTCATAGGTCATATAGTACTACATATTTAGTTTTATAAGAAATTGACCACAGCTAACATCATACTCAGCAGTGAAAAACTAAAAGCATTTCCCTTAAGATCAGGTATAAGATAGGGGTGTTCACTTTTACCATTCTTATTCAACATAGTACTGGAAGTCCTAGCCACAGCAATCAGACAAGAACAAGAAATAAAAGGCATTCAAATTGGAAAGGAAGAAATAAAACTGTCATTATTTGCAGATGACATGAATACTGTATGTAGAGAACACTAAAGATTCCACCAAAAAACTACTAGAACTGATAAATGGAATTCACTAAAGTAGCAGGATATTCAGAAATTGGTTGTATTTTTGTATACCAGTAAAGAACTGTCAGAGGAAAACTAAAAAAAATCCCATTTACAATTGCCTGAAAAAATACCTAGGAATCAATTTAACCAAGGAAGTAAAAGATCTGTACTTGGAAAATTTTAAGACACTAAAGAAAGAAATTAAAGAAGATACAAATAAGTGGAAACATATACTGTGCTGTTGGATAAGAAGAATTAACATCATTAAAATGTCAATGATACCCAAAGCAATCTATAGATTCAACAAAATTCTTATCAAGGTACCAGTGGTATAGTTCACAGAACTGGAATAAATAGCCCAAAAATTTACATGGAACTACAAAATACCTGGAATAGCAACAGCAATATTGAAAAAGAAGAACAAAGTTGGAGGAATCATGCTACCTGATATCAAACTATACTACAAGGCCATAGTAATCCAAACAGCATGGTACTGGCATAAAAAGACATATAGACCATGGAACAGAATACAGATCCCAGAAATAAACCCACATTTTTATGGTCAGTTAATATTTGACAAAGGAGGTAAGAACATACAATAAGGTAATGACAGTCTTCAATAAATGGTGTTGGGAAAATTGGATAGATAAATTGATAGAAAAAATGAAACTAGACCACTTTCTCACACCATACATAAAAATAAAGTCAAAATGGATTAAAAACTTAATGTAAGACTCGAAACTATGAAACTCCTAGAAGAAAGGATAGGCAGTAAAATCTCAGACATTTCTTGTAGCAATATCTTTTTGGTTATATCTCCTTGGCCAAGGGAAACAACAACAACAAAAAAAAAACAAATGGGACCATATCAAACTAAAAAGTTTTTTCACAGAAAAGGAAACCATCAAAAAAAAAAAAAAGAAAAAGGAACATGGACAAAGACAGAGGGCAGAGGGAGTTGAATATGGGAGGTGGGGGGTGAGTAGGGCAGGGGAGAGTAATAGGGAAGAAATGGGGACAACTGTAGTTGAACAACAATAAAAAAATTAAAACAAAAAATGAAAAGGCAACCTATTGAATGGGAGATATGTGCCAGTGAAACATCCAATAAGGGGTTTATATCCAAAATTTATAAAGAACTCATACAACTCAATATCCACAAAACAAACCATAGTCTCAACCAGTAGTCTCAATGTATTTACTTAATGTAATCAATCTCCCAACCAAGCCAGTCAATATTGCATATTATGTTTCTGTCTAATATGTTGTGCTGTAAGTTAAGAAATATATATATGTCCGGGGGCTTTTGTTATTATCATATCAGAGCTTTTATCAAACACTCTTAAGTAAACTTTTAGTGATTATACATTGTCTTCATTATTAGGAGAGCAATCCAGTGGTTTCTTCTTTATATGTTTTAAACAGAAGTTCCTAATGATTCTGGCAACCTAAAAATACCTAATAACCTAAACAATTTTTTCTTCATGTTAGCATAGTCAAACACTTCAGCGGACACATACATACATTTATATCTAACACACACCTAAATAGAAGAAATCTTGGGGTCACTTTTTTTTATAAAGTATAATTCTAATATATAAGCAAATGACATTTCTCTATTCTTACTCAGTGACACACTATTTATAGATATGCCATATTTTTTTAAAAAGAGCTTTATCAGCTAACATATGAAGAGGAGTATATGGCAGTCCTGGTAGCTCACATTCACAGGAGCTATAATCATCACTCATTTTGATTTCTAATATTTTTTTTGTTTTTTGTCGTTTGTTTTTTTAATATATTTTATTGATTATGCTATTACAGTTGTCCTATTGTCCCCCCTTCATTCCCCTCCACCCTGAACACACTCTCCCTCCCACATTCCCCCCCTCTTAGTTCATGTCCATGTGTCATAAGTTCTTTAGCTTCTACATTTCCCCTACTATTCTTGCCCTCCCCCCGTCTATTTTCTATCTACCTTCATTGCTACTTATTCTTTGTACCTTTCCCGCATCTCTCCTCCTCCCACTCCTCTGTTGCTAACCCTCCATGGGATCTCCATTTCTGTGGTTCCGTTCCTGTTCTAGTTGTTTGCTTAGTTTCTTCTTGTTTTTGTTTCAGGCGTGGTTGTTCATAATTGTGAGTTTGCTGTCATTTTACTACACATATTTTTTATCTTCTTTTTCTTAGATAAGTCCCTTTAACATTTCATACAATAAGGGCTTGGTGATGATGAACTCCTTGAACTTGACCTTATCTGAGAAGCACTTGATCTGCCCTTCCATTCTAAATGAAAGCTTTGCTGGATAGAGCAATCTGGGATGTAGGTCTTTGTCTTTCATGACTTGGAAT
>CM052551.1:17054748-17070625 GCA_028533065.1 Trachops cirrhosus | reverse complement strand
GAGCTCCTGTAGTGAGGGGCGGGGCCTTAGGAGTTCACCTGGGTGGGGCACCCCAGTCGCAGGGTTGTGACGTTGTATGTGGGGGCGGGGTCTGAGAAGGAACAATGGCGCTTGCTCTGCTTTCTGTAGGACCCCAGACCCTTCCGCCACTTTCCGTAAGCCAACCAGGCCCCTCTGGCACCAATTCTGGTGTGGGTGGGCCTGTGCACCCCGTGGGACCTTCCTTTTCAGTCTGTGACCCAAAGCTCTCTTTCCCGGCGCTGGGACCCTGACTTGCGTGCAGTACCTTGCTTCACAATGGCTGCCTTGCTGGGTCTGCTGGTTGCCACCCCCTGGCTGGGGCCCACCAGCCACTGCTGCCTGTGCGCCCAGGGTCTGCCTGCTGCGGGCTTGCGCGCCACCCCAGGTGATCAGCTCTCCACTCAAGTGTCCCTCGCCCGGCCCGACTCCACCCCTCCTACTGGTCTGGATGAAAGTGTCTATTTTTAAATCCTTGGTTGTCCGACTTCCATACACTTCAATTTTCTGTCAGTTCTGGTTGTTATTTTGTTTCTTTATCATTGTTGTCCCTATCTTGGTTGTGTGAGGAGGCACAGTGCATCTACCTATGCCTCCATCTTGGCCGGAAGTCCAGAAATATAATATCTTATTTCCTTCATGATGGATACTTTGGGAGGTCACATTAAATGTTTCAGGCATAACACAATATAGACCCTTAATGTGATATTTCAGTTAATGTCAAAATATGTAGCTTTAATAATTAACTGATAAAGAGCAAAATTTAAGATGACTGAATTCAAGCAGAATCCAACATACATGTCCGGTCTCTTAATTACAAACAGGGAAAGGACTTCATGAAGAAAGTCAAGTCCAGTGGGCGGGAGGTGGGTGATGGTGGAAGAGGGAATAGGGGGGATAAATGGTAATGGAAAAAGATAAAACAAGAAAAATCAAGTTCATTTATGTTGCAGTTGTCAGTGAGGGAGAAAGCTGGGCAGACTGATACTCTGTTTTTCCTTCTTGAAGTACAGCTCCTGCACAATGGCCTGTTTTCACATTCTCCACCTGCACCTAGTGCCTCAGCCTGCCCTTTTAAAGAGAAACAGTATGACTAAAGGAAGTTAAATTCCTTTGAGCTCTGAGAAGGAAAGGAATTATAAGTATATGTTAATGTGAGGTATTACTTTTATTACAAGTCAACTAAAAGCAAACCCCTTGACATTGACTATGGAGTCAACTTAAAATCTTGAGTTGTCATATTCTGGCTAAAAACATACTCCAGTTATATAGTCAGTAGTATATCTAACTATCCATTTATAGAAAGGAACCTTCTTTTAATGGAAATCTTGTAACTAGATGTCTCTTACACTGTCTCAGCTCAACCAGAACCAATGATTGCCCAGGATTACAGCTAGTTACAAAAACAAAACAAAAAAACCATATTTTTGGTTGAAGAACCTATATAGGTTTAAAAAAAGAAACAAATGTTATTTTTGTAAGTAGTCTGAAACACACAATGGAATTTTCCCAATTGTTCACCTAAGAATGGCTTTGACTTGAGACCATCAGTCTGGGAATGTCTCTGGAACTCACCTGCACAGAGCTTTCTGCTTCCATGTAAGTGATGGTGGCAGTGTCCTGTTCACTACTGTTGACTAAAAAATAACCAGACCCTTCCACAAGGCTAAATATTTCCTACGGAAAAATCAGATAAACAACATTCCATTCCCTTTGGTTTATAAATGATTCAAAGAAAATAACTTCTATCCACCTAAGAAACTAGAGTACATGATTAAAAGATTAAGGAAAATGGACTAAAAGCAAAATATGATTATTAAAGTATAACACCTAAGGACATTAGAGCTAATTACTATACATGCATATGTATATTCGTGATTTTAAACACATAAGTGAGAGGCCCTGGCCCAGTAGCTCCATTGGTTAGAGTGTCGTCCTGATACACCAAGGTTTCAGGTCCGATACCTAGTCAGGGCACATGCAAGAAGCAACCAATGAATATATAAACAAGTGGAACAACAAATCATTGTCTGTCTGTCTGTCTGTCTCTCTCTCTCAAATCAACAATCCCTGGCTAGTGTGGCTCAGTGGATTGAGTGCTGGCCTGCAAACCAAAGGGTCGCCTGTTCGATTCCAGTCAGGGCACATGCCTGGGTTGCAGGAGAGGCAACCACACATTGATGTTTCTCTCCCTCTTTTTCTCCCTCCCTTCCCTTCTCTCTAAAAATAAATAAATAAAATCTTTAAAAAAAAATAAAGTAAAAATAAACACATAAGTTAGATTTCCTATTGTTATACTATTAATTTTAATAACCTAGTACTCTCCTGTCCAATGTGATTCCATTGAACTAGACCCATACAGCTTCTACCTTCACATCAGGGTGGTTATAGATTGTAGCATTCTCAGGCAACACAGTTACATCATCCACCAGGAGCAACTCCACAGCTGCAGATATGGGCAAGTTGAAAATTTCCTAGAAATGTAATAAGAACCACAAAGGTAAATACAAACTTTTAATTCTTCAACTCAGTGAGAAAAGATTCTACTATTTATTCAAGTGCCAAAGATAAGAGAATCATAGAGCTGCACAGTTGCCAGATTTACATCACTTATGAACAACTTTTAAAGAAGAGCCTTACATTTCAGTTAATTTATATATATATAATTTTATGATTCAAGGATTCATTGTCATACATGTAAAACATGGTGCTAATTGCATTAGCAAAAGATCATGTAAAAACATTCCATGATTCTGCAACTGTCAGTTTATAGCATGTTTTACATGGGGGAGACAGAGAAGGGCCAGAATCAGTCAAAGTACAAAGTTGGGGATCTGGCAAGACAGTGATGTTAAGAAGGTTCAAAGTTTAAGAATATCTAAAATACTTTTAAAACTATAAAGATAAAACATATGATTTTTTAATCTAGTTACCAGAAAATGAAGGAAAGCCCTTTTGAATAAAGGAAAATGAAAACAGGAATGCATTTTTATTAATCTACAAAACAACTTCTAATGCATTATCAAGAAAGATTTTAGCCCTGGCTGGTGTGGCTCAGTGGTTGAGTGCTAGCCTGCCAACTGAAATGTTGCTGGTTTGATTCCCAGTCTGGGCACAAGCCTGGGATGCAGGATGGGTCCCCAGTTGGGGGTGTGTGAGAAGTGACCAACTGATGTATCTCTCACACAATGATGTTTCTCTCCCACCCTTCCCCTCTCTAAAAATAGATAAATAAAATCTTAAAAAAACAGATTTTATAATAAAGGAGGCATATTGCTCATTGAGAGGGGCTTCTAAATAGAAAAGCACTTACTAAGTTAGCAACTATGGGTATGACCAGTTCAAAGAGGAACTAAATGTCCAATTCTGAGAAGGACTGCAGGTTTAAGAAAAAGGAAAAGCTTAAAAAATCACTGATTAGACTTCTGGCCAAGATGGAGGCATAAGCAGACATACTTCGTCTCCTTGCACAACCACAAGAAGAATCACAACTAATGTCAAAACAAAAAACACCCAGAACGGCTAGAAAATCAAGCTGGTTGGAAATCTGACAACCAAAGATTTAAAGAAACCATATCCATCCAGAAGGACAGGACGGGCAGAGACAGGAAGCCAGAGCAGAGAGGACATGGTATGACATGGAGAGATGGCAGTGGCGTCAGAACAGGCAGTCCCATGTGAATAATGTGAATAATTCACACATGGTGGATAAAAGTTGGGAAGGGTATCTTGGGGGTGAGCGATCCCAACCCTAGGCCAAACCACGTGGCCCAGGGTTCCAGCACTGGGAAGATAAAGCCTCATAACTTCTGGCTGTAAAAACAGGGGCAGTTGGGGCAACAGAAGAAACTGCCAGTTTCTCAGGAGAGTCTGTTTAAAGGTCCCGCATGGTCCTAGAACATTCAAAAACCCACCTACTCTGGGAATCATCACCAGGGCAGAAGCTAGAAGGGTGCCAGTCGCACACAGGAAGTGGGTGAAGTGACTGGAAACGGGGCAAGTGCAGGACAAGACTCCAGTGGCCAGGCAGTGGCATTGTCCCCTCTCTGACCCCTCCCCCCACACACAGTGCCACAAAACAAAGCAGGTTGCCCCACCATGGCAAATTCCTAAGGCTCCGTGCCTTACAACTTAATTGGTGTGCTAATCAGGGAGTCAAAGCATCTCTACCTAATGCACAGAAACAAACAAAGGGAGGCTGCCAAGATTGGGACAAAGACATACGGCCCAAATGAAAGAATAGAACAAAACCCTAGAAAAAGAACTAAGCAAAATGGAGATAGCTAACTTAGATGCAGAGCTGGTGATGAGGATGCTCAGGGAAATAACTGAGTACGGCAAAAACATAAAGAAGAAATGAAATCTATAGTAAGTGAAATAAAGAAAAATTCACAGGGAACCAACAGTGAGGAGAAGGAAGCCAGGATTCAAATCAATGATTTGGAACATAAGGAAGAAATAAACATTCAACTGGAACACAAAAAGGAAACAAAAATTCAAAAAAAAATGAGCAGAGTAAAAGAAGACTCTGGGACATCTCCAAAAGTGCCAACATCAGAATCATAGGGATGCCAGAAGGAGAAGAGGAAGGGCAAGAATTTGAAAACTTATTTGAAAAAATAATGAAAAAAACCAACAACAACAAACTTCCCTACTTTGGCGAAGGAAATAGATCTACAAGTCCAGAAGTCACAGGGAGTCCCAAACAAGTTGGACACAAAGAGGACCACACCAAGACACATCATAATTAAAATGCCAAAGGTTAAAGATAAAGAGAGAAGCTTACAAGCAACAAGAGAAAAGCAGAGTTATCTACAAAGAAGTTCCCATATCAGCTGATGTCTCAAAAGAAACTTTGCAGGCAAGAAGGGACTGGCAAGAAGTATTCAGTGAGAAAAACCAAGAACCTACAGACAAGATTACTCTATCCAGTAAAACTATCATTTAAAATGGAAGGGCAGATAAAGTGCTTCCCAGACAAGGTAAAACTAAAGGAGTTCATCATCACCAAGCCATTATTTTTTTTAAAGATTTTATTATTTATTTTTAGAGAGAGGAGAAGGGAGGGAGAAAGAGAGGGAGAGAAACATCAATGTGTGGTTGCCTTTCACACGCCCTTTACTGGGGACCTGGCTGGCAACCCAGGCGTATGCCCTGACTGGGAATCAAACCGGCAACCCTTTGGTTCACAGCCCACGCTCAGTCCACTGAGCAACACCAGCCAGGGCCACCAAGCCATTATTATATGAAATGCTAAAGGGACTTATTTAAGGAAAAGAAGATCAAAACTATGAACATTAAAATGACAACAAACTCACAACTATCAATAACTGAATCTAAAAAAAACAAAGACAAACTAAGCAAACAACTAGAATAGGAAGAGAACCACAGAAATGGAGAGCACATGGAGGGTTATCAGCTGAGAGCAGGAAGGGGGAGGATGGAGGAAAAGGTACAGGGATTAAGAAGCATAATTGGTAGGTACAAAATAGACAGAGGGGAGGTTAAGAATAGTATAGGAAATGGAGAAGCCAGGGAACTTATATGTATGACCCGTGGACATGAACTAACGTGGGGAATGCTGATGGGAGCGGGGCTTCAGGGAAGAGGGGAATAAAGAGGACAAATAAATAGGACAACTGTAATAATAATAATGGGACAACTGTAACATAATCAATAAAATATATTTTTTTAAAAAGTTTTCAAAGATGGGAGAGGATGTTTTCCTGCAAAATAAAAGAAGGTCATTTCTCATCCAAAAAACAAATTTTATACCCGTGACATTTTTATTTAGTTTAATGTGTAAAATGTAGTGTAAATTAATCTCCACTTCATATTTTGTCAAAATATTGTCTTCATCCTTTGATCATGTCAAGTGACCCACACACCCCACCCCATGGCTAGAGCTGAACACTTCATCAGAGGGAAAATGTTAAGAGTTCTGTTCAAAATCTCAGCAAAAGCTAATACACTAAAAAAAACCCTCACTACAAAATCCAAAAGATCTTTAAAAAAATCTCATTACAAAATCCAAAAGATTGATCCAAAGAGTTGAGTTGTTACACTCATTCCATTATATACAGTACCACGTTAGGTAACAAACGTGGGTTGATCAATGAACAATGCATTAAATGGCAAAATTTCATAAAGGAGGCTGTACTGCTTATATGTGAAACTGGTTATAAAGTGCCTGCCTTCCCTAACATCAGAAGCTACAGTCTTCTTAAAGTTCTTTAAAGGGTGTAGTGCTCAGCGTTTTTAGCACAACAATGCAACTGGGTTCACAAGGTGTTTTGGCAGTTCTTAATCCGAACAAGAATAGGGGCTTTTGAAAAATGAGGCTTTAAGAAAGTTTGTTGCCCTGGCTGGTGTGGCTCAGTGGATTGAGTGGAGGCTTGCAAATCAAAGGGTCTCCAGTTCAATTCCTAGTCAGGGTACATGCCTGGGTTGTGGGCCACGTCCCCAGTAGGGAATGTGTGAGAGACAACCATACTTTGAAGTTTCCCTCTCTTTCTCCTTCCCTTCCCCTTTCTCTAAAAATAAATGAATAAAACCTTTTATTTTTTTTAAAAAAGAGAGCTTGTCATCTTAGAGTTAAATTTTAACAGAATGTGAAAGTTTGAACTTTTACACTTATTTGTTTAAATAAAATCTAAAAAGTACTGATTGCTTCAACATGATTTTATGGAAAAACTAATCTGTAACAAAATCTTGGCATTGAGTGTGAAGGCTCCATTGTTTTTGAGCAAAGCGTACAAAGGTTTCCAGGGACAGGGAAGCAGGGGAGAGAGGCCCAGACATTTACGACAACAGGCATTTTCTCTTCCTCTTCTTGTTGGGAGGTGGTTAGAGAAAGGCTCAAATAACTTCATCAATCACTGTCTTGAGACCTTGCTGTGTGAGAGTCCAGCACTCCAGGTATTTTACAGCACTGATCTCCTTAGCCATGGCTAAACCCTGTGGGTGGGTGAGGGGTGTTAGCTTCTTCTTCAGTTTCTCAGTCATGTCTTTATCATCCCTAACAACAAGCTTAGCTCCCACCAGGATAATGGGAATGTTGGGACAATGGTGTCTCACTTCAGGATACCACTTTGCACAAACATTTTCAAATGATGCAGGACTCACAATAGAAAAGCAAATGAAAAATACATCTGAAGTCCTGGCTGGTGTGACTCAGTGGATTGAGCACCAGCCTGCAAACCAAATAGTCACCAGTTTGAGTCCCAGTCAGAGCACATGCCTGGGTTGTGGGCCAGGTCCCCAGTAGGGGACACATGAGAGGCAACCATACATTGATGTTTCTCTTCCACTCTTTCTCCGTCCTTTCCCCTCTGCCTAAAAATAAATAAATAAAATCTTAAAAGAAAAATACATCTGCAAGTCCACACATGCTGTCGCAAAAGGTAAGATTTCCTTTGTTTTTACAGCTGTGTACTATTGCATTGTGTAAATGTACCATAGTTTTTTAATCCACTCATCTACCGATGGGCACTTAGGCTGTTTCCAGATCTTGGCTATTGTAAATAATGCTGCTATGAACATACAAGGGTGCATATAACCTTTCAAACTGGTGTCTCAGAATTCTTGGGATCTATTCCCAGAAGTGGAATCGCTTGGTCAAAAGGCAGTTCCATTTTTTTATTTCTTTAGGAAACTCCATACTGTTTTCCACAGTGGATATGCCAGTCTGCATTCCCAGCAGCAGTGCAGTTAGGTCCCTTTTCTCCACATTCTCTCACCAGCACTTGTTGTTTGTTGACTTATTGATGGTAGGAGACTATTATGTTAAGTGAAATAAGCCAGTCAGAGAAAGACAAATACCATATGATCTCACTTATATGGGGAATCTAATGAACAGAGTACACTGACAAAATAGAACAGAGGCATGGACACATGGAACAGACTGACAGCTGTCAGAGAAGGGGGGAGGCAGGGATATGCATGAAAAATGGTGAAAGGATCAGCCAAAGAACATGTTTGCATAACCCACAGACGCAGACAACAGTGTGGTGACGACCCAAGGGCAGTGGCGTGAGGAGGGCTGGAGCACTGTCCACGTCGCCTCACACTGCACTGACAGGAAGCCTAAGCCCAGCAGCAGCCACCACCCATGGCTGGGGAAAACCGCAGAGAAACAGGAAATGCTGTATTTCTGACATAACAATCTCCACTTACCTTTGGAATTTTCTTCTCTGAATAGCCCACAAAACTGACTTGAATGAGTACACTCCCTTTTATCTGATGTACTTTAAGGATCTGATGACCTGGGGACATGCAGAAAAATACCCTGTGAGACAATAACATGTAGAATACAAAAGCGTCTCCAGAAAACCAAATACTACCCTAATTTATTTAAAATGGTGTTTTATTGCAGGGAGAAAAAAAACACCGAATAGGGAAACACACAAGAATCGGGAACCCTTTGCTTCAAAGAAACCCACCAATGCGTTTTTGCGTTGACACTGAGCCTGAGCCACCACTTAATTTCTCAATTCCTTTACTAAATGAGGGATTAGGCCAGGCCAAATCTAAGTCTCTCCAGCTCTGATGGTCTGTGAGTCCAAAAATAGGCTGACAACAATGTGTGAGGACATTTTTATTTTATTTAAAAATGGAAGTAAGAAATAAAGAGATAGTCCTTTGGGAACTTTTACTCTTCTAAACTGTTTTGTATATGTAAATGTCATGTCAGTTCCTTACTCAAAAATTTAAAATGGCTAACTATTCCTTATTAGAACAATTCAAACTCCTTACACTCATTTTGAAGCCTTCTATAATCTGGCCCTGCTTTACTTTGTTTTCCTTTTTTTTTTTTTGAGAGAGAGAGAGAGAGAGGAGAGAAGGGAGAAAGAGAGGGAAACATCAGTGTGTGGTTGCCTCTCACATGCCCCGTACCGGGGACCTGGCCTGCAACCCAGGCATGTGCCCTGACTGGGAATCGAACCAGTGACCCTTTAGTTTGCAGGCCAGCACTCAATCCACTGAGTCACACCAGCCAGGGTGTTTTCCATTTTTTACAAAAAGTTCACTAACATGTATCTGCCACTTTACATAGGTCAGTTACTTTATCCTCAACCCATGACGATTGTGCCTAAATCTTTGAAGCACTTTCTCATGATGCTTTGTCCACTCAGTCATTCATTCATTCAGCAAAGATTTATTGAGGGCCTACTATATACTAGATAGTATGCCAGGTAATTAGGATGCAGAAATGAAGAAGAGAACAACATACTGGTAACCCTTTGCTTCAAAGAAACCCACAGCTTAGTACAGCAACTGAGAGGGAAACCAACCACTGCAATCCAGTGTGGTCAGTGCTGCTATAGGAGTATGAACACAGCATATATATAAAACAGCACAAGGAAGGAATATTTGCCTTACATTGAGAATATTGAAGGACAGAAAACTCCCAGATCACTAGAGGATTTCAGTGAAGGTGCAAGAAAAGAGAACATACAACATGTACAAAGAAAGGGGTATGACAAACCTTGTTGTGGTTAAGAATCTAAAGTTGTTGACTAAGAAAAATGTAGAGTATATGTGGGCCGTGATAAAAGGTGAAGCCGAAGAAGTAGGCACAAGTCAGTATGTTAAACTGCAGCATAGGAGTTTTATTTTGAAAGACACAGGGATTACCTGGAGACAAAATGATAGCAGAATAGTCAGTGGGCACAAGTATAGGCTTTGATGTCAGAGAGCTTATTGCTTTACCTATTTACTGTAATAATCTCAGGGCCCAAAACTGTGCCTAGGTTATAGTAAGAATGCAATATGTGTCTGGTGAATAAGTAAACTTAAAAAAAATCAGGAAAATAATGCCAGTCTCTCATTGTTGTTATGAAGATTATATGAGAAAAAGCACATAAACTTTTTAAGTGCTATATCCAACATTTCAGAAGAGCTCAGTAAACAGCAGCCAAAATAAGAACTTTAAGAGAGAGATTCAGATTTGTATTTTAGAAAGATCATTCTGAACAGTAGTGTGGAGATGGATTAGAGAGTAGCATAGATACAATGAGATCAGTTGGGAGTCTACTGCGGTGATGCAGGACAGAGGTGATAAGGACACCAGTAATGGAGAGGAAGGGAAGAAACCAAAAAGTATTTACAAGATAACGCTGATGCTATTTGGTAATTGATTGTTATAGGATATAAGGGGCATCTTTTTATTCTCTATCACTTTCTACACTAACTATATCATACTATGCATATTATAGCGTTATAGTATTAGCTACATATTAGTCTCATGTTGTCATGTTCTCTATCTAAACTCTTAAACTTGTTCTGAATGTCAGATCCTGTGGGTGAGGAAAGGCTAAATCCTATTTCTCCTTCTCTGGTGTTTCTTGTTCCATTGAACGGTTACACCATCCATCCAAATGCTCATGGCAGAACCCTAAAAGTTACCCACAGTACCACTGGCTTCTTCACTTTCAGGAGTGATTTGAAGTAAATTGTTATATGAATGGCCTGCAGTGAATCACGCCTGCTGGTATCCGTGCCCTGGGGTGGTTCTCACCCACCTTGACTCTGGTTTTGCCCAGTTGTCTTGCTTTGTGCACTGGGCATCAGCAAATGGCTTGATGAGAGTCTGCACGTGAGGTCTTGTTACCCTCTTAGCACCTCATCTAGTGACTCTTGTCCCCTCTCTGAGTCAGTCAGTCTCACTTACCTTAATCAGCTCATTGTTTTTCTGTTTTCTCTTTCCAACATCCCTTCAGGTCTCAGCATGTATGTTACTTTTGTAGGGTAGCCTGTTCTGTTCTAAACTAAGTTAAGTTCTCCTGTTATAAGCTCTTGAAGCACCCCATATTTGCCCTTCAAAACACTAACACAAATATAATGATTAAAGTCTGGCTTCACCAATTAGACTGTAAGCCTGTGAAGGCAGAGGCTGTGACTGCTTCATTACTACTGTATCTCCAAGTGCCTAGCACACAGTCTTATATGCCATTCAATAAATATTGGGTGACAAATGAATAATATTTTCATAATATTATACAAATAATGGTAATCAATATACTTAAAAATCAATTTAACTTTATGTTCTTGTGAGAAATATTGGATCCTAGACCTTAGCTTGGCTAACAAGGAAATCTACCTTTACATTTAAAAACAAATACAAAGATCAAAGATGAAAGGTGAGATATGACAAAATCTGAAACAAACCATCACCCATAAGGAAATACTTAATGCAGAACTATTTAGCGGGTATATGAAAACATTCATAAATTTTCACAATACCATGTATTCGGGTCTGCCCACTGCCATCATCCTTTGCTACTATCTCCACTGAACTACAATTTTCAAAATGAGCTAGTGTTTCATTTGAAGATTTCCATTCCAGCATTAGTGAACTAAAATTATCAAACTTTCTTCTCTGTTGATCAAACACTGCCAGTTCCAGGACTGTGTCCCTTAGGCTTGATACAGGAATCTGCATTAAAATAAAAAGAAAGAAAAGAAAAACAAAAACAATACCTTAAGAGGCGTGGTAAACTAACCTTGAAGCTAGAGGGATTATGTTTTGTCCCAATTTCATTCTTTGACAATTTTCAAATCTCCAAATGTGTTGAAAGAATGGATAATGAATACTGATACACACTTCATCT
The DNA here is from genome assembly GCA_028533065.1 of Trachops cirrhosus. Classification (NCBI taxonomy): domain Eukaryota; kingdom Metazoa; phylum Chordata; class Mammalia; order Chiroptera; family Phyllostomidae; genus Trachops; species Trachops cirrhosus. The sequence continues at coordinate 17,058,995 of CM052551.1, read as the reverse complement.
AGAATCACTATTTGCATTCTCTCTCTCTCCCTCTACTTTCTCACCCTCCTTGTGTGTGTCTGTGTGTGTTTTTTTGTGAAATTACACAGGAATCATGGCATGCTGCCCTAAATATTTCAACATACCTTTCCTAAGAATGAGAACATTCTACTGAGTTGCTGACCTACTATGTTATTGTTTATCATTATTCTTCATGGTGGATTTGGAGTAGAAGTAAATGTTATTACTTATTGATAATGCTAATAAAAGATTTGGTAAGGAAGAGAATTGGCAAAACTATCTGGAAGAGATCTCAATTGTCTACTGCCAATAATTACAAGCTAAGTACTGTAAGCAGAGTCACTGTGTCACTCAGCGCAGCCAATTCTGGCCGAGTTCAATCACATCTTCTCAGACACTTCCAGAGAATGACTAACAAAACAGTTTCCTTAACTTTAATATGACAAAAGATTATTTCAGGCAATTTATCTCTACAGCATGGAAGACAAAAGTGCAAGTTAGCTGGAAAAACTGTACTTACCAGTTGTTCGCTGTGCTGTGGCAGAGGACATGGCTGGGCACCAGCTGGCACCTTATATACAGGGGTTACTGACATGCTGGCAGGGTGGGCACATATGAAGCGCACCTGCACAACCTCTACAGCTGGACTAGGGTTCAGGACACCTGGGTGATTTCCAACTTGAAATGTCAGAACCTGTAAGGAAATACCAGAGCAAGAGATAATGGCGGGTAGACGCTTGACATCAGTTGTGTCAATCTAAATGTGTTAGGATTATTCAAATTCTGGTATAAAGTCCCTTTGGACATTATAATCAGGCAAACTCCTTAAAGACATTATAGTTCTTAATTATTGGTGCTAAGAGAAACAAGAGTATTATGGAAATTTGAAAACAAAAGGAACATTAACAAAATATAACTGACCAATTACTTAAGTCTTTTCCTCCACCAAATCTTTTGTTACCAGTTGGTAAAGAGTAGAAAAACTAATTTCTGTTTCAACTTGTCTCTGGTAACAATACTAATGAATAACAGAATGTGGAAACAAAAAGTTCGCTCCAAAATGGGGTAATTAGGCCTGAAATTACTAACAGCTAGCCATATACACAATAAAGTTCACTGGAGATATTAAAAAGAAGCTCAATTGATTATAGCATAGTTCCTAAGTTAAAGTCATACCTGATAGTCCTGTTAGCCTGCGTAGCCGGGCTGTGTTTCATAGCCATACAGTGCATTCTCAATACTAGTCAAACTGTAAACATTCATTACTGTTTTTTTTTAAAGATTTTTATTTATTTATTCTTAGAGAGAGGGAGGGAGGGAGAAAGAGAGGGAAACAAATACTGATGCGAGAGAAACATCAGTATGTTGCCTCTCGTAGGTGCCCCGTCGGGGGGCCAAAGCCACAACCCAGGCTGTTCCCTGAACTGGCAGACTTTCATGTTGCGGCACAACACCCAAGCAACTGAGCCGCACGGAAAATACACTGGTTTTGACAAAAGCAGGACACAGCTGTGGATGGATCCATCGCTACCTCTCAGAATAATCAAAACTAATTCAATGCATAAAGGACAACAACACACTCGTTACTCTTATCAGCACAGACCGGTTACTTCAAAACTGCTAACCATAGGTGACACTAAGTTTTCCTTCCTCACATTCTTTGGAGGTGGAAAACCATATGTTTTTCAGTCTAGACAAGGAAATAAATCATAATGATAAAGTAATTGAAATAAGCTCATTACTACAAAAAGATCTCAAACCTTTTAGTTAGTGAACTATTAGAATCCTCAGGTGAGCAAACCAAAATCTTTGGGTATATTTAAAGGATGCTAAGGTGTAAAAAAAGATCCTTTAATCAATAATTAGAATTATCCTATCTAGTCCATAAACTAAATCCATTAGAATCTGAAAAGGAATGGCTGGAAGTACAAAAGGTTGGAATTAGTATTGCTAAAAGAAATGCTAGAAAAAGATCATTTTCTTACTTGTTCCCCTAAATCCAGGCACTGGACCCGGTAGATATACTGGTTCTGTTTTGTCTTTGCTGGTGGCCGGACTTGTGTTATTTCAATTTTCTCTGTCTTCTCCATGCTCAGCTCCGAAAAGAAATGGGAGGGCTCCAAGATCCATGGTCGAGGACCCCCTTCAAACACCACTTCTTTCATAGACTGCCATGTCACCAATGCCACTTCAACAGGGTTTACAGCCTGATGACATTTAAAGAAATTAATCACTGATTGGTTAGGGAATGCAACAGTTTTCTAAAGTGAAAGACTGGTTATCTACTCTGCTGAAAATGACATTATACTTATTTCCCAAACTAAGAAACATACATCATGCCTTGCACTTTGAATGCTTCTCAACCTCTGTACTAATTTTTTTTTTATTTAAAAATTTTTTCTTTTGGTTTTCTCCATACTAATTTTGATCCTACTTATCATTCAAGCCTAACTCATGTGTCACTACCCATTAAGTTATGTTTAATTATTCCAGACCACACCCACTTCTGCATCCTTTAAACTCTTACAGTATTTTTGTCTAGCATTCATTCATATACTTATTCACATTCTAATGCTATTTAGGTGTGTCAAATGCTTCATATGTATAAGTCTGACAATTCTTGTTATGTTCTCTAGTTATATAAACTTCTTAAGAGAAGAAAGTATCTTATATCCAAATTTTAAAAAAGAATTTCTATTCCTCAGTGGGATTTAGTACAATGTTGTGTGTATAAAAGGTACTGAATAAATAAATACTGAGTAAGCATTCTAAATGGAATTTTTAATATTTTTCTTCTAAATCCTCACCCAATGATATGTTTTTTTAAAATTGATGTTAGTGAGGAAGGCAGAGAGAGAGAAAGAAACATCAATCAATTGCCTTCCGTATGTGCTCTGACCAGGAATCAAACCCTTTGGTGTACACAACCTTTTGATGTTCAGGACAATGTTCCAACCAACTGAGCCACCTGGATAGGGCTTAAATGGACATTTTATGAAAGTACCAAAGAAATTCTGCCTTAAAATATAAAAATAATACATCTATACTCTATATACATATCCTATTTCTCAAAGATCTCTCACAAAAAAGGTAGCCAAGATAGGTATTACTCATTCCAGTATATGGAGCAGTTATATACCATTTATAGGTATATAACTATAAGGAAACAGGTTTAGGAGAATGAAGTATTCTCACACTGTAGGTTATTTTTGTATGGCACAGTGTCTATAAGAGAGACTAAATCACAAAATAAAATACAGAGTTGAAGCAATCACTCTAAAAATGTAAGCAAACCATGCTTTAGTATTTCTTTCCTGAACTAGTCAGTCATATTTATCATTGAACATGAATGAAATTAAATATTCTTACGTCTAATGTCACTCTTCTCTTAAATAAGGTACATATAATTCAATTCAACATGTATTCATGGATGGGCCACTGTGATACAGTAACAAAAAGCCAGCTCTGACTGGTGGGTGTCCTGCAAACCAAAAGCTCACCAGCTGAACTCCAGGTCAGGGCATGTGACTTGGTTGCAGGCCAGGTCCCAGGTTGGGGCTGTGCATTGGAGGCATTTGAGAGGCAATCAATTGATGTTTTTCTTCCTCTTTTAATCCCTCCCTTCCCCCTCCCTAAAAATAAATAAATAAAATCTTGGTGTTTTCTTTTAGTTTATTCAGTACAGTTTCTATCCTTTATTCCCATTCCAGCCCGCCCACCCATTCCTCCCCTCCTCCCTCCCCCTTCCAACCCCCCTAGTTTTGTCCATGTGTCCTCTATATTTGTTCCTGGAAACCCTTCCCTTCTCCCCTGAAACTCCCGCCCCTCTTCCCCTCTGGTCACTGACTACCTGTCCTCTATTTCAGTGTCTTTTGCTATATTTTACTTGTTTCTTTGTTTTGTTGTTTAGGTTCCTGTTAAAGGCGAGATCATATGGTATTTGTCTTTCAATGCCTGGCTTATTTTGCTTAGCATAATACTTTCCAGCTCCATCCATGCTGTTGCAAAGGGTATGAGCTCCTTCTTTCTTTCAGCTGCATAGAATTCCATTGTATAAATGTACCAGTGTTTTTTGATCCATTCATTTACTGATGGGCACCTGGGTTGTTTCCAGCACTTAGCTATTGTAAATTGTGCTGCTATGAACATTGGGGTGCATAGGTTCTTTTGGAATGGTGTTTCAGGATTCTTAGGATATAGTCCCAACAGTGGAATTGCTGGATCAAAGGGCAGGTCTATTTTTAGTT
>CM052551.1:17026725-17054248 GCA_028533065.1 Trachops cirrhosus | reverse complement strand
CAAGTGCCTCTCAGATAAGGTCAAGTTCAAGGAGTTCATCATCACCAAGCCCTTATTGTATGAAATGTTAAAGGGACTTATCTAAGAAAAAGAAGATAAAAAAACATGTGTAGTAAAATGACAGCAAACTCACAATTATTAACAACCACACCTGAAACAAAAACAAGAAACTAAGCAAACAACTAGAACAGGAACGGAACCACAGAAATGGAGAACACATGGAGGGTTAGCAACAGGGGAGTGGGAGGAGGAGAGTGGGGGAAAGAATAAGTAGCAATGAAGGTAGATAGAAAATAGGGGGAGGGCAAGTATAGTATGGGAAATGTAGAAGCTAAAGGACTTATGACACATGGACATGAACTAAAGAGGGGGAATGTGGGTGGGAGAGGGTGTTCAGGGTGGAGGGGAATGAAGGGGGGATAATAGGACAACTGTAATAGCATAATCAATAAAATATATTTTAAAAAAATACAGATTCTTGCCCTGGCCAGTTTGGATCAGTTGGTTGGAGTGTCATCCTGTAACTGAAAGATTGCAGGTTCAATTCTCAGGACAGGGCACATACCTACATTGGGGTTCCATTCCCAGTCTGGGTATGTATGGAAGGCAACCAATCAATGCTTCTCTCTCACATCAGTGTTTCTCTCTCTTAGAAGCAATGAAATGTCCTCAGGTGAGGTAAAAAGGAAAACAAAACCAAAAGTACAACAGAATCTTGGTCTCCATTCAGAAATACAATAAATTTGGGATAGGGCCTAACATACAATTCTTTTAAAGCTTCCCAAGACTTAATAATTGGTGGACTAGGTGACATCTGAAATGTTATTTGCTCAGCAAATTTTCCTAGTATGCCTTTTTCTTTTTTTTGTTTTGTAGTGCACTATGATGTACAGTCAAAAGAAAGTGGAGTAAAGAAAACTAAAATACTAGAAGCTCCTAATCAATTCCAGCTATGTTAGGAATTTTTTTACATATTATGTAATTTAAAAATCTTATGTAGTAATTATCATTATTTTCAACATGAGAACACTGAGTCTAAGAGCATGTAACTTAAACAATGTAAGAACTAGTTAGTGGCCAAAGTGGTAGATATATCCCACTCCAAAATATGTACATGGTTCCATTCCTTGTTTTCCCCTAAAGAAAAAACAAACCCCAGTCCTGGCCGGTGTAGCTGAGTGGATTGAGCGCAGGCTGTGAACCAAAGGGTTGCAGGTTTGATTCCCAGTCAGGGCACATGCCTGGATTGTGGGCCAGATCCCCAGTAGGGGTCGCATGAGAGGCAACCACACATTGATGTTTCTCTCCCTCTCTTTCCCCCTCTCTAAAAATACATAAATAAAATCTTAAAAAAACAAACAAAACCCATACTGTGCCACCAGTTGTCTCTGTTGGTTGGAGTGCTGTCCGATAGGCCAAAAGGTTATGAGTTCAACTGTCATCCAGAGCACATACTAGGTTTTGGACTTGATCCCCAGTCAGGTCACATACATGAGGCAACTGAATCATGTTTCTCACATTGATGTTTCTCTCTCTATACCCCTTTTTCCTTCTCTCTCAAAATCAATATGCATATCCTCAGATGAATATTTTTTAAATTTTTTTAGAAAGAACAAATTCCAGATCTTTTCTTTTTTTGGCCAAGAGAACATTCAAAACAAGCAGAGAAGTCCAGAATATAATTCTGAATTACTATCTATAAAACTTAGGAAATTTTATATGTCAACCATAATTGAAAAATTAAATTTAAAAAACTTAGGATAATTTAGCCCTGGCTGGTATGGCTCAGTGGATTGAGTGCAGGCTGTGAACCAAAGGGTCACCAGTTCAATTCCCAGTCAGGGCACATGCCTAGGTTGTGGGCCATGTCCCCAGTAGTGGGTGCGAAAGACGCAACCACACGTGATATTTCTCTTCATCTCTTTCTCCCTCCCTTCCCCTGTCCAGAAATAAATAAATAAAATCTTTAAAAAGAAAAGAAAAGAGAAAAAGAGAGAGGACCCAAATAAGTAATATCAGAAATGAAAGAGGAAAGATTACAACTGATACCAGAGAAATACAAATAATTTAAGAAATTACTACAAACAACTTGAAAACCTGAATGAAATGGGCAAATGTCTAGGAAAATATAATCTTCCAAAACTGAATGAAGAAGAAGCAGAAATCCTGAACAGACCGATAACAACTGGTGAAACTGAAGCAGTAATCAAAAAAGTCCTGGTACACAAAAGCCCTGAACTAGACAGTTTCACAGGAGAATTTTACAAAACATTTAGGGAAGAGCTAACTCCTATCCTTCTCATACTATTCCAAAAAACCCAAGAAAAGGGAAGACTCCCAAACTCTTTTCATGAGGCCAGCATCATCCAAATCCGAAAACCAGATGAAGACACAACAAAGAAAGAAAACTTCAGGCCAATATCACTGATGAACATAGATACTAAAATTCTCAACACAATATTGGCAAAAAGCATCCAGCAATACATTAAAAAAGATCATATACAATGATCAAGTGGGATTCATCCCAGAGATGCAAGGATGGTACAATATACACAAATCAATAAACATAATACATCACATAAACAACAGGAAAGACAAAAATCACATGATCATATCAATAAATGTGGAAAAGACATTTGATAAGGTATAGCACCCCCAGCAAAGTGGGAGTAGAGGGAGCATACCTCAACATAATAAAGGCCATATCTGAGAAACTTACAGCTAACATCGTACTCAATGAGCAAAAACTCCCACTAAGATGAGGAACAAGACAAGGATGTACAGTTTCACCACTTCTATTCAACATAGTATTGGAAGTCCTAGCCGCAGCAATCAGGCAAGAAAAATAAATAAAAGGCATCCAAATTGGATAGCAGGAAGCAAAACTGTCATTGTTTGCAGATGACATGATAGTGTACATAAAAAAACCCTAGACACTCTACCAAAAAACTGCTGGACCTAGTAAGTGGATCTGGCAAAGCAGTGGGATACAAAGTCAATATTCAGAAATCTAAGGCATTTTTGTACACCAACAACAAAAGATCAGAAACAGCAATCAGGAAAAAAATCCCATTTGCTATAGCAACAACAAAAATAAAGTACCTAGGAATAAATGTAACCAAGGAGGTAAAAGACATGTACTCAGAAAACTACACAACACTGAAGAAAGAAATTAAGGAAGACACAAATAAATGGAAGCATATACTGTGTTCATGGATTAAAAGAATTAATATATCAAAATGTCCATACTACCCAAAGCAATATATAGATTCAATGCAATCCCTATTAAAATACCAATGACATATTTCATAGATATAGAACAAACATTCTACAAATTTATATGGAACCATAAACAACCCTGAATAGCTGCAACAATTTTAGGAAGAACAAAGTAGGAGGGATAACAATACCTGATATAAAACTATATTAAAGGTCACTGTAATCAAAACAGTATGGGACTGGCATAAGAACAGACACATAGATCAATGGAACAGAATAGACAGCCCAGAAATAAACCCAAGTCTCTATGGTCAATTAATATTTGACAAAAGGGGCAGAAGCATAAAATGGAGTAAAAGTAGCCTCTTCAACAAATGGTGTTGAGAGATCTGGACAGCTACATGCAAAAAAAAGGAACCTCAACCACCAATTTACACCATACACAAAAATAAACTCAAGAGGAATAAAAGACTTAGTCGCAACACCATAAAAGTCCTAGAGGAGAACATAGACAGGAAACTCTCAGATATTCCACACAGCAATATTTTCACCAATATGTCCCCTAGAGCTAGGGACATAAAGGAAAGAATAAACAAATGGGATCTCATCAAAATAAAAGCTTCTGCATGGCTAAAGAAAACATCAGGAAAATGAAAAGGGAACTAACCGTATGGGAGAACATATTTGCCAATGATACCCTGGACAAGGGTTTGATCTCCAAAATATATAAAGAATTCACATGACTTCACTCTAGGAAGACAAACAATCCAATTTAAAAAATGGGCAAAGGACCTGAACAGACACTTCTCCAAGGAGGACATACTCAGCGCCTAGAGGCATATGAACAGATGCTCAGTATCACTACCCATCAGAAATATGCAAATTAAAACCACAATGAAATACCACTTCACACCGGTCAGAATGGCCATCATAAACAAATCAACAAACAACAAGTGCTGGAGAGGTTGTGGAGAAAAGGGAACCCTAGTACACTGTTGATGGGAATGCAGACTGGTGCAGCCACTGTGGAAACCAGTATGGAGTTTCCTAAAAAAATTAAAAATGGAACTGCCTTTTGACCCAGCAATTCCACTGCTGGGATTATACCCTAAGAATCCTGAAACACCAATTCAAAAGAACCTATGTACCCCAATGTTCATAGCAGCAAAATTTACAATACCAAGTGCTGGAAGCAACCTAAGTGCCTATCAGTAAACAAGTGGGTCAAAAACTATGGTACATTTACACAGTGGAATTCTATGCAGCAGAAAGAAAAAAGGAGCTCCTCCTACCCTTTGTGGCACCAACATGGATGGAACTGGAAAGCATTATGCTAAGTGAAGTAAGCCAGGCAGTGAAAGAAAAATACCATATAACCTATAAGTGGAACCTAATCAACAAAACAAACAAAGAAGCAAAATATAAGCAAAGACATTTAAATAAATAACAAACTGACAGTTACCAGAGGGGAGCCGGGAGGGAGATAGCAGGGGAGAGAAGGGGAAGGGTCCGTCAAAGATCATGTATAAAGGACTCATGGACAAAGCCAAGGTGGGTAGGATTGAGGGTGGGGCGGAGGAGAGTGGTAGAGGGAAAATGACAACAACTGTGCTTTAACAATTTTAAAAAAAGAACAGTATAGGAAATGGAGTAGCCAAAGAACTTTTATGCATGACTCATGGACATGAACTAAGTGGAGGATTGCCAGAGGAATGGGGTATACCAGATGGAGGGGGGAAAAGGGAAAAAATGGAACAACTCTAATAGCATAATCAATAAAATATATTTTTTAAAAAAACTGTGAGATAGCACCTCAACAAGTATTGGAGAGGTTGTGGAGAAAAAGGAACCCCTATTCACTGATGGTGGGAATGTAAACTGGTACAGCCACTATGGAAAACAGTATGGAGGTTTCTCAAAAAATTATGAATAAACCATATAACCCAGCAATCCCTCTTCTGGCTATCTAGCTTAGAAACTTGAAAACAAGCCCTGGCTGGTGTAGCTCAGTGGATTGAGTGCAGGCTGTGAACCAAAGGGTTGCTGGTTCGATTCCCAGATAGGGCACATGCCTGGGTTGCAGGCCAGCTCCCTAGTGGGAGCCATGTGAGAGGCAACCACACATGATGTTTCTCTTCCTCTTTCTCCTTCCCCTTCCCCTTCCCCTCTCTCTAAAAATAAATAAATAAAATTTAAAAAAAAATCCCCAAAAAGCTCTATCAATTCAATGCTATAATAAAACATCCTTTAAAAAAACAAACTTGAATACACTTATTCACAAAGATATATGCACCCCTATGTTTGTTGCAGCATTACTCATGGTGACCAAAACATGGAGACAACCAAAGCATCCTTCGAGAGAGGACTGTATAAAGTAGACGAGATACATATACAGTATACTATGGAATACTACTCAGACATAAGAAAAGATGAAATACTGCCATTTGTGACAACATGGATGGACCTTGAGGATACTATGCTAAACAAAAAAAGTCAGTTAGGAAACTAAGAACTATATGATTTCAGTCATATGTGGGAAATAAAACTGAAACTCATGGACACAGACAGCAATGTGGTGGTTGCCAGAGGGAAGAGGGTGGAGAGGGTAGTGAAGGGTAAAGGGGGCCAAATATATGGTGACATAAGATGATTTGACTTTGGGTGGTGGATACACAATGCAGTATACAGATCATGTATCATAGGAAAGTGAACTTTAAACCTATATGATCTTATTAATCAATGTCTCTTCAATAAGTTTAATTAAAATAAATAAAAATTTTAAAATAGAAAAAAATAGACTCAGAAAAAGCATTTAAAAAAAGAAAAGAAGCCCTGACTGGCATGGGTCAGGGCCCCATCACTTGCAAAGCCAAAGGTCGCTGGTTCAATTCTCAGTCAGGCCTTGTGTGGTGGGCCAGCTCCCTGGTTCGGGGCATACAAGAAGCAACTGATGTTTCTCTTGCACATTGGTGTTTCTCTCCCTCTCTGTCTCCTACCCTTCCTCTCTAAAAATAGAGCAATAAAATTTTTTTTAAAAAATTCTGCCCTGGCTAGTGTGGCTCAGTGGAATGAGTGCTGGCCTGTGAACAGAAGGGTTGCCAGTTCAATTCCTGGTCAGGGCAGGAGAATCCTTCACGCCTGGATTGAAGGCTAGGTCCCCAGTTGGGAGCGTGCAAGAGGCAACCAATGATGTTTCCCTTTCTTTCTCCCTCCCTTCCCCTCTCTCTGAAAATAAATAAAGTCTTTTTTTTAATCCCTAAAAAAAGAAGAAAAGAAAAGAAAAAAAAAGAAACTGTGCAGGGGATAAATCTTAACAGGACACCAGTTCCTGTTTAGCTAGAATGCCATCCTTTGCAACTGACTCAGTCATGGCGCCAGTGTATTACTTTCCTTTCTTTTGAGAATTTTTAAAGGAGTTAATTTGAACCAAACTGAGGACATATGCAAGGGAGCAATATCTCAAATGCTTCCAGTCTATTTCTTGCTGGCTATGTGGCTCCTGTTTAAGGCATCACTTGTAATGAATCTTCGACTTCATTCACTTCGAGATCACTTTTAGAGATCTTCGACTTGAGTCATATTTACATGGTTTTGGAAAACAAACCTACAGACTTAAAAAAGCTACTTCCCAGCTGCAGTGCTGTATTTCTAATAGCTGTCCAATCTCCCTATATAATCTTTCTCCCACTGATAAATTCCAAAAACCTTTGAAAGGGACACCATCTCTCATATTGATAATGGAAGCCCACTATTGTCATTCACAAGCTAGCAGAGGCAAGGGTCTTCCACTATTACTCCTTCACCTTAACTGTAGCAGAATTGAGCAAAGGTGGCAAGCAGACAGCTGTAGCAAGAGCAAGTGACTCCCTTTTTTGACGGGCAGGGATACCAAACTGCTTCCATATAACGGCCTCTCCTTTTACAAATTCTTGTTCGTGATAAAATTATTTACCTCTTTTCTGCTATTAGGATCCTGCACCCCAAGTCAGGCCATGGCCATTACAACAGTACTTCTTCCAGAGACCCTCATACTGTGCCATGTACAGTTCAGTAACAGTTTGCTGGACATTCCAGCAAGTAAAGTCTTTCACGTCCATTCTGATTTCAGCATGGAGAAAGGTGGGTCCCACCAGCTGAATGTGGTTTCCCTCTTGTTTTGATATTTGTGCTCTGCAACTGTGGACTCTTTCTCAATCAACACTTTTGTTCAGTCCATTCAAACTTGTTAAACATGCCTCTATAACACCTTTTTATTGTTTACAACACAACAGAAAATGCTTTTCTATTATAATTTTCTATTTTCCTTGTTAGTCCCTGTTGTCTCTGTGAGGGCTTGCCTTACGTCTCATTCATCTTACAGCCCCAGCAAGTAGGAGTGTTTGTTGAACTGAAAGCTGTTCCAAGCAGAATAGCATTAACAAGCAGAAAGTAGAAACAAGCATGATGTTGGAATAACATATAAATCAACGATCTAAAATGAAGATTCATGTCAAATGTAAATAGGATAGTGCTACATCATGGGAGTTTCAACAAGGCCAGGCAGTGTGAACGGTATGGGTAATGATTGCACTGAAGCAAATTGTTGAGCACTGATCACAACGCCTGGTACCAGGACAGGCACTGGGGGTACAAAGAGGAATGAGACAAGGCTTTTAAATTTTAACTCTTACTGGTACTGCAGAGGGTAATTAGTCATGAAGATACTTGTGGGACCCCAGAAAGGCAGCGTGTCTACAACCAACATGGGGATTAAAGTAAGGTTTCAGAGTAAATAACCTTTTAGAAGATGACTAGGAGTGAGCTAGATATGAAGAAAAAACAACATCTCAGACAATATACAGGCCAGCAGAAGTTTACAAAAATAAGATGAAGGCAGTTTTAAAGTATCTACTGAAAGAACATAGAATGGACAAGAATGAATGAATAATGGGAGGCAAGGAGAGTAGTAAATGGGGCCATTGCAATACTCCAAGCATAAAGTGACATGGGTCTAGAGTAACAGAAATAATAACAGGGCAGACAGATGTCAGAGGCATTTCAAAGGATGAGTTACCAAGATCTGGAGAATGACTGGTTTTAAGAGTGATTTAAAAGATGCCAAAAGACACCTGATGTCTGAGCACTATGGAGAGAAATAGGCCATCAAATGGTGGTTTGATAGAGAAGTGATTCAGCCATGCTCATAGCTTGCCTTTCTTCCACAAACCCTTTCTGATCTTACCAACTGACTACTTCATTCTATATCCCCATCATCTGTTTGCACTGTATTATGTAATACTCCCTGACATGTCCATGTACCCATAATGGCATTCTTAAGCAAGAAGTTCAATTGTAGGTTCCCTGGGACTGTTTTGTTTTGGTGGCCCATTAGCGTGCTAATACTGAACACCAAATCTAAGTTCACATTTTCTTTTGAATTTGCAGGTCACCATTTTTACTTCCTATCCTAACTCAGTTGGCTCAATAAAATCTCTGAACATTGCTGCTCAATTTTTCCTCTTTTCTTCAGGGGTTTATGTCTGCCTAATCAAGGTTCAACCCCAGTCAGAGGAGCTGCTCCAGGCCCTTAGCATGGCTGATACTTCAGTCTATGCGTGGGCCACACTGGTGGGTGAACAGAGCAAGAATGGAATGCAAAGAATCCTCATTCCTTTCATCCCAGCCTTTTATATCAACCAGTCAGAATTGGTTCTTAGCCACAAACGAGACATCGGGGAGATAAGAGTACTGGGAGTGGACAGAGTTCTTGAGAAGCTAGAGGTATGTTGAGAACTGAACCAAAACAACAGTTTTGAAAAAGAGATTTTTGATTCCCAGTCTAAAGGTAAAGAAAGTTTCTGAATAATTTGATAAAATTCACCACAAGAGATTCTTAAACAGGATGAAGAAAATGTGTCCCTTTCACAATGTCAGGGGGACTCCCAGAGTCCAAAATCTAGGTTATTAGCTGAAGATAACACCAATGCTATCTTAAAACAATTGTTAGAATTCTAGTTTAAAACTTTTTTGAAGCCCATTTTATTCTCACAGATCACTTTTTCAACACGTCTAAGTGTGAAAAATAAATGACTTGTCAGTTAGCTAGAACTAAAAATCCAGGTGTGTTAGTGTATGTTTAAGATTGGAATGTCTGATACAAACTGCTTTTTTCTTTCAAGCAAATGCTATTTTATCTTTTCTCCAAGGTCTTCCCCAGCTCCCCAGTTCTAGTGGTCCCTGGCCGTAGTCACTCTTCTCTCACACCTGGCCTCGCTATCTACCCTGTAAGAGTGGTCAACTTCACTTCCCTGCAGCAGATGACATCACCTGTTTTCATCAATATTTCCTGTGTGCTCACCAATCAAAGTGAGGCTGTGCTAGTGAAAGCTATTAAGGAGAAGTCTGGTGCAGGTGAGCATTAGGGGCTCCTATTTTCAATCTAGAGAAGGAACAAGACAATGCAATACAATTAGTTAATCGAAAATATTCACTTGATCAAAACTATTCAAAAGTAGCTGAGGCATGGATCAATTTTCTAAGCCCAGTCAAAACACAATCTTCAGATAACTTTTTAAACACTAGTTATATATTATACTTAACATATAGCCCTGGCTGGTGTGGCTCAGTAGAATAGCCCTGGCTGGTGTGGCTCAGTAGATTGAGCGCCCACCTGCAAACTGAAAGGTCACCGGTTTGATTTCCTGTCAGGGCACATGCCTGGGTTGCGGGCCAGGTCCCCATTTGGGGACAAGCAAGAGGCAACCAACTGATGTTTCTCTCCCTCTCTTTCTCCCTCCTGTCTCCTCTCTCTGAAAATAAATAAAGTATTTTTTTAAAGCAACCAATGAATGCAATAAATAAAATGAAGTGGAACCTCTCTCTCACCCTCTCTCTAAAAATCAATAGATAGAAAAAAAAATTTTTTAAGTCCACAGAACCATCCTCCTTATATTTATCACTTCCACTTGTCCATCCCTCAAAGGAAACAGTACTTAATTACTAGGAGTGAATTAGGCTGAACCCTAGTACATTGTTTATATGACCACTTGATATGTATTGGTCAACAAATATCCTAAGCGTTTATATGCATTTTAATTCTTATAATTCAAAAGGGTAGATGTATTTTGCCCTTTTAGAGTTGAAGAATTGAGGTGTTCAAGGCCCCCAGTAGAAGGTTCAATCTGTGCAGTATTAGAGTAGTTTTTAAGTGGAGTTGATCCTAATAAACTCATTATGAATACAGGCAACAAATCACAGCAGAATCAACAGTATGAGTCTGTCACCAATGGAATCCAGATATTTTCATGTTCCAATTGTCACATCTCAAAATATTTTTCAAAATTGCAGTTATCAGACCTGGTTAAACTTTTGTTGTTACTAAAGCACATATATTACTGTATCACAAATTAGGGCTTTTAACATTTTGCTAACTGTGTAATTGTCACAAATTAGGTTTTTTATGTTTTGGTTAACTTTTGATATAATTGGTTTCCTTTATTTCTATGCATAATTATTTTGCACTTAAAAATATTATGAGATGTATAGATTTCACCGACAGCTGGTTACCCGTGGCCAAAAAAGAAAAAAAAAATTTTTGTTAAGAATCTCTGTACTTCTTGGAGATGAGGGATCAGTGGGAACAGTACAACCATGGTGGGTAGGAGTGGTTAAATAACATCTAACCCAACCTTCAGCTCATTGACACAAGCATGTGAGAGAGAGCCTACTAGTATATTCCAGACATGGTTCCTACTGCAGAATCATAGGAAGACAAGGCCCAGTTGGGGAAACAGTAATTGATTCATTGTAGACCGAACAGTGGGATGCTACAAAATACACCCCGTTTTATTTGGACTTTCAACAGTGGGGCCTGATCAGGGATTAGTATCTTTTTAGTATATGCACTTCAAGCAACCTTATTCAGAGTGAAGCAGTCTGTCAACTGTGTGAAGCTGTAAGGCAGTTGTCAAAGAGTAAAGTGAGAGGTTTCAAACCAATTAAGAGACCACAGACAGAGGGCCTATACTTGAGATGCATAAGAACTAGGTATGAGGGCCTGGTCACAATTTATAGTGGAAGAACTGGATGTTCAGGGAGTTTAGTGGCAGAAAAGAGTTCTAGACACCAAAAAATTTAAATAACCAAAGGCAGATACCAAATATACCTCAAGTTTTATTAAGGTCAAGGTTTTATACAGATCAAAAGTTCCCTAGAAACATGAGTAAAAAAGGATAAGGAGACCTTGGATTTAAGAGGTCATTAGGGATCAAAAAAATGTTTCATATTACAGGGATTAGAATAAGAAATCATTATCACCACAGATTGCCAATAATGTGAAGGGAAGTTATGTCAGTTAGAGCTCAATGCACAGGAAATGTAACAGCCATTTTCAGATGGCAGGGGTTTCAAATACTCTTCTAAGAGGCTCAAGAATTGGAGTTTATTACTTTGGAAATAGGAAAAAGCCAAAAAGTTGGAGCCAAGTCTTCACTCTGGTAAGCAATTTCCCAGAGCAGCAATTTTCAACTGTTTTCATCTCATGGTACACATAATTACTAAAAACTCTGTGGCACACCAAAAAAATATACAGGGTCTGGCACGTAACACCTGTTTGACTGTGGTTGATAGGGTAATAATGTGGATGTAATACTTTAGTTTTAATTTGCACATCACCTAAAATGTCGTATGGTGTGGAGTGTTGATAGTTAGAATTACATGCTTATGATTTTGTAATAGAAAAGGAGCACTATTTGTGCTGGAATTTTTTTCTTTTGTCTCTCTGACCAAAAAAAAAAAAGTATCATTTCGATTCATTCACAGCAGACAGCTATTGTGCTGGCTGTTGTCATTTTTTACAAAAAGGGAAAAAAGGTCAGTGGCCCTGTCTAAGTAGTCAGATATTGCATGTTTTGAAAGTTCTCACAACCAGTTGAAAATCACTGTTCTAGAGGGCTGGGTATTGAGTGCTTCTGCTAGATACGTTAATGGTGACAAGGTTTTAAATGCAGCATCTGCCTTGACTGTGTTATTAAATAACCATCTTTTGTTTTGGCCAATGCATAGATCAATGTGAAGATTCAGGTGTCCTCCAGAAGTTCGTGGGTTCTTACCAGATCCTCTTGACCCTCTTTGCTGTGTTGGCATCAACAGCTTTCATCTTTCTAGGTAATTGACTTTTGACTTGGAACATGCCTTTGTATTTCACAAACTAAGTAAGGATGAGAATTAGTTGTTCATCACATCTAATTTGGGACAAGCAGTTGAAACTGATCTAGCCTCTCTAACCCCAGTCACCTAGCAAAGGGCCCACTCAGGTTACAACTACCATAAATTGGATGTGGCAAACAAATACCATTCAGATGTGTAAATCACTGCTAACCCTTAAGATAATGGCTAGTTTTGCTCAAATTCATAGCTAAGGATGATGAGCAACACAACACACACTATTGTCTACACCTGCATTTTCCCCCATCTTTTTGTCAGAAGTATCTCTAAAAATAACTGAATACCAATTTCCAAATTACTATCAAGTTACTTAATCTGAAATATTACTAAGGCTTTCCTCCAATGAAGACAAATCGGATTCTTTATTAACATCGCTTTTGTTCTTATTCTAGCATACAACGCCTTCCTAAATAAGATACAGACAATTCCAGTTGTTTATGTACCAACTCTAGGAATACCAGAGTCAGGTAAAGAATCACCATCCTTATCTCCTTCAAATCTCAGATATCCAGGTTTTATTCACCATTCACCTATTTCCCTTCTCCATTTATTTCTAGGTTCTTATACCTCCACTCGTTCTCCTCCCTTCATGAGTCCACAACCCCCACGAGCCCAGAGTCGGCTACAATACTGGCTGTGGAGTATAAGGCACTAACCTCTACTTGGACAAGTCTCCTTAACTGGAGGAGACTGGAGGTTTCTTGCCCTTATTCACCAGGAACCGCCTAGCAACAACCTCTACATTCCTAAGCTTCCGAACAAGGTTTCTGACAACTGTAAATAAAGAATCCCAGAGCTGTTTTGTATTAAAGTAGTGTGTTGGATTGTTTCAAAGATCAACTGTCAGTTCCTGTTCTTAGTTGTAAGAAAACATAAAAGTGAAAGTAAATATCTCATTTATGTGGTATACCACATTTTTTCATCAAGCTCTGAAGATTTACTTAACGTGCCCAGGTGGACAGAAATGTGCCAAATGGACTATTTAAGTACATGGCTATTTACTTGCTCTCAATGACTAGCAGTCCATTCTTCTGGTTGTCCCTGAATATTTGAGGTAAGAACTTCCTAGCAGTAAACTACAAGACAATAAACAGGATGTATCCAAAATGTGTTTATTGGGATGGTTCCCCACTCATCTTGATTCGTGGTACTTTTAGTGCTGCTTCCTTCTGAAGGAGCATCCTAGAAGAAAATGGTTCAAAAGTTAGCTGACAGCAGCCTACTTTCCTTGCCCCACACTCACAGAACTGATGCCTTGTGATCCACCCAAAAGAAAGCTACACCTTTTCCTTAATTCCTTTACCTAATACCTAGCCACTTAAGGACCTTTTTGGCTACAGCTCATATAAAGCCGCTTTTATCATCCACTCATCACAACTTTAGACAGTTGTGTTTTGAAATTAAGAAATGTTGTTGGCCCTGGCAGAGTAGCTCAGTTGTGGCTAGTGTCCCAATACACCAAGGTTGCAAGTTCACTCCCCAGTCAGGACACATAACAATCAACCAGTGAATCCATAAATAAGTGGAACAAGAAACTGATGATTATCTTTCTCTTTTAAAAAAAGTCAGTAAGAAAAAAAAATGTCATTTCTGCTAATATTTTTGGGGAAAAGACTATCAAATCCAACCCTCTTTCCAAGAGTCTAATAATTTACACTACATATTATCCTTCTATCACCATAAGATTCAAAGCCCAAATTCTGTTTGTTAAACCATTTACCTTCTGTAAGCCTTGCTTTTCCTCCTGTAGGCTGACAGAGGACAGTGGAGCAGCCAACACACAAAACTACTGTTTGTGCATGGCTAAAGACGGTGGTGATTTTATAGCATCCTGGAAAAAAAATCAAGTAGGGATTATATTTCTTCCACGCCTTTCTTCACTTACACATATGCTATTATGTATTAACTGTTAAGGAATGCATGCTATGAAATCTTTTGAAATTTACTATCCTATTCGAAACTTGACTACCTGGTTCTAGGTATACATTAAAGCCAATTCAGAAGTAATCTGGACAACCTGCCCCCACTTATGAATTTTTGGTTAACATGTCACTACCATCCTGGAGGCTGAAAGGGAAAGGAGTGGAACCAACAATTACTCAGGGGTCCTCCACCTGGGAGAGAAGGATGGTGAGTACAGAACACAACGACCCCCTGCCTCTGGATACAATCCTTGGTGACCAAGACAGAAGCACAACACATCATCCCAGTTTCTTACACAACGCAACGTGAGGGTTTATACATGGGGTTTTGATGGGAAATCACTCTGGATCACTCCTCCTAAAGTACAAAATTTTACCCATCTTGCATATTCGAATCTTAAGACATTGCGGCTGCTTCAAGGATACGGTACAGCTCACACTACACCTTTTTGCAATTCCTGGACCCTGTGCTTTCTCGACTACTGCAAGCTGTCTCCTCACCTGGGCATTTCACATCCATGAAATAGGAATTGGGGCTTTGCACCAGGCGCTTCTTCTTGTGTTTCCTCTTCTCCTCTTCTGGAGAGGGATGAAGGAGATCCTTTGCGAGCTAAGAGAGGCAGACATGTAGAGATTAAGAAACCAACGGCGAAAACGGGACGATCGAAAACATCCCCCACTGCCACACACCGGGGAGAGCTCGCCCCTTGCCGCCCCTGGTGTCTGCGCAGCTGGGCCGCCATCTTATCTCCTCTCCGCTCCCGTCTATGCAGGGGGCCTCGCGGGCCTCCGCAGTCCCTGTAGTTAACGTCCTAGGAATGCGGAAGGCAAATGAGGGCCCTCTACGACTCGAAATCAGCGTGAGAGGAGCGTGCGGACCGAAGAGCGAGATCTCCGCCGAAACCTGCATCAAGGAACTCACAGGCATGTTGTCGTGGGGAGGTCGTCACCGCCGGAAAGGAGCGCAAGCGGAAATCCTGCTCTTTATATCCGTCATCCTGCAGGATGTGACGCCTGGGCCTTTGCCGCCATGTTGGGAAGGTCCGTCTCTTACCGTCTGTCTGCTGTGGGGCGACGAGGGCGCTGCCATTTTTAGAAGGTCTCTAAATGAATTTTGGTTAATGTGTCACTACCATCCTGGAGGCTGAAAGGGAAAGGAGTGGAGCCAATCCCACTCCTTTGTCATGGCGCCGTGTTGAGAGTTAGCTTGCTATCTTAAAAAGGTTTGCGTTTGATCTGTATCAAGAGATAAATGGGCCCTGGCCGGTGTGGTTCAGTGGGCTAAAGCCCCAGCCTGTGAACGGAAAGGTCGCTGAATCAAATCCGCGTCAGGGCACAGGCCTGGGTTGGGGCCCAGGTCCCCAGCTGGGGGCTCTCACGTCGATGTTTCTCTTCCTTTTCCTCCCTTCCTTCCCATCTCTCTAAAAGTTAATAAAATCTTTGAAAAAGTTTTAAAAAGAAAGATTAATTTTAATAAAAAGATAAATGGACACTCTTAAAATTTCGTCCTGCACTTTGACAATTGGAGCCCAATAAATAGGAACTTCTGAGGAAAACAACAGTACTGAGCCTGTCCAGACTTCTTAAATTTCTTTGTTATTTTTCAATTGGCTTAATTTGTTCATTTTAAACAATTCAGAAATGTAAACATAAAAGAGTAGCCCTGGTTACCGTGGTTCAGTGGATGGAGTGCGGGCCTATGAACCAAAGGGTCTATGGTTCAATTCCCAGTCAGGGCACATGCCTGGGTTATGGGCCAGGTCCCAGTAGGGAGCCGGCGAAAGGCTACTGCACATTGATGTTCCTCTCCCTGTCTTCCTCCCTTCCCCTCTAAATAAATAAATAAATAAATAGTCTTTAAAAATAACATAAAAGTAAAATCTTCGTATTACCCCCATCCCCAACCTACTTCTAGGGTTGTTAAATTTATTGTCAGTTTCCAATCCCTCCCTCTAATAATTACGTCAAACACATGGTGCTTACTAGGTGCACTGTTCTACTCCTTTACATGTCTTATCAGGTTGATACTGTTATTTTCCACATTTTACAGGTTAGGAAAGTGATGCACAGAGAAATTGTCCAAAGTAGTACTCAACTGCCTTCCAAAAAGATTGTGCCAATTTACATCCCTACATCCTTTCCCCACACTTTCACCAGCAATGCCTTTCCAAGATTTCTAATTTTGGCATCCAACACAGGAAAGAAGAACAAAGGAAAAAAATGAAGACTGAAGTATCATCTTCTGCAATAATAATAAAAGGGTTAGGGTTAGGGTTAGAATGTCTATTCGTCATAAAGGAGGAAGGAAGATGATGCAAATGGCATTTGGGGATCTGGTTAATTCCAAAGGAAAGGGATAGGGCAAGGCATGTGAGTTTCAGTCAAGAATGTGCTGGTAAAAGTGTAAGGACAGGTTCTGTGGAGGAAAGCCCTAATTGGTTGTCTTTGCTAATTTCAATGGTGCAAATATTCCCAGCGTGGGAGATTTCAAAATACCAGTTTGGCATTAAACATGGAATTGATAGAGATTGATAGTCTGTTCTCATGAGCCAATAAGAACTGGTTTCAATATGTCAATTGTAATTGAAAAATTGTGGGGGGGGACGGGCTGGACAAAGAATATGCATTACAACCCTGGAAATAGTCACAGAAAGAATTGACCTGCCACTTGTGTCAAGTCTAGCCTGTCCACCTGTTACTACAGTCTGGACACAGGGGAGGGTACCCTATTGGCCAAGATGGCAGCAGGGGGAGGTACTTACACTGAGCCTCCTGGAAAGCTAGAAAGATGAATGGGCCCTGGCAGGTGTGACTCAGCGGATAGAGCGCTGGCCTGCTGACCAAAGGGTAGACTGCTCAATTCCCAGGCAGGGCACATGCTTGGGTTGTGGGTCAGGTCTACCTGGTTGGGGGTGAGCAAGAAGCAACAGATCCGTGTATCTCTCATACACTGATGTTTCTCTCCCTGTCTTTCTCTGTTCCCTCCCCTCTCTCTAAAAATAAATAAAATATTTTTTTAAAAAATAGGCAGGCCCTGGCTGGTGAGGTTCAGTGAACTGAATGCTGGCCTGCGAACCAGAGGGTCACCAGTTCAATTTCCAGTCGGGGCACATGCCTGGGTTCCGGGCCAGGACCTGGTAGGGAGCACTCTAGAGGCACTTGATCAGTGTTTTTTCTCCCTTCCTCCCCCTGTCTCTGAAAGTAAATACATAAAGTCTTTAGGAAAAAATACATAAAGTGGGGGTGGGTCTTGGGAGAGGCAGCCGATTGATGTTTCTACTACTTGGCCAGGGCCTCATCAGACTTTTAAATTTGTATTATCCTCATTACCCTGATTATGTGTAAAGCTGCATATTTTTCACACTTCACATGATTTCTTCTTGATTTGCCTCTTCATATTCTTTGCCTGTTTTTCTACTTGGTCATTGTCTTTTCCCTATTGACTTTTTCATTCTCTGTATAATCCTTTATTGATTTTATGTGTTACAATTACCTTATACTAGCCTTAGGCTTGACTTTTCACTTTGTTTATGGTATAGTTCAATTTTTCTACAAGTCTTAAAATTTTGTTTTTTCACATTTAGGTCTTTAATACCCTGGGATTTCTTTCTCATATAACTTATGAAATTGGGATCAAAGTTTATGTTGATTTTGTCTAAACACTCTTGAGTAGTAGTTCATCCTTTCCCCACTGAATTTTAGGGTCATCGTGGCTCCATATAGTTTCAGTGCACGCATGGAACTGTTAATGGACTCAGTTTTATTCCTCTATCTCTGTGCCAAGACCACACTGTCTAAATTACTATATGTGTGTGTGTATGTATATATACAAATATATAGAGAGAGAGTGAGACTTGTTCATCTTCAAATTTATCTCGCTCTCCCTTAGAAGTTTTAGAATTGTTAATTAACACACACCTCACTTTTGTGATTTTCACTGAAAGTGTACTGAATTAATAGATTAATTTGGATAACTGATTTTTTAAAAGGTTTTATTTATTTACTTTTAGAGTGAGGGATGGATAAAGAAAGAGAGGGAGAGAAACATCAGTGTGTGAGAGATTCATCCATCAACTGTTTCTCACACGCCCCCAACTGGGCAGACTTTACCAGCAACCCAGGCACGTACCCTGACTGGGAATTGAACCTGCAACCTTTCAGTTCACAGACTGGCACTAAATCCACTGAGCTATACCAGCCAGGGCATATTTATTTATTGTTAGAGAGAAAGAGGGACATCCATGTGTGAGAGAAACATGGGCCAGTTGCTTTTCCCATGCCCCCAACCGGGGACCTGGCCTGCAACCCAAGCATGTGTTCTGACTGGGAATCGAACTGGCAACCTTCTGGTTGGGGGGACAATGCCCTAGCCACTGAGCCACACCAGTCAGGATGATAAATGATATTTTAACAATCTTTTTAAATTACTTTTTTCTTTTTAAAAAAGATTTTATTTATTTATTTTTAGATAGAGGGGAAGGGAGGGAGAAAGAGATGAAGAGAAACATCAATGTGTCGTTGCTTCTCGTACAGCCCCTACTGGGGACCTGGCCTGAAACCCAGGCATGTGCCCTGACTGGGAATCAAACTTACAATACTTTGGTTTGCAGGCTGGCACTTAATCTACTGAGCCACATCAGCCTGGATGATATTTTAACAGTCTTAATCCAAAATGGTAGTTGAGTTTGGAAATATCTATTACAGATGAATGAAAGCCAGACTTGCTCTGAATAATGAAATGACACCTGGCTTCTGCCTTGCAGCTCCTCTGTGAATGGAAAGCTCTTTCCAAATGTCCATCCTCGACAAAACTTTGGGTGTGTTACAACAAATATTTTTCTCCATGGTGAACCAAGGGGGAAAATGATTATTGTACTGCAATTGCTAAAAATATTTTCTAGCTGAGTAATCAAATATATGTAATTAGCCCTGGCTGGTGTAGCTCAGTGGATTGAGCGCCAGCCTGCAAGCCAAGGAGTGGCTGGTTCGATTCCCAGTCAGGGCATATACCTGGGTTGTGGGCCAGGTCCCCAGTGAGGGACACATGAGAGGCTACCACACATTGGTGTTTCTCTCCCTCTCTTTCTCCCTCCCTTCCCCTCTCTCTAAAAATAAATATTTTAAAAAATATATGCATAATTAAGGGGAGAGAACATGTAAGAATATTGCAAGGGCCAAGTCAGTTGGATTCCCATGGTGGCCTGAAAGAGAGCACTCACATCCGCCAGGGCACAGTGAACAAATAGTCTTTGCAGGCTGGAAACAGACAGGAGATTCAAAACAGAATAACGAGAAAACAAGAATAAGGTCTTCAAGCCTGCTGAGCTTGACATGTGTAAAGATTATTACCCTTCCCCTCTGATGAGTGATTTCATCTTCCTCTCAGCTTTTCTACCATAAATATCTAAGATTCAAGGAAAAACAATCCTAGAATTCTCAAGAGTAATAATGACAATTCTTTATTCTGGAATGCTTTGATATCGTTAATGAGGGTTTTTTTTTTAAGATTTTATTTATTTATTTCTAGAGAGGGGGAGGGAGGGAGACAGAAAAGGTGAAAACATCAACTTGTGGTTGGCTCTTGGGCACCTCATCCCCCAACCGAGGACCCGGCCAGCAACCCAGGCATGTGCTCTGACTGGGAATTGAACTGGCGACCACTTGGTTCACAGGCCGGCTCTCAGTCCACTGAGCCACACTAGCCAGGGCAGGACTTTTAAAGGATGAGAACATATTTCTTTTAATTCTTAAGATTTTCAAGAAAATAAAATAACTGTATCATAGAAAAAAATTAAGTTATGAAAAAAATAATTGGTTCCAGCACATTACAGATAGGCCGGTAAAACCTCTTGGAAGCTACAATCTCAAGGACAAGGAGTCAAACATGCAACAATCTGAGAAGAAAGCATTCTAGGCTGAGGGGAGAGCTTGTGAACACAAGACCCAAGGCCAGAGTGAGCCTGCCACAAGTGAGGGTGGGAGAAGGATTGTTGCAAAAGCTCTGAGAGCTTGGGGGAGAGTACTACAGAGATGATTCCAATGAAACCAGCATAAATGCGTTTTATTCTTTATTTTTATTTTTTAAAGATTTTATGTATTTATTTTTAGACAGAGGGGAAGGGAGGGAGAAAGAGGGGAAGAGAAACATCAATGTATGGTTGCCTCTGGCACTCCCCCTGCTGAGGACCTGGCCCACAACCCAGGCATGGGCCCTGACAAGAATTGAACTGACGACCCTTTGGTTCACAGGCCGGCACTCAATTCACTGAGCCACACCAGACAGGGCCAGCATAAGTACATTTTAGAGAGGTGAGTAAGAATAATAAATTGCAGGGGATGAACAGTGCAGGTTCAGGCAAAATAAGATGAAAAGAAAAGGAACTGATGGGTTTGTAGGAGAACAACCCATGAAAATCAAACAGTAACTTAAAGGACTGGTGAGAGGTGGTTTGGCCAGTGAGGAGAAATAAGCCTCAGGTTTCTGACACAGCTTGAAGACATACAGGAATTGAGAGAGTGGGAAAAAAGGGGGACTGTACAGTTGTGTTTGAGAAGGGACAAACAAGGGCACAGAAGGTGACAAAGATAAGTGAAGTGACAAAAGGAGCTTTCTCACAACCAATGCACCATTTTTACTCAAGGACGATTCTACTGAGCCATGGTTAGAAAAGCAGATAGATATTCTGAATTTTTTTCCACAAAGATAAACTTTCTTTTTTATTTTTTAAATTTATTTTTTATTTTTTTATAAACTTACTTCTTTATAGCCATGTTCTCCATACTTTGACTTCCCGGTTGCCATGGTTACCCATTCACAGCCCCTTCGGTGGGGTATCTGCTTCAGAGCTGTCTTCAAAGATCAGTATCTCATCAGAAGAATGAGAGCAGACATTTGTTCCAATCTCTGTCTTTCTAAGCTGGTTTATCAGAGAAATCACACACAGTCCCAGAAGGAAGTCTGATCCAACTGAAGCCTCAGAACGTGTTTCTGTGAAGGGACAGAATGGGGGAGAGGAGAGGGAGTTGTGTTGGGGTAGGGTGAGGCTGATTCTTGTGGCACAACCAATGTTAATTTTCACTCTGTCCCACCAGGGGGCAGCCTGAATCAACAAATAACCTACTCCAGGGCATCCCGCTTTCTTCAAAAGGAGTTGGGATTCTAGAACTAAGGGCTTGCAACACTAACACCAGAATTCTAGAACTGTCCCAGAAGGACTCTATCTTTCTTGAATAGCTCTTCCAAAAATAAGACTCCAGTTTTTGTCATTTGCCAGCCCCGTCTCTGCCTTCACCTTTATTCCCCCAAACTTTGTCCTAATTCCTCTAAAATTCCTCCTTCCCCTGGTCATCCTGGTTAAACTTCTACTTCCTCTCACCCCAGCCTCTCGGCACCCGACTGGAAGAAAGAGGTCAAAAGACAAAGAGGGGAAGGACAGTAAGTCTGGGAAAGAGCTAGGGAGACACACTGTCCTAGGCTGTGAAGGGGAAGGCCAGAGAACAGAAGGCTGGGGCCGGCCTCTGAAAGGGGTGGGGCCCGGAGAAGTGCCGCCTCTCTTTCCCGGAGCTCGGGAGCAGAGGGAGGGAAACTTCCTGGCCTGGGCTACCGGCGGCTCAGTTCGCCAACCCTCCAATCCCGCCCACCAGTGCCCGGCGCTTCCTCACCCCTCCCCCGGCTCTCTTAGTGTCCGCCATGGCCAAAGCCTACGACCACCTCTTCAAGTTGCTGCTGATCGGGGACTCGGGGGTGGGCAAGACTTGTCTGATCATTCGCTTTGCAGAGGACAACTTCAACAACACTTACATCTCCACCATCGGTGAGCTCACTGGCCTTACCCCAGACCCCTGATTCCCTCACACCCTCATCTCCAGGCTTCGGGATTACTGGTGGCCCCACCTTTCAGGCCCTGTAGAGTAAGTCTTCTAAACTTGGGTTTCACAACCACTGTTTCAGACCCGTCCCCCATACATGTCCCCCATACCGGATGGTACCCAAACTTCTACCCTCTATGCAGCCTCCAGGTGACTCCTTGGTTGTGCCAGTCCCTCATTATCTTGGTACCATTCTTCTCATCTCCCCATATGCACACGAACCCTTCTCTGCTTCCCTCTCAGCTCCTCTTCGCCCACCACCACCCACCTAGATAGAACTCTTCAACCACTCTTCACATTTCCTGTATTCCCTCTTCCTGAACATGTCTCCCAACTCCTCTAGCCTCTTTCTGTCCACTGAGCTTTACACTCTCTCCCACTGCACCTCCACATTATCATCTACTTCTCAGTTTCCTTGCCCCTCAACTTAATAGGGGGTGGGGAGGGTGAGACAGAGTAGCTAGATGTGCTATCGGGTGGCCAGAGCACTGTGATCCTGAATATGCAGTTAGCCTGGTGAAGAAGGTGGCAGTGGGGGGACTTTTGGGGTCTCTGAGTCAGCCTGGTGACTCAGCCTCCTCTCTAGCGCTCCCAACAGGCTTGGGGGAGGCGTCTGAGTTTCCACTGAGAACAGTGTCTCCTCTCCTCTCCTCCCCTTTTATCCTTCTTAATCTCCTCTGGTCTGGGAATAAAGACAAGGAGAGTCTCAAGACAATTTTGGTTAAGGCCCTGGCTGGGTTGCTCAGTTGGTTAGAGTGTCATCCCTATATGCCAAGTTTGCAGGTTCGAGCCCTGGCCAGGGCACATGCAAGACTCAACCAATGAATGTATAACTGAGTGGAACAACAAGTTGATGTTTCTCTCTCTCTCTCTCCCTCCCTCCCTCTCTTTCTCCTTTCCTCTCTAAAATCAATAAACAAAAATTTTTAAAAAAAGAAATTCTAGTTAGAAAGTGGAAGGAAAAATGCCCCTTTTTCCTAGTTCATTCTCAGGAGGAATCTTGTTTAGACTCAGACTTTCTTGGTTCCAAACCTAGCCTACTAGTTAATTCACATAGACTGGCATCAGCTACCTTTTTCCTTACTCTTTACCTTATAGGGCCAGGAGGGTCGGTGAGTATGGAGAGCAGAGGGTTCTAGGAAAACAGAAGGGAAAAGGAATCTGAAAGTAGTATTTTGGGGGAGACAGAGACTAAATTGAGAGAGTTGTCAGCTGGCATGGTGAATGGACCCAAGAGGTGCCTTAGTGGCCTTAAGCCTGCCTGCAGAATTCTTATTACCTCCTCCACCACAGAATTCATAAAACCTAAGTAAAAACAACATGCTTGCTATACAGATACAGTTTTGAGGAAATTCTCCTAGTTTTATACTTCCAACAAGGCTGCTTCCTATGTTCCTCCCCTGCACACTTTCTATCAGTGCCCCCACCCCATCCTCTCTCTCCCACCACACACTTTACATGCACACACCTATGTGTCTCCGCTTCAATCAATGTACACTCTCCACCCCTAGGAATTGATTTCAAGATCCGCACTGTGGATATAGAGGGGAAGAAGATCAAACTGCAAGTCTGGTGAGTGAATCCCCCAGGACTCCTAACCAGACTTCCTCATGTACACCCTGTAAACCTTTTCCTTCTATTTTGCTTCATTGCTCTCCTTTTCCCGATTGTGGTATAACCAGTCATTTCTGTCACCTCACTGAGATGTCTTTCCATCTCTCTTCCTGCTTGCTCAACTATTTTCAGCTTTTTTGTAGCTCCCTTGCCTCTTCCGGCTCCAGAGCACTCTCTGAGCTTCACAACAGATATATGTTGCGCTATAGTATGGAAACAGGCTCTAAGCAGTTAAATAGCAAGGAGGAGAATTAAGACTCGACTCTAAGGCTAGTGCCTTCTAAATTATGGAGAGCCTGGAAAACCTCATGTAGAGGTTTGACCTGTCATATGGAAGCTGGAGACCCTGAGGATCTGAGGCTTAATGGAGGCATCATGATACAACGGATGAGAGCAAACTGGTTCAAATTCTGGCTCTGTTCCAGAATGACCTTCATTAGTTATTAGGTTCCTCAAATCTGTTTCCTCATATGTAAAATAGACACAATAAAACATGTCTCACAAGGATAGAATGAAGATTTTGCAAAATGATACATATGCAGTGCCTGGCACAGAGTAAGCATCCAGTGACTAAACCAGAGAGATCTTGGTTTATTCTTAGGACTCGACTATCTCTCAATATCAGCCCAACTGCCTTCCATCCCTTTTCCCCTTTACTGCTTCCTGATTCTGTTCCTTTCAGCCCCATAATGTGAAAGCTAAGTTCTTAGCTGATAGAAGATAGGGGAGAGTCTCTCTCTGGAGAGCCCTTCCCTCTATCCTACCCCACAAAATATTCCACCTCCTCAGGGACACAGCTGGCCAAGAGCGATTCAAGACGATAACTACTGCCTATTACCGTGGAGCCATGGTACGAAGTATGGGTCTGGACAAGGGATGAGGTCATGAGGCAATGCAGTGTAGGTTTATGAGGACAGAAAGGCAGGGGAAATGGGGTTGCACAGGGTGGCTTGCAGAGGCCCCACATGACTTAGTGATTCCACTCATGGATAACACTTGCAGGGTCACTTACAGGGCAATGGGAAACCTAAACAGGGGAGTGTGATCCAAGGCCCCAATGTGAACCCTGCCATCCTCCAGGGCATTATTCTAGTATACGACATCACAGATGAGAAATCCTTTGAGAATATTCAGAACTGGATGAAGAGCATCAAAGAGGTGAGGATCCTTCCAGAGAGATGGGGGAATTGGGTAGAACCTGGAGGATGAAGGGGATTGTGAGGATAAGCAGGACCCAACTTACCCTTTTGCTCCCAGAATGCCTCAGCTGGGGTGGAGCGCCTCCTGCTGGGGAATAAGTGTGACATGGAGGCTAAGAGGAAGGTACAGAAGGAGCAGGCTGATAAGGTAAGACCAGGTCGGGCAGTGTTCGAGAACTGGGCTGGGAGGGCCAAGGTGAGGTCGGATTGCAGAGGACTTGGCTGCTGCCCTTCGTCTAACTCACTTCTTCCTGCTTCACCCCTGACAGTTGGCTCGGGAGCACGGAATCCGATTTTTCGAGACTAGTGCCAAATCCAGCATGAATGTGGATGAGGTAAACCACACCCTCTCCGACCCCACAGAGACAGAGTATTTGGAAGATAGACTTATCCCTTCTCCAGTCTGTTCTGACAAACCTCCTTTCCCCATTAGGCTTTCAGTTCCCTGGCCCGGGACATCTTGCTCAAGTCAGGAGGTCGGAGATTGGTGAGTTTTTTCTGCTGGGTTTATCACAACTGTGGGAATGTGGGGGGAGCAGTGCTAAGACTTCCCATAAGGGTGGGTCCCCTTCACAAAGTTTATAGCCTCAGACCCTGGCCAGCCATTCCCACCCTGAATTCTGTGCCCTTCTGCCTCTAGGGAAACAACAGCAAGCCCTCCAGCACCGATCTGAAAACTTGTGAAAAAAAGCTCACCAACAAGTGCTCCCTGGGCTGAGGATCCCTTTCTGCCTCCCCTCCCAGCCTGGAGGTTCAACCTGAGGGAGGCAGGGCTGAGGGGCTGCATGGGGAGAAATAGCAGGTAGGGCATGGAGAGGTAAAGATAGGTAAATGATGAAAGAATGGGGAGAAAACACAGAAGAACAAAAGGAAAGTGAGAGAAGAAATGAGTAAAGAAAGAAAGGAGGTAGAATAGAGAGAAAAGAAGCAAGAAGGGAAAGAATTGAGGAAGTGAAAAAAGGTGAGAAAGACATAGGAAGAGAGGGAGAAGAAAAGGAAGGTTAGATGGCCCTGGGCCTCAGCCCTTCCTTGGGATTTTAGGGAAAACATAAATGTAAATAAATAATTGATTTATTTTGTTATTGGGTCAGGTTTTCGGGTCTTATGAGAGGCTGACTCAACACCACCCTTGAAAGTTTGGTCCTATCCTGTCACTCTGCATGGTTTTTCTCAGTATTAAAGCCCACCATTTGCACAAATGTCCCTAGTTTGGGTAACTTTCATCACTGTCCGAATTCTTCTCTACTCATAAACCTACTTCCTGCCTCTGGGCTGGGCTGCCTGGATTTGGCTGGGTTTCTGTGATGCCAGGACCAGTCTACAGCTTTCTCCCTTTCCCAGCTATTTAGTTGATGGGGAGAACAGCAAGGAACAGAGGTTCTCTGAACTTGAAGGCATGGACATACTCTTTCCATTATGGATATAGAGGGTCACTGTGGGCAAAGCCTTCTCTAGGAGATTGCAGGACCCTTTTCTTTTAAGGATTCTTTTTGGGTCTCCCCAGGGGAATGACAGCCCTAGCCTCAGTGAAAAAACAGGACCTAATATTGTAATGCAGTGATTTGCAAGCCTCTTTGATTTTGCCATTAAGTATCTGGTAGGCATTATATGCTTTTACAAATGAGGAAAATGAGACACAAAAGAGGTTCACTTATTCCTAAATATTTATTGAGCATCTAATACATGTGTCAAGCACAGTGGTCAAGTTAACATACCTTTGGGTGGTACTTAAAGGATGTACAAGCAAATTTTAACAGAAACAGCCTCTAACTACTGAATACAAAGAGGCAAAAGTATTGGCATCCTAAAGAATCACCATCGAGCCCTGACTGATATGGCTCAGTGGATTGAGCCTCGTCCTGTAAATCAAAGTGTTGCCAGTTTGATTCCTGGTCAGGGCACATGCCTGGGTTGCAGGCCAGGTCCCCAGTTGGGGGCATGTGATAGACAACCACACACTGATGTTTCTCTCCCTCTCTTTCTCCCTCCCTTCCCCTCTGTCTAAAAATAAATAAAATCTAAAAAAAAAAATCACCATCTAAAAATTCAGACTTGATACACAGCCCCCTTAGTATACAAAACCTCCTTTTACAATTATGCAATGTTTTTAAAAAGTGAAATTAGCCCTGGCTGGTGTAGCTCAGTGCACTGAGTGTGCGCCTGCAAACCAAGGGGTGGCATTCCGTTCCCAGTCAGGGCACGATCCTGGGTTGCAGGCCAGGTCCCCAGCACGGGTTGTGCAAGAGGCAACCACACATTGATCTTTCTCCCTTTCTCTCCTTCCCCACTCTAAAAATAAATAAAGTAATAAAAAAAGTGAAATTAACTCATGGACTTGATTTTTTATCAAGACAATGAAAATATCAGATTCGGTTTAGACAAAATACTTTTGAGGTTGTTTTTTTTTAAATTTTTTAAAAATATATTTTATTGATTCTGCTATTACAGTTGTCCTATTATCCCCCCTTCATTCCCCTCCACCCTGAACACCCTCTC
>CM052551.1:16986127-17026225 GCA_028533065.1 Trachops cirrhosus | reverse complement strand
AGGATCTACATTCCAGATTGCTCTATCCAGCAAAGCTTTCATTTAGAATGGAAGGGCAGAAAAAGTGCTTCTCAGATAAGGTCAAGTTCAAGGAGTTCATCATCACCAAGCCATTATTGTATGAAATGTTAAAGGGACTTACCTAAGAAAAAGAAGATAAAAAACAGGTGTAGTAAAATGACAGCAAACTCACAATTATTAACAACAACACCTGAAACAAAAACAAGAAGAAACTAAGCAAATGACTAGAGCAGGAACAGAACCACAGAAATGGAAAACACAGGGAGGGTTAGCAACAGGGGAGTAGGAGGAGGAGAGTGGGGGCAAGATATGAAGAATAAGTAGCAATGAAGGTATATAGAAAATAGACAGGGGGAGGGCAAGAATAGTATGGGAAATGTAGAAGCAAAGAACTTATGACACATGGACTGAAGTAAAGGGGGGGAATGTGGGTGAGAGAGGGTGTTCAGGGTGGAGGGGAATGAAGGGGGGATAATAGGATAACTAATAGCATAATCAATAAAATATATTTAAAAAATTTAAAAATAAATAAATAAAAACCTTTTAAAAAAAAGAAATGTACACGTGAAACCTATATGATCATATTAACCAATGTTACCCCAATAAGTTTAATTAAGAAAAAATAAAAATTTAGGAAAATGATGAAAAAAAAAAAGAAAATATAGTCAGCTCCCATTAATGTTGGAACTGGAAGGAGCCCTGGCTGTTGTGGCTCAGTGAACAGAGTACTGGCCTGCAAAATGAAAGGTTGGTGGTTTGATTCCCAGTCAGGGCACATACCTACTGTATTTCCGGACTATAAGACGCACTCCCCCCAAATTTGGGAGGAAAGGGGTGTGTGTCTTATAGTCTGAATGTAGCTTACCTGGCTCCCTGTGGTGGGGGGGGAGCGGGGTCACAGGTTATTAAATATTTTATCACACTTTTTGCTTCAATTTTTTCCCCTATTTCATCCTCTAAAACCTAGGTGCATCTTATGGTCCAGTGCATCTTATAGTCTTAAGAATATGGTAGGTTGTGGGACAGATCCCAGGTTGGGGGTGTGTAAGTGTCAACTGATTGATGTATCTTTTTTATTTTTTATTTTTTATTTTTAGAGAGGGAAAGGGAGGGAGAAAGAGAGGAAGAGAAACATCAATGTGTGGTTGCCACTTGAGTACTCCCCTACTGGAGACCTGGCCCGCAACCCAGGCCTGTACCCTGACTGGGAATCAAACTCACAGCCCTTTGCTTCGCAGTCCAGTGCTCAATCCACTGAGCCACACCAGTCAGGGCTGATTAATGTATCTTGATGTATGTCTCACACATTGATGTTTCTCTCCCTTTCTTTCTCCCTCCCTTCCCCTCTAAATAAATAAATAAATAAGTAAATAAATAAATAAATCTTAAAAAAACAAAGGAACTGGAAGGAACCCCTGGCATTATCTGCTAGTCTACCTTCTCTCTTCCATTGGATTTATCAAGCTCCTGAGAGGGAAAATGACTTACCTAAGATCACATACCAAATTAAGTTAGAGCTAGGACTAGTAAGTATCCAGGTATCCTGGCTCCCAGTCCATGATTCCTTCTTAATGTTACTAATTAGCAATAATCTTAAAAGCATAATTTGCCATAGACAAACCATAGTATAAATAATAGCCCTTTAAATAATCTGGACTTTCTTCTAATAGTAATTTTCATCTTTTAATTAAGAGCTTGAGCCCAGACTGGTGTGGCTCAGTGGATTCAGCACCAGCCTATGAACCAAAGTGTCGCCGGTTCAATTCCTAGTCAAGGCACATGCCTGGGTTGCTGGCTGGGTCCCTGGTGGGGGACATGTGAGAGGCAACCACATGTTGACGATTATCTCCCTCTCTTTCTCTTTCCCTTCCCCTCTCTCTAAAAATAAGTAAATAACATTTTATTTTTAAAGAGCTTGAGCCCTGACCGATGTGGCTCAACTGGTTGATTGTCCTCCTGCAAAGTGAAAGGTTGCCAGTTTGATTATTGGTCAGGGCACATGCCTGGGTTGTGGGTCAATCCCTGGTTGGGGTGTGTGCAAGAGGCAACCAATCAATGTTTCTCTCTCTCTCATTCTCTCTCCCTTGCGTTCTGTCTAAAAATAAATAAAAATTTTTTTTAAAGAGCTTGAAACAGCAATGATTATTATTATTAAATGATGGGACACTAGTACCCCATTTGACTTACATCCTGCTGTTAGAGTCCTTATGATTCCTTTCTCCTAGACTACCTACCTTAAGAAATCTTCACATTCCCCTTTTCTTTCTTTTTTAAAAAAGATTTTATTTATTTTTAGACAGAGGGGAAGGGAAGGAGAAAGGGAGAGAAACATCAATGTGTGGTTGCTTCTCACAGACCCCACACTGGGCGTCCGGCCTGCAACCCAGGAATGTGCCCTGGCTGGGAATCAAACTGGTGACCCTTTGGTTCACAGGCTGGTGCTCAATCCAATAAGCCACAACGGCCAGGGCACATTCTCCTTTTCTTAAGGAAGTTGCTGGCCTTTGAAAGGGTAAAGCCAGAGTCATTTGCTATTGTGGCACCATTTACTGAGCACGCCTGTGACGTTGTTAAACATGACTCCCATTTTACTCTTCTGAGCTTGTCCCCAGGACTGGAAATTACTGGAAGATAGTAACAGAACTAACTACTCCCTACAGCCACAGGCAGAAGATAACATTGGAACCAACTGCAGCCTAGAGTTACAACACCTGCAACAGCCCAGGGCCATACAACAGCAACCCTCCACCGCCCGCCCCCCCCTCACCTTTTTAAAATATTTTATTTATTTTAGAGAAGGGAAGGGAGAAAGAGAGGGAGAGAAACATCAGTGTGTGGTTGCCTCTTGAGTACCCCCTACTGGGACCTGGCCTGCAATCCAGGCATTTGCCCTGACTGGGAATCGAACCAGCGACCCTTTGGTTTGCAAGCTGGCACTCCATCCACTGAGCCACACCAGCCAGGGCTCCACCCTTTTTTAGTCCAATTATAATCCAATAAAAGCTCAAAGCCTCCACCCCTCAAAGCTTGTGTATCTCTCCACACCAGGCCCCCCTACTTTCTTGGAGAGCAAATAAAAATTTTATTCGCAACCCTTTCTTCTCTTTGTGAATTCTTTCACAGTCAGTGTCACCAACCACCCTAACAGCCTTGATTTCCAAAGCCGTATCAAAGGCATCACTCTGTCCCTTCTTTAGGGAATGAGGCCTTTTTACCTTTGCAAAAGAACAATAAGCTAAGCCCCTTTCTTTATTTTCCTCCTTTGTTCCCTAACTCTCCCATGAGACTAGAAGAGGATTCTGATAGCACAGGGATGTGGGCCAAGACGATCCAGGCTAAGGAAACAGTAAAGGCCCTCAGTTGAAAATACCTTGACCCATTCAAGGAACAGAAAACAGCAAAGAAGTCCTAAGAAGGGAATGTTTTCTTTTCTTTGACGCCAGGGTGCACAGAAGGGATCCAAGATCAGGCAGACAACAGTAAGGCAGAAGATTAGTGACTGAGGGGTGCGTATAGGACACCACCCCTGTTCACTTCCCGTCCGGGTTTGTAGCTTCCTTCTCAAAAAATCTCCAAAACATCAAAGCCTCTGTTCAAGCAGCCATCTCCTGCCAAGTAGAAAATCTCAGTGGCCCAGGATGTCTGCACCTAGATACTCGCTCCCCAGTCCCTGCTCTCGCGCATTCTCCTATCGTCCCCGCCTCCACCCTGCTATGGCTTCCCGTTTCTGATTGATCCTAGGTAACGTCACTCTTTGTGTGGCCCCGCCCCCAGGGTCTGTCATTGGCAGCAGGGGGAGGATTCCCGGAGGCTCTGGTTCGGGGAGGAGGGGCGCTGGGTAGGGGGGCGGGAATTCCCGACTAGAGGCCGGAACTCAGTGGGTGCCATGTAGTGAGACCCTCGCGAGGTGAGTGCGGGCTTTATGGGAGAGGGGTTCAGGTCGGCCGCCCAGGCCTCCTAGGAGACCTAGGAGCTGGAGTTTAGGCTCTCACATTTTTCTGCTTCACTGGACGCTGGCGGCCGCGGACCCCGCCTACTGAAGCCTGGACTTTCAGACGCCGTCCTCAGTTGTTTTGAGTCGGTCCCGGGACCCCAGACTCCTTCGGCCCCTTTTTAGTCATCTCCTCCGACGTCCCAGGCTGGGGCCTGAAGTGGTCGCTCTCTGTTTTCAGGGGGATGGCGCTGGGCAAACAGGAGTGGGAGAGGGATCCAGCACCCAAGTTCACCCTGTTCGGGTGGTCCACGAAGCTACCCATGTGCATCACTGCACAGCCCCCACCCCCAACCTTAGCCTCATCTGTTCCTTCCCAGAAGGGGCCTGGCCTCCACTTTTCTTACAGGACCCCAGCTCCCTAGTTCTCTGGGAGTTCCAGATGAAAGCGTAATGACGTATCTACACAGTCTTCATGACTCTGTTTCCCCCTTGCAGGGCCTCTGAATAAGTCACTTGGAAGGGATAAAACCTGAGGGGGAAGAGGAATGTTCCCAGTACAGGAGTGGATGGTGGATGAGTCACACTGGGTTGGGGAAGGTCAGAAAGTGTCTGCTGTGAGGGAACTGCACTCTGCTGACCAGTCTTTCCCTTTCCCTGTCCCCATCTTTCCTTATGTGACCATTTCCCCAACTCACTCTACCTTCCTAGGTCTGAGAGTGACTGGAGCAACCACAGCCACCATGGGGCCCTGGGGAGAGCCAGAGCTCCTGGTGTGGCGCCCAGAGGCAGTAGCCTCAGAGTCCCCAGTGCCTATGGGACTGGAGGTAAAGTTGGGAGCCCTGGTGCTACTGCTGGTGCTCACTCTCATCTGCAGTCTTGTGCCCATCTGTGTGCTACACCAGCGAGGAGCTAACCCAGAAGCCTCAGGTGAGGCTCTCCTTTTCCCTGCTGCTATGGATGCTTGGGGTACTGAAGGCCCTGGCACTGAAGAAAGTGACCTAAGGAGGGGAAGGCAAGAGCGACCATTGCTTGGGTTGGGGTAGAGGGGCCTGGAGAGGGTTCATTTGCTCATTCCCCTCTGGTTTACTCCTGTCCAGCTTCCCGCCAAAGAGCCCTGAGCCTAGTAAGCTGCTTTGCGGGGGGTGTCTTTCTGGCCACCTGTCTCCTGGACCTGCTACCTGACTACCTATCTGCCATAGATGAGGCCCTGGCAGCCCTGCATGTAACGGTGAGCACTGGCTGGATGCATGTGACCCTGTGAATGTGACTGTATTCAGTTGCATACCTCTAGGAGAGGTGGTTTGTATGGATCTGTTCCTGTGTCACTTCATGACTGTGTGGAAGCCTCTTGGATGTGAGCCTATGAATTACGATTTTTAGTTATAGAGCATAACTGTTTTTGTGGGTTCCCCCTCTGGTCCCTATGTGACCACTATGTACCCTCTGAGACAGCATGAGGAACCTTATTAAGAGGTGTGTGACCTACTCAGTTGGTTTCTCAGTTCCAGCTTTAAGGAAGCTAACAGCAATCCAAGAATCATCTTTACCCTCTCACCACTTTCCTGAAGGATTGTAGAAAGAGGTCCCTACAGGTTTGGGAAGGGTAGGAGGCAATCCCAGGGGCTTGGTGTTGCTGACCGAAAAGGCCCAAATAAGTCGGATATGAGGAAGATCAAGTTCAAAGCATAGGACAATCTTATAGGAAAAATTGAGACATTTGGGTGGTGGTTCAAGGACAGCACCCTGGGCTCTTCCTGTAGCTCCCTGAGTCTGAGGAAGTAACACTGGATATGACCCGTGTGTCTGTGACTGAGTATGACCCCTGTGTCTGTGACTGAGTGACCTGTGTCTTCATGCAGCTGGGTGTAAGTCTGAATGCCCCTGCAACAGTGTATGACTCTGTGTGTGAGCATTTGGGAAGGCAGGCCAATGTGTGGCTCTTTGTATGCCTACATGTGACACTTTGTGTATGTGACACATCAGTGGCTCTGAACTGGGGGTGGGGGTTTTGACCCTTCCCCCAAAAAACATTTGGTAATGTCTGGAGACATTTTTGGTTGTCACAGCTCAGGGAGGGAGGGCGTAGCATTGCTACTGGCATCTAGTGGGTAGTGGCTAGAGAGCTTTGCACAGGATAGCCCTCCACAGCAAAGGATTATCTAGCCCCAAATGTTAATAATGGTTGAGTTGAGAAATCTTGGTCTACATGTAACACAGACACCAGAATCTATATGATTGTGGATCATTCTGTGTCTGTGTCACCAAGTGACTGTATCGGTGTGACCACGAGTGGCCCTGTGTCAGTATGTGACCCCATGTCTGTGTAACTGGGACTCCACTTGATTCTGCATCTGACTCCTCTTCCCTACTTGGTCTGTCTCCTGAACTCCTTGCTGCCTCCTTTGTTCATAGCTCCAGTTCCCCCTGCAAGAGTTCATCCTGGCCATGGGCTTCTTCCTGGTCCTGGTAATGGAACAGATCACGCTGGCTTACAAGGAGCAGTCAGTGCCAACACCTCGAGAGGAGACAAGGGCGCTGCTGGGAACAGTGAATGGTGGGCCGCAGCACTGGCATGATCGGCCAGGCGTCCCACAGGCAAGCGGAACTCTGGCAGCCCCCTCAGCCCTGCGTGCCTGTGTACTGGTCTTCTCCCTAGCTCTGCACTCAGTGTTTGAGGGGCTGGCAGTGGGGCTTCAGCGAGACCGGGCTCGAGCCATGGAGCTGTGCCTGGCTTTGCTGCTCCATAAGGGTATTCTGGCAGTCAGCTTGTCCCTGCGGCTGCTGCAGAGCCACCTGAGAGCAAAGGTGGTGGCTGGCTGTGGGATTCTCTTCTCATGCATGACACCTCTGGGCATTGGGTTGGGTGCAGCTCTGGCAGAGTCAGCTGGGCCACTCCACCAGCTGGCCCAGTCTGTACTGGAGGGCATGGCAGCTGGCACCTTTCTCTATATCACCTTCCTGGAAATCCTGCCCCAGGAGCTGGCCACTTCTGAGCAGAGGATCCTCAAGGTCATTCTGCTCCTGTCAGGCTTTGCCCTACTTACTGGTCTGCTTTTCATCCAAATCTAGGGGGATCTGAGAGAGGCAGGGGAAACTGGGTACCAGGTGCTGTTGACTCACCTCCCCTCCTCAGGAGTGGGGAAGGGAAGTA
This sequence comes from Trachops cirrhosus, assembly GCA_028533065.1. Classification (NCBI taxonomy): domain Eukaryota; kingdom Metazoa; phylum Chordata; class Mammalia; order Chiroptera; family Phyllostomidae; genus Trachops; species Trachops cirrhosus. The sequence continues at coordinate 17,019,119 of CM052551.1, read as the reverse complement.
TTGAGGGCCAAAGAGTTCTCTGAGAGGTGGGGGTGGAGCCTTTGGTACTTATTGCCTGACCAATGAGAGGGAAGTGGGCAGACAAGCGCCTGACCCCCAGGCCGAAGGAGCAAGGCATGGTCAAGTCACTAAAGACATCAAGAGACATAGTATTAGAGAAGACACTGAGCATTAGAATCGGGCAGATACTACAAAGGGACAGGCTGACACCGGGGAGGCTGAAGGTGGGTACCCAGATGCTGTGGGATAGAAGGAAAGAGGGCCTAAGTCCAGAGTCAGCAGTTCTCTTTGTAACCCATTTCAGCCCTCTGTAATTTGGAGTGGACCCCTCCTACTTTTCTTAGCTCCTACTCTCACATCTAGTTTCCTCTTCCCTTCTCCCAAGATGTATTTGTGCCAAGACACTTCCTGCCAGTTTTGGTACCTTCTCTGGCTTCTCCAGTCTGCTCACTCATCTATTTTTAAAGTGCCAAATAAAATGCCTCCCTCTTTCTCAAAGCACAGTAATGCACTGAGTCCTGCCTGGCACTTCAGTGAAGGGAGTTCTTTTGCTCTGTATTTGAGTCCAAGATTCTGAGGTGGAGCAGAAGAGTTTGCTGAGTTGTGGCGGGGAGGAAAGGGTTGTCAGATCTGTGGGCCCCTACCACTGCTGCACACTAGATATACCGCACATGGACATGGTGCCCCATACCTAGATGATAAATACTGAGCTGCCAAAAAATTTTTATACCGTAGGAGGCCAAGGGGGAAGGGGAATATTCACCCCCGGGGTTATTTTGGGGGAGGTAGGGCTGTGCACAGGGCCATATTCTCTAGAATCTATTTTACTTACTGATCTGTTTTGGGACATACTACCCAAATAAAAGATGTTTCTCTACATTTGTGCAGTATCTGATTCATTTGTATTGAGAAAGTGGTGGGCATGTGGCCAGCCTGAGAGGGCGTGAGTCCCAGATGTTTACAGTTGTTTTAGTAACATCCCTGGTCTCATTGTTTTAATTCAGTCCCTTCTCTGAAGATGACATTTTTCCTCTTTTGACTCTTCCTTCTTCCCCCTCCCCTTCCCCACTTTTTTCCTTTCTTTCAATCCCTATGCCCTCCGTGTTCCTAGGCTCCGGACCAATTTAGAACTACTTTTCCCAGCTTGCCGTGCGCAGGGGGGAGCCGAGTGGGAGGGGCAAAGTCCCCTGTTCCCCTGGTCAACAGGGCCGCTGGGAATTGGTGTCCGTTTCCTCTTCGTACTGCGTGATTGGAGCGGTAAGAGGGCCAAGTAAACAAACTACAATTCCCGGAAGACCCTGCGCGCTACAGGTCAGGGCTAGGCTGGGGCCGGGTTCGCGGTGCTCGCTGAGACGGCGGCGGCGGCTACGGCTGGAAGACCCGGGCGGGAGTCCGCGGCACAGGCCGTGGCTTGTGCGGGGAGGGTGGCGGGGAGGAACGGAGGAGGAAGATGGCGACGTCGGGGGCGAACGGGCCCGGATCGGCCACGGCCTCAGCTTCCAATCCGCGCAAGTTTAGTGAGAAGATCGCGCTGCAGAAACAGCGTCAGGCCGAAGAGACGGCGGCCTTCGAGGAGGTGATGATGGACATCGGCTCCACCCGGGTGAGGGGCCGCGCCGGAGAGTCCAGCAGAGCAATTACGAAGCGGGAGCCCAGAGGCGGGGCGGGGGCGAGAGCCACAGCCAAAGAGGCGGAACGGGGCAGCGGCTGCGGACGCCGCAGTCTGGGAAGCGGAGGGTGAGGGCCGTGGAGCAGGAAGGAGGGTTCTGTAGCGGGAGGCCAGAGCTCCCAGAGAGGTTGGGAGTTTGGGAATGGCTAGGGACCAAGTGAGGAATGGGCGGAGATTGGAGACAGTTCCCTGGAACCCGGCGGAAGTCGGAGGTGGGTGGTCCTTGTGCATCCCTGATTGAGTCCTCTCGGGGATTCTACTGAAGCATCCCCGATATTGGGTTATGGGTTGTGGGGAGTGGCGGGGGGGATGGATGGTCTGCTTGCCCTACTCTTGTCTCCTCTGAGTTGGTAATCTCTTCCAACCTGGTTCCTCTGCCCTCTTGGCCACTCTCGGCACTTCAGTTCCTCTGGGAAAGGGCCCCTTGAGTGGTTTGAACAGCAGCGCTGGGTATAGTGGGGCAGGAAGTCCCCTCCTGCGTCCCGTCCCTTTGCTTCCTTTTTCAAATACTTCTTGTGGTTTCCTGACGTGAATGAAGGTGAGGTCCATTGCCCACAGACTGGTGCTTGGTTTACCGTGGTGGCCGTCTTGGGAGAGAGAGAGGGCTTTGAATCCTGAAAGCGGGAACCAGTGGCTATAGGTTGTGTGGAACCCGATGGCTTTGTGTGGGTCACTTACGGGTTGGTTTGGAGGGTCTTCTATGTGTAAGGAATATTAACTTTTAGGAAGCTCCAGAAAGAAGGCATCTTGGCAGAGTTGCCTCTGAAACCCCTCTGGCCTTAATTTCTTGCTATCAGGACTGGATGTCTGAGGGAGTGAGGGGTGGGAGTTTGCCCAGTTGGTATGCAGTCCTAATGTAGGGAGGCATTATTCTCAAAACAGCAGGTGAAGAGGATATTTCAGGGATTCCTCACGACAGGGAGTTAAAAGGAATTTAAGGGGAGATGGAACATAAATACCCCACTTCAGAACTCTTTCTCCTGGTTTGACTGTAATCGCATCTGTCTGTGACCAACTGTGGTTGTATTTGTGTGTGTGTCTCCCTTGACTCTGTTAGTCTTTTTTATGTTTATTTCCCCTTTCAGTCTCCAGAGACCATGTGTCCTAGTTTGTGGGAGATAGAACAGAGTTAGGTGGGGAAGCAAATCTTGTGTCTCTGTGTGTTTGTGCCTAACTGCTATGATCTAGCTGTTGACTGCTCCCCTTTAGGAGCTTGTGATCATGGTGGGGCAGAAGCGAGAAGGTGGGCGAGAGGCGGATCTCCAGCTGACACCTTGAGGTCCTGCCTCTGGACTGTGACTCCAGCAGAGGCGTGGTGGGACCTTAGGGCTGTATGTGCAGGGAATGGCTGTGAGCAACTCAAAGCTGGGCTATCTCTGTAGTGTCTTGGTCTGTTCAGAGGCCCCCTCAACCTGCCTTGCCTCTGCTGGGTCACTTCACTGCTACACATAAAAATGTAATGGGCATACTTGGCCAGAGCCTGGGAAACTGAGCTCTGATACTTAGCCTTTATTTGGCTAGCTGGGAGGGCTCCTTTGAGGCAAATGCAGCCATGGAGGCCTATACTGCTGTGAGGCTAGGGTTGTCATTATATATGTGTATTAATAGCAGCCCTGAAGTGGCCCAAAGGTGAGCATAGTGCCCACTAAATTCACTGGGCTGACCTGGAACAGAAGGTTCATTCTAAGGTTAGCCTGTGCACAATAGTATGTCCTGGAAGCTCTGAGAATTTACCCCTCATCAGCTGCCCTGCGTCTATTTTATTTAGCTGGTGACAGTGCCTGTCTCAGAAATAGGTACTCACCTCTCACAGAGGGACATGAGATCTGTAGACAGACTAAAACCATGCCAGGATAAGGAATGTGGTCTTTCGCTCGAGTGCTGGACTTATGTCCCTAGAGGGGATGAGGCTAGGGAGATGGCTCTGGCCCAGACTGCTGTTCCCTCTCCCACTCCCATTTACCAGGCTTTCCTGCCCATTCAGGGGCCTTAAAACTAAGTGGAAGGATGTGCCTTGGTTTGTTTTTTATTTAAAGATTTTGTTTATTTATTTTTAAACAGAGGGGAAGGGAGGGATAAAGAGAGGGAAAGAAACATCAGTTTGTGGTTGCTTCTCATGAGCCCCCCATCAGGGACCTGGCCTGCAATCCAGGCATGTGCCCTGACTGGGAATCAAACCAGTGACCTTTTGGTTTGCAGGCCAGTGCTCCATCCACTGAGCCACACCAACCAGGGCAGACTGTGCCTTGGTTTTGGCCCTGTTTTTCCATCTATGAGAGCCATCATTCCTTAATGTCCTAGTTTGGGAGGGTCTAGTCTGGGTGGCTTCCTTGAGGCTGGGCAAGTGGCAGAGCCCAGAAGCCTGTGCCTCTTTCCCCTGCTAGGGGCAGGAAAGAGGCTGGTAGTAGGGGCTCTGTGACACCCACCTGTGGCCTTCTCTCGTTTTCCAGTCACTCCAGGGCACATCTGGAAGTAAAAGCATAGGTGCCTAGTAAGCACCCCTTCTCAGGAGTTAAACCATGTGACTAGTCTGGGGGCTCCTGGCAGCCCTGCAAGAACTCTGTTTAGATGGATGACAACTGGGACAGTCCCTGAACAGAGTGTCAGGCTTGTCAGGGTCTGTACCTGGTAGAGTGATGCCAGGTATTAGTGATAGCATTGATGAGGGCAGCCTGCAGAAGAGCTGAGGCAGAGTGTTTGCACCAGGTCTCAGTGGCGCTTTTCCCCAGCGCTGTTCTTTTCTTTTCTTTTCTTTTCTTTTCTTTTCTTTTCTTTTCTTTTCTTTTCTTTTCTTTTCTTTCCTTTCCTTTCCTTTCCTTTCCTTTCCTTTCCTTTTCTTTTCTTTTCCCTTTCCTTTCCTTTCCTTTTCTTTCTCTTCTCCTCTTCTCTTCTTTTCTTTCTCTCTCCCTCTCTCTTTCTTCCTTTTTTTTTTTTTCCTGGCAGATCTTTTAAAAGTAGCACCAGTAGTAGCATATCCTGGAGACTGGAGTGGCAAAGGTGGCCAAAGACCATGAACAGTGCTCAGCCTCCCTCCCTGACATCCCCATTTTGCCCTTCGTGTCTCAGTTGCAGGCCCAAAAACTACGACTGGCATACACAAGGAACTCTCATTACGGTGGTTCTCTGCCAAACGTGAACCAGATTAGCTGTGGCCTGGCCGAGTTTCAGGTGAGTGAACAGCAGCCTCAGTAGAGTGCAGGCTCCTCGGCAGCTTCCCCGTTGACTTACCTGTGTGTTTTGGCAGAGCCCCCTCCACTCACCGTTGGATTCATCCCGAAGCACTCGGCACCATGGACTGGTGGAACGGGTGCAGCGAGATCCCCGAAGAATGGTGTCCCCACTCCGCCGCTACCCCCGCCACATATCCTTCACAGAGGGTTTGGGGAGTTTGGAGGTGCTGGGTTGGGGTCCCTTAGGAACTCATGGTGGGAAGGGACTTTAGGTGTTGTCCAGTCCGTCCTTCTCCAAGAGCTCTTTACCCAGCCTCCCAGAAAAGTGGCCATTTGGCCAGTGTGTCAGCGCTGGCTCCTGTGCAGGGGAGTGGCTGCTCCTGAGGTTGTGCCCTCTGTCTCTGGCTGGTCCTGACTGTCCTTATGCAGCTTGCTCTTTGCTGCCAGAGGCAGGGCTCTGATATTTCTCCTGCCTAAGGGGGTTTGGTTCCCTCCTCACATTTCTGTCCTTAGCTTTCAGTCTCAGAGATCTCCACAGAAGTGCCTCCCAGGCCCTGCCTAGGTAGTCTCCTGTGTTTTTCCACCTCTGCTGGGTGTCACCCTCTTCTCTTCCATTCTCTGACCTGATTGTTGCTCCTTGTCGAGGAGGAAGAAGTTGTTTGTTTCTCGAAACAACTCACCTGCTGCCTCCATTATTCTTCTGTCACCTGGTCTCTAGCCCATCCACCCTCTCTTCACTTTTTACCTTAACTGGTGCCGTTCACATTGACAGCTCTCCCTACAGTCCTGCCTACTTATCTCCTCCCCCGGAGTCCAGCTGGCGGAGGTCAGTGTCCAGGGCGTTCAGGATCTTCTGCCCACTCTGACATGTCTCTGGAGGGAGCTCGTGTTGGGGTTGGGCGTGCGGAGCTAGGCTTTCAGCAGTACCTCCTCTCCTAAGGGCAGGGCTGGAAGGGGTGGGGGCAGGTGGAGTAGGTGGGTCAGAGTCCAGTCTCGGTCATATTGACACGAGTGGCCAAGCCTCCCAGTCCAAGCAGGGCAGGACCAATGGTAACGGTGGCTAGCTGGGGCGTGTGTGTAAGGGGGAAGGGAGGATGGCTACCTCCTATCAAGAGTGGGTTCCAGCCCTGGCTGGTGTGGCTCTGTGTATGGAGGGCTGGCCTTCAAACCGAAAGGTTGCCGGTTCGATTCCCAGTCAGGGCACATGCCTGGGTTGCAGGCCAGGTCCCTATTTGGGGGTGTGGGAGAGGCAACTGATCAATGTATCTCACTCATAGACATTTCTCTGCTTCTCTTTCTCCCTCCTTTCCCTTCTCTCTAAAAATAAGTAAATAAAAATGTTTCTTAAAAAAAGAGTAAATGCCAGATATAGTGTACTGGCACTCAGAGTCCTGAACCCTTCTGTCCATCTCATCGCTAATATTCATACCGAACAGAGTTGCTGGGCTCTAGGATTCCCATTTAGCTTGTCCTGGCAGATAGAAGTTGAGATTTTCCAGGTCTAGATTAGCAATTTTCAACCTTTTTCATCTCATGGCACGCATAAACTAATTACTAAAATTCTACAGCACACCAAAAGTTGTATTAATTTTTTGCCAATCTGACAAAAAATATACAGGTGTAATTTTGATTGATTTATAATAATAATAGTAGTAGTAATAGTAATTATGTACCCTTTTTGCTCCAGTGTGACTTTTTAAAAAATCAAATGCCTATACTATATAAGGATTTCTGGTACAAAGAGTTAACCAGTTAGACGCAACCTTATTATGTGACGTGACCAATAGGACGTAGCTGTGTGTGTGACCTATATATTTATGGTTCAGGACAGGGCATTCACACCAGACGGCTATTGTGTTGACTGTTGTCATTTTTTTGCTTGACAATCCAAGGGATAAGAGGTCAGTGCTTCTGACTAAATAGTCACATATTGCATGTTTTAAAAATTCTTGCGGCACACTGGTTGAAAAATCACTGTCCTAATTGATTGGAGGAGAGGGTTCATGGGTCACAGATATTCGAAGAACCAGAAGGAAAAGAGGCATGGTCCTGGGTGCCTAGCCCTCTTTACCTCCATGTTGGCTGCCACACATTTTCTGACTCCCATGCCTGCCTTCATGTCAGTTGATGGCCTTCCTCCTTGTGACTTTGTTTGTCATTCCAGGACAATGCCCTGGGGCAATTTCCCTGCAGAGAAGGGGCAGTTGTTTCGACTACCATCTGCACTTAACAGGTGATAACCCTTGAGTTCTCTAGGCCACATCTCTTATCTGTACTTTCTGGCCCCTACTCTGTTCCAGCCCAGCTAGTGTTTTTCCCTGCTGAGGACATGGGGGCCAGGAAGACCATCCCTGGTGCCAGCTGATCTCTGTTTCCTTCACAGGACAAGCTCTGATTCTGCCCTTCACACAAGTGTGATGAACCCCAGCCCTCAGGACACTTATCCAGGCCCTGCACCTCCCAGTGTCCTTCCTGGCCGCCGTGGAGGTAAGAGGCCACGTCCTGGGGTAGGGGGTAACCCTGGGGCTTTGGTGTGAAGCAGGGAGGCAGGTGGGCCTTGCAGCCAACTCCACCACATCCTTTGCAGGTTATTTGGATGGTGAAATGGATTCCAGAGGTATATGTTTCTCACCACTTGTGGGTACTGAATGCCAAAGAATTTCTGGGCTGGTGTTGGGGGCTTTACCCAAGGCCAGGGAATGGGATTCCCTCCCGCCTGCCTCTGCTTCCTGTCCTGCCTTACTGGCTCCTTCTGCAAGCCTCCACTCATCAGTCTTTTTCTTTCAAGTCCCTGCTATTGAGGAGAACTTACTAGATGACAAGCATTTGCTGAAGCCGTGGGATGCTAAGAAGGTAGATGTGGCCCACCGTCCCTCTTCTTTCCATGGGCCTCCACTGAGCACTGGCCTCATTCTTCACTTTCTCCCTTCTCTCCTCAGCTGTCCTCATCCTCCTCCCGGCCTCGGTCCTGCGAAGTCCCTGGAATTAAGTAAGTGCCTGTTTGATGTTGGCTAAGGGGATGGGTGATGGAAGTAAAGGGAAATGTGGGAGGCCAGTCTCTGCTCCTCCCTGACAAGTGGCCAGCCAATTATGTCTTTTTTGTGCCCTCCTCCCCCCAGTATCTTTCCGTCTCCTGACCAGCCTGCTAATGTGCCTGTCCTCCCACCTGCCATGAACACGGGAGGCTCCCTACCTGACCTCACCAACCTGCACTTTCCCCCACCGCTGCCCACGCCCCTGGACCCAGAGGAGACAGCCTACCCCAGCCTGAGTGGGGGCAACAGTACCTCCAATTTGACCCACACCATGACCCACCTGGGCATCAGTGGAGGCCTGGGCCTAGGCCCAGGGTACGATGCGCCAGGTGAGTGGCTGTCCTAACTGTGTCCAGAGTGCTGCCTGGCTGGAGGGGCCAAGGGGCGGGAGGCTTGAGTACCAGTGACTGCCCATATCAGCCTACCATCTGTCCACATCAGATTCCCCTCACTGTACTTCTCTGCCAGCGAGAACTGGTAGGTATGGGTTTTCCAAAGAAGAAGTTGGAGAGTAACCCCCAAGTGGACAAGGCCAACCGCACTGCCAGGGACAGTGTAGGGAGGACATGATGTTGCCACTTCCATAGTCTGGTCACTGTTACCTGTTCTGGGCAGAAAGGTGCCCAGTTCCCATCAGTAATGTTGGCATCTCTGGTTTTTTGTCTGTGCCTGCAGGATCTCATTCACCTCTCAGCCATCCATCCTTGCAGTCCTCCCTAAGCAATCCCAACCTTCAGGCTTCCCTAAGCAGTCCTCAGCCCCAGCTTCAGGGGTCCCACAGTCACCCCTCACTGCCTGCCTCCTCTTTGGCCCGCCATGCACTGCCCACCACCTCCCTGGGTCATCCCTCACTCAGTGCCCCAGCCCTCTCCTCCTCCTCTTCTTCCTCCACTTCATCTCCTGTGCTGGGTGCCCCCCCTTACCCAGCTTCTACCCCTGGGACCTCCCCCCGCCACCGCCGTGTACCCCTCAGCCCCCTGAGTTTGCCCGCGGGCCCAGCCGACGCCAGAAGGGCCCAACAGCAGCTGCCCAAACAGTTTTCGCCAACAATGTCACCCACCTTGTCTTCCATCACTCAGGTATGCATGGCCACCTTCCCTACGTGTCTGTCTCCCTTCCCCTTTTCTTTTCCTGCTAAGTTCTCTCCTTTCCGCTCTCCTTCCCTCAAATACCTCTTCTCCTTACTTCCCATACTTGTCTCGTCCATCCGTTTTAATTCCCCTGTCCTCTACCTGCCCCATCTTTTATCTTGTTTCCTCTTGACTTAAGAGTGCAAACCCTGAGGTAAAGCTTTCTGACAAATCTGGGCCCCACCTCTACTTACAGTCTCCTTGTGGACAGTTTCTCCTCTCTGAGCCTTAGCCTCCTCATCTATGAAACACGGATGGGATTGTAAGAATCAAAGGAAATCACGTATGGAAACTGCTCAGCACCATGCCTAGCCCAGGTGCAGGCTTGACATTGGGTAGCTTATCCTCTCCCCTTTCTCCTTTTTTTGTTCCTGTCCTTGTTTTCTTGTCTTTTTTTTTCATGTCTTTATCCTGTCCCATCCCTTTTCCTATCTCCCTTCCTTCTTTTCTAGATTTCATGACTCAGAGAAACTGATCATGGAGCCCAATCCCTTCATTTTATAGACATGGAGACTGGGGCCCAGAGGGCATGTAATTTTCCTACGCTTACACAGAATGTTGGGAAGAGTTCGGACCAGAACTAAAAACTCTTGAGTTTAGCGTTATTCCTCAATGCTGCAACTCCCAGCTCTTTCCTCCCCCTGTCCTTTTTTCCCTCTCTCTGTACCTCTCCTCCTGTCACCCTAGTGTACACTTGCCCTCCCCTCTGCCCTGCCTTCTCCTCCCCTCCATTAGTCTTCCCTGGAATGTGTGTTCTGTGTTCCATCCGACGCAGGTCCCCTTCTCTGTAGGAGTGCCTGAGATCCAGGCCCAGCAAGGGCTATGCTCCCTCGGAGTCTGAGCCTGCAGTGAACCGAACTTCCTTCCCTCCTTTCCTCTTTGTTTCCTTCCTCCCCTGTTCTCCCCGGCCTTGTCAAGGCTTTAGAACGGCAGTTCTCAAGTTCACTGTTGTGCTATTAAGCACTTGTTAGGTGTGTCACAAGTACTTGATTACTAATAATCGCTAGAGTACCAAGGTTTAGGAATAGTTTACTTCTGGACTGGATTCAAAATTATTCTTATGTTAGCCTCACTCAGTTGCTCTCATTCCGGTGAGCAGTTTTGAGTAATGGCACCCAACCCCAGGGATACCCACGGGAACGCCATCAGGTTTGTTGGAGGATGGTTGCAGCTTCCAAGGGTGGGAACCGCTGACTGAGAGTTCCTCTTGGGGGCACACTGAAAGGTAAGCTTCCCCTCTTTCCTTGCTTCTCTTTAGGGCGTCCCACTGGACACCAGTAAACTGCCCACTGACCAGCGGCTGCCTTCATACCCATATAGCCCCCCAAGTCTGGTTCTTCCCACCCAGCCACCCATCCCAAAGCCTCTACAGCAGCCAGGGCTGTGCTCTCAGGCCTGCTCAGTGCAGTCCTCAGGTGGGCAGCCTGCAGGCCGGCAGCCACACTATGGGACACTATACCCACCTAGCTCCAGTGGGCATGGGCAGCAGTCTTACCAACGGCCAGTGAGTGACTTCAGCCTGGGGAACGTGAGTACTCAGGTTCCCAGCTCTGAAGCGACGGAGAGGCTGGGATTGGGTCAGATGGGCCTGAGCGGTATCACTGACGCAGTCTGAGTTGGGAGATCCGGGTAGGGGAGATCCTCCTGCTCCCCAGGGGACATGGCCCTGCCAGCTTGGGGCTCCTCTAGTCCTGCGTTTGATCCTTCCTGTCCCTCTCCCCCTAGCTTTCTCTGCACAGCTTGCTCTTTGATGACTGCTGCTTTGACCCGTTCTCTTCCTGGCACGCACAAGCTCTGTCCCGGCAGGTACGGTGCCCACACCTACTTTGGGGCCCGTGATCACCTCTGTCGCTCTGCTTGCTGCCATCTCCCTCTGTCTCTGCTTTTGGTCCAGGTGGGGGGGGGGGGATTACTGGGCAAAGGGCATGTGTCAGCAGGGCCAGGCAGTGGCAGGCAGGCACTCCTGTTCTGAGGCCCACTTCCTCCAGGTCTGTCTTTGTACCCCTAGCTGGAGCAGTTCAGCATGGAGGGTCCATCAACCAGTCTGGCGCTGGATCCCACTGGCTTTTCTGAAGGGTCTGGATTTTTAGGGAGTGAGGGATCAGTGAGTGGCCTCCAGGACCCCCATGTCCTCAACCACCAGAACTTGACACACTGTTCCCGCCATGGCTCAGGGCCTAACATCATCCTCACAGGTGAGAGGTGTGCATGGTCATGGGGGCTGGAAGGAGGGAGTGATGCATTTGCTGGCACAGCAGGAGATTGACGGGTCCTTGCCCATTTCTTCTGCCCATACAGGAGACTCCTCCCCAGGTTTCTCTAAGGAGATTGCAGTGGCCCTCTCTGGGGTGCCTGGCTTCGAGGTGTCAGCAGCTGGGTTGGAGCTGGGTCTGGGGCTGGAGGAGGAGCTGCGCATGGAACCACTGGGCCTGGAAGGGCTCAACATGCTGAGCGACCCGTGTGCCCTGCTGCCTGATCCTGCAGTGGAGGATTCATTCCGCAGTGACAGACTACAGTGAGGGGACTCATCATCCCTTTAATTGGCCCTGTTCCCCATCACCGTTCCTTTCCTCCCTTCCCGCTGGCCAGTAGAGACTACTCTCTGCCCCCAAATCCTCTTTCTAACATGAATGAGGGATCCCAAGAATGAGAAAAAGCAAGGGGTTTATCCAGGTGACCCTTGAATTCTGCACAACGGGTGGGCCTGGGGGAGCTCAAGGGAGGGTCTAAAGCACTTGTAACTTTGAACCGTCTGTCTGGAGGTCAGAGCCTGTTGGAAAGCAGGGGGTAGGGGGGAGCCCCGGAGGCAGGGCTAGTTCAGGATGCCCAGGGGTGGGCAGTGCCAGCCCCTCGTCACCACTCTTCCCCTTGCAATGGTGGAGAGAGCCAGAGTGGATATTATTTTTTATTAAATATATTATATGTTAATAAAAAAATCATATTAAACCCTTGGTGTGGTTGGCTACTGTTTGGGTTGTGGCTGGCAAACTAGGGGGTCTGTGGGGCACAGGCCCTTTCATCTGTCATGCTTTTACGTCTTCTGAGCACCTTGTGGTCTGTGGAGCGCCCCCGCCCTGTCCCGCCAGCCTCAGAGTTTGTACCCAGCATTGGGCATGGGGGTCCAGGCTGCATGCTCCCATGGCAGCTCAGGTGCCCTCGAATTTGTTCAGGGCCCTGCTGCAGCATCAGGGGACAGGGACTCTGACCAGATGAGTTACTGCTCTTCTTTACCCCTGTGGCCTGGCTGTGAGTCAAAGTGAGGACGTGATTGCTGGCTGAACTTACGGGTCTGATGCTTCTGGTAGAATGACCCCAGCTTTTTCCAGGGGTAGCTGGCCTCAGTGCCAGGACTACCTAGGAGAGAGGATATAACAAATACATCAGCTAGGTCTTGAGTTGGCTCCCTTTCTCTATGGCCCTTTAAACCTAGAGGGCATCAAAATTAGACAAGTCTCACCTGGCCAGCCTCTGATCCCATTGCTCTAAGTCTCAGGTAAGCTCCAAGGTCTCATTCCTGCCCTCTCACTAGCTATGGCTCATACTCCCCACTCTTTTTTTTTTTTTAAGAGGGAGAAAGGAAGAGAAACATCAATGTGTGGTTGCCTCTCACATGCCCCCCACCAGAGGCCTGGCCTGCAACCCAGGCATGTGCCCCAACTGGGAATCAACTGGCAAGCCTTTGGCTCTCAGGCCAATGCTCAATCCACTGAGCCACACCAGCCAGGGCCCCACTCTTCACTCATTCATTCTACAGATGCTTAAGTGCTAACCACATTCTAAAGAGGTTTCCTCTCCGTGGCTTGGGTTGCTAGCCCTCTGACCATGTAGCCTTGCCTGTCTTCCACTCAGCAGTCAGAAGGGCCATGCCCCTCCTCAGTTACCAACACCTCTGTTTCATGCCCTATAGTCCTGGCCTTTCCTCTTCCTCTTTCCAAAGCTCTTGTCATTTTCAGAAAAGAGAACTGAGAGCTTCTGGCTTAGGCCCAAAGGGAATGCAGTGTGCCCTAAACCTGGAAGTAGAAGGAGCCACCTGGGTAGACCTAGACCTGCCTAGAAGGTCTGCCTAGACCTTCAGGCCCTTCCCCCAGGCGTGCATATCAGACTAGGAGTGCGCCTTGGACTTAAAGGGCTGCCCCGTCTGTATCTCGCTGCACCATCTGAGTGGTGAGAAGCTCCTTGGGTGCAAGGGGCCCTCCCAGCCGCCAGGGGTCGCGCTGCAGGCCGCCGGGCGCTGGGCAGGCACTGCCAGGGTCACGGCCACAGGCCCAGGAGAGCGTGTGGGGAGCAGCTGTGCCCGCAGTCTTTGAGGGTGGGGTGGGGTGGGGGTGGTGGAGAAAGCGGGGCGCGCTGAGAAGCACCCAGCCCCCCAGCTCAGCGGGAGCTGGGAGGAGTGCGGGGTCCAAGCGAGCTGCTCGGCAGCGCAATCCCCTGCGTGGCGCAGCGGCGGGGACACAGGGATCACTCGGATTTCCATCCACCGCGCCCCGGCGCCCTCGGCTGCCTCTCCTTCCTTCCCTGGCTGCCCCGGAGGGAGTGGCGCCCAAGTCGGGTGCGCCATGTCCGGGGCCGGGTAGCCCGCCGTCCGCTGCCCGCCGGCCCGCCAGCCCACCCTCCGAGCCGCCCGCAGCGGGCTGGCCGGCCAGGGAGTCGCAGGGCAGGCAGGTAGGGGCCGGACCGGGCGGGGCAGCGGGCGGGGAAGGAAGGGAGTGGGTGCGGGGCGGGGGAGGTCCCCCAGCTGTTCTCTGGCGTGGCACATCTGGTTCCGGTTCCTCTCTCCTGGGGAAGTGAAAGTGGAGGGGAGTTCTGCGTCAGGCGCCCTGCAACCCCTTGCTCCCGGCGGTCCGAAGCTGGAGCACCCCTCCCTCCGGCTCGGGTCACGCGGCGGCTGGTGTTGCTGCCGTCACGTTCCCCGCGGACTGGCGTTCCTGCCCCTTTCTCAGCAGTCTCCTGCTCTGTGCGCCCTCTGCCCCAGCCCGAACTTCTCGTCGCCGGGCTTGCGGGTGTTGGGACCCCGAGTGGCGCCCATGCCCCTTGCCTTCCCCGGGGAGCAAGGACTGCCTTGTGCAGGGTTCTTCCCTGGCTGATTGAGGAAAGCTCTGATGCACAGGTCCTGCACAAGATTGGGGCCATCCACTCGCCACTCAACTCGGCCCACCTAAGGGTGCCTGCTTGCTGCCTGGGGGACATAAGTGGCCCATTCGCCTGTAGTGCGTGAGGGATTAGGTTGTGCCCCGAGCTAAATTAGGAGGCTGATGGTGACTCCTGGCTTCACCTTCCAGACATGGAGGCTAAATTTAGCTAGAGTTGTGTATGTGTGTGTCCGTGGGCGCGTGCTTGCGTGTTCAGAGGCCAGGTTGAGGAGAGAGCAAACCTTGCTCCATGAGACTCCTTGCTCCCCATTCTCTGGGTAAGAGTGGGAGGTTAAGTAGGACTGTACATCCTAGAGCCATTCTGAGCCTCCTCTACTTTGCTTGGGGTCCTTTAGTCTGAGGTTCCACTTGGCATGATGCTGTGTTGGCACCTTCAACAGTAACCCCCCACACACACCCATAGGCTGACTTCCGCTGAGCTGCGCTGAGCTGCAGCTTCCCCTCCACTGTTCCAGGAAGTCACCTCCCTTCTCCTCTGAAACACCCCCACTGATCCCGTCCTCTGCTGCAAGCCACCCACCAAGCTCTTTCCTAGCTTCTGCATCTTTGGGCTCCCCAGAACTCTTGGGCTCCTACTCTCTGGGGTTGGGCCATGGAGGCAGGTGAGAACTCATTTACTGAAGACAGTTGTGGGCCTGTTTTCATTTCTGGGTTCTATGGAGGAGGGCATGGGGATGGCAGGGCTGTCTCTCACAACCGCTTTTGTGCTCACTGCGTATGCCGAGGTGGATGGACATTGTTTTGGAGGGCTTTTGGTTTGTTTTTTGGAGTATTTTTTCAGGTTAGTGGAATTAGCTGAGGAAAAAAGACACTTGAGTCTGGTGAAAGGACACCAAAGCTTGGGTTTTGTGGGCTTTCTGGACACTTGTGGGGACCTCACAAAAACCTTGATGTGGGCTCTTTAAGAACATTAGCTGGCCCATGCAGTTCTTATGATGTCATAACTAGGGTAAGAAAGTCAGAAACCCTTAAAAAGACTGTGAGGTTGGCATGATGTCATGACCAAAATTAATGATGCAGTTAATCAGAAAAGACTATGACCTGTTACAATTCTGTATGGGTAGGGGATGGGGGGGTTGGTTTTTAAAAGGGTTACAGGATTAAAGTCATGTCAGAGCCTAGGTTAGCTGTGTGCAGTGGAGTAGAGTTTGGGTTCTTTGGGAAAGGTCTAGTACCATTAAGAGAGGGTCCTGGTCTCTTTAAGGAGCTGTGGTGGACTCTGAGGGCCTGATGATGTCATAGGTGGGAGAGTTCGGGATTGGCTGACCACTGATACTGCCTTTCCTTGAAAGGACTAGGAAGAGGAGGGGAGCAAGAGGAGCACCCCCGGTTGCCATGGCAACACCAGCCTTCCTTTCTTCATCTCTCCCCTATTTGACCATTCCAGATGCAGTGAGTGAGGGGGGGGCCATGGCTGAGGAGCGGCCCCCCCGGCTGGTGGATTACTTCGTGATAGCTGGGCTTGCAGGGAACGGAGCACCCATCCCTGAGGAAACATGGGTTCCTGAACCCAGTGGGCCCCTGCGCCCTCCCCGACCAGCTGAGCCCATCACAGATGTGGCAGTCATCGCGAGGGCACTGGGCGAGGAGGTGCCCCAGGGCTACACATGCATCCAGGCTTCTGCAGGGGGTCACCCCTTGGAACTCAGTGCTGGGCTTCTGGGTGGAACTCAACCTGTCATCTGCTACCGCAGAGGCCGTGACAAGCCCCCCCTCGTGGAGTTAGGGTGTGTGCTCCTACCCATACTGGCACTAGGGAAGACTGGGAGGGACTGTGGGGTGAGGCAGGGAGAGGTAGGAGTATGGGAAGATGAAGGATAGGGAATGGGAATGGGAATGAGCTGGCTAGAGGCCAGGGAGAAGGGACTAAGGTTGTATCTAGTTAATCCTCACACTGATTTGGGTTCCTGTGCTGGTGTTGCTACTTGCTAGCTGTGTGATCTTGGGCAGGGTTTGAGCCCCTCTGGGCTTGTTTCCTCATCTGTAAAGCAGGGCAAATGATCCTCCTCATAGGGTGGTTGAGAAGATTAAATGAGATCATCCATACAAGGGACTTAGCACAGAGTCAGTAAATGGTAACTTTTTTGTTAGCATTTATTAATGACTGTGAGAGCCATGGAAGTCTTGAGAAGTAGTTGCTGATCAAGTAGAGACAAAGGTGGAAGAGAGGACACAGGATTCTGGAGGGCAGAGTGCAGCAGCAAGTGAGCTCTGGGGTCAGCGTTTGATGAGGCTGAGGGTCCAAGGCAGGTGGGTAGGACTGAAGAGGCAGATCTGGCAGGGCTGGGGTCTTTGCTCTGCCTCCAATTTGATATCTCTCTGCTCTCTGTGCCAAGGGTGTTGTATGAAGGAAAGGAACGTCCCAAGCCTGGTTTTCAAGTACTAGACACGACACCCTACAGCCACTCAGCCAACCTGGCCCCTCCAGGCCCTGGGCACCCTCGAACCTACCTCACTTACCGGCGGGCAGCAGAAGGGGCAGGGCTGCATGCCTTGGGCATCACTGACCTCTGCCTGGTACTGCCTAGCAAGGGTGAGGGCACTCCTCACACTTACTGCCGACTGCCCCGCAACCTCAACCCTGGCATGGTGAGTGGAGCTGGGGCCAAGGGCTGATACCTGCGACACCCCAGCATGAGGGTGTGGACACTGGGTACAAAGGGTACTCACTCTAGGCCCAAGGCCTCTAATGGCAGGCGTGGGCCCAGGAAGGGGGTGACTCTGGCCTTGGGGGACTGGGATTAGTGGGAATTCTAAAGACAAAAGACCGCTTGGGGGTGGTGGAGAAAGTGGGCCCCAGAAACCATTGTTAGCTGTGTATTGTATCTGCTTGTCTCTTGCCATTTCTGGGGCAGTGGGGCCCAGCAGTGTACCTGTGCTACAAGGTGGGCCTGGCCAAGGCCAACACGCTTGTGTATGAGGCAGGTGAGTTGCCCTTTGTCCCTCTAACCCCTTGGCCCTCCATGTCCCTCTGCCCTGGTGCCTCTCGTCTGGCACCTTCATTGTCCCGGGAACTCCCCTGGGCCTCTAGGCCCTTCTCTGGGATCCCTGGTTTCTTCCTCTGGGACCTGATGGACCCTCCTCCTTTTGGGTGTTCCCCACTCTGTGGAGGGGTACAGAGCTGCTGGGCCGCTACCCAGAGGAGGACAATGAGGCGTTTCCGCTGCCTGAGTCAGTGCCCGTGTTCTGCCTGCCCATGGGGGCCACTATTGAGTGCTGGCCTGCCCAGACCAAGTACCCGGTGCCTGTCTTCTCCACCTTTGTGCTGACGGGTGCAGCCGGTGATAAGGTGGGTGTGTGGAGTGTGGGAAGGGGTCCGAGCTGTGCAGGGCCCACCTGACTGCTTCTCTGCTCCCGCCAGGTGTACGGTGCTGCCCTTCAGTTCTATGAGGCATTTCCGCGGGCCAGGCTGTCTGAGCGGCAATCACGGGCCCTGGGCCTGCTGAGCGCTGTGGAACGAGGCCGGGCGCTGGGAGGGCGAGCGGTGCGCAGCCGGCGCGCCATTGCTGTGCTGTCCCGCTGGCCTGCCTTCCCCGCCTTCCGCGCCTTCCTCACCTTTCTCTACCGCTACTCCGTCTCGGGCCCCCACCGCCTGCCCTTGGAAGCGTGAGCATGGCTCCCCTGACTCTGGGAAGGAGTCTGAGGGGGTTGGGAGGCCAGGAGAGATGGAGGAGATTAGGATGGAGTGGAATGGGGGTCTGCGTGGGGGAGGCGGGCAGAAGAACGGGAGGCAGGGCTAGAGTGTGTTTGTACTACGCTGCAAAAACACCAGTCTCTGAGGGGAAGAGGGGCCTGAAATCCAGTCTACACTTGCTAGCTAAGTCCTGGCAAGGAGCTGTGCATGCTTGGAGGGGATCTCTTTTCTCATTTGCATGAAGTTTGTATATAGTCACAGCTCTGATGGCTGATGCAGGTCTCAAGAACTTGATTTCTCAAGAGGTCAGGGAGGAATCCAGTTCTTGGGGACAGGTGACCCAAGAAAGGGAATGTGGTGGTAGAATAGGGATAGATTGGGGAATCTGCCTCTGACTGGTGTCCCTCTCTCCCCCAGGCACATCTCCCACTTCATTCACAACGTTCCCTTCCCTTCCCCACAGAGACCACGCATCCTGGTGCAGGTGAGGGCTGAGGCCAGGCTAGGGCTGGATGGGCAGTTGGCAGGAGCTAGCCTCCCTTATAGTGAACTGTGGTTCTTCTGCCTCCCAGATGTCTCCCTATGACAATCTGCTCCTCTGCCAGCCTGTATCCTCACCCCTACCCCTCAGGTATGTGCCCAAGTTGGGAGGAGTTGATGACCAAGGACATGGTAGGTGCCAGGCAGGTGGGCACAGCTGTTGAGGCCTGTGCAGACTGGGCCCAGGTGGTCCCTCTGCTCAGTGACTAGGAGAGGGTTTCCAGGGTCTCCTGGTGACTTGTTCCCCACTTTGGTATTGCTGCCCACAGTGGTGCCAGCTTCCTGCAGCTGCTACAGAGCCTGGGCCCTGAGTTGGCCATCACGCTGCTGCTGGCCGTGCTCACAGAACACAAACTACTTGTCCATTCACTGCGTCCAGACCTGCTCACCAGCGTCTGTGAGGCCCTCGTCTCTGTGAGTGCCCCCTTGTCCAGTCCGCCTTCCCCAGAATGTTTTCTTGGGTTACCCCGTCCCTCCCCAGACTTCCTTGGGGAGGGTTCCTCAGCCTTCTCCTGGGGCACAGTGTTCAGGGACATACAGCTTCCATTAGGGGCTCTTCTTTGGAGCCCACCTCCAACAGTTTCTCTCAACAGGCACCGCCCACCCCCAGTCAGTGACTCCCTGTCTCCTGCGCCCCCACCCCACCACTGCCCCAGCCCCTGCTCACTGCTCCTCACTCCCTGGTGCTCCAGATGATCTTCCCGCTGCAGTGGCAGTGCCCCTACATTCCTCTGTGCCCATTGGTGCTGGCCGACGTGCTGAGTGCCCCCGTGCCCTTCATCGTGGGTATCCACTCCAGCTACTTCGATCTGCACGACCCGCCTTCGGATGTCATCTGTGTTGATCTTGACACCAACACGTTATTCCAGTAAGAGGGCTGTTCTTATTCAGGGGGCTGCAGGGAGGAGGCATGAGGGCGAGTGTATAGAGTGGTACCTTTTCAAAGGAGCCTCAGGCAAAAAGTGGGGGAGCCTGGTGAGGAGCCCCATGGCCCTTTCTTCCTGCTTCTCTACTAGGACTGAAGAAAAGAAGCCCCTCTCCCCTCGGACCCTGCCCCGCAGACCCTACAAGGTTCTGCTGGCTACACTGACAAACCTGTACCAGCAGCTGGATCAGAGTGAGAAACCTGGGCGGGAGGCTGGAAACTCATTGACCATAAGCCTCCAGTTTGGGGAGAGGCCTGTGGAGAGCTAGACCTTACCTGAGGAGTTTAGAGGAGTTAGGATTTCATGTGGTGGAAGTGAAGGAAATTCAAATTCTAGTTTAAGTAAGAGGGAGGGGCATACAATATTAATATTCCTGAATATGCTGGAAAAGACGAGCTTGTCATTGTGGAGGCTTGAAACTGACCTCAGGGTAACTTCAGTCAGTATTGGTGCCAAGTCAGTTAGCAGCTAGAGGTGGTCCGGCAGCGGTGGAGACTTGTATGTAGAGCAGGGTTGGGGCTAGCCTTTAGGAGGCTGGCCCTGAGTCTCAGGCTACCATGGTCTCCAGCATACACTGGTCCCGAGGAGGAGGCGTCCCTGGAGTTCCTGCTGACAGACTATGAGGCTGTGTGTGGCCGCCGAGCCCGGCTGGAGCGTGAAGTCCAGGGAGCCTTCCTTCGCTTCATGTCCTGTCTACTCAAGGGCTACCGGGACTTCCTGCGTCCACTCACTGAGCCCCCCTCTGAGGGGGTTCGCGATGTTGACAACCTCTTCTTCCTGCAGGGTAAAGAGGGCCTGTCTCTGCTTGGGGAGGGTACCACAGGAGGGGTGGCCAGGGGAACTGGAGACCACTCGGTTGCTTGTTCTTTCACTCAGTGGATGTTTTTATGGGTACCAGCTTTGCACCATACACTCTTCTGGGCTTGGAGGGAGTAAGGGTACAAAGAGGAACCAGCTGAGGCCCTGGTGCCTTGGGCTTGGGGTGGGCACAGGGAGTCCTGTGGTGAGCTACCCCCATGGTCAGAGCTCTCTTCAGGGACACTGGTTTTGGAGAAACCCCGGTCTGAGGGAGTGGGTACAGATGGCCAAAAGGGATTTCATGGGACCCTGGTGCTGGGGGAGCTCCACCTCAGCTTGGAGTGGAGTGGAGTTGGGCCAGACAGGCCAAAGAGAGGATGGCTTTGACGGCCTTGGATGCCCGGTGGGCAGGGGGCCAGGAGAGGGCTTCAGGAAGGGTGTGGCTGTGCTGGGAAGCCTGGTAACCTTCCTCCCCTGCCCCATTCTCGTCCTCAGGCTTCCTCAAGTCCCGGGAGCGCTCTAGCCACAAGCTGTACTCTCAGCTGCTGCACACGCAGATGTTCTCACAGTTCATCGAGGAGTGCTCCTTTGGCTCTGCTCGGCATGCTGCCCTCGAATTCTTTGACTCTTGCGTTGACAAGGTTTTGAGCATTGTAGCTTCTCTTGTCGTGCCCATTGCCATCTGCTCTCCTTCTGGCCGTCTCTGTTACCCCAGGACCACTACAAACACAACTCTGTCTTGTCTGTGACAGGGATGGTGCCCCTGGGGTTATTCAGTGCACAGCCTGTGCAGCCACACGTGGCTGGTTTATATTCGTCCCGTCTTTCTTGACTCCATCCCCCAGGTGTACCTCTGGGACCTTGGTGGAGTCTCAGCGCACTTGCTCCTTCCCCATGGATGTGCTTTCTGGGGAGATCCCACCTTGTGCACACCCTGACCCTGCTCCACACCCATGTCTTGATGCTCAGTCTCTTACCATCCTGCCCCAGGTCCACCCAGAGCAGGAGAAGCCTGAGGCAACACCCTTGGTGGAGCTGGAGGAGCTGTCAGGAAGTGAACTCACCGTCTTTATCACACCTCCTGAGGAGCCCCTCGTGCCAGAGGGCAGTGAACCCTCTCCCCAGTACTGGTGAGAGCTGCTTGTCCCCTCACTTGTTCCAGGGCCACATAGGCTAGCTTAGTGCTGACTGCTTCTGATGTTGCCTCTCTGCCCCTTCAGCTATGATGGGTTTCCAGAGCTACGGGCCGAGCTGTTTGAGTCTCCCCAGGAGCAACCCGGGGCTCTGCCTGTGCCAGGCCCGTCGCGTAGTGCCCCTAGCAGCCCTGCCCCTCGCCGTACCAAACAGGTAACCAGCAGGTGCCCCTCAAAGGCACCTGGCTCAGCCAAGGGCTGTTTGCTTCAGCTTTTTCATGTGCCAAATGCATGTACTAGTACCTACCCCATAAGGTTATTAGGGGGCTTACATATGCCTGGCACAGAAAACATTAGCTATTGTTAGCATTGTCATCATCATTGTCTTCATCTTCTGAGTGCTCTGGGAATCCAGGGGTGTGTTGCCGCTTCAGAGTATCTGCCCGCGCTCATGGGCTAGGCCTCACTGTCCAGGGCTCAGGGCTGAAACCTGTATGGGCAGCAACCATCCGAACAGAGCCCCTTCCTTAGGGAGGGGCTGCTTCTCGCACACCATTTTTTAAAATCTTACTTTATGTTTTTATTTCTAGAGAGAGGGGAAGGGAGGGAGAGAAATATCGATGATTGAGAGTAACATCGGTCAGTTGCCTTTCACATGCCCCCAGTGGGGAACCTGGACCACAACCCAGACATGTGCCCTGACTGGGAATCAAAAAAATGACCTTTCATTTCGCAGGCCAGTGTTCAACGCACTGAGCCACACCAGCCAGGGCTTGCACACCATTTTAAGACCTGCCCTGCCCTGGCATTGTATTCATCCAGGTGTGTCCCCTGCCCCACCTAGGAGATGAAGGTCGCACAGCGGGTGGCGCAGAAGTCTGCAGCAGTGCCTGAGCTGTGGGCCCGGTGCCTGCTGGGACACTGCTATGGGCTGTGGTTCCTGTGTTTGCCTGCCTATGTGCGGTCAGCACCCTCTCGGGTGCAGGCACTGCACACGGCCTACCACGTGCTCCGCCAGATGGAGAACCACAAGGTGGTGCTGCCTGATGAGGTGGGTACCTGTGCTCAGTCTCAGGGGTGCTTGTGTAACTGTGGGTACTGTTGACAGGGAGACTCACTAGAGACCTGGGAAGGCAGATGGAGAGCGTGGGCACACGTCCTGGAGTTGGCAGGTGCTCCATAACATTTATTGAATGAATGAGCATGATCAGGGGACAGCAGCAGGGACTGGAGGGTGACGGGGTCAGCAGGAGCAGAGGGTGGCTCTCAGGCAGCTTCAGGGGCTGCCAGAGGCCAGTGAAGCCTGTGAGAACCAGAGAGGCTGGAAAGATGCTTGCCGAGACTTGAGGGTTTGAGTTGGGAGTGAGTCCCCTCATCCTGTACCTCTACTGGACCAGGTGTGCTACCGAGTGCTGATGCAGCTCTGCTCGCACTACGGGCAGCCTGTGCTGTCTGTGCGGGTCATGCTGGAGATGCGGCAGGCAGGCATCGTGCCCAACACCATCACCTATGGCTACTACAACAAGGTACCAGGTTTGAGGCTAGGGTGGGACGGGGGCATGTGCCAGGTGTGTGTGGGGAGGAGGCTACTCCCTGAAGCCTGCTTCTCTCCCCTCTTGTTGGAGACTGGGCCTGCGCAATGCACTGAGTCCTGTAAGCATTGTTGACTGTGCGCCCCTGTAGTGTCTTAGCATCTACCTTGGGTTTTCTCATGCTTGGCCGCTTTGTTTCTCACAACAACCCTGACGAGGCTGGGCAAGTACTGGACAGTGTTAACCAGTGTGCCAAGATGCATTTCACACCACTTTACCTTCACCACAGCCTCGACAGGTGGAGGAATTACTATCCCCATCTCACAGATGAGGAGATGGGGTTGCAGAGTTAGCAACTAGTCCAAGGCCCCACAGTTAGGGAGGTCGGATATGAACACAGGCATATTGCTATCTCCTGAATTCAGGTCCTTAACTGTGACATTAAACTGCCTCCTGTTTTTTATTTCTTATTTTAAAAATATTTTTATTTATTTATTTTTAGAGAGGGGGAAGGGAGGGAGAAAGAGAGGGAGAGAAATGTCATTGTTGTGGCTGCTTCTCAAGTACCCCATACTGGGGACCTGGCCTGCAACCCAGGCACGTGCCCTGACTGGGAATCGAACCGGTGACCCTTGGTGCTCAGTCCACTGAGCCACACTAGCCAGGGCTGCCTTCAGTTTTTTAGATGAGAAAACTAATGACCAAAAAGAGTGAGGTGATTTCTTCAAAGCCATTTAGGTTATAAGTAGTAGAGTCTAGATACTGCTTCTGGCTTCCTCTATACCCCTCTCAGAGGTGACTGCTGCCAACTGCCTCTTCTGGGCTTTTGTTTCTGACTGAGCCATTGGCAGGACAGTCCCAGGCAGCAGATCTGGAGGGGAAAGTGGTCCCTGGGGCTCCAGGACAAGCAGTAGGTGTCAGGCTAGGGTCGGGGTGTGAAAGTAGGCCATCTTGATGGGCACTGTGCTTGGCAGGCTGTGCTGGAAAGCAAGTGGCCGTCTGGTACACCGGGTGGGCGCCTGCGCTGGGCCAAGCTTCGGAACGTTGTCCTGGGGGCTGCTCAGTTTCGCCAGCCCTTGAGAGAACGGTGGCGGCAGCAGCAGCAGCAGCAGCAGAAACAGCAGCAGCAGCAGCAGAAACAGCAGCAGCAGCAGGCAGCAGCACAAGAAGCAGGCAGCTCCCAGACAGGTGGGCAGGGATTGGTGACTCCAGCAAGGAGAGGCATGGAGAGTAGGGTGGCTAGTGTTTGGCACTGGGTGTTCTGGGGATAGATCAACTACACTTGGCTGGTAACAAAAGAGAAGTTCTGCAAGGAACCTTACAAACCCAGGTCCATGCAAGGAGTTCTGTTTGGGAATAGAGGGCTGGGTTTCTAGCGGGCTGCCTTTCAGTCCTTCCCTGTCTTTTACAGGGCCCTATCTGGAGCACCTCTCCCCTACTCGCCCCCTTCATCGCCAGACTACTTGGGCTGGGCGAAGCCTGCGGGACCCGGCCTCACCCACAGGGCGCCTGGTGAAGAGTGGCAGCCTGGGCAGTGCCCGAGGCGCACAGCCCACTGTGGAGGCTGGGGTGGCCCACAGTGAGTGCTCTTGACTGGCTAACACCCCAGTAGGCTTTCCTAACCATTTGCCAGTGAGAGAGGAGGACAAGAACCAGACTGGAGGGTGACCCTCTCTGGTGGGGACTGCAGACTCTGAGGGAATCTTGCTTACGATGCAGTCACGCTAGGGGTCGTGATGCTAGAGTTTGTGCAGCCAGGAACTGTGTTTACTTAATTTCTGGAGGAGGGACTGGGCTTCACCTTCCCTGATTTTCTCCTACCCTACAGTGATAGAGGCCTTGGGGGTACTGGAGCCCCAGGGATCACCTGCGCGCTGGCACGATGGAAGCCTGTCAGACCTGAGCCTGGCCGGGGAGGAGCTGGCAGCTGGAGGCAGCCCAGGGGACTCAGGCTCAGCCCTGAGTACCCAGTCCACTGAAGCCCCAGAAGGGCTACATGGGTGTTCGGCCAAGGCTAGTAGGCGTCAGGAGGAGGCCAGCACCCCACGACGTGGGCTGGGTGCCCGCCTCCAACAGTTGCTCACTCCCTCCCGCCGCTCCTCTGCCTCTCGAATTGCCCCACCTGAGCTGCCCTCCGACCTGCCTCCCCCAACTCGCCGCAGCCCCATGGATAGCCTCCTGCACCCTCGGGAGCGCCCTGGATCCACTGCCTCCGAGGTAGCCAGCGAGGGGAGGGTCCAGACACTTAAGCACCCACGGGCTTGGGTGAGGGCGTTGGTAACTGGAGAAGAGCCCCTGAGAGGGCCCCGAGGGGTGGTTGAAGTCAGCACCCTGAGTGAAGAGGAGCGTGGGATTGGCTGACCAGGCTTTCTTGTGTCATGGCAGAGCTCCGCCTCTCTAGGCAGTGAGTGGGACCTCTCAGAATCTTCTGTCAGTAGCCTGAGCCTTCGTCCTTCCTCAGAGCGCCTCAGTGAAACCCCTGGATCCTCCCAGCCACCTTCCCTGGAAGTGAGGATAACCTCCCACACAGATGTGCTCGAATATACCCCCCCATACACACACACCATTCACTCTGTCAAAGGCAGGGCCTGGGAGGAGGTGGAAGGAGGCTTGGCTGGGATTTGGAGGTGAGAGGGGCTTGGGAGAGAGCCTCAGCTCCTGAGCCTGCAGGCCAAGTGGGGCTTGCTTCCTGGGATCTTCTTGCCTGCAGATTCTGCTGTCTAGCTGCTCCTTGTGCCGTGCCTGTGATTCGCTGGTATACGATGAGGAGATTATGGCTGGCTGGGCACCTGATGACTCCAACCTCAACACAACCTGCCCCTTCTGTGCCTGCCCCTTTGTGCCCCTGCTCAGCGTCCAGACTCTTGATTTCCGCCCCAGGTGCCCAAAGCAGGGCAAGTGCTTTGGGTGGGACAGGGATATGGGGGTTCAAGGTCTGACCCCTCCTGCTATCCCCCTGCAGTGTCCCCAGCCCTAAGCCTGCTCCTGCTGGTGCCTGTGGCAGCAAAGATGCTCCTGACCCTGGGGGCCCAGGCCCTGTGCTCAGTGACCGCAGGCTCTGCCTTGCCCTGGATGAGCCCCAGCTCTGCAACGGGCACATGGGGGTAAGGGCTGGGCCAGAGGGGCATGAAGAATGGGTGTGTGTTGCCCTGTGGGGGTTCCCCAGTGGTGATGGGCAGAGATGAACATTGAAGGCAAGGGGCATCCCAGAAGATGCTGGACATGCGACTCAGTGGGAAGCATGGCTCTGAGGATGGAGCCATGGCACATGCCCTCTACTGCCCCCCTATTTGTGCCCAACAGGGTGCCTCCCGGCGGGTCGAGGGTGGGGCATGGGCATACCTGAGCCCCCTGGTGCTGCGTAAAGAGCTGGAGTCACTGGTAGAGAATGAGGGCAGTGAAGTGCTGGCGTTGCCTGAGCTGCCTGCTGCCCACCCCATTATCTTCTGGAACCTTCTGTGGTATTTCCAGCGGCTGCGCCTGCCCAGTATTCTGCCATGCCTGGTGCTGGCCTCCTGCGATGGGCCCTCAACCTCCCAGGTCAGTGTCCTCGTGTGGTCCCTGCTTCCTGAGCGCTTCCATCGTCATCTCCCAGCTCTCTGTCTCAGTCCTCTGTGACCTTGTAGAAAGAGCGCATGCTTTGGAGTCAGGGGTACTTGGTCTTATTTCTCGCCCTTTCACTTCACTCCTGAGCCTTGAGTTTCTCATCTGTAAAGTGGCACGAGTGTTGCCCTCATAGGGCTATTGTTAGACACCCTGTGTGGAACTCGACAGTGATTCATTAGTGTCTGTCTGCACATTTCACCAACACTTACTGAGCACCATTAGATTCCAGGCACAGTTTTAGGTACTAGGAGTACAGTAGGTTACAGGAAAAAAATGCTTGTTCTTAAGGAGCTTGCATTCTTGTGGGGGGTGAGAGTTCCTTTCCCTCCTCTCTTTGGCTGTCCTGTGATATCCCTGTGTCTTTTGGAACATCACCTGTCCATGTCCTATCCTCCACGAGTTCCACTGTTTCCTTTTTCATGGCCTCCCGCAGGCCCCGTCTCCTTGGCTAATGCCTGATCCAGCGTCTGTGCAGGTGCGGCTGCTGTGGGATGTCCTGACCCCGGACCCCAATAGCTGCCCCCCTCTCTATGTGCTCTGGAGGGTCCACAGTGAGTCTTGTATTTGGCCTAGGGTGGGAAGGAGTGGGTCCCATGCCCAGAGAGCTCACTAATCCTGGTTACCTTCCTTTTACCCAGGCCAGATCCCCCAGCGGGTGGCATGGCCAGGCCCAGTGCCTGCATCCCTTAGCCTGGATTTGCTGGAGTCAGTGCTGCGTTATGTTGGTCTCAATGAGGTGCACAAGGCTATAGGGCTCCTGCTAGAAACTCTAGGACCCCCTCCCACAGGCCTGCACCTGCAGAGGTATGGGGCTCCCATCTGGGAGTTTGCTGTCCTGTGCCGTGCTCTCCCTCCCCTTTCTCTTACTCATGCCCTTCTTCCTCCACTCCAGGGGCATCTACCGTGAGATCTTATTCCTGACAATGGCTGCTATGGGCAAGGACCACGTGGACATAGGTGAGAGTGCAGGCAGGGGGCTGAGGAGTGTAGGAATCTGGGACCAGGTGTGGGAGGTTGGAATTCTTATATGTTGATCTCCCTCTTCCCTCTTCCCTAGCATCCTTTGACAAGAGGTACAAGTCTGCCTTTAACAAGCTGGCCAGCAGCATGGGCAAGGAAGAACTGAGGCAGCGGCGGGCACAGATGCCCACCCCAAAGGCCATAGATTGCCGAAAATGTTTTGGAGCACCTCTGGAATGCTAGGGATCGTTAAACTCCCCCCCCCCCCCCCCGAGCCTGGGGTGGGAGGTAAGAGAGAAAGAATTCTAGAGATAATCTGCTTCCCTGTTCCTTTCATGGAGGAGTTGGGAACGGCCTGGGAGACATGCCCAGCTATAGGCTCCAAGTGGGGGCAGCAGGAAGAGGGACCCACTATTACCAAAAGTCACAATTCCCTGTCTCCAACCTGCCCACCAAGCTCATGCTGATGTTGGAGGAGGCCTGGGGGCAGTTGGCACAGCTCTGTTTCTCCCCGTCCTATACTAGGAACTCCAATCAGGGTACCCACAGGTCTGCACCGCCCTGGTCTTTTTATAAGTTTTTGTTTTAAAAAACAACTGGAAAGATACAGAGCTACTGAGCCTTTGCCTTGAGTGAGAGGGAAGGATAGCATTCCCCATCAATGATGGACCCTCTTCGCTGGAATTGCTGAAGGAAATTGCCAAGGCTCTCAATGCCTTTCTACCTTAGAGTTTGAATTTTATTTTAACTTATTTATTCTGGAGACACAGCCCCCTTGCTTATAAGGTTATTAGGAATGGTGAAAAAGAGAAGGGAAATGGGGCACCATGGGTCAGTGGTTTCCAGTTCTTTAAAAGTCAGGAGTTGGGAGCTAGAGGAGTCCCAAACTCCCCTTAGGAAGAACTGGTGCCCCCTCTAATCCTAATCCTTCTTGTCTACTCCACCTGGGGAATGCCTCACCCATCCAGGACCCTGACTGTGCAATAAGGATTGTTCCTTGCAAAGTTTTGTTGGATGTAAATATAGTAAAAGCTGCTTCTGTCTTTTTCCTTCTGCCTCCTGTTTTCCTGAGTCTGGGATCATGAAGGGGGATACCTCTTTTTTTTTTCACCCTGGCTATACATCCCCCTTTCCATGTTTCCACTCCTTGTAGTCTTCAGTCACACCTTGCTTTCCCTGACCAGGTCTGCTGCTGGACCCTTGAGGCACAAGGAGTTCTCAGAGCAGGAGAGGGGTGAATCTGGTGCTGGTTATGGTGGTGCCAGTCTGTGTGGCACTTCCGGCCCTCCCACACAATCACCCCCTTGTCCCTCATCTGTACCCCACACAAAAGCTTCATTCTCTGGGGGCCCTGAGCTCATCCCTGCCTTCTTTCCTCTCCCCCAGCTTCCCCCTCCCAACTTCTCCAGTACCTCCACAGGGATGACAACGCTCTCCCCAATAGTTGGTGTTGGTGGAGGTTGTTCTCCTTGGTTGTTCTAGCTGGAGAAAGTACTTTTCCAACCAGGGCCTCAGCCTGGGGACAGCGTCAGGAAGATAGAGACAACGATTAAGGGGCTCACTGCATGCAGGCATCAGGGAGATAGCCGTCCCTTTTCTAATCCCTTTGGCCTACTCGGAATCCTCTCTTTCTTTCCTGTGTAGTGAAATAGACACAGAAACAACTCCTAACAGAGCTGCAAAACCAATTACCAGCAGGGAATTAACCAACTTGAAACAGAAATGCCTTGGGGAAGAAGGGTGGGGGTGTCAATGGAGGAAATAATTTACATGAGCCTTTGATGCACATTCCTGGCGGGGAGATCAGTGGATGAAGAGAAAAGTACTAGTTCTGAATTCTGGGACCTTCAAGCCAGAGGACCCTTCACCATACTGTCTTGAGCATGGTAGGACACTTTTCCGGAGTCCTAAAGAAGCTGTGCAGGAGGGAAGCAAGGGCTTAGGAAATACCACCTGTTTTGCCAGGGACTAGGAAATGACTTCTTCAGAGAGAACCCATGTGTCACCCCAGCTTCTAGTCAGACCTCATTTCCCAGAATCAACCTCTCCCTCTATCATCCTCAAGGGCCTTCTGCAAGGGAGCCACTGCCTTCCTAAAATCATAAGTTTCTGTTGAGTGTAACGCACCCAGCAGTATGCTAAATCATCTGTCATTGGAGAGAATTTTAGGGTTGTTCCCTACCTTAACAGACCATACAATTTTACTGGTATAGAGTGCTTCTTGGTTCACAAACATTAATGAGAATCAACCCTGCTTCTAGCTTACGTTTCTCATTTTGGGGCTTCCTTCTAGAGGTCTGCAGTCAGATGTGCAGAACTACAGAATCCTTTAACTGCTAGATATGAGTATTTGAGAATTCCAGTAATAGAGTACTCACCATGGCATCTGTTATCCCTCTGTTTTGTCGCTTAGGGAGCTGTATGAAGGGAAGGATATGCGCATACTACCTAGACCAATTTCTCTTCCCAGACTTCATAGGCTTGAGTATGAAAAATTTTAGTTAGATATTGTCTCTCCCACTTACTAATTTTTTTATATCTGACAAGTCACCATATTTTTCGGACCATGAGACGCACCTAGGTTTTAGAGGAAAATAGGAAAAAAATTTGTGAAGCAAAAAATGTGGTAAAATACTTAATAACATAAACAACATTTCACCAATATAAATGTAAACAGAACTTAACAGCAGCATTAACAACCATTATTCCTCCTAAATTTGGGTCGAGGGTGGGGGTGCATGTTATAGTCCAAAAAAATATGGTAGTTGACTGTTATGCCTCAGTTTTTCCTCATCTGCAAATTGGGGAGGTTGTTTAAAGATTAATTATATACCAACCAAAAAAAAAAACCCAAACAAAACAATAATCTCCTGGAGGGCAGGCCGCTTATAGTATAGGCTTCCCCTGCTAGGTAGGTGAGTGTTCCAGGAACCCATCTGTATCAGTGTACCAGTGGCAGTGTTGTGAGAGGCTGCATTTGGTTTCAGTGAATTTTTTTGAAGACTCAACTTGTTTGCCCATTTCATGATGTGTGATTATGAGCACACCTGCCCATACTGTGCTGGGTGTTCCTCACTTTTTAACCAAAAAATGACATGACTCCCCATGCCCCACCCTCCCTATTCATCAGCTCTTGCCCTAAGTGACATTTTTCTTATTTCCCTGGATGAAAAAAGTCCTCAAAGGGAAACGCTTTGCTGATGTGGAAAAGGTGAAACAAAAAATGGCAGAAGCACTAAAAGGCATCAAAATTGACGAGTTCAAAAACTGTTTTGAGCAGTGGAAAAAACATCTCGATAGGTGTATTGCATCAAATGGGGACTGCTTTGAAGGTGACTAAAGTTTAAATATGTAACAATAAATGCACAACTTTTTATAAATAAATTCTGGGTTTTTTGGATCCCCCTTGTAATTCATATAAAATGCTTAGCACACTTAATAAATGTTATCTTAAAAAAGAAACAACCAGCCCTGACTGGCCTGGCTCAATGGGTTGGACATCGTCCTGCAAAGTGAAAGGTCACTGGTTCCATTCCTAGTCAGGGCACATGCCTGGGTTGTGAGCCAAGTCCCTGGTTGAGGGTGTGTAAGAGGCAACAGATCGATGTTTCTCTCCTTTTCTTTCTCCCTCTCTTTTCCTTTCTCTAAAAATAAATAAATAAAGTCTTAGGGGGGAAAAAAAAACGAACAGACTGCATATCCACAACAGTGGCATCACTTATCTTCCTTGGAACTTGATCACTCCATATTGAAAACCCCATCCATGGCCTCATTTTTATTTTGTTAGAAGGCATTTTCTAAGGCCTCACTGGCATCTTCTTTGGCTGGTATTTTTCACCAACATATTTCTTATGTCTCCTCACAGCTCTTGAAAAATGGCCCTTCAGGCAGCAAAGAATGCATTGGATTGATCATGGGTAAAGCAGCAGGTTAGCGAAAGAGGACTGTACCTTGCATGAGGGCAACGATTACCTCATTTACTGTTATAGCCCCAGTACACAGAACAGTGCCTGATGACACAGGAGGTCCTCAATCGTGTATTAAGTAACAGTCAGTGAAAGCATTAGGGAATTGGTAGAGAAATAATTTTCAGTTCAGTATAAGACAACCACTACCAGTAGATTATGAACAGATGCTAAAATTTGGACTAAGAGGGTAAAATTGTTGGAGAAGTGAGGAAAACCCATAACAGTTACTATTTATTATTTTTATCAAGTACTTATTATATCCTTGGCATTGTCCTGGGCATTTTAAATGGACTATTGTATAATCCTCACAATTACCCTATGAGCTAGGTATTCTCATCAGTCATTCCCATTTTACAGACAAGGAAACTAAGACATAGAGTGTACAGATTAAATAACTTGCACCTAAATCACACAACTGGTAAGAGGTAGAGCAAAGATCCAAACCCAGGTACTTCAGAGACCATGTTCTTTACCTGGACACTATACTAGAATGAAACAGATTTTTTGCCCACTTAAAATAAGAACTGGGGCATGCCTTTGTGTGTGTGTCTTCAGGGTCCTTCTTTAGTTTAATTTCCACTGCAGAGCATGCATGACATCTAAAGGATTTTAAAAACATGTAGTGCTTCTGGAACCAGTTGTTTCGGGGTTCAAACCACTGCTTAGCTACTAATTAGTTGTCTGACCTTTGGAAGTTACTTAACCTCTCTGAGCCTGTTTCTTGATCTACCCGAATTCAAACTTCAGTTCTGCCACTTAGCATTTGTAACTTTGGGCAAATTATTTCATCTGTACCTCTTCTTCATCCGTAAAATGAGAATAACAATAATTACTGCACAGTTATGACAAATAAGATAATCCATGTAAAGCTATTAAAATAATAATGTCTGTATAGCACAGTGCTTCGTAGTCTCTTTCCCAAAACATTAGCTATTATAATTCTCTCAATACACTGTAATAAGTGTTCTCTATCCGCAAGGTGCTCGAGACACGCAAAGAAAGTTTAGGTGGGCCTAATAGCTTCCGGGAAGTAGAGAGGCTAGCAAGAGGAATTTAGCCTTGAGTTGATTAGGTGGAGTAGGGTGGGAGGGCGTTTCTTTCATTGTGTACCTAACCAGACCAGATCCCCGGAGAAGGAGGTAGAAGGGCTTTGCACACCGTAATTTCTCAGCAATCTGGCTAGCTGCCTTTTTTCTTCTGCTGTCGTGGGTTAGTCACGACAGGACTGTGCTGTGGGGTACGATGAAGACCAGGAAGCTCAAGGCCTTTGGCAAACGAAGACAAGCCACGCCCCAAACAGACAGCAAGGCCCAAGCGCCTAAAGCTACTTCTATCGTGAAATTCCTGGATTTTATCGAGATGAAACACCAACTAACGCAGAACCCAGCATTGCTCTCCAGTCTCCATCTTTAGAATTGGAAGAATGAGAACTGGCCCAACGGGTATCCCGGTTTTGGGACACTGGGGTACGGCGGCTGCCTGGGGACCAAAACGTCTCCAAGGTAAAGTTGCAGCCTGAAGCGATTTTTTGACCCCCGACACTTAATGGGCTGTTGAAGACCCGGATGTGTCTGGGACTGGCCGAGGTACCCATTAACGCGCCCCCGCTAGACCATCCCCCTCCTCCGTTTAGGATTGGGTTTCAAGTACGCCAATCATCACTTCGCCAGCCACTAACTCTTCAAAGGTGGGGTGTAGTCCCGGCATCACCCCTCCTATTGGTACAACATAGAAGAATAGG
>CM052551.1:16967632-16985627 GCA_028533065.1 Trachops cirrhosus | reverse complement strand
GGGTGTAGTCCCGGCATCACCCCTCCTATTGGTACAACATAGAAGAATAGGGCGGGGAGGCCGGCTTAGGTCGCCCAATGGGCGTCGTGGCGTGTGGAGAAGGCGGAGCCGAGGCGCTTGGCAGCTGCCCAATCAGCGTCCTTGTTTGTGTGGTGCCGCCGCCGGTGCAGCCGCCGCCGCCGCCGCTGCCCCCGTCTGTACCGCAGTGTCTGCTCCGCCCGCCCGCCCGGTCCGGCCCGCCCCCATCTCTCACCCCCACCCCTGGTCCCGTCATCGGGGTTCGGAACCCACTGTGCCATCGCCTCTTCCTTTTTCGACGTCTCCGCCGCCTGAGGAGGCGAGCTAGCCGGGAGTTACACCGCCACCGCCAGGTGAGGAGCTCCGGCCTAGGCCAGCCTGGCCGCCCGCC
Organism: Trachops cirrhosus; assembly: GCA_028533065.1. Lineage (NCBI taxonomy): Eukaryota > Metazoa > Chordata > Mammalia > Chiroptera > Phyllostomidae > Trachops > Trachops cirrhosus. Next base: position 16,985,218 of record CM052551.1, on the reverse strand, counting down.
CGCCCGGGGGCGGTGAGAAGCGAGAAAGGGAGGGAGGCTGAGAGGAGGCGGTGGTGGCGGAGGTGGGGGAAGGGAAAGGTGGAGGGGCGGGGGAGGGGAAGCGCCCGCGAGCCGACGCCCGCCCGCGCGCCCCCGCCTGGCGTCCCCCTCCCCCCACCCCGGCACCGCGCGCCCCCGCCTCGCGCTCCCACTTCACCTCATCCCCTCCCTCCCCCCACTCCGTGCGCGCGCCCCGGTCTTTCACTTCGCCCTGGCGCGCCCCCAGCTCGTGTCCCTTCATTCCTTCTCCTTTTACTCTTTTTCCCCTCCCTTGCGTCCCGTTTCCCCCGCCATCCCCGCTCTCACTCACTGCCTCATGCCCGCCATGCTCCCCTTTTTCCTCTCTACGCGCCCCCCTTTTAACTCTCCACCCCCCAGTGGTGCCCTCAGGGTGCGGGGGCTGCTCCCTGCTTTCAGTCTTGTGTTTGGCGTCGGTTGGGACAAATGGGGTATCCTGAAGGGTAAAGGAAGCACGAGATAATTATCTTTATTTAGGTAAGATCAGGAGCACAGAACCCGACCCCTTTATTTCGTCGTCCACGGTTCTTTCGCCCTCCCCCAGGAGAAGGGAATTGTCTTAGTTTGTGTGGATACTTATCTTCTATAGCAATTAAACCACTCATTTCCTCTGCTGGGCTTCGGGGACACACCGGATCTGTATCCCAGATTAGTGCCAGAGGGTCTGTGGAACTAGAACTTACCCTTCCCTAACCACTCGGGACTTAGAGTACTTTTTGCTTCTCTGTTCTTAATCACATCAAGCTGGCTACTTCTTTGAGCTCAGAGGTGTGGGTGCCACTCGCTGGCCCGGGACCTTTCCCCTCTCTTGAAGGTTTGGTAGCCTCTTTGGATTCTTTCCGAGCATCAGCTTGCCCCTAAACACGAGATGTTAGTTCATAGGGCTGGTACTGACTGGAGATGGAAGCATTGTGGTGGGTGGGTGGGTGGCTACTCTCAACCTTTTATTCTACCGTCATCTGGAGAATCAGGTAGCCTCTCAACCAGTTTTCTCATTTCTGATCAATGAGTATTTGAAGGCCTTTTGTGCCTGAGAGAGCTGGGAGGTACTTAATAAATTTCAGCAAAGCAAAAGAGCAGACTTCAACAGAGAGATTTGGACTTGCAGCAGCTATAGTAAAAGCAGATTTAAAAGATACATGTTGGAGAAGAGCTGATGCTTTTGAGTTTTTGAAACATTTTTCTTTCTAAAAATTTATTTTTTGAATAGACTGTGCATACATGTGATGCGAAATGAAATGTTGCCTCTTACCTCTGTCCTTCAGCCATCCAGTCCCCCTTTCAGTGTAGATGCCTTCTGATGGTTTTCTGGCAGCAACATGGTGTCTATATGTTGTCTATATGTTGGAGATTCACACATTTGAGAGTTTAGTGGTAACTTTATTGCCTTTTCTTTGATACACTGACTCACTCTTCCTGGAAACCTTATAACCACTTGGATTCATATTTTTGGTGCTGGAGCAGTCTTCATAAGAGTATTGGTCTAGAGTAGCATTTCTGTTGATACTTGATTGGGAAGGAGGCTACTTCTGGAGCTGCTAAAGGTAGTACTAAGGAGGGGCTCAGTGTATTTTGAGGGGAAGCTCACACCTGTTGGAAATGGTGCTGCTTTTTTTTTTTTGTGACTGATATCCAGTCCCTGACTGTCTTGGGATGGGCTGGGTCAAGGATAGTCTTTCTTTGGGCTTCTTGAGCAAGTAGGTTGAATGAAGAATGCGTTAATGAGAGTACTGATCTGGTGGTGCTGTACTCGGTTTTGAGGAATGGAGTTTTTAGTCTAGTGGCAGTGATAGTCATCACAGTAAAGAATGAAGATATTAATCAGTGGGAATCAGAACGCTGAACCCGTGGGCTGAGTGACCCAATTTGAGAAGAGGTGAAGCTTGTGGACTTTTGTCCTGCCTATTTCTTACTTGAAAACACTTTCTGTGAGGTGGGAGTGATTTGTAGCTGACAGCAGCATCCATCTTTATTTTATGACACTGTGGTTTGCTTTCCCTGACTGTGTGTGATGTCTGTTAACTTCCTGTTTAGAGGCAGTCCAAATAGGGTCTGAATAGAGCCTGTATTCAAATACTTGTCTAGGAACAATGTTAAACCAGGTTCCCGGATCAGCCCTTCACATCTAAGTTCTGGAAGTAACTTTCATTGCTGTGTTTAGCATAAGGCCACAGGGAGGTGGGGGAGGGAGCGGTGAGAAATTTGTTCTGAACCTCATAGTTTTAAAGTATATTCAAAAGCCTGGGTGTTGCCCCCTCCCTTTTTGGGACAAATGTCTTCCTCCATACTTTTTTCTGCCTGGGCCTGGCCCCAGGTTTTGGTTAGAGAACAGCAGTGTGGATGAACGGTCCCTGTGTCAGTAATAGTATCCTAATCACATACTGGGACCTCCAGATTCATACTAGTTATAAGCAGTATCTTGTGTGTAAACTCGTCCTCTTGTTTCAGTTTACTGATTTTTTTCCCATCCTTGAATCTCACACCCACCAAACTGGAGGTTTGTGTATAGGGGAACAGCATCTGTGCTGTCCTGGTTTCTAGACTCTGGACCATGTTGCACGTTAGCCACCCCATTGGGAGTCACGCTGACAAGCAGCCCCTCTGCACTCAGCTCAAAGTGCTCATGTTGTTTGGCTTATTGAGAAAAGCCAAACCAGCTTTGGTTGATTAAAACATGCTATAGAAATCATAAGATTTGAACCATAACTTGGACTGAGGGACTTTCTTTTCCAGATCCTTTTGCAGTACTTAAAGCCCTGCCTCATTACTTATCAAGGCACAATAGCTGGGCATTTTCTGAGGCAGTTTCAAGGAGAAGGAAAAAAAAAAGACACACACCCAGATTGACTGTAAATCTAGTCCTGGCGTAAAGCTGTCCATTTCTTGCTCAGAAAAAAATGCAACCTATCAGACAGTGCCACACAAAGTTGCAGTTCCCCAGCATTGGCTAAGCCTGGGAGAAGATAACACAAGGAAGTTCAATTTCTGTTGAAAAGCACTGGCTTTTGGGGAGGAAAGCTTCTGTTATCCATATCATTTGATTTATCCTTAGTAATCCCTGTGATGCTTTTTCTATAGGTTACTAGTTGGGGATTTTGGTGGTTCCAGGGTCCATGAAGCTGAAAGCCTCCTATATTTGTATAGTAATGCTGAAAGCTGCTGAGGAATAGATCTGATATGGAATGCTCCCTCTTCATGTTCATCTTTTACCTTCTCCCTTGTGGATAAGTGAAATATTCCTCATCCAACAGGAAAGGACTGACCCAAGGCCATTTAGGGCTTAACCTGTTTCATATACATACTTCATAGATGGTCTCTCTCTCAAAATCCTCTAATCTTTTCCCTTGTCTTAAGTTGCCATCAACTGGCACAAACTATCAAGAGTTTTGGGTTGTAGTTCCAAAAACAACAGATGAATAAGAATATCTATTTTGTTAATTAAAAAATAATATTTTTTGCCCTGACTGGTGTGGCTGGCTCAGTGGATTGAGTGCTGGCCTGTGAACCAAAAGGTTGCTGGTTCAATTCCCAGTCAGGTCACAGGCCTGTGTTGCAGACCAGGTCCCCAGTTGGGGGTGTGTGAGAAGCAACCTATTGATGTATCTCTCGCACATCAGTGTTTCTCTCCCTCTCTTCCTCCCTCACTTCCCCTCTAAAAATAAATAAGTAAAATCTTTAAAAAAAATAGAAAAATTAATTTTTTTATAGAAAGAGGGGAAGGGAGGGAGAGGACCTTTGATGTGAGAGAAACATCGATCAGTTGCCTCTCATATGTGCCCCAACCAGCGACTGAAACCTCAACCAAGGTGTGAGCCCTAACCAGGAATTGAACTGGCAACCTTTCACTTTTGATGCCCTACTAACTGAGTCACACCCGTCAGGGTTATTTTGTTACTTTTGAGGTATAAGGTGGTCAAATCCCAGACCTGAAAGAGTCATTAGTAGTTGCAAAAGCTTCTTTGACAACATAATTGTTACTAATACTAACCAGTGAACTATTTAGGGAAATGACAATACTTCTTCAGACATTCTCTTGTTGCTTTTCATATCTGGCTAGTATACATTTTAAAAATAATTCAGGTTAACTTGAACAGTAATTTAAAAAAATAAAAAAATAATAATTCAGGTTACTGTTACTCACACCTGAAATTCATGCTTTAAGCCTTCTAAACAAAGCTTTCTTGATCTTGTCTCATTTAGGGGGAAGGTAGGATTGTAATCTCCTATAAAATATAAGTTGCAGTGTTAGTAGGATTTTAGATTAGGCATTAGGATTAATAAATTCCCATTATGGCTGTGAGGGGTTAGGAATGTTAACTGGAGAGCTTGTATATCTCTTACCTAAATGGTATTTATAAATTTAGCTTTTTGAGAGTATTTTAATTTAGACTTTCCTGGGAGGGAGGTTGTGAGCTAGTAAGTGGCAAATAGGAGTAGTAGAACACAGGTGTAGAGTCTAGAAATCCTGGTTTAAATCCCAGCTGTTTTGCCACTTATCAGCTATATGATTTTGGGAAAGGCTCATAATTTTTGAATTCTCATTTCCCTCAGTAAAAACCAGTCCTTACAGTAACATATAAGGTCTTACATAATCTGCCTGCTCTCTCCACTCCTCTTTTTGATCACCTATCATGATCTTTGCTCATTCCATTCCAGCCATATTGACCTGTTCCTTCCTTAAACACAGGGGGTTGGCAAAAGTAGGTTTACAGTTGGGAGTATGTGAAACCGTTTATTCTTGTACTAGTTATTAATGTATTATTTGTTTGTACTGCATCTATAAACCTACTTTTGCCCATCCCTGTATATCAGCTACACTCTTTATTTTAGGACCTTTACACTAGCTATTCCCTCCAGTGAAAAGTGAGAAATAGTGGTTTTTTTCCATAGAGGTAATACAAACGAATAATTTTCTAACATCCTTCCAGTCTTTGCTTAAATGTCACCTCTTTTTAAGTATATGCTATTGATTATGCTATTACATTTGTTCCAGTTTTTCCTCCCCTTTATCCCCCTCCTCCCTGCACCACCCCACCCTCCAGCATTGCCCTCCCTCCTTAATTCATGTCCATGGGTTGCACATACAGGTTCTTAGGCTTTTCTATTTCCTATACTATTCTTAATCTCCTCCCCCTGTCTTATTTTGTGCCTACCATTTTATGTTACTTATTCTCTGTACTTTTACCCCTTTTCTCCCCCTCCCCACTAATAACCCTCCATGTGATGTCCATTTCTGTGATTCTGTTCCTGTTCTAGTTTTTGTTTAGTTTTTGTTTTTGCTTTTTTTAGTTTCAGTTGTTGATAGTTGTGACTTTGTTGTCATTTTATTGTTCACAGTTTTTGATCTTCTATTTCTTAGGTAAGTCCCTTTAACATTTCATGTAATGAGGGCTTGGTGATGATGAACTCCTTTAACTTGACCTTATTTGGGAAGCACTTTATCTGCCCTTCATTTTAAATGATAACTTTGCTGGCTAGAGTAATCTTGTAAATGTCACCTTTTCAATGGGACCTTATTCTACCCCTATGTAAAATTTTACCTTCAACTACCACCCCTCACGCCTAATTCTTCCGTATTCTGTTTTCTTTTTCATAGCACTTACAACTTTATACCATACTTATTTGTTGCATTTATTACTTTTTGGTTCCCTTTCTATTATATAAGGTCTATGAAGGCATGGATTCATTTTGTTTTGTTTAATGCTTAGTACAGTACCTAATGTGACATATAGTTAATACTCAAATATTTGTTGATCAAAGTAGGAATAACTTTTCCTAACCTTATGTTTGTTTATAATGACAGTATGAAATGTGATAAATGTAATGTGATATCTTAAAATGTTTTGTGAACTTTGAAGCATTATACAGATAATAATTATGTAACAATTGCCCTCCCATTAAAATGGTAAATAATCTTGATGACCGAAAAAAAAATCTTTATATACATACGTATCATCACATCTCTCCTAAACTCCAGTTGTCTGTTGTGTGCTAGACATAGCCACTTCTATTCCATTGGTACCTCAAACTAAACATTTTCATCATCTCCCCTTATGTGATTCTTTGAGTCACCTAAGCCAAAAATGTGAGCATTGTTGTCAGTTCCCTCTTTCTTATCCATTACTTTCTAAATATTTCTGAATCTGTACGTTTTCTTGTATTTCTATTGCTGGTCTTCTCATTGATCCCCACAGCAACACTTACTTGGAATATTGCTGTAATCTCTTATAGTTCTTTCTGTTTTTAGTCTTGTTCCTTTTAAAATTTCAATCATACTGTCTTCAAAATGGTCTAACAGAGATCTGATTATTCTGCTTCCCCTTCTCAAAAGTATTCTATAGTTTATAATCATTTGAAGGTAAAATACGAAACTTTAGATAGTATTCAAGGCCCTTTATAATTTTGGCCTTTGCCTTTCTCTTCAGCCTTACTTTTCTCCCTTACAGTTTATACATGAGCTAATAACAGTTCTTATAGTTCCCAGTTCAGCTCCCAAATTTCATTTCAAGTGACTGCTTTCTCTGGGAAGCCTTCCGGGACTTGCCCAGAGACTTAGATGTGCTGCTTTCTTCTTTGTTTTCACTCTAGTTTAGAAATATTGTCTCTCCCAGTGGTCTTTTAACATCCTGAAAGAAGCTACTATGTCTTTTTACTACTGTGTCTCCAGTGCCTAGCATGGTGCCTATCATTTAAAAGATATTTTAAAATATAAGTAATCCTGTGGGTTGAAAATATGTTGCATACATTTAGAAGATTCTCCTTTTGTTATGTTCTAGAGGCAGAAGAGCAAGGTTAGAGTTTTAGTTCTGCCATTTATCATCTTTGTGACCTAGGTTGAGTCACTTGAAGTCTCCCAAGCTGTGGTTTCCTCAGGCGAGAAATGAGGATCAATAGCCGCTTTATCTGTTTCACTAGGTTTGTTGGTCAGTCAAAGGAAATTATACATATAAAGGTACTTTATAAACTGTAAAGCACTGTATAATTGTTAATTATTATGAGCTAATATAAGCTTAATTTTCCTCATTACTCATTTTTCCTCATATTGATATGAGTCCCTTTCTATCATTGAAGCCATAAATACTCTTATACAACATGTATTCTTTTTATATTCATTGTCATCAGTAGGTGTTATATACTCCTATATATCATCTTCAATTTGGCAAATTTGAAGGCTTTGTCAATATCCCAGTGGATAAAAAGGTTGCAAAATCCTGAGAAGTTATACTTCTCAATGGAGTGTCTTAGTCATGAGTGCTATATTCTCAGACTTAAAAGAAATTTGCACTTTTTTCAACTTTTAGAACTGAAAAGGAATTTAAAAAATGTAAATGTGAATTCATTTATTGAGCACTTTGTGTAAGGCTTTTTACTATTTTAATTCTTACAGTAACTCTGAGGGAGATTTTTTTAAAGATTTTATTATTTAATTTTAGAGAGGAGAAGGAAGGGAGGAAGAGAGGAAGAGAAACATCAGTGTATGGTTGCCTTTCATACACCCCCTACTGGGGACCTGGCCCGCAACCTAGGCATGTGCCCTGACTAGGAATTGAACTGGCGACCCTTTGATTTGCAGGCCAGTGCTCAATCCATTGAGCCACTCCAGCCAGGGCAAGGGAGATCTTTTTTACAGATGAGAAAAAAATGTAATCCAGAGATGTTGTAATTTTGATAGAACCTCACAGATTAATGGTGAATCCAATATTACTTGAATGACTCTGACTCCAGAAGTTGTGATCTTATACTCCTAACATTTCTTATAGAGTTGTTTTGCCTTAAAAAAAGGCAACAAAAAAAACCCATGACAGTTCTCAGTATTAATAGGTTTTATGTAAAAAAAAAATACGTAATCAAATAGGGTTTAGAAAAATTCTGGGTTAAATTAAAGCAGGTTTCTGTTTTTTGTTTTTTAGATCTTCACCCAAGGACATTTTTTCATTGCTATTAGAGCAAGGGGAAGGGGGAGTTTGGGGGCAGGGGGTGAGAGAGAGAGAGAGGGAGAGAGAGAATGAGAACATCAGTTGGTTGCCTTCTTATATGTGCTCTCGCTGAGGAATCAAATACTCAACCTTAACATCCATGGGACGATACTCCAACCAACTGAGCTGCACTAGCCAAGGCTATCTAAGGCAGATTTCTCCCTCCCTCCCTCCCTCCCTTCCTTCATTTTATTTATTTATTTATTTAGAGAGAGGAGAAGGGAAGGAGAAAGAGAGGGGGAGAAACATCAGTGTGTGGTTGCCTCTCATTTGTCCCCCCGACTGGTGACCCAGTCTGAAACCCAGGCATGTGCCCTGACTAGAAATCGAACCAGCGATCTTTTGGTTTGCAGCCCCCGCTCGATCCACCGAGCTACACCAGCCAGGCTAAGGTAGATTTCTTTACTGCATGACTTCCCATAGCCTTGCAGGTCTAAATATACTTTGTGCATTGGGGATGATAAAAGGTTGCAGAGCTTCTCAAAATTATTCGACTATGAAAGAGCATCTTAGAGTACTAGTGACCTCACTGAATGCTTTGAGAATACTGCACTTAGCTATTCTGCTCCCTGTAGTCCTCTGTGGGTTGAATTTTTTTTAAAGAGTTGCAACTCTGGAATGAAGGAATTGACTGCTTTTGTGTGCTGGTTTTGCAGAGAACTGGTATGGTGGCATTAGGCCAGATATTTTTTAGAAACTTCACTGAGACTTCGCTGCATTTTTCCCCCATGAATTTTCTAAGGCAAGTGGCACAGCTTATCTAACTTAGCCCTACTTTCATTGAGTTCCCAGATGGATAACTGTAACTAAGCTGTTAACCCCCACCTTCTTTCATCTAACCTGCTTGAAGCAGGAGAGTAAGATTTCCACTTTTGCCAGTGAGCAGAAACCCTTTCTTTCTGTTAAGATGGTTGTATCACAGTAAGAAATCTCTAAAGCCCATGATTCTTTATCTTTTGTGAGACATGCAGGCAGACCTGGGGATCAGGGGAGAGAAGGTCAATACCTTTTATTTTTCAATTTTTTAAAGGTGATATGTTGCCCTGGCTGGTGTAGCTTAGTGGATTAAGCGCGGGCCTGTGAACCCAGAGATCATGGTTCGATTCCCAGTCAGGGCACATGCCTGGGTTGCAGGCCAGTTCCCAGCAGGGAATGCACAGGAAGCAACCATACATTGATATTTCTCTCCCTCTCTCCTTCCCTTCCCCTCTGAAGATAAATAAATAAAATCTTAAAAAAAAAAAAGGTGATATGTTGGTCTTGAAATTAAAACAAAACTGAGATATTTGTTCTGTATCATTTAAAGGCATAAAGGTTACCTGAATGGCTTTCAACCCCAAATTCAAAACTTTTATAGCTTGAGCTACTGGTGAAAAATATTGAAAATATTTCCTCAATAGGATAACATTTTTTGGAGGGACGGGCAGTTTTCTAATCACTCTTTAACATTTATATGACTAGATTGATGTGTTGCTATAGAAGAGATTGAAGCAATTGGTCATGTGCATTCCTCCTGCCCAGGACAGGTTGGCTAGAACAGCCTATATTAAGTTCTATATTTTTTAAAGATTTTATATATTTATTTCTAGACAGGAAGGGAGGGAGAAAGAGAGGGAGAGAAACATCAATGTGTGGTTGCCTCTCACAAGCCCCCTACTGGCGGCCCTGGCCTGCAACTCAGGCATGTGCCCTGACTGGGAATCGAACTGGCTACCCTTTGGTTCTCAGGCTGGTGCTCAGTCCACTGAGCCACACTGACCAGGGCTTAAGTTATATTTTGTGAATAGCATCACAGTCTTTCTGTGTACTAGAGGTTAGCCTATGATAAGTGTCCATGAATAAATTAATGTTACTCTGATGCCATTTTTCTCTCATTTCGCAATTCAGGTAGTAGAGAATGCTCAGTTCCTTAGCTGAGTGCATTGTGAATTTGAACCTTTTGCTTTTTTAGAGTATTTTAAATCCAGATATTTTCTGCCAAATGAATGGAAACTAGAAAATGGATCTCTTATTGCACTAAGATCCAATCCGAAGTTTTCGTTAGCCGGCATTTTAAAAAACTTTTTTTTAAAGAGAGTTTATTTTCAGAGAGAGAGGAAGGGAGAGAGAAAGAGAGGAAGAGAAACATCAGTTGGTTGCCTCTTGCATGCCCCCAACTGGGACCTGGTCCACAACCCAGTCATGTGCCCTGACTGGGAATTGAACCTGTGACTTCTCAGTTCACAGGCCGGTGCTCAGTCCACTGAGCCACACCAACCAGGGCTATTTTTAATTCTTCACCTTCTGCTTGGAAAGATATTTCCTAGTTGAATTCTGTATAATGCATTAATATTGAGCTAAAGGCTTTCAAGGAATGTGGGTGACTGGAAAAAGATCTTTATTTTGCATTGGACAGAAGCATCTTAAAAATAGCTAGTGCATCTTTAAGAAACCTTGAGAATTCAAAGGAATAAGATGTTTTTAGCCTAAATAATACTAAAAAAGTTTCTTTGAGATCTAATGGATTACTATGCATACCTAGGTACCACCTGTTATGAATTGTTTTGATTGTTGCATGACTTTGTACTACCAAGGCCTTGATGGCTACCTAGTATTAAATTGTAGCTTCCCAATTTTGTCAAATACAGAGTGGTTAATGTCACAAAAGAGTATAACCAAGGTTAGAATCTGGGCAGTCTTCATTTCTAAATGAAACCTTCTATTCTGGCTTACTGAGTACCTAATAATATTCACAGAGGGAGTAAAATGTAATATGATAAACTTGCACTAAAACAAACAAAAGTGTCTGTGGTTATGTGTGACTTTTGTGCTGTGTTCTGAATTCAGTTGGGTTGATAGTGTGAAAAGGACTGTACGAGGGGTACTGTTATAGTGCAGTTATTAAAGAGCAGTGAGATTTTTACTCATTGTTTTACAGCTTTATGAATTACCTGAAGAAAATTTTGGAAATTGGCATTTTAATTTTGTTGTTAATAGGGCTGTTTGGCACATCTTCCATGTGTTGCCTAAACTACCACATTAGCTTTTGCTGGTTATTCTGAAAAGCTTTGGTTGGTTGGTTTCTCGCTCTCTTTCTCTTTGTCTCTCTCAGAACTAACCATTTTCAGTGTTACGCATGAATTGAATTCTGGTGTCTGGATATGAGAAGATAAGTCTAGTATTGGTAGTGCTCTTAGTGGATATTTTTCACTTAATTACATGAAAGTTTTCCTTCTTTGGTTAAACTAGAGTAACTTCTGGCCACTAATGATTAAAAGTATAGCTCTTTGGTCAGAAAGTCCTGGGTTCAAATTTCTCTACCACTAACTTGTTGTGAGACCTTTTACTTCTCTGGGCCTGGCAGATAGTAACTACTCAGTAAATGTTAGACATTCTTATAAAAGACAATGGTAAATCTAGACCATAGTGTGTCTGTGCATGTGGTAAAATGTGTATAACATAAATTTACCATTTACAACATTTTTCTTTTTATTTATTAATTTTTAGAGAGAGGGGAAAGGAGGGAAAGAGGGAGAGAAACATTGGTGTGCACCCTGGCTAGTGTTGCTCAGTGGATTGAGCATGGGCCTATAAACCAAAGGGTCACTGGTTCGATTCCCAGTCATGACACATGCCTAGGTTGCAGGCCAAACCCCCAGTAGGGGGTGTGCAGAGGAAACAATTGATGTTTCCCTCTCTTTCTCCCTCCCCTTCCCAGCTCTTTAAAAATGAATGAATAAAATCTTTTAAAAAATTGATGTGCAAGAGATACATCAGTTGGTTGCCTCTTGCATGCCCCCAACTGAGGACCTGGCCTGAATGAAACTCAGGCATGTGCCCTGTCTGGGAATTGACGGTGACCTTTTAGTCCACTGAGCCACACCAACCAGGGTCCATTTAAAACAATTTTAAGTTTACAATTCATTGGCATTACATACATGCACATTTTTTTATAATCATCACCACTATTCATCTCTACAACTTTTTCATCTTCTCCAGTCTTAAACTCTGTACCCATTAAAAACATAATTTCCCATTATCCTTCCCCCAGCCCCTGGCAACAACCGTTCTACTTTCTGTTTCTGTGTTTTTTACCATTCTAGGTAACTCATGTAAGTGGAATCATACAGTACTTGTCCTTTTTGTATTTGGCTCATTTTATTTAGCATAATATCTTTAATCTTCATCCATGTTGTAGCATGAGTCAGAATTTCATTCCTTTTAAGGCTGAATAATATTCTGTTTTATGTATACAAGGTCTGTCCAAAAAGTATCCAGTCATGCACTATGAAAAACAGACATTTATTGAAGAAGATGCAAGGAACATTGTACATAAGACAATGACACCTCAGTCTTCTTCAGAGTAGGCACCTTGGGACCTCACACAGTTCTCCCAATCACCATCAGCTGCCCTATTGTATTTTCCTGAATCTCATCTAAGATCTGAAATCTCTTCCCTTTTATTTTCTTTTTACAATTTTTTTAAAGGTTTTATTTATTTTTAGAGGGGAAGGGAAAAAGAAAGAGAGGGAGAGAGACATCAGTGTGTGGTTACCTCTCATGTGTCCCATACTGGGGACTTGGCCTGCAACCCAGGCACATGCCCTAACTGGGAATCGAACCAGCGACCCTTTGGTTTGCAGGTTGGCACTTAGTCCACTGAGCCACACTAGCCAGGGCTGAAATCTCTTCCCTTTTAAGGGTGATTTTAGTTTTGGGAAAAGCCAGAAGTCATAGGGTGCCAAATTTGGGCTGCAGGGGGCTGAATCACCTGGGTGATTTGATGTTTTGCCAAAACACCCTGCACGAGAGTTGATGATGAGCGGGCGCATTGTCACAATGAAGTTGCCAGTCATCAGTTGGCCATAGCTGTAGTTTTCTGAAGCATCCAAATAGTTTCCATGGAGGAATGTTCAAGCTTAACATAAGATTTGATGCAGATTCGTTGCTATACTCGCACAGTCATTTTAAATGCAAGGGCCACACAGTACACGTGCTCACTCAAGGGTGTCTACTGTTCCCACTGACTTGTACAATGGGAACAAGTCTTGAAGACTTGTATAAGTCTTCATTGTTCATGTGTGCGTGCCAGTCCACTCTTCTTGGCTGTAGGTTACATTGATGCTGCACAAGCCATTCTCATGTTAACAATGGTTGGACTTTTTCTGGACAGATCTCATATACCACATTTTTATCTGTTGATGGACACCTGGGTTTATTCTGCATTTGAGCTATTGTGAATAATGCTGCTCTGAACGTGAGTATACAGATATCTGTTTTGAGTCCCTGCTTTCAGTTCTTTTGGGTATACATTCAGAATTGGAATTGTTGGATCATATGGCAATTGTGTGTTTAATTCTTTGGGAATTGCAATGCTATTTTCTACAGTGATTATACTACTTACATTCCCTTATACATCAGCAGTATATAAGAATTCTAGTTGCTCTACATTCTTACCAAATTTGTTATTTTTTTTGTTTTTTTTTAAAGATTTTATTTAGTTACTTTTAGAGAAAGGGAAAAGGATGGAGAAAGAGGGAGAGAAAGAAACATGAATGTTTTGAGAGATACATGTATCAATAGCCTCTCATACACCCCCAACTGGGGACCCAGGCCACAACCCAGGCATGTGCCCTGACCAGGAATGGAATTGGGAACCCCTAAGGGTTCACAGGCCGGCACTCAATCCACTGAGCCATACCAGCCAGGGCTCTTTTTTGTTTTTGTTTTTTTTTTAATAGAAGTCATCTTAATTGGTGTGAAGTGGTATCTCATTGTGGTTTTTATTTGCATTTTGCTGATGATATGCTTATTGGTCATTTGTATATCTTCTTTGGAGAAATATCTATTCAAGTCTTTGCCCATTTTTAAAAAAAGATTTTTTATTTATTGTTAGAGAGAGGGGAAGGGAGGGAGAAAGAGAGGGAGAGAAACATCAATGTGTGGTTGTCGCTCACTCAACCCCTACTGGGGACCCCTACTGGGTACCTCTACTGGGGACCTGGCCCACAATCCAGGCTTATGTCCTAACTGGAAATCAAACCAGTGACCTTTCAGTTCGCAGGCCCGCATTCAGTCCACTGAGCCACACCAGCCAGGGCTCACCTGTCTAGTTTTAAACCTCATCACTGTTACTCCGTCTGTTATTTCAAAGTGTGTGTGTGTGTCAGTATTGAAGCAAATAGGGATTTATTTTTAGTTTTTCTTTTTATGCAAAAGATGGTATAATTTTTTCCATTTAATATTACAGATTTTTCTTCAAATTTGCACATAGAAAATTTACTTGTTTTTTAAATGAAAATTTTATGGGTAAAACTCTCTTTTTTTTTTATGGATATCAGAACTTCACTGAGAAATAAATATCTGGCCCTGGCTCTTGTGGCTCAGTAGATTGAGCACTGGCCTGTGAACCAAAGGGTCGCTGGTTCAATTCCTGGTCAGGGCACATGCCTGGGTTGTGAGCCAGGTCCCCTGTTGGGGATGTGTGAAAAACCGATCGCTGTACCTCTCACACATCAGTTTCTCTCCCTGTCTTTCTCCTTCCCACCTCCTCTCTCTAAAAATAAATAAAATCTTTAAAAAATAAAAAATTACAAGACAGACTTCGTGAACTAGGTAATCAGCATTCTTAAATTAAGTTTAATAACCAAGTAGTACTCAGATTGTTATTCAGTATTGACTAAAAGAAGAACAGCAATGAAAATCAAAAAGAGCAAGACTTGTAGGCAACAGAAAAGGTATAAAGCCATAAGCCCAACTATTTTTTTTTAAGATTTTTCTTTATTTTTAGAGAGAGGAGAAGGGAGGGAGAAAGACAGGGAGAGAAACATTGATGCGAGTGAGGAACATTGATCAGTTGCCTCTTGTAGGACCTAACCTTGTGATCAAGGCACATCCCCTAACCTGGGTATCAAACCGGTGACCTTTCACATTGTTGTGCAACCAACTGAGCCACACAAGTCAGGGCCTGTCTTGCAATTTCATCTGTAGTTCTAAATTCCAAATTATGTCAGAAAATCCAAGGCTCTGATCAGTGATATGGGATTATTTCTTTAGTTTCTGGAGTATAGAAGCCAGGTGGTTTTCTCTGTCCTAGACAGGTTCAGTCTAGGAAAATGATAGTTAATTATTATGAGAAAGAGAAAATTTGGGACCCACCCGTCAGAGCTCTGTTACTTTGTAACCACTTAAATCCACTAGTTTTGGGGAACTGAAAAGACCTGACCATTTATATATTTGCAGAACTTTTGTTGTATACCTACTATGTATAAATATATATACATAGGTGGTGTAGAGTATATAAAGATGAATGTCATTATCTCAGTCCTCTAGAAGTTACATAGTCCAGAAGAGGAGAGAAGACATGTATGAAAATAACTATAATACTAAATACAATGTGTTTATAAATTAAGTAGTCAACATATTAGGAACAAGGGCCTCTTATGTAGGAACAGTACATTTATTCAGCACTTTTTGCAATTTGGGTCTGAGTATGAGACGGGTTTACCAAATTCTGAAAATTCTACTTCCATCATTTCTCTCTCTTCCATCTATTTGTGTCTATGCCAACTTCTCTTGCTCTGATTTTAGCCATTGTGTTTGCTTGCCCATAGCCATTTAATACCTTGGGTATGCTTTTAATAACTAACACTTAATTGGGCATTTCTGTGTGACAGACACTGTTCTAAGCACTTCACATTAATTAATTTGTTTAACCCTCACAATACTCTAAAGGTAGATGCTATTATCATTCCCATTTTACAGGTGAAAAAAACTGAGGTGCAGAGAAGTGTTAAGTGGTTTGCCTAAGGTCACATATCTAGTTAATTATAAGAGCTCAGTTACACAATCACGAAATCTGACTTTTAAGCTCAAACTCTGCAGTATTATTCTGTATAAGATCTGCATGTGTGTCATATATATGAGACACATGTATGTCATTCTTTTTATTTATTTTTAGTTAGATTTTATTTATTTATTTTAGACAGAGGGGAAGGGAGGGAGAAAGAAATACCAGTGTGTGGTTGCCTCTCACAAGAGCTTCCTACTGGGGAACTGACATGGTCCGCCACCCAGGCATGTGCCCTGACTAGGAATCGAATGGGCGACTCTTAGCCATACCATCCAGGGCTGTCATTGTTTTAATAGCTGTATAACATGTTGTTGTATAAATATACTTTAATTTATCTCATCTGTCCCTTCTGAGAACATTTAAGATGTTCCCAGTTTGTATTGTGTGTGTGTGTGTGTGTATTGTCATAACCTAGGTTCTAGTGAAACATCTTACATACGTCTTTTTTGATGTAAGAAATGTCAAAACCTATAGAGAATTTTTATAAGAGTTTATTTGAGCCAAAACTGACAACAGTTGCTGGGAAGCAAGATCTCAGATGCTCTGGAAAACAACAGTTCTGTATTTTCTTTTATGCATTTCAAACTGAGGGAACTAGGAAGATTACATGAAGGTAGGAGAAAGCCAGGCAGGGATTGGATTACAAGATAGTTAACAAGATTATATACTCTCTTGAGGGTGGTTACTTTAAAGGTGTATTAGTCTAGATACACAAGAACAATGGACAGGGCTTGCTTAAGGCAAAGATAAACTTTTTACTAGAGAAGTTATATGCCAGTGGCTTGACTACCCACCCTGACCTGTCCAGTTAGGAATTTATAATCATGTCACCCTGTGAGGTTACTTTCCATAGAACTCCTTTTTTGTCCACAATCTTCACACATTTTAGTTTATCTGTAGGTAAAATTCCTAGAAATATAATTACTGGACCAAAGGGCTTCCACATTTAAAATTTTGTTAGATAGTATTAAATTATCCTTCAGCTTTCACACCAACAAACTATGAGAGTTTCTGAAACACTGGTGGCAAACACAAGGCCTTCAGGCCAACTCTGGCCCTCCACCTTGTTTTACCTAGCCTGGCACCTTGTTTCTACCCAGCAGCAGCGAGGAGTTCTTGTTTAACTGTTAAGGAGTAGTTACATTTATATAGTCCTAAACTTACATTCAGCCCTTTGAAGGCAACAGGGGAGGCCCCTGATGAAAATGAGTTTGACACCCCTGTTCTAAAACAACTCAATTTAAATCTAAATTTGAGGAAAGCAGTATAACTGTCAAGTGTCATTAGGAACACTCATGTACCTTACCAGCATTTCCTTTCTTTTTTTTCCAGTTCATATTTATTTATTCATTTTTATTTTTTTAATACGTTTTATTGATTATGCTATTACAATTGTCCCATTACCCCCCCTTGATTCCCCTCCATCCTGCATACCCTCTCCCACTCACATTCCCCCCCTTTCGTTCATGCCCATGTGTCATAAGTTCTTTAGCTTCTACATTTCCCATACTATTTTTGCCCCCCTACCCCGTCTATTTTGTATCTACCTTCATTGCTACTTACTCTTCGTACCTTTCCTCCCTCTTTCCTCCTCCCACTCCCCTGTTGCTAACCCTCCATGTGATCTCCATTTCTGTGGTTCTGTTCCTGTTCTAGTTGTTTGCTTAGTTTCTTCTTGTTTTTGTTTTAGGTGCAGATGTTAATAATTGTGAGTTTGCTGTC
>CM052551.1:16940325-16967132 GCA_028533065.1 Trachops cirrhosus | reverse complement strand
AGCCATCTTTTTGCTGGTTTTTTTTTGTTGTTGTTGTTGTTGTTTTTGGTCTTGTCGAGCTCCTGTAGTGAGGGGCAGGGCCTAAGATTTTCACGAGGGCGGGGCATCCCAGTCGCAGGGTAGTGATGCTGTATGTGGGGGCGGGGTCCGAGAAGGAACAATGGCGCTTGCTCTGCTCTTTGTAGGACCTCAGACCCTTCCACCGCTTTCCACAAGCCAACTGGGCCCCTCTGGCACCAATTCCATTGTGGGTGGGCCTGTGCACCCTGCAAGACCCTCCTCTTCAGTCAGTGCCCCAAAGCTCCACTTCCCAGTGCTGGGACCCTGAGCTGTGTGCAGTGCCTTGCTTCACAATGGCCGCCTCGCTGGGTCTGCTGGTTGCCACCCCCCAGCCTGGCCCGCCAGCCACCGCCAATTGTGCGCCCAGGGTCTGCTTGCTGCCGGCTTGGGCACCCAGGGTCTGCCTGCTGGGGACTTGCGTGCAGCCCCGGTTGCTCAGGTCTCTGCTCCGAGTCCCTCCCCTCCTACTGGTCTGGATGAAAATGTCTATTTTTAACTCCCTGGTTGTCGGACTTCCATGCACTTCAATTTTCTGTCAGTTCTGGTTGTTATTTTGTTTCTGTAGTGTTGTTGTCCCTATCTTGGTTGTGCGTGGGGGCACAGTGCATCTATCTATGCCTCCATCTTGGCTGGAAGTCCCATCTATTTTTTTTAAGATTTTATTTAGCCCTGCCTGGTGTAGCTCTGTGGAGTAAGTGTGGGCTGCAAACCAAGGCGTTGCCAATTTGATTCCCAATGAGGTCACATGCCTGGGTTGCGGGCCAGGTTCCCAGTGTGGGGCATGTAAGAGGCAACCAGACATTGATATTTCTCTCCCTCTCTCTCCTTCTCTTCTCTTTGCTCTAAAAATGAATAAACAAAATTCTTAAAAAAGAATTCTTTAAAAAAAGATTTTATTTATTTTTAGAGAGAGGGAAAGGAGAGAGAAAGAGAGGGAGAGAAACATCAATTGGTTGCCTCTTATATGTTCCCAACCTGCCTATAGCTCAGGCATGTATGTACCCTGACTGGGAACCAAACAAGTGACTCTTTGGTTCACAGGCCAACTCTCAATCCACTGAGCCATACCAGTCGGGGCAACATAGTCTAGTTTAAATGGACAAGAATCAATTAATCATTTCAGATTTTGTAGGAATGAAATTTTGTAGCTTGGGGAATAGTAGGAAGAAGGTCCATTGATAACAGTTAGGTGAAAAGTGTGTACCATTTGGAGTTGGTTAGGCAATAATAGTACTTATGTAGTGTAATAGGGGCATTTCATAGTATTGGGTATTAAAGGGAAATATAAAGAAGAATGGTTTGCTGCTAAGTAGTTTGCAGTTAGACCTGGAAAATAATATTAATTCTTGTGTTACCTGTTAGATAAGTATATTAATTTGAGTACAGAAGCAGTTTTCAAAGTGATCTGTGACTCCTGGTGGTTCTCCTAGACCAGTGATGTCAAACTCATTTTCACCAGTGGGCCACATCAGCCTCATGGTTGCCTTCAAAGGGCCAAATGTAATTTTAGGACTGTATAAATGTAACTACTCCTTAACAGTTAAGTGAGAGCTCGGCACTGCTGCCAGGTAGAAACAAGGTGGAGGGCCGGATTCGGCCTGCGGGCCTTGTGTTTGCCACCTGTGTCCTAGACCCTTTCAGAGAGCCTGAGATCAGACTTATTCCGTAATAATACAAAGGCATTATTTGCCTTTTTCACTGTGTTGACATTTGCACTGATGATCCAGTAGCAATAGTGAGTAAAACTGCTAGTGCCATAGCATGAATCAAAGCAGTAGCACCAAACTGTACAAATAGTTACTGTATTCTTCATTGCCTTGCAGTTTAAATTTCAGTAAAAAATGATCCACTTTCATGAAGAATATTCTTGATGAAACAGTAAAAATAAATTGTATGTAATCTTGACCTTTCAGAACATGGCTTTTGAATATTTTTTGATGAAATGGGAAATATAGTACTCATTATGCACTTTAGCTAACACTGAAATACAATGGTGTCTCAAGAAATTAAGTACAGCCCTGGCTGGTGTAGCTTAGTGGATTAAGCGTGGGCCTGTGAACCAAGAGATCACGGTTCGATTCCCAGTCAGGGCACATGCCTGGGTTGCAGGCCAGTTCCCAGTAGGGAATGCACAGGAAGCAACCATACATTGATATTTCTCTCCCTCTCTCCTTCCCTTTCCTTCTAAAGATAAATAAATAAAATCTTTAAAAAAAAAGAAAAGAAATTAAGTACAATTGAGTTCTAAGCTAACTAGCTGCTTTCTTCATAGAACATTGTTTTTACTTGATGCAAGAATAATCAATGAACTATGGTTTTAGATTTGGGTATTTGGCAGACATACTCTTGAAAATTTTTTGGGAAAACAACTGACTGTGTTTATGCCCAGAGGTAAAATTCCAGTAAGTTAAACTATGAGTTTGACTGCTTCCTAAAACTTAAATACTTTCCTGATGATGTTACTGGTGATGTTAATAAATGTGATTTTTAAAAAAAATTAAAAAAAAATTTTTTTTTAAATTTCATTTTTTAATGAGCCCTGGCTGGTATGGCTCAGTGGATTGAGAGTTGGCCTCCGAATCAAAGGGTCACCAGTTCAATTTCCAGTCAGGGCACATGCCTGGGTTGCGGGCCAGGTCCCCATTTGGGGGCATGCGAGAGGCAATGACACATTAATGTTTCTCTCCCTCTCTTCCTTCCTCACTTCCCCTCTCTTTGAAAATAAATGAAATCTTTAAAAAATAAAAATATTATATAAGGAATTATGTCAACATCGAAATCTACATGACTTAGTGGACCAGTATTTGCTAGATGACCAATGCTTGATATATCGTAAAATCATGTTTGGGTAAAAGATGCGTTCAAAGTATAAGATAGACCACTGGATTTTTTTTTTTCTTTTTTCACATCAATGTGTGGTTGCTTCCCACATGCCCCCTACTGGGGACTGGCCTGCAACCCAGGCATGTGCACTAGACTGGGAATCAAACTGGCAGCCCTTTGGTTCACAGGCCCATTCTCAATCCACTGAGCTACACCAGCCAGAACAACCATTGGATTTTAATATAAGTTATGATGAGGTATCAGATTTCACGTTGCAACTAACCTTTAGAAAGTATGTACTGGGTTGTGTTTTTAATAAGGTAAAACTCACATAACATATAATTAAACATTTTAAGTTGTATAATCCAGTTTCATTTAGTATGTTCACAGTGTTGTGCAATCACCACCTAAATCAAATTTCAAAACATTTTCATCTCTCCAAAAGGGAACCTGTACACATTAAGCAGTTCCCTATTTCTCTGTCCCCCAGCACCTGGCAAACATTAAGCTGCCTTCCATCTTGATGGATTTATCTATTCTAGGTATTTCATATAAATGAAATCATACAAAATCATACAATGTATGACCTTTTGTTATCTGGCTACTTTCACTTAGCATAATGTTTCTGAGATTTCATCCACATTGTACCATGTATCATTACTTTACTCCTTTTTATGCCTGAATAATATTCTACTGTAGTAATACAGCAGTCCTCAAATAACATGTCGTTATTATGTTGGATGAGAAAAAAAAGATGTCTGGCCAGGACCACTGTGTGGAGTTTGCATGCTCTCCCTGTATCTGTATGCATTTTCTCCAGGTAGTATGGTTTCCTTCCACACCCCAGGTTTGTTCATATTAGGTTAATTGGCATGTCTAAATTATCTCAGTCTGAGTGGGTGTGGGTATGAGTACATTCTGTAATGGGAAGGGTCTTATGTCCAGGGTTGGTTCGCACCTTGTGCCCTGAGCTGTAGGGATAGCCTCTGGCCACTTGTGATCCTGAACTGGAATAACTGGATTGGGAAATAATTATCTTGTTTTTAATTAATCGTTCTTAATCATTTGTATAGCTCATATTTATTTTATTGTTTAATATTAGAAGTGTTTTGGGGGTCTTCATAATTTAGAAGTTCTGTGATGTTTTTGTGACCAGAAATATGCCATAGGATCTTAACTGTGGTTTATTAACCTATCCCAAAATTAGTTTTAGTTTCCAAGAACCTATCCATGTTGTTAAGTAAGGACTTACTGCCCTGACCTGTGTGACTCAGTTGGTTTGGCATTGTCCCCCAAAGTGAAAGGTCACTGGTTTGATTCCTAGTCAGGGTACATATGAGAGGCGGCCAATAGATGTTTCACTCTCACATCGATGTTTTTCTCTCTCTCTCTCTTTTTGCCTCCCTTGCCCTCACTCTAAAAATAAATAAAATCTTTTTTAAGAAATGAGTTACTGTATATCACATTTTGTTTATCTGTTCATCAGTTGATGGACATTAGGGTTGTTTCCACATTTTTGCCTATTGTGAATAGTGCTGCTGTGAACATTTTTGTGTGGTTGCCTCTCATGTGCTCCCTACTGGGGTCCTGGCCTGCAACCCAGGCATATGCCCCAATGGGGAATCGAACTGATGACTCCTTGGTTCGCGGACTGGCACTCAATCCACTGAGCCACACCAGCTAGTTGCTGTGAACATTTTTGTGTTAAGTTTTTGTTTGAATAACTGTTTTCAGTTCTTTTGGCTATTTATCTATGAATGGAATTCCTGGGTCATATGATTGTTCTCTGCTTTTGATTATTCTAACTTTTTGAGGAACCACCAAACCATTTTCCAAATCAGCTGTACCATTTTACACTCCCTCTAGCAGTATACTGGGGTTCTACTTTCTCTACATCCTTATCAACACTTGTTCTTTTCTGTCTTTTTGATTGCAGCCATCCTAGTGGGTGAATTGCTCTCATTGTGGTTTTGATTTACAGTTTTCTAATGACTAATGATGTTGAGCACATTTTTATGTGCTTACTGGCCATTAGTATAACTTCTTCGGTTAAATGTCTGTCAGTGTACTTGGCTCACATGTATTGAGTTTTCACTATACCAAAGACAGTATCTACAAAGCCAAGCCAATCATTTGAAAAGACTATTAAAATGTGGTATTTTATTTACTCTGTATTCATACTGATTACAGTATTCTGATTACTCTGATTCTGATTACTTTGTATTCATACTGATACTCTGGTATCAGTATGAACTCACGAGTTTTAACACATGTACATATTTTGTATATGTACACACACATGTAGAAGTAGATATGGATATGTGTTCACACATACAAGTTTGAACCAGAAAAAGTCCAACCATTGTTAATATAACGAGGACGGCACCATATCGATGTAACCTGGCAGCCAAGAAGAGTGGACTGGAATGCATATGGGTGAACAATGACAACTTCATTATACTAGTCAGTGGGGGCAGTACATGCCTTGAATGAGCACATGTACTGTGTAAAGGCCTTTGCATTCAAAATGACTGAGCCAGTAGAGCAACGAATCTGCATCACATTTTGTGTTAAGCTTGAACGTTCCTCCATGGAAACTATTTGGATACTTCAGAAGGCTTCAGCTATGGCCCAGCTGGTGATTGGCAGCTTCATCACAACAGCGTGCCCACTCATGCATCATGTCTTGTGTAGGGTTTTTGGCGAAACATCAGATCACCCAGGTGACTCAGCCCCCCTACAGCCCAGATTTGGCACCCTGTGACTTCTGGCTTTTCCCAAAACTAAAGTCATCTTTGAAAGGGAAGAGATTTCAGACCTTAGATGAGTTTCAGGAAAATACAGTGGAACAGCTGATGGAGACTGTGTGAGGTCCCAACGTGCCTACTTTGAAGAGGACTGAGGTGTTATTGTCCTATGTACAATGTTTCTTGTATCTTGTATCTTCTTCAGAAAATGTCTCTATTTTTCATATTACGTGACTGGATACCTTCTGGACAGACCTCATATATTTCCTTGTTCCAAGAGGGCTTGGAAGCAGTGACATCACTGTAACAGTGAGCACACTTGACACCAGATCTTGATTTCTAAATGCTGTTCTCTAATAAAAGGAACCAGAGCTCCTTGGAGAAATGTCTACAGCAGAGAAACAAAATCAAATGAACTTGAAACATCATGTGGTACCAGAAAGTAATAAAATGCAAAAACAAACAAACAATAGGGAACCAACTTGGAGGAGCTCCCAGTGATAAGATCTGAGACAGTTTGAAGAACAAAAACAAATAATGACAGTAATGGATTATAACCCATGGGATAAAATAAATATTCACAAGTCTGTACAGCTATAAATAAATATTTGACTAAATAAATGAGGGAGAGAGGACAGCTGTTTATTACATAAAATTCAAATTAATAAATATCAAAGGAGTGATGGAAACATTAGGCAAATGCTACAGTAATAATTGTTACAGGCAAGAATTACCTCTGAGCCTGGCTGGTGGCTCATTTGGTTGGAGCGTTGTCCCATAGACCGAAAGGTTATGGGTTCGATCCCTGGTTGGGGCATATGTGGGAGGCAGCCAGTCAATGTTTCTCTCACATTGGTGTTTCTATCTCTCTCTCCCTTCTTCTCCCTAAAATCAATAAGACATATCCTTTGGTGAGGATTAAAACCACAGACATATACACACAGCCTCTTTCTAATCATGAAAATCATTAGGCCAACCTAAATTGGGGGGCATTTTATAAAAGAACTGGACAGTACTCTTCAAAAATGTGAAGGTGAGGAAAGACTAAGAAACTGTCACAGATTAGAGGAGATCAAGTAGACCCAACAACTGAATGCAATGTGGGATTGTGAATTGTATCCTGGATCTAAAAAGGATGTTAGTAGGAAAACGTGAAATTTGAATAAGGCCTGTAAAGCAGTTGAAAGTATTGTTTCATTGCTATGTAAGATGCTCATGTTATGGGGAGCAGGATGAAGAGTATATGGAACTTTTCTGAACTGTTTTTCACCTTTTAAGTAAGTTTAAAAATCATTTGCAAGCTAAAATGGTTTTTTAAAAATCATGAGTTCATTAAAGACTTTAAATCTAAGTTAAAAAATATTCTGCCTTTTCTAACTATAGTACATATAGTCTAAGATCAGATTTTTTTCCATATACTTCAATTAAAACATATTGTAGCAGATTGAATGCAGAAACAACTAAGAGAGTCCAGCTGTCTTTTATTAAGCCCGACATTAAGGAGATTTGCAAAAATGTTAAATAATGCCACTCTTTAATTTTTTTAATCCTCACCCAAGGACATTTTTTTCATTGCTTTTAGAGAGAGAGGGTGGTGGGGGATGGAGAGATAGGAAGAGAAAAAAACGTCAGTGTGAGAGCGAAACATGCATTGGTTGCCTTCTTGTATGTGTCCTGATGGGGGATTGAACCTGCAACCTGGGTATGTGCTCTGACTGGTGATTGAACCTTTGACCTTTCAGTCTGTGGAATGACACCCAACCAGTTACGGTAATATGGTGACTATTGACAACTAGAGCCCAGAAGCCAAATCTCTTTGGAGTCTGTGATTTTGGGGAGTGTTCTCTTAAAGGGATCCTGAGACCAAAAAGTTTTGAGACCCAGGAGAGTGTGCCTGACAGCTGCAACAAAATCAAAAAATATTCAAACATGATAAAAAGTATTTCTTTCATGTAGTTGCCCAAGGTGAATGGTTCCCGTTGTTCTGTTCCATATGATGATTTGGGGACTCAGGTTTTTTTATACTAATTTTTTTACTGATCCCTAGTACAGTAGTTCTCACACTTTAGTGTTCATCAGAGGTGCCTGCAGTGCTTGTTAAAATACAGTACCTAGTCCCCATCCCCAGAATTTGATTCATAGGTCTGGAGGATGGGGATTGAGAGTTTGTACAGTGTAGGCAAAAGTAGATTTACACTTATTTGTATGGAAAATAATACAATAATAAATACTATGAGAATAAACTCTGTTTCACATACTCACAAATATAAGTCTTTGCCCACCTCTGTGTATCCAACAAATTCCCAAGAGTTTCTGATGCCACTAGCAGGGGAATCAACTTTTAGGGTTTTGTCCTTCTCTGCTGTTTTGAAACTGGGTTGCAGCCAATGTGAAGGGGAAAGTGTGGTAGATTTTGCCTACCTTTTATCGTTCTTAACCTCAAAGTGACATACATCACTTTTTTAGTCCATAGTCAAGAATTTAGCCTAACAATCAGCAAGGGAGGCTAGGAAATGTAGCTGAAAAGCTATGTAGCCAGTACTTCCATTACTATGGAAGAAGGGGAGAATTAATTTTGATGGGCAGTGAGCAACAGTATCCAGACTTTGCAAAAATAAGTACTTGGATGGTATTAATTAACTATTGAATATGTTTTATTAGGTAAGGAACAGGAATTTACTTAGAAGTGTGGCAGGGGAAGGTCTAAGATGGGAAGGTGTATGCAAATATGGAAGTGAGACTGTTTTTGGAAGATAGGGATAGAATAACTTGGTTGGGAGGGCAGAGCAGAGGAGGTCAGGCAGTGAATAATAATGGGAGGTATTATAACATATTGCCAGAAGGCTTATCAGATTTATGTATGGTAAGTTGAGGCAGCAAGAAGCCACCTGTTAAACTGTTCTGCTATAAGGGTCTTGAGGTTCTTTTCTGCTGGTGATGCTCTGTGTTGTTTTCCCACTCTAAGTCATAGTTACAAAAACCATTTTAGGGGCTCTTGGTGTCCTGGTGTTAATTACTCAAATATGTGTATCTGATTCATACTTTTCCCTAATGTGACCCTAGGGAGTGGCAGTGGCATATACATCACCCTACCTCCTTGGACCACAAACCCAAATGAAAAATGGGAAGCCAAAACTTAGCTGACTACTTGCCAATAGGGTGGGGATATTGTACAGAGGTTGAGGCTTCTTGCTTTAGAAATGGAAAGATGTTTATATACCAAATAACCATCAGAAATCTCCATCTAGTAAGAAGGCTGAATAACTCTGAAATACCAGAAATGAATCAGCTCTCTTTGCCCTTGAAATTAGAATTCTGTAGCATTTACTCAGTCTTAGGCTCCATCCTTGTTCCCTACCAAAACAGGATGCAGACGATGGGTCCAGTTGTTCATTTAAGTTCATTTAACAAGAAATTATTGAGTGATATTTTGAGTGCCAGGATATGTCAGTGAACAAAGTAGACAAGTCCCTCATTCCATAGAGTTTAAAATTTAGTGGAGGAAGGAGATAGACAATGAGCAAATGTATATACACCAGAAAAATAGAGTAGGGTTTAGGTGAAAGGGTTAATTAACATGCATTTGTTTTCAGGGTAGGAGATCAGTTTAAATAGAACCCATGATATCCTACCTAAGAAGGGCTTAAGACAAATTCTAATTTATTGTCATATGTAATTTTTACAGCTTTAATTTGGAGAAGTAAATTTTGGCTCAGCAGGAAGTTGATAAATATGAATTAACCTTTTTTTGGACTCGCCTCTTCTTTCAGGATTGATGCTTTCTAGCAGCTTTATTGATATGCATGGTAATTTGCAATTGTCTTCTATAGCTGTTTCAGGTTATTTTCTCCAATTTGTCAGATTTATTTCTAACCTCTGGGTCATAATCTTGCCAGATATACTGTAAACTAATAAGCACTTACTTTACAGTCAGATATGTCCTGTGTGTTTTTATCCTATGCAGAGATCTGGGTGGTCTGTTTTGGTTCCATGTTATCTAAATCTTTTAATGAGTAATGGTTAATAGAGTTTAAATATCTATATTGGTGCATATTCTTCTATTCCACTAGTTGCTGAATTCTAGAGATCTTAAGATGATCCAATAAAATGGTACATTTGAAGATAATTTCCCTCTTGTAGCATCTAAGATAAAATCTGTTTTATAACCATTTTGTTTTCCCTTAGGGACTTTTTCTCCCATTTAAGTAATTTGTTTTGTAGTTTGGGGTGTGTGTGTGTGTGTGTGAGAGAGAGAGAGAGAGAGAGAGTGAGAGAGAGAGAGAGAGAGAGTTAGTTTCTATAGGGAAGTGAAATAGAAGTTACATTTGGAAAAGTGCAGAGTTAATTTTGCTGGAAATGATTGACAGTAGGAAGCATTAGGTAGCTTGGAAGGAGCTCAACTATCTGGTTTGCTCAGCTATCTGAAGTGCAGAACAAAACCATTGCTCTATGATCTCTACTAGGACCTGAAAGTGCAATTTGCTTCCAGTTCTGTGGGAGACAAATGACCATTTTATCAGACATACAGTTGCAAGAAGAGGGCATGAGCCCACTCATCTTCAAGCACTGCTGACATGGAATTTATTTGTATGATCATGTTTGTCCCTTTAAAGTACAAGAATTGGCATTAGAGAAACTTTATTAGGCCTGCTCTTTGTGGAATAAATATCTAGCTAGGTTGCTATTTATAACATTCTCCCTTCTCTGTTATGACTAATTTAGCTATGAATATTCTTGAGGGATATTTTGGAGAAATTTTTGTGAGCCCAAAGACCTTCCTGAGACTTTCTTAAGGCCTTGTAGATTATTGCTGTTTCCCTGTTATGTCCATCTTCCAGCTCGTTTCCTCAAAGTACAAAAATGTGGTTACCCTCTCAGGCTTTATTAATATGATAGTATGGATATGGTAAATACTTGGTTTATATATGTGCTGCTGTTTTAACTTGTGGTACCTGTGGCAGACAGTAATTGAATAAAAGTCTTTACTGATGGAACAGAATGTTATAGGTGGCCACTATAAATAAAATGAAGTTGACATGAAGTTGAAATCTACTTAACCATCCTTGGTGTGTTGGAAGGGGAGTGTCCTGGCATTGGAATTAGACCTAGGGTTTGTTTGTTTGTTTGTTTGTTTGTTTAATTTATTTTTAGAGAAGGGAGGTAAGGAGGAAGAGAGGGAGAGAAACATCTATGTGTGGTTGCCTCTCGTATGCCCCCTACTGGGGATCTGGCCTGCAACCCAGGCATGTGCCCTAGACTGGGAGTCAAACTGGCTAACCTTTGGTTTGCACACCAGCCAGGGCTAGACCTAGGTTTTAATTATGACTCCTATTTACTTTGTAACCCTTGGGCAGGTTTATTTAGTCTTTCTGATAGGATTGGAATAATATGGACCTCATAGGGATGTTCTGAGAATTAAATGGAATATTTCTATGGTTCTTAGTCCACAGTTTTGATATTTAGCTGTTACTCAAATGCTATTCTCCTTTCCCCTATTTCCCCTTCCCCTTTGCCCCCAATACACAGCTTGTTACTTCCTGTTAAATTGTACTTCCCCACAATTATTTTCAGATTTTTGTGATGAATGTATCCCTTGAAAAATGGTTTGAGAAGAGGTTCTCCTGGGTATATGTGTATGAAATGCACCTAGCAGAGCATGTTTTTCAGAGCAGTGTCAAGGATCACAACCATTTAAAACTCTTCTTTGCCCCACCCTAAGAATTTCAGTTTATTACTTTGAAATATACATTTTAAATACATAGCTTGAAGTAATTCTGATGTAGGTGATCTAAAATGATACTTAGAGAAAAATTGATTTAAAGTAAAAAAAAATGACTCAACTAAATTTACTGGGTTCTGCCCATGGGTCACACACTGGTAAACATCATCCTCTATGGTGATATTTCTCCAACCCAAAGCTCTATTTCCCGGTGCTTGGTCCCTGAGTTGGGCGCAGTGCCTTGCTTCACAATAGCCACCTCACTGAGTCTGCCGGTCGCCACCTCCTGGCCAGGGACCACCAGCTACTGCTGCTTGTGCGCCCAGGGTCTGCCTGCTGCGGGCCTGCGCACCACCCTGGGTGCTCAGCTCTCAGCTCCGAGTCCCTCGCCTGTCTGCCCGACTCCGCCCCTCCTACCAGTCTGGATGAAAGTGTCTATTTTTAAATCCTTGGGTGTCCGACTTCCATACACTTCAATTTTCTGTCAGTTCTGGTTGTTATTTTGTTTCTATATTGTTGTTGTCCCTATCTTGGTTGTGCGAGGAGGCACAGTGCGTCTACCTATGCCTCCATCTTGGCCGGAAGTCCAAGCAGCTTTCTTGTTGTTACCTTTACACGTTAAGTCATCTCCCAGATACATGCAGAACTCTCTTTCTCACTTAATTCAGGACTTATTTCAAATACTATCTCACCCAGGCTCGTGTGGCTCTGGGGATTGAGCATCACCCTGCAAACGGAAAGGTCACCGGTTTGATTCGCAGTCAGGGCACATGCTGGGGTTGCGGGCCAGGTCGTGTCTGGTTGCGGGGATGTACAAGAGGCAACTCCATCAATGTTTCTCTCCCTCTTTTTCTCTCTTCCTTCTCCTCTCTCTAAATGTAAATAAGTAAAATCTTTAAAACAAAAAAAGCTCTCTATGGTACATACAATGTTTTGCATAGTTGATTTGAACTTCGTTCACATTGACTTCAGTGGGTTGTATGTGGGTTGTATTTGGGTTTTCTATGCTTGGAACTGCTCAGTTGCTAGTTGCCATTGGTTTGTTTTGTTTCAGGATCAAGGTGGGAACTTTCATATAAAATCTTGTTTTCAGTTTCTCTTCTGGCAGTTCTTTCCTGGATTCCTAGCTTTTCATAACTTTATACCTACAATGGAACCATCGTCCTAAAGTCATCAAGTTAAATCCTGCTCTGACGTTGCATGATCTTCTAATACTACTAGTTAACCAAAAAATGTTTAAGGCCAGCAACAACATATCCTGATGAACCATAAAATATTGAGTCCCATGCACAGGGAATGTTTTCAATATCTAAAATTCCTAGGACCTTAAAGGGCTAGGATAACAACAACAAAAAACCCTTCCCTTTCATGGACTCAGCTGCAGCCATGGGGACAAGTTGGTGCTTAGATTCTATTCTTGAGGTCTTATGCATTTTAATGTCCTTATTACTAGGTTTCTTATTCTCCATTTGGGGATAAACATGTCTCCAGATTTCTCAATTATTATATACATGATCCTTGAGGTTTTTCTTTAAATTACTTGTATTTCTTACAATACTATGTACATAGTAGATGCTTTAAAACTGTTTGAATGATTTCAGGAGAATCTTCACCTAACGCCTTCAGTGAGATAGAAGGCTTTATTTCCATCCTTCTTTCTGTGTTGTTGGATTGTCTAATTTGGAGTTACTTAAAATATGACATGGGAGTGTAGAGGGATTGAGCTTGGGCTGATTGATGTCTCCCAGTGGCAGAAAGCAAACCAGGAATTGCCTCTGAAAATACAAGAATGGATGATGGTTTCATACTTCTTTTTGTACATGTCAAAAGAATTTATTTACTAGTTCTATCTATTTTGAACCCTGTAGATTTCTATAGTCTGAATTCTCCCTATGTCTCTCTCTTCCTTTTTATCACTCTACTTTCTGACTTGAATAGATGAATAGAGTGAATTTGGTAATTAAGCTTTGCATGTTTTATCAACATGAAAATTTTTATCAGGTGTAACTAATTTTTATTTTTTTAATCCTCACCCAGGGATATGTTTATTGATTTTATAGACAGAGGAAGGGGTTGGGGGAGAGAGAGAGGGAAAGAGAAAGAGAAACATCAATGTGAGATGGGACAACGCTCCAAGCAGCTGAGCCACCCAGCCAGGGTGGGTGTAACTAATTTCATGAGTGCCTAGAGTAGGAAAAGGAATCTTTTTCCTATAAAAGAACAATACAGCAAAGGCAAGCCAGGGCTACATATATTTTTTAAAAGTTGTATTTCTAGCCCTGACTGGTATGGCTTAGTAGGTTGGGCATCATCCTACAAATTGTGAAAGGTCACTGGTTCAATTCTGGTTAGTGCACATGCCTAAGTTACAGGCCAGGTCTCAGGTTGGGGGCATGCGAGAGGCAACCAATAGATGTGTCTCTCCCTCTCTCTCTCCCTCTCTTCACCTCTCTCTAGAAATAAATAAATAAATAAATAAATAAATAAATGAAATCTTTAGTAAAAATAAATAAAAGTTATATTTATAAAGAATTATAAAACATAGTTTATTCCTTTTAAATATAAAAACAACACAAAGAGTTCAGATTTCTCATGTGTTTTTCCCTCAAGACAATTAGTAGGACTGTGACAACTAACATACAGAATAATCTCACTCATCAGGTGGGACCTTGTCATCTGCATGTAAAGAACAACTTAATCCCCAAGCAGCCCAGCAAGGTAACCATATCCATAGGATCAGGAGGGCTACATGTATTTCATCTTAATATTGTTGCTCAACTGAATGGCATATATATCTGTATTCTTCTGCCACATTACTTCCCTGTTCTCTGTGGTCAAATTAAAGGCTTCTTTTTGAAAACGGTGTCTGTTTTGTTCTGCTTATTTTTAAAAACTAAAACAAGTAAAATTTTTCAATTAAAAAAACAGGAGTTAATTAAAATTGCCTGGCTGGCGTAGCTCAGTGGATTGAGCGCGGGCTGCGAACCAAAGCATAGCAGGTTCGATTCCCAGTCAGGGCACATGCCTGGGTTGCGGGCCAGGTCCCCAGTGGGGACCACATGAGAGGCAACCACACATTGATGTTTCTCTCTCTCTCCTTCTCCCTCCCTTCCCCCTCTCTAAAAATAAATAAATAAAATCTTTAAAAAAAATTGAAAATGTTTAAATATGTAGAAAATACTATAAATAGTCAGTTAACAGTTATGTAACTACCATCTTGAGTCAACAACGTTTTGCCATATTTACTTTATTGATATGTAGCATATACATATTTTTCTGAACCATTTCAAAGTGAGTTTATACTTAAATACTTAAAAGTATTTAAATACTTTAAAGATTTTACTCTAAATACTTAAAGATTCCTGTATTAGGCAGAATAATGCCCCTTGCCCCAAAATGTCCACATACTAGTTCCCAGAATGTGTGAATACTTAGTTTCATGGTAAAGGGGAATTATGATAGCAGATGGAATTAAGGTTGCTAGTCAACTGACCTTAAAATATGGTACATCAGTCCTGCTGGTGTGTCTCAGTGGATTGAGCGCCAGCCTGCAAACCAAAGGGTTGCTGGTTCGATTCCCAGTCAGGGCACATGCCTGGGTTGCAGGCCAGATGCCCAATAGGAAGCGTGCAAGAGGCAACCACACACTGATGTTTCTCTCCCTCTCTGTCTCCCTCCCTTCCCCTCTCTTGAAAAGAAATAAAATCTTTTTAAAAAATATGGTAGATCATCAGGGTGAATTCAGTATATCACAAAGGGTCCTTAAAATGGAGAAAGGCAGACAAGAGAAAGATGGGAGCATGAGGAGAAGTGGGTCCAACATTAAGGACTTTGCTTTGAAGATGGAGAAATGGCTAAGCGCCAAGGAAAGTAGGTGATCTCTAGCTGGAAAAGGCAAGAAAATGGATTCTTCTCTAAAAACTCCAGAGGGAATTTTAGAAGCCATGCTGATGCCCTGAATTTAGCCCATTTCAGACTTCTGACTTCCAGACTGTAGGAAAATAAATGTATATCGTTTAAGCCACCAAGTTTGTGGTGATTTGTTAAAACAACCATGGAAAACTAACAGTTGCTTCTCAAAAAAATAAGGACAAAATCTGTTCAACTGCAATACCATTATCATACCTAAATAAAATTCGCAGTACTTCTCTAATTTTATCTAATATACCCAGTCCATTTGAAATTTTGCCATTTGTTTCCCCATAATATCTTTTGTAGCTTTTCTTTTTACACCAAGATCCAGTCAAATATCATATATTGCATTGGTATGTCTGTAAGTCTCTCCTACTCTAGAACAATCTGTACTCCTCTCTCCCCTTTTTATATCAACATTTGAAGAGACCAGGTTCATTGATTTGTGGTGTATAAATACATTGTAGATTTGTCAGATTGTTTCTGTGTGGTATTATTTAGCTTGTTCTGATTCTCTGTATTTTCTGTAAACTGGACTTTAGTACTATAAAGTTTACATTTCTGACAAACACGTAAATGGGAGCTGTTTTGTACTTCATTCTGCATCACATCAAGAGGCACATAATATCTGACTGTCTTACTGTTTGCATTGCCAACTTTTATCCCTGGCTTAAGGTGTAAGATCTTTCCATTGTTAAGGTATGTTTTTCTTTGTCATTTGAAGCTGGGAGACCTATCTGCTCTGAAAGAGTACTGAACTAATTAATATGAAAATAAATTTTAAACTTCTAGGCCTTCATTTTTGACTCTGGAGTATGGCAGACCATATAACCTTAAAGACATTTGCACCTCCATTACAGAACACCTCGTAATTCTGGATAACATATATCAAACTTTTAAAAAACAAATATCCACCCTGGTTGGTGTGGCGCAATGGGTTGAGTGCCAGCCTGCGAACCATAAAAAGTCACTGGTTTAATTCCTGGTCAGGGCAGTGCCTGGGGTGCAGGCCAGGTCCCTAGTTGGGGAGTGCGAGAGGCAACAGATTGCTGTATCTCTCACACATTGACGTTTCTCTCCCTCTCTTTCTCCCTCTCTTCCCCTCTCTCTAAAAATAAATTAATGAAATCTTTTAAAAAACAAATTTCCTTTTAAACACATATCTGAGGCTAAAGTAAGGAAAATCCTCAGGGGCCACAAATGAAAGAGAAACTGAAAATGAGCAGTGTGCATGTGACTTAATGTTGTGACAGTTCTGGGAGCTTTTCTAGTCTCAATAGCCAGAAGACGTGATTTTCAGGTTCATGAGGAGTTAGGATACAAAATATTAGGCCTATATGGAGCAGAATTAGAGAAGAGAATCCTCATATGAAGCCTGGAGCCTTAAAGGTTCATGCTCAGGGAAAGGAGGTGACCATAAAAAAATTCCACCCCTTAGTTCAAGAAAACTTTTCTGTCTCAGCCTGGGCTCTGATTATGTTGGGCCTTATAGACTATGGTAAAGACTTGGAATGCTATTCTGATACAACAAATTACACCTAAATTTAGTAACTTAAAACAGGTAGGGGTAGGTGAGACTATCCCCTGGAAATTTAATTACGGGCCTACTCACATGTGGGTTTAAATTATTTTCATCTGAGATTCCTCAAGCTGAGAAAGTTTTTTAGAAAATTATTCAGAACCCTTTATACCCTTGGGGCAACTGGCAGAAGCCTGTGAAAAACTACTGTAGAGGAGTACGTCCACAGTCCAAGCCACACAATATTCCTACAGGGAAACTCCCATTGAAGACTAGTGAAGACTAGGCTCACGATTAAAAAGGGACAAAAAGCATTAAAAAAATTATTTGCGATGAACAGTAGTCACCGGTATAACAAGCAGCAAGAACTGAAAACTTTAGATAATAGATCTGTTCACTATAGTCCATAAAATACGTATATTTAAACTATTAAATACAAAGATAATGAAAAAATGAGAAAATATACTTTGGAGGAGACAGATTTGAAAAAGAACCAAATAAAATATCTAAAAATGCAGAACATGGTCCTCTATTCAGGTATTTCTCTAGAATATATTATGGGCCAAGCACGGAGTAAAACAGAAAAAAAACGACAACAAAACCGTGTCCCAATAAGCTTACATTTTAGTAGGTGGGAAACAACAACAAATATAAAGATAATATGCCTGGTGGTAATAATTAAAATGAAGGAGAGTAAAGCATTTTAAGGGTGTGACAGAGTAATGATGGAGGGTGCTATGTTTTTGTTTTTCTTAATAGGTACATTAAAGAAAGGCTCTCTGGGGTCTGAAGGAAGTAAGGTGTCAAGCTATGTGGCTATCAGGAGAACAAGGAGGCTAAAATGACTGAAAAGTGAGTGATGGGAGGGTAATGGGAGATAAAAGGCAAACTAAAGTGGGCCAGATTATGTACACCCATATAATAATGACCTGGAGTGCTAATCTGGTGTAACAAATTACACCAAAATTTAGTAACTTAAAACAGCTATTTTATTATGCGCTTGGATTCTGTTGGTCAGGAGTTAATTAAAATTGGGAACAGCAATGATGGCTTTTCGGCTTCACAATGTCTGGAGCTGCAGTTGAGATGATGCAAGAGCTTGGAAGACATATTAGTAGGGGGCTGTAATCATCTGAGGGCTCACTTACATGTCTGGTGCCTGGGCTGCAGTAACTCAAAAGAGTAGGACTACCATCTGAAGTGTTCACATGTGACCTTTCTCTGAGACTTTGCCTCTTTACAACATGGTAGCCTCAGGGTAATTGAATTTCTCAGAAAGCAGTTCAGGACTTCATACTCAGTGTTCCAGCAGATAAAGTGGAAGCTGCATTGCTTTTTATGACCTAGTGGCAGAAGTTACCCAGCACCACCACTTCTACTATACTCTACTGGTTGAAACAGTCATAAACCTACCCAGCTTCAAAAGAAGTGGACATAGACCCCCTCCTCTTGATGTGGGAAGAATTTCAAAGAATGTGTCAGAATAGTGTATGTAAACCACCACAGATGTCAGACAAATTCATAAAATGCCTGTTAGACATCCAAGTGGAGATATCAGTTAGGCAGTTGATTATATAAAGAGACTATTGGAGGAGAGATGAGGGCTAGAAATATAACTTTTGGGATAAGCATAAAGATGCTATTTAAACACATAGAAATAGTTGAGATTATGTAGGGAGTGTGTGCAAGTGAAGAAAAGGTACAAGATTGAGCCCAAGGGCATACCTAGAGTTAGAAGTTAGGAAGATGACTACAAACTACTGAAGGAGAATAAGAATAAATGATTATGAAAACATACAGATGGTTAAGAACTACATGAAAAGGTACTCAACATCACTAATCATCAGGGAAGTTCAAATCAAAACCACAGTGAGATATCACCTCACATGTGGTTAGAGTGCTTGTTATCAAAAGGTTAAAAAAAAGTGTTAAGGATGTAGAGAAAAAAGAACCATTGTACACTGTTGGTTGGAATATAAACTGAAACAGCTGCTATTGAAAACAGTATGGAGGTTTCTTTAAAAATTACAAGTGCAGAACTTCTGGGCAAGAAGACAGCATAGGCAAACATGGCTCACCTCCTCACACAACCACATCAAAATTACAACTAAAATATAGAACAATCATCACTCAAGAACCATCAGAAATAGAGTTGAATGGAAGTCTGACAACTACGGAGTCAAAGAAGCCACATCCATCCAGACTGAGCTGGTAAGCTGGTACCATATCTCAGACTGCTTCAACCTGGCTAACACTGTTTAACCCATCTTTGAATACTGGAGATTCTGCCCCATCCAATTTACTGGCCTACCCAGGCTGCTTTTCCATATGAATGGCTGGTCTTGACTTATGCTTCACAACTTCCTATATCAGGGGCGTCAAACTCATTTTGACCGGGGGGTCACATCAGCCTTGCTGTTGCCTTCAAAAGGCCAAATGTAGAGCTCCTTGCCCCTAGTTAAGGAGTAGTTACATTTATGCAGTCCTAAAATTACATTTGGCCCTTTGAAGGCAACCACGAGGCTGGTGTGGCCCCTGGTGAAAATGAGTTTGACACCCCTGTCCTAAATCCTCTTGAACAAGCAACAGCAGATCTGCCTGAGCCTCAGGCCCAGCGCTAGCAGCAGCCAGCTGAGATTCACAGCTTGCCTTCACCTGAGAACCTCCAAGACCAGCACAGGTAGCAGCCATCTCAGATTGCTTTATACCTCAGGCAGGGTAGCCTCAGGCAAAACACAACTGGGGACTGACCTTGGCCTGCACCACTTGGGAAACCCCAGGGCTAGAACACGCAGTGAACAGCTACAGACCGTATTGGAGCACCACCACACAGCCCCTGCACAGCCGATACTCCACAGAGGGCAAAGGTTGGTGGTAAGTGGTCACAGCCAATCCTTGTAGCTGACTGACTTTGGTAAATCCATCCCATTGATCTGCCAGTGGCAACCAAGGCTCCACTACAAGAGGAGAGCGTACTTAGCCAACTAACCCTATGAGATGCAGAGTTCAAAACACTGGTAATCAGGATGCTCACAGAAATGGTTGGGTATGGTCAAGAAATAGAGAAAAAAATGAAGGTTATGAAAAGTGAAATAAAGTAAAATTCACAGGGAACCAACAGTGATGGGAAAGAAACTGGAACTCATCAATGGTTTGAACCAGAAGGAAGAAATAAACATTGAACCAGAACAGAATGAAGAAACAAGAATTCAAAAAAAGAAAAAAGAGGCTTAGCACCTCTGGGACAACTTTAAACGTTCTAACATTTGAATTGTAGGGGTACCAGAAGGAGAAGAGGAAGAGCAAAATATCTGAAAACTTATTTGAAAACTTAATGGAGGAGAACTTCCCCAATCTGGCAAAGGAAATAGACTGCCAGGAAGCCAGGAAGCTTAGAGTCCCAAAGAAGTTGGACCTAAGGAAGCACATACCAAGGTACATCATAATTATATTACCCAAAATTAAAGATGAGAGAATCTTAAAAGCAGCAAGAGTAAAGGAGACAGTTTTCTGAACCATAAGACCATCAGCTGATTTCTCCAACCTTACAGTCAAGAAGGGGCTGGAAAGTACTCTAAGCCTTGAAAGGCAAGGACCTACATCCAAGATTACTCTATCCAGCAAAGCTATCATTTAGAATGGGAAGGCAGATAAAGTGCTTCCCAGATAAGGCCTAGTTAAAGGAGTTCATCATCACCAAACCCTTATTGTATGAAATGTTAAAAGGACTTATCTAAGAAAAAGATCAATAATATGATCAATAAAGGGACAACAGACTCACTGCTGTCAATAACTGAATCTAAAAACAAAAACAAACTAAGCAAAAAACTAGAACAGGAACAGAGTCACAGAAATGGAGATCATGTGGAGGCTTATCAGCGGGAAGGTGGAGAGGGGAGAACAGGGGGAAAGGTACAGAGAATAAGAAGCATAAATGGTAGGTACAAAATAGACAGGGGGAGATTGAGAACAGTATAGGAGTTGGAGAAGCCAAAGAAATTACGTATATGACGCATGGACATAAACTAAGGGAGGGACGATGTGGGTGGGACGGGGGGTGCAGGGCGGATGGGAACAAAGTGGGGGGATGGGACAACTATAATAGCATAATCAATAAAATATGTTTAAAAGAAAAAATAGCTATTTAAATATTTGTCATTACAACTACATAGGTTCAAGAACTGAAAATAAAACAAAAATGTGTTCACAGTGCTGACTGTTACCACCAAGGTCTTTGAAAGTAATGACAAGTTTATGCCTCAAAGCTGGTGTCCTCTAAGACACAAAAAGAAAAATCACCGTCACCTTCTGCCAGCTCAGTTCAAGGTTGTTCCCAGAACCTCTTCTCCCACTCCAAAATATCATAAATATAGGTGGCTTAGCTAATCTCCAGTCTCTGTCTAGCTTCAAGCATCTTTTTGTGTCTGTGTCCCTAAGCCTTCACTCACAGGCCTGTACTGACCACCCTCGGCAGGCCTGCTGGCAACCCTTGACATGCCCCTCTCCAGAAAAGCGGGAAGAACCAGCTAATTTTTTGCTTCCTGGCACTGTTTGAAAAGTCCTATCTTAGAAGCCTGAGAAGCACAACCAAAGCCAGTGGGAGTGTCCAGCTTTCCAGTCAGTAAGGGCCAGTGTTGGACATGTTTTCCTTCGCATCTTTTCCGGCCACCATGTTTGAGCAATGGGGCAAACTCTCCAGTCATGCATGCTCTGTACAAGCTCCTTTCTCTGGCTCCCTCTCCCTTCACAGGGTGGGCAAGCTGCTTCTAACCTTAAAGTTTGCCTTGGGGTTTTCTCCCTACTCCATGGCGTCTCTCTTGGTGATTTGGCCTGATGACCCTTTTGTTACAAGTAGATTAGGACAAGAGGTCATGAGAAGATTTTTTTCCAAGGTGAGAAATGTTATACCAAGTTGGTGTGAAAATGGGATGATTCTTAACACTGGCTATATAATAGAACCAACAACTAGGGAGTTTATTAAAGTGTGGATGCTTGAGTCCCATGACAGACCAATTAAATCAGAATCTTCTGAGTGGGGCCCATGGTACAAATTTTTTTTTATAGTTCCTGGGTTGTTTCTTATGTACATCCAAAGTTTATCTGTTTTGTAGTAGATCAGTGAAATTTAATACTCAGGAGATGTATTTGTTAAACAAGGCTGAAGAGAGAATTAGGAACAACAGGAGGAAATTATACAGAACTCAGGATAGGGGTACAAAAAAATGGAAAATATGAAAAAAGGTTGAGACATGGAGACCAGAGTGAGATGGCCCAAAATATAACTTAGAGTAAGAGTTTTAGTGTACAATAAAGAAAATGGAGAGAGTAGCAATATTCAATGATATAATGACTGAGAATTTTTTAGATTTTTAAATATATGAATCTTCAACTTCAGGAAAAAAAGAAACATAGAATCCTGAAAAGATAAATAAAACTAAACATATTAGTGATCCTGTAGTTTTATAGAACATCAAAGACAAAGACCTTAGGAGAGCAACCAGAGAGGAAATAAACACCACTCCAAAGGAATGAAAATTAGACTTAAGCCAAACTTCTCAACAAGAGCAAGAAATGATATGTAGCAGGAAAAAGGAATTTGAATTCAGTAAGAATGGCAGGCCAAAAAAATTGTAGGTAAATCTAAATTGCCTTTGACTATATTTAACACACTAATTAATGATGTCCAGTTTGATAGGAGCTAAAAACAAGATAGTAACTGAGTAAAAGAGAAAAAAGGAATACAGAAAGCTTAAATCATTCTATTAGTAGAAGCACAAAGAGCATAAACATAGCCTAGAACAAGCAAGATAGAATGAACACAAGTCAGTAGAATTAAAAACAAATATATTACTTATGTCAACAATTGTAAATGAACTAAACTAACCAGCAGAAGAAACATGAGATTGAATGGAAAAGTAAATTCAGGCTAATACTGTCAAAAAGGCACAGAAATTGAAGTTAAGAATGGAAAAAGATGTTCTAAGCAAATACTAACCAGGAAGTCGATATGCCCATATTAATAACAGACAAAATAATCTCTGAGGCCATAATTAGAGGAACTTGGAAAAATACAAATAAGTATAAATTGTAAACGAGAAGATTGGTAAAGGAAATTTTAAATGATTGAAAAGGTCTTTATTTCACTGTTCTTAAAAGATACATTTTTATGGTTATGGTATTCTAGGTTGTCAAGTTTTTTTTCTTTTAGTACTTTAAAGATGTTGCTGTCTTTTACATTGTTTCTAACTAAAAAATCTGATGGTATTCTTATTTTCATATAACATGTTGCCACCCCCTCCCCTTCAGCTGCTTTTAAGATTTTGTAGTAGTTTTGACCAATTTGATTATGGTGTCCCTTGGTATAGTTTTCTTTGTTTCTTGAGCTTCTTGGATTTGTAGGTTTATAGTTTTTATTTTTTTATTCATTTCTGGCCATTATTTCTTCATATATTTCTTCTGTTCACTCCTCTCTCCTTTCTTTAAGGAACTCCAGTTATCTGTATATTCGGCTCCTTATAGTTGTCCTCTAGTTCCCTGAGGCTCTTATTTTTTCTTTTCTATTTTCTTTGAGTTTTGATAATTTTTATTCCTCAGTCTTCTGATTCAAAAATATTTTTTGTAACATTGAACCTGCTGTTAGTATCATCCCTTGTCTTTTTTAATATCTTTATTGAGACATGTTTCACATACTGTAAAATTCACCCACTTAAAGTGTACAATTCAAGCCCCAGCCAGTAGGACTCGGTTGGGTGCCATTCCGCAAACTGAAGGGTCACTGGTTGGATTCCTGGTCGGAACACATGCCTGGGTTGCAGGTTTGGTCCCAGGTCAGGGTGTATACACAAAGCAGCCAGTAGATGTTTATCTCTTACATCATCACGTCAGTGTTTCTCTCCCTCTCTTTCTCCCTTCTTTTCCCTCTCTCTAAAAAATAATTCAGACTTCTGGGCAAGATGGAGGCATAGGTAGACACACTGTGCCTCCTCGCTGAACCAAGATAGGGACGACAACAATTTAGAAACAGAATAACAACCAGAACTGACAGAAAATTGAACTGTATGGAAGTCGGATAACCAAGGAGTTAAAATAGACACCTTCATCCAGACTGGTAGGAGGGGCGGAGTTGGGCAGCCAGGTGTGAGTCCTGGAGCAGAGAGCAGAGAGCATTGGGACTGGACACATAAGGCAACCGGGGCACGCAAGACCTCAGTGGGCAGACCTTGGGCTGATTTCTCAAAAGAGACCTTACAGGCAAGAAGGGGCTGGAAAGAAGTAACCCAATCATGAAAGGCAAGGACTTACATCCAAGATTGCTCTATCCAGCAAAGTTTTCATTTAGAATGGAAGGGCAGAGAAAGTGCTTCTCAGATAAGGTCAAGTTCAAGGAGTTCATCATCACCAAGCCCTTATTGTATGAAATGTTAAAGGGACTTATCTAAGAAAAAGAAGATAAAAAACATGTGTAGTAGCATGACAGCAAACTCACAATTATTAACTACACCTGAAACAAAAACAAGAAGAAACTAAGCAAACAACTAGAACAGGAACAGAACCACAGAAATGGAGATCACATGGAGGGTTAGCAACAGGGGAGTGGGGGGAGGAGAGAGGAGGGAAAGGTATGAAGAGTAAGTAGCAATGAAGGTAGATAGAAAATAGACGGGGAGGGCAAGAATAGGAGGGGAAATGTAGAAGCTAAAGAACTTACGACACATGGACATGAACTAAAGGGGAGGGGATGTAGGTGGGAGAGGGTGTGCAGGGTGGAGGGGAATGAAGGGGGGGTAATGGGACAACTGTAATAGCATAATCGATAAAATATATTTAAATCTGAAAAAAATTCTTAAAAAGATTTTAAAGTGTACAATTCAGCAGTTGTGGTATGTTCATAGTTATGCAGCTATCACCACAATCTAAGATCAGTACATTTTCATCACCTAAAAAAAGGATCTCTCTACCATTAGCAGTTATTCCTTATTTTTCTTCCTCATCTCAGCCCTAGAAACCACTCCTGTGTATGTATGTATTTATTTATTTATTTTTAGAGAGGAGGGGAGAGAGAAAGGGAGGAAGAGAAACATCAGTGTGTGATAGACACATCAACCAGTTGCCTCTCACACACCCCCAACCAGGGACCTGGCCCATAGCCCAGGCATGTGCCCTGACCAGGAATCGAACTGGTGACCTTTTGGTTCGCAGGCTGGTGCTCAATCCACTGAGCCACACCGACAGGGCTTAAAATACAATTTTTAAAAATAACAAACTATACTATGTATTACTTGTGGGTTATTATATATATATGAAATTAGCTTATACAAATAATTAATACGAATGATAATAAATTCATTATGCACTGTTGAGTGTGGCTGAGTTGGTTGAAGTGTCTTCCCACACTTGAAGGGCTGTGGGTTCAATTCCCGGTTACGGCACATACCTGGCTTGCAGGTTTGATCCCCAGTCTGGGTATGTGTAGTCCTTGGTCTGGCAGCATTGCAGTCCCTGGTCTGTGTGCATACAGGAGGCAGCTTCTCAATGCTTCTCTCTCACATTGATGTTTCTCTCTCCCTTCCTCTCTGAGAGAAATGGAAAAACATGTCCTTGGATGAAGATTAAAAAAATTCATCATAATACCTTTCTGTGAGGAGGGAAGGAAAAGGCAGGGTAAAAAATAGTTTGTGGGTAAAGTTACAAGGGTGCTTCAATTGGATCTGTAGTGTTTAATTTCACTGAAAATAAATTAGGAAGCCACAAGTATGACAAATGATTAGTGTTTAGAATATGTAAAGAATGCTCAAAACTCCACAGTAAAAAATAAAAGTTAAAAAACCTAAACAATTCAATTTAAAAAAGGGCAAAAGATATGAACAAAAGAATTTACAGATGACAGTAAACACATAAAAAGATATTCAACATCATTAGCCATTAGGAAAGTACGAATTAAAACCACATTAAAGTATTAACACACCTATCAGAATGGCTTAAATAAAAAATAATGACAACATTAAATGCTAGTGAAGATATAAAGAAACTGGATTTCTCAAACGTTGCTTGTGGAACTATATGATGGTACAACTACTCTGGGAAACAGATTGGCAGTTTCTTCTAAAACTAAACATTCATTTGCCA
The DNA here is from genome assembly GCA_028533065.1 of Trachops cirrhosus. Classification (NCBI taxonomy): domain Eukaryota; kingdom Metazoa; phylum Chordata; class Mammalia; order Chiroptera; family Phyllostomidae; genus Trachops; species Trachops cirrhosus. The sequence goes on along the minus strand of CM052551.1, from coordinate 16,941,226 downwards.
TATGACTCAGCAGTTGCACTCTTGGGCATTTATCCCAGATATATGAAAACTTATGTTTCTATAAAAACTTGTATATGAATGTTTGTAGCAGCTTTATTTATTCTAGCAAAAAATCTAGAAACAACTCAGTTGTCCTTCAGCAGATGAACTATTCAGCAATAAAAAGGAACAGACTATTGGTACATGCAATGACTTGAATGAATCTCAAGGGAGTTATGCTGGGTGAAAAAAAAACCCAAAAGTTATATAATGTATGTAATTCCAACAAGTACTTTTGAAAAGAAAAAAATTTTAGATATAGAAAACAGACTAGTAATCACCAGACTTTAGGGTATGATTGGGTGGCTGGGGGGAAAGGATACATATGGTTATAAGAAGGTAATATGAGGGACTTCTGGCCAAGATGGAGGCATAGGTAGACGCACAACCAAGATAGGGACAACAACAATATAGAAACAAAATAACCAGAACTGACAGAAAATTGAAGTGTATGGAAGTCGGACACCCAAGGATTTAAAAATAGACACGTTCATCCAGACCTGTAGGAGGGGCGGAGTCAGGCAGCCAAGCGAGGGATACAGAGCAGAGAGCTGAGCACCCGGAGGGGCGCGCAGGCCTGCAGCTGGCAGACCCCAGGTGCATAAGCAGTGGTGGCTGGTAGGCCCCAGCCAGGGGGTGGCGACCAGCAGACTCAGTGAGGCGGCTATTGTGAAGAAAGGCACTGCTCCCAACTCAGGGTCCCAGCACCGGGAGATAGACCTTTGGGTCACTGACTGAAAAGGAAGGTCCCCTGGGGTGCACAGGCCCACCCACGCCGGAATTGGTGCCAGAGGGGCCCGGTTGGCTTGCGGAAAGTGGCGGAAGGGTCTGGGGTCCTACAGAGAGCAGAGCAAGTGCCATT
>CM052551.1:16925661-16939825 GCA_028533065.1 Trachops cirrhosus | reverse complement strand
AACTTATGACACATGGACTGAAGTAAAGGGGGGGAATGTGGGTGGGAGAGGGTGTTCAGGGTGGAGGGGAATGAAGGGGGGATAATAGGACAACTGTAATAGCATAATCAATAAAATATATTAAAAAAAAGAAGGTAACATGAGGGATCCTTGAAGTAATGGAACTGTTCTGTATCTTGATTGTGGTGGACATATGAACCCACAAATACAAAATTGTATAGAATTAAGTACACACAAATGAGTACAAGTAAAATTGGGGAAAACTCAATATATTTGTAGATTATGTCAGTGTTGATGTGCTGGTCATGATGTACGATAGTTTTGTAAGATGGTATTATTAGGGAAAACGAGGTAAAGGTACACAGAATCTGTTTTATTTATTTTTCTTTTGTTTTTGTTTAAGATTTTATTTATTTATTTTTAAAGAGAGGGGAAGTGAGGGAGAGAAGCATTAGTGTGTGATTGTCTCTCTCACATCCCTTCCTGAGGACCTGGCCTGCAACCCAGGTGTGTGCCATAACTGGGAATTGAACCAGTGACCCTTTGGTTCATAGGCCGGCACTCAACCCACGGAGCAATACCAGCCAGGGCATACTTCTTTTTCTTAAAAAAATATTTATTTAATTTTTTAGAGAGATGGGAAAGGAGGGAGAAATATCGATGCTAGAGAGAAACACTGATCAGTTGCCTCTCATATACACCCCAACCAGGGACTGACCCCGCAACCTAGGCTTGTGCCCTGACTGGGAATTGAACTGGTGACCTTTCACTTTCCAGGACTATACCCAATCAACCACCCAACCAACTGAGCCACACCAGTCAGGGCTCTATATTATTTCTTTTCTTTTTCTTTTTTTAAAGAGTTTATTTATTTTTAGAGAGAGAGGGGGGAAAGGAGAAAGGGATAGAAACATCGATGTATGAGAGAAACATCTAATTGGTTGCCTCTCACATGCCCCCACCCAGAGACCTGGCATGCCACCCAGCTTGTGCCCTAATAAGGAATTGAACTGGTGACCTTTTGGTTCATAGACTGGCGGTCAATCCCCTGACCCACACCAGCCAGGGTAGGGCTGTATTATTTCTTAAAACTTCATATGAATGTATAATTATCTCAGAGTAAAAAATTGCATTAAAAATAAGGACAAAATATTAAGATGTGATCTTTGTTTATTATACAAACTTCCATGTTGGAAACATTTCATAATAAAGAGAACGGGCAGTCTCCTCTGTGTGTCTGTACAATAAAATTCTCCTCAAGCTGTATATTGCAACCATTTGGAAGATAGATTAGAGGGAGAGAAATCAGGAAGAAAAAATAAGTGAAACTATAAGAAATGAATAGCCCTATCCAGTGTGGCTCACATGGTTAGAGTGTTGTCCCATAAACTGAAGGGTCATGAGTTCGATTCCCAATCAGGGCACATGCCTAGAGGCAAACAATCGATGTCATGCTTTCCCAGTTTTCCCCTAGCTCTCTGACCAACCACCCTTAAATGTAGGTGTTGCCTTGTCCATGGTTCTATCCTTGGCTATATATTCTGACTATATATTCTGACTATATATTCATTTTTTGTGGGCTGTTTTATCCCCATACATTACTTCAGTCACCTCCTTAACACATTCAGATACTTATCTCCAGCTCTGGTCTGAGCTCTGACTCTTTTGTTTATGTCATGTATCCAACTGTTCATTGGATATCTTCCCCTTGATTTCATATTGGCACTTCTGTCAGTTTTCTGTTAGAATATTTTCAGTTTAAGTAGCAAAAACCTAGCTCATACTGGCTTAAACATTAAGGAAATTTATTGGCTATATAACAGGAATCCAGAGGCTAGCTTTAGGGTAATTTGATCTGGTGGCATAGCTATATAATTAGCTCTCATCTCAGTGTTCTACTGTGCAGTGTCTGCTGTGTCTGCAAGCTCTCTTCCTTCATGGTCACAAGGTAGCTGCCAGTAGCAATGCACCATTGCTACATATTTTCTCATTTAATATTCAGAGGAAGGGAATAGAATTGATTGGACTTGGTGAGTTAGATTTAAGATCCAGGAAAAGTCAAAGATGATTCCCAGGATTGTAGCTTTGCCTCTGGATAAAATTAATTCTCTTCAAAGAAAAGCAGGATATAAGAAGGCAGAAAAACTAGATTATGTGAACATCCAATAACTTATTTTAATTACATGCACATCTGTCTCCTATCAGAATGAAATTTTTAAAGACAGTGACTTAATCTTTTTTCACCTTTATTCCTAACACCTAACTCTGAACTTGGCCCGTGGTATATAATTAATATTTAGGGTGAGAGGTAATCGGTGGATGTGTAGGTAGTAAATATACAACACTGTTTCTTCAGATTATCTAGCTCTGTCCTGAGCAGACCCCAAAACACTGAAGAGTTCCTACTTAAAAAAATTAGGTAGATACTGTCACTAATTATAATTGTAATGGCAGTAAGGTAGTATTTATACAAAACCCCAAGACAGGGTTTATCTGAGATTTCAGTGGCCATGTGTTCAGAATACTTTGTTAAGTAAAGTCACATAGAATCCAAACTCATATTTCTGATATATGTGTTTATATTTTATACAACCAAAATGCCTTGACATTACCAGCTGTTGAATTATTTAAATCACTTGGCATTTAGGGTTTTGTGGAGTAATCATGGTGTTTAAATATCAGTTCTAACACAGTTTACTCTGTAGACTCTTAACTATACAGTTTACAGTATAGAAGTTAAGTGGAGGGGGCATAGATATCAGCCAGCCATAAATTCCTCCTCTGCCACATACAGTTGTGTACAAGGACATGTACTGTATAATAGATTTTTGAAGTGAGCTAGACCAGCATTGAAATTACAGATTCACTAAAGCTTTGCAGTCTTGGGATACTTGCTTGACATTTTTCCCACCTGTTAGGTGGGGATAATAACTCTTACTTATTAAATAAGAACACATGATAAAGTGCCTAGTAGCATGTTTGGCTTTTAAGTAGCTACATAAGAAATATTAGCTGTTATTAGCAGCCCAGAAGAAACAGAAAAAGGTTAGTTAGGCTTTAAAAGGCAGCATACAATATTCTTTATACAGAATTTTCATTTTTCTTTTTGAAGAGGATTTTGTTTGACAAATTTATATTGAATATTATTTTTAAAGCTTTATTCAAGTATAATTTAAGTGTATGATTCATTAATTTTTCTGGTAAATTTACAGAATTATGTACCTATCACCACAGTGTAGTTTTAGAACATTTCTATCACCCCAAAAAGGTCACTTGTGCCATTTTAATCATTCTCTATTACATTGGATTTTTAAAAAAAATTTATTGTAGCAAATATACATAATGTAAAATTTACCATTTTAACTATTTTTAAGTGTACGATTCAGCAGCTTTTAGGTACATTACAGTGTTGTGCAACCATAACCATTATCTATTTTAAGAACTTTTCTTCATCCCAGAGACTCTGTTCCCATTGAATAACTCCTTACTCCCCTTCTCTCTGACCCCAGCCACTGGTAGCCTCTGTTCTATTTTCTGTCTCTTGTAAAATTGCCTATTCTAGGTACCTCATATAAGTGGAACCATAAAATATTTGTCCTTCACTTAGCATAATGTTTTCAAGATTCATTCCTGTTTCCTTGGATTTTGAGACATGCATGGCTGTTAGGTACATGAAGTTGGGGCTTATAGACAGTAAAGTCAAGAGTAGGCAAGGAATTTGCAACGTGGATGGGCCTTGAGAGTATTATGCTAAGTGGAAAGCAACCCATATGATCTCACTCATATGTAAAATATAAAACAAAACAAAACAAAACAAATAAATGAAATAAAAACAAACTCATAAATGTAGACAACAGCTTAGTGGGTTACCAGAGGGAAGGGTAAAATGGGTAAAAGGGGTCAATTGCATGGGGACTGGTGAAAACTAGACATTTGGTAGTGAGCACACTGACATCTATAACATGTCAAATTATAATGTTTACACCTAAAACTTACATAATGTTATAAACCAATGTTACCTTAATTTTTTAACAAAAGGAGTGGGCAAGGAAAGTTTGGTCAGAGTTCTCAAGCCACCTACTGGGAAAAATTACCTACTGGGAAAAATTACCTTAGGTATTCAGATATCTAGTTCTGATTTCTCCCAACTTCTGATGTATCTGTGTCCTTAGAGTATAACAAGGAGGAATTATTTGAACTGCTTTTACCTGTTTGTATAACTGTCAGTTGAAGAAGCCAGGATGATGATGGCATCCCAAACTCCATGCAGCTTTAGGTTACTGAGTTTCATCATATGCTTTGTGCTCATTAATATAATTTATCTCAAAACTTGAAACACTGTATTGTATTGAATTTGTATATCTTAATGTGTACTTACTTCTCTAAAAGATCTTTTTCTATCTAGGTATATATAATCAGTTGAATGACACACTTTTCCCACCCGTTGCAACTCCTTGTGGTATTTGCAATTATACTCTCAACATGAGGTATTGATCAAGTTACCTAAGACATTGTTACTGCAGAGTTAGGGCTTCATTTTTTATGTTCTATATAGCATTCAACTTTGCAGCTCTATCAGGGCTGTTTTTCAGAGGTAAACCGCTTCGGAAGTAACACATGTCAAAAGAATAAATGTTTGGGGGACCCGTAGCTAAACGATGTTTATACAAGGGGGGACCAAAAAAAAGTGGAATCATATTCTGGAGGGCCGGTCCCTTGTAGTACAGGCTTCCCTTGCTAGGTGATTGTTCTGGGAACCCATCTATATCAGTGTACCAGTTGGCATTGTTGTGAGAGTCTGTATTAGGTTTCACTGAATTTTTTTTTTTTTTTTAAGACTTTTTCAGTGTTTTTACCCATTTCATGATGGGTGATTTAGGAGCACACCTGCCCACACCCATGCTGAGTGTTCAGCAGTTTTTGACCAAAACAGCACCACCCTGGTGCCCCACCCTCCCTGTTCACCTGATCTCAATCCCCACCCCAGCAACTTTTTTTTGTTTTCCCCATGAAAAAATTTCTCAAAGGGAAACATGTTGCTAGTGTGGAAGAGGTGAAACAAAAACCAGCAGAAGCACTAAAAGGCATCAGAATTGATGAGTTCAGAAACTGTTGTGAGCAGTGGAAAAAATGTCTAGATGGGTGTATTATATCAAATGGAAAGTACTTTGAAGGTGACTGAAGTTAAAACATGTAAGAATACCTGGTTGGTGTGGCTCAGTGGACTGAGCACTGGACTACAAACCAAAGGGTCAGTGGATTGAGCTGTGGACTACAAACCAAAGGGTCACCGGTTCAATTCCCAGTCAGGGCACATGCCTGGGTAGTGAGCCAAATTGTGCCCCCAGTAGGGTGCGTGTGAGAGGCAACCGCACGTTGATGTTCTTTTCCTCTCTTTCCCCTCCCTTCCCCTCACTCTAAAAATAAATAAAATATTTTTAAAAATGATGTAAGAATAAATATACAATTTTTTATAAATAAATTTTGGGGTTTTGGTTCCCCCCCTCATATATTCTGTGATAGGTCATATCTGATGCTGTTAACAGAGGACTAAAAGAATATGGAGAAATTGGAACCCTCTTACACTGCTGGTTTTAATATAAAATGGTATAGCTACTTTGGAAAGGAGTCCCTCAAAATGTTAAACAGAATTACCATAGGACCCAGCGATTCTGCTTCAAGGTATATCCCCAGGAGAATTGAAAACATAAGTTCACACAAAAATCTGTACGCAAAAGTTCATAGCAGTATTATTCATAATAGCAAAAAGGGGGGAAAACAAATATTCATCAGTTGATAAATGAATAAACAAAATGTGATTATGTCCATACAGTGGAATATCATTCAGCCTTAAAAAGATATGAAGTCATGATATATTCTATAATATGAATAAACCTTTAAAAACATAAAGCTAAGTGGAAGAAGCCAGTCACAAAAGACCACATATGGTTTCATTTATATAAAAAGTTCTAAATAGGCAAAGAGACAGAAGGTAAATTAGTGGGGACTAGAGATGGGGGTGGGGGTGGGAAAAATGACTGCTCATGGGTATGGATTTTTTATACCCATTAAAATGTGGAGATGATGAAATATTCTAAATTTGGTGATAGTTTTACAACTCTGAATATATTAAAAACCATTGAATTACACACTTTAAATGGGTAAATTATATGATATGTGAACTATATCTCAATAAAGCTGTTCTTTAAAAAAGAATTGAGAAACATTTAAATTTAGAGCTCAGGGTTCTGACTTTTCTCTGGTGTTCAAAAGATCCGTTTCCTTTTATTGGACATTTTTTTTTGTTGGTTATTCTTTTTCTTCATTATAACCAGAAAAGAATTGAGTAGCTATTATTTTACTGTACACTACAGGAAGGAAGATGCCTCAAGCACATACATGCTTTTTATTATTATTTTGCAAGAGCACCAATTAACATTGGTAGCCTTTGCCATCCTATTGCTTGAGTCTATGAATTACTGTGCTTAACCTCATACCTTAGGTATGAAAGTCATAGCCCAAGGGTATATAAATTAAATTTTGTTTAGCACCTAAGTGCCCACTTTTACAGATGAAATTGAGACTTGGGAGGTAAAGTAACTTACTAAATATTTTATCTTGTAAAAGTAAGTAGCAGTTTGAACCTATGTTTCTGTGACTCAAAAATTTTCTTTCTGGTGCCTCAGTTATTTCTTACCAAAACAGCCCTGGATTTAAAAGTATCGGAGAAATTCTGCATTTAGATTTTGTTAGTGTAAAAAATCAAAGTGAAAAGGGGAAATGATAATTAGCTTGTCTTTAATAATTTTGCTGTATGAGTAGAGAAAATATTACCTGTTATCAGCTTTAGCACCTGAGTCCATTAAGCAAAGCCAGGTATCTTAAGATATTGAATCCTTTATCTGTTGAATTGAGGGCAAATTAACAATGCACCCCTCTGATCCGGGCAACCCAGGCTTCCTGTTAGATGCTCTTTCTCTAATTCATCTTTTTCTTATTTCTTCATTTATAAGATAGGCCAATTTAAGATAATGGCATGCATGACGGGAGGAACTTCCCATTCATAAGTCTTTTCCAGGAGACAAATTTGGTATGAGAGTTAAAACCAAAGCATCTTACTTTGAGCATGCATGCATAAAAGCCAGTCATAAAGGAATGTTTCTTTTTTGAGAGATGTAGACTCTCAATGGACTATCCAGGTGAGTGCAGTATTTGGTTTCCGGCATCTGTACATTAAGTACCTAATTGACTGGAGAGTATTTGTATTTTCTTTAATCTCTAGAAGATATAGGATGGGCTAACCGAGTTAACTTTGAGCCTCCATGTCCATATCTATGATTCTTCTTAATACCTTTACTACCTACCCTCTTTCCTTATGGATTATTTAAGGGACTTTATTCTGATCTCACTTGTATTTTTCTTTCCATAGGATGGATAGAATGACAGAAGATGCTCTTCGCTTGAATCTGTTGAAGCGGAGCTTGGACCCAGCAGATGAGCGAGATGATGTCCTGGCCAAGCGACTCAAAATGGAGGGGCACGAGGCCATGGAACGTCTGAAAATGTTAGCACTGCTCAAGCGAAAGGATTTGGCAAATCTTGAAATGCCACATGAGTTACCCACCAAACAGGATGGCAGTGGTGTCAAGGGCTTTGAAGAGAAACTCAATGGGAATCTCAGGCCTCATGGAGACAACAGGACTGCTGGAAGGCCAGGCAAAGAAAACATCAATGACGAGCCTGTGGATATGAGTGCTAGACGGAGGTATGGCTTGATTCAGCTGCCTCCAGGGATAGGGTCTTCTCATAAACGAAGCCTGTGAAAATGAAATGAATTTTAATGAGAGGAGGGATTTTTCATCCTAAGTTTCTTGAAAGAAGACAGATCTGTGCCATATGGCTTGACCCCAAATTCTTCTCATTTCCAAATGAAACCAGGTGCCTCAAAAATTTGCTTAGCATACAGAGAACCATAGTTCCTATCTTAAAGTGGCCATTTCTGGATAAAGGAGGCACTATAGTACTGACACCCCAATTAAGAGTGAGTTAATAATACACTTTTATTCTAATCTTATGGCTATTTTAGGTAGAAAAAAATCTTTTTCTTCAGATCATTCCAGGAGTTTTAGGATCTGTTTATTATGGAGTCCCAGCTTTATTTATTTATTTTTTGTACCTACCAATTATGCTTTTTTTAAATAGATTTTATTTATTTATTTTTATAGAGGGGAAGGGAGGGAGAAAGAGAGGGAGAGAAACATCAATGTGTGGTTGTCTCTCAAGGCATCCCTTACTGGGGACCCAGCCCATGACCCAGGCATGTTCCCAGATTGGGAATCAAACCAGTGACCCTTGGGTTTGCTGGCCAGCACTCAGTCCACTGAGCCACATCAGCAAGGGCCCCAGCTTTTGTAACATCAAAAAAAATACGGGCCCAGCTTTTCTTGTGTCAGCAAGGAAATTATCTTCATGTGATAATTCTCTACATTTTTGTTTCATTTGTGCCCCTTTCCCCAACATATGTATACACATTCACTTGTACATGTACACTCATGCTTGTGCTCTTTCACACGCACACAACACAACACAAGCAAACATTTTCACAGGCCTTTTTTTCTCGTGTCTGTCAAGTGAGTACCTTGAAACTGTGGAGCGCATACTAAGAGATGCCTAGAACTAACTGGCTGAGGGTAGAGCCTACCTTGACATTGAATCACAGTATAGAAAAACTCTAGTTTTAAGAACATTCAGTTTGTTATGGTTCAGAAACAGCTGATAGGCATGAGAGTTACTCTTCAGTGTTCAGTTGCCTTCCAGCTGACCTTCTGACTTTGTCCTGGAAATGATCCAAAGCAGGATTTTTAAACTGTACTGACGGAGAAAGAAGAAGAAAGGAGGAATGGTTATAACCTTATCTGAGTTTCTTTCTCTACCTTTCTACATTTACTTACTAGTATTTTCCCAGGATTATCTTTTTAAAATAAAATGCCCAATGAGGGAACATTATTCTTGGTATAGCATTAAAAACCCTTAGGAAATTTCAGATAAGTTCCCTAGTGGCACTGGAAGAGGAAAAAAATTCTTGGGAGCTATAGGTAGTGTCAGCAGAATGTTATGAATGTAGGTTAACCCTTAGATCTTTTGGGGAAAAAAAGAAAGTGGATGAATGAGGCCATATACCTGAGCAACCCACTTGTCCCATAGTCACTCACCCTTCTGAAGCTAGTGACTAATTCTGTTTCACTGGGGAGGAAGAAGAGGAAAAATGTTAGGTGGGTTTCTCACATCCCAAATTGGAGCTGAAAATGTATTTTTCATAGAAACATTGTTAACACGTTTTGGTAAAATCTCATTGATGCTATTGGAATTATAAAATATCACAGCTAAATTCTATGTTAAAAAGTCAGGCTACCCAGAAAACCCTACTATTGCTTTTAATTTTACTTTAGAGGGATGGCCTTTTGAAACAATCCTCTAGAAACTGGGAATCTTTTTTAATGGTCCCCAGGGCAAGAGACTTCATGTAAACCATCTAGAGCCCCATTCTAATGGAAAAATAAGGCCCTATTGGACAATGTCTTTTTCCCATTCACCAGATAATACTAACAGCTATTTCCACTTAGTCCCAAGGTTTTTATAAGAATGAGTAAGATTAATAGAGTGCTCAGCAAGAACAATAGTTTAGTTGATATGGATAAAAGAGAATTTAAAAGCAGAAAGAAGGAAGTGCTTTTGATATCATAGCCATATCATAATTGCCTAAGTATCTTTTTTTTAATCATTTGGGAAAATTATATTTACTATGAAATAAGGTAAATATGAAACCAGTGCTGCTAATGGTTTGTAATGCCAGTTTACATGACAGTTTGGGTTTTTTGTTTTTATTACTGTGGCCTTAAGGATTAGCCACTTTATAGCTTCTGGGAATCCGCCAGTCTGAGTCACAAGTGATGTCAGCAGCAAGTCCGGCTTTTATAATGTCTCTCTAACAGGTAGTGTGTTTCATACTTAAGAACACAAAATACTGTAAATCATATATATGAATTTCTGTCCCTGGAGAATTTAATAAATGAAGCCAGAATTTCAGGTCAAAAGTTAATTAAAAGCTTGAGGAATGAAATCTGATTGGAGTTTTGTCTTACCTGTGCTGTCTTACTAATGTGGGTCTGATTATATCTGGGAATAAAATACCATTTAGAGCCGTGGCTCAATTGGTTGGAGTGTTGTTTCATAGCCAAAGTGTTGCAGGTTTGATTGCTGGTCAGGGCACATGCCTGGGTCCCTGGTTTGGACACGAATGATCCCCCATCCTGGTGATCTGCAGTACAGACACCTGCTGTTATGCAGCTGATCGATGCTTCTCTCTCTCCCTTCCTCTCTCTCTAAAAAACAATGAAAAATAATGCCCTCAAGTGAGGATAGGTAAAAAAGAAAAAACTACATCATTTAGGGTTCTCAGATATAGCTCCCTCATAGATGCCACTCAATTGCAAAATCTCCATCCAGGAATGTCTCTGCCTGTCTTGTTGCTGGACAGTCCCTAAGCAGTTGGTAGGTGGCACTCATTTGAGCAAGGAAGAATTCTGTAACTTAGAAATAATCTGTGGTATATGTATCCAGCAAGGACCAAAATGGAAAGAGCTCATTGTTGATATAAACATTGGGGAATCAAGTAGAAGTAGAAATCTACCAGAGCTCAAAATTGTTCACCCATGTAAGTGTTAGGGATGGTGGAAAGACAAAAGAATATAGAAATGATAAATAAAGTGACCAGAAAAATGAATTCACTTTATTTAGGCCTGACCATTACTTTAGGAACTTGGAGTTAGAGAATGAAAGGTTCTTTTTTTTTCTTTATTGTCTTCTTTTTCTATAACCCCACATTCTCAGCTTGCTATGTCTGTGGCCAGTGGTTATAGAGTAATGCAGGAGAATCTAATAGTTCCCAAGATATTATTCTGTCCCCTAATTCTATTTCCTGAGCTAAATTTGGTTGATTTTTTAACTCAGTTTTACCATGTAGAGAAATTGAATACCTATGCAACCATCCAGGGTTCCTAGTTTAAAAGGCACATATGTGCCCTGGCCAGTGTGGCTCAGTTGGTTGGAGTGTCATCCCATGACTGAAAGGTTGTAGATTCCCTAGTTCGATCCCTGTAGGTTTGATCACTGTAGGGTCAATCCCTGGTCTGGGTGCATAGGGGAGACAACCAATTGATGTTTCTCTCTCACATCGATGTTTCTCCCTCTTCCTTCTTCTCTCTAAAAGCAGTGAAAAAGTGTTCTCCAGTGAAGAATTTTTAAAAGGTGGGGGGCACTTGTGCCAATAGCAACTAAATCAAGAAGCCCCAAGAAATGGTAGATAGGCTCTCAGGACTAAAGATCTGTGGGTGTTAAGAGTTTGAGTTACATATTTAAAAAGACCTAAGAACACATTGCTTTAGACCTATATACTCCAAAGTACAGTGAAGAACTCAGGGAAATAGGATCTGGGAAGATACTTTGAGTTGAGAAAGTAGAGGAGAGGAAGAAGATCTGCATTGACTTGGAAACCTAGTCAGAATTTCCAGGATTCTTGTTGCCCAGGTCTTTAGTAGTGAGTGCCATTTTTCATCATCTTAGAGAAATAAGTATGATTCTTTTAAGGCTAAACCCCACAAAGATCAAAACTTGAGTTGTTTAATAAATAAACTCTAAGGAAACCAATGTGGAAGATTTAGATTTGAAAGTCATTTCTAGATAGTTTCTTTCTGAGGAAGGATGCTAAGTAGAACTCTGGCAAGTAGATGCAAGTTCCATATATATTTACATCTGAAGTTTCAGTCCTCCAGAAGGCCGTAGACGTTGTACTTGGCATTGTCCATTCCCTCAGGCCAATGAGAACAGTACCTTCTTTTGCCTTAACTCCTGACAGGACAAACTATCATGGAGTTGTAATATAACCTCCTTTCTTGTAAATCGTCGGAGAGCCAGGACCATGTTGTTACTGGTATAATGAGTTGCCTTCTTAACAGTGTATCAGCTCTACCTAGAGTGGGCAACTAGGCTTTACTGCCTTTGCTCTTCTTCCCCTGTCAAGCTAACCATTTTCTTGTCCCTCTGTAACTAATGAGACAACCCAAAGGAGAGCGAGGTACAGGAAAAACATTTAGAATTTTTATTTAATCAGTATGAAATGAGCACTCCTTTTCATTTCTAAATCTGTTGTCTTTGTTTCTGCATCCTCTATAAGGAGTTTAGACAGAAAAAGTACCTTTGTAGAGGTTTTATCATCACTCACATTTTAGTGTCTTCTTTATTCTAAGATTTGAGTTCCCTGTCTTCCCTAGGTGAATTGGGACAGACCTAAGTTCCCTTGGATTTCTTTGTTGGGTATAGAAAAGAAGTTTCTTAAACTGTTCTATGAACCTTCCCTGTTGGACATACCTTAATTTTTTTCTATTTTGTTGTTTAGTGAGCCAGACCGAGGAAGGCTAACTCCCTCCCCAGACATCATTGTTTTATCTGATAATGAGGCTTCCAGTCCTCGTTCCAGCTCCCGAATGGAAGAAAGACTCAAAGCAGCCAATCTAGAGATGTTCAAGGTAAAAAAAAAAAAAAGAAAAAGAGAAAGTTTTTTCTTACTACTTCTCTTCTCTTTAATTCTGTAAGAGTCCCAGTTCTGGGTTTTTTATGGTTTACTTTTTAGATCTAAATACCTACCCATTGATGACACTTTATAAATAATTATTAACTTCAGGGGAACTTTTGGAGGGAACTATTAGAATCAAGTGGAGAAGATAGTTTGAAATAGTATATTCAATAGAATTTATCTTTGGAAAACTAAAGCAAAACTTCATAATTTAAGTCGTATAAAATAAACTCTTGTCTGAAAGGATACCTTCTATACTCTATCCTGGGTCTCAAAATATGGAGGGTTTCCTAAATTTTTTGTGTATGTCTAGAGGAAATAAGGCTTTAAAAGATTTAGAGACATTATTTTAAAGGAAAGCAGTGTCTCCCTTTGGCCATTCTTATATTTTCCAAGTAGTATGGTTGATCAGCATTTATATGTGGTCTCTCCTTTGATTCTGTAAGTATTTTGGAGTACAGCAAGTCCTTGAATGACGTCATTTCATTCAGTGTCATTATCTTACAGTGTTGATGAGAAGGGGAAAAAAAATGAATTCCCAGCCTGGACCAGTGTCTGTGTCGAATTTGCTTATCCTCCCATGTCTGTGTAGGTTTTCTCTGGGTACTCTGGTTTCCTCCCACATCCCAAAGATGGGCACATTAGGTTAAAAGGTATGACTCATTTGTCACTCTGAGTGGCATGTGGGTGTGGGTTTTAGTGTGCCCTCCGATGGAAAGGTATCCTGTACAGGCTCAGCTCCCAGGATAGGTTCAGGCCACTGCCAACCCTGAATTGAAATAAGTGAGTTGGAAAATAATTACCTTATTTGTTTTTATTAATCTTTCTTAAATATGTATAGAGCTTACATTTATTTCCATGTTTAATATTAGAAGTGTTTGGTCTTCATTTAAAAGTTTGGTAATGTTTATTTTAATGTATTTTATTAATAATGCTATTACAGTTGTCCCATTACCCCCTTTCATTCCCCTCCACCCTGAACACCCTCTCCCACCCACATTCCCCCCCTTTAGTTCATGTCCATGTGTCATAAGTTCTTTAGCTTCTACATTTCCCCTACCATTCTTGCCCTCCCCGTGTCTATTTTCTACATACCATCCATGCTACTTATTCTCCGTACCTTTTCCCCACTCTCTCCTCCTCCCACTCCCCTGTTGTTAACCCTCCATGTGATCTCCATTTCTGTGGTTCTGTTCCTGTTCTAGTTGTTTGCTTAGTTTCTTTTTGTTTTTGTTTTAGGTGCGGTTGTTAATAATTGTGAGTTTGCTGTCATTTTACTATACATGTTTTTTTTCTTTTTCTTAGATACGTACCTTTAACATTTCATATAATAAGGGCTTAGTGATGATGAACTTGAACTTGACCTTATCTGAGAAGCACTTTCTCTGCCCTTCCATTCTAAATGAAAGCTTTGCTGGATAGAGCAATCTGGGATGGAGGTCCTTGTCTTTCATGAGTTGGAATACTTCTTTCCAGCCCCTTCTTGCCTGCAAGGTCTCTTTTGAGAAATCAGCTGACATTCTGATGGGAACT
>CM052551.1:16913139-16925561 GCA_028533065.1 Trachops cirrhosus | reverse complement strand
TTGGAACATTTAAAGATGTCCTGGAGGTTCCTAAGCCTCTCCTCATTTTTTTGAATTCTTATTTCTTCCTTCTTTTCTGGTTGTATATTTTTTTCTTCCTTCTGGTCCACTCCATTGATGTGAGACCCATCTTTCATTCCATCACCATTGGTTCCCTGTGCATCTTTCTTCATTAAACTTACTCTAGCCTTCATTTTTTCATCTAGTTTGCGACCAAAATCAGCCAATTCTGTGAGTATCCTGATCACCAGTGCTTTGAGCTATGCATCTGATAGGTTGGCAATCTCTTGGTCACTTAAAAGGATGGGTTCTGGAGCTTTCAATTCTTCTCCTATTTGAGCCATCTCTTTGCTCGTTTTTTTGTTTTTTGTTTTTTTGGGTTTTTTTTTTGGTGTTGTTGAGCACCTGTAGTGAGGGGCGGGGCCTTAGGAGTTCTTCAGGGCGGGGCACCCCAGTCACTGGGTTGTGTATGTCGGGGTGGGGTCCAAGAAGGAACAGTGGCACTTGCTCCACTCTCTGTAGGACCCCAGACCCCTCCGCCGCTCTCTGCGAGCCAACCGGGCCCCTCTGGCGCCAATTCCCCTGTGGGTGGGCCTGTGCACCCGGCAGGACCTTCCTCTTCAGTCAGTGACCCAAAGCTATATTTCCTGGCACTGGGACCCTGAGTTGGGCGCAGTGGCCCAACATGCTTCACAATGGCCGCCTCGCTGGGTCTGCCAGTTGCCAGGGCCCGCCAGCCACAGTCGCCTGTGGGCCCAGGGTCCATCCACTGCAGTCCTGTGTGCTGCCCCGTGCCCGCCGGTTGCTCTGCTCTCTGCTCTGCGTCCCTCTCCTGGCCTGATCCGCCCCTCCTACTGGTCTGGATGAACTTGTGTAATTTTAACTCCTTGGGTGTCCTACTTCCATACACTTAAATTTTCTGCCAGTTCTGGTTGCTGCTTTGTTTGTATATTGTTGTTGTGCAAGGAGGCACGGTGCATCTACCTATGGCTCCATCTTGGCCGGAGAAAAGTTTGGTAATGTTTTTAGGACCAGAAATATGCTATAAAAACTAAACTCTTGTTTATATCGGCCTATGGCAAAATTGATTCCATTAAACATCATTTTGCTTAAAGTCATAGTTTTCAAGACCCTACTGACAATGTTAAGTTAGGACTTACTGTATCTACTGAATACCAGGCACGGTGCCAGACCCCAATGACACAAAGATAACAGTCCCATCAGCACTTCCGCTTCTTGTGGAAGATGAAGGTTTCAGACCTAAAAGAAGGTATCATCTTGCAGAGCTGATAGTCTCCATGGTTTTTAGGGGAAAGGCATTGAGGAACGGCAGCAGCTCATCAAGCAGCTGAGGGATGAGCTGCGATTGGAAGAAGCTCGACTGGTGCTGTTAAAGAAACTGAGACAGAGTCAGCTACAGAAAGAGAATGTGGTGCAGAAGGTAATGTGCCCTCGAAAAAAGGGGTGGGGAAAGGAAAGAAAAGCTGGTTTGAGAATGGTCTACTCCAGGTAGGTTAAGCTGAGTGGCTTCTTATTCCCTTTTTCCATGGTTTTTAGTCTCTAGAAATAGTGTTTTTGTATGTTAGGCCTTAACCAAGAAAATTTTGATTTTTTTTTTTTTCATTTTTCCTCTTGGTCAGTGGGAGTTTCACATTAACAAAGAACTTTAAAAGTTTAGAAGTGTACCTAATTTCTATCTCTTTAGCCTTTCTAACTGTTTCATTTTCTGTTTTCCCAGACTCCAGTTGTACAGAATGCAGCATCTATTGTTCAGCCATCTCCTGCCCATGTAGGACAACAGGGCCTCTCCAAGCTTCCCTCCCGGCCTGGGGCTCAAGGGGTTGAACCCCAGAATTTGAGAACATTACAGGTATGCGATCCATAGAGGGATCTTACTGTCAGAGGGCCCTGTTTATCCTCTCTGTTTCAGGACTTCTGTGAAAATTGTAGAAGAGCCCAGCCGTGACAAAGGTGTTATTCCTACAGACAGTACTGTTGGTCCTTTGTGGCCTGTTTAGCCTGCAATAGAAGGATGGATAGTGTTCCTCTTTCCACTGTGTTTTTTCTTTAGAGAATGTTTTCAGGTTAGCCCTTTTTCATATAGGGTTGGATAGCTTACACACACACACAGAGCCAGGAAATTCCTTCCACTATTCAGGTTTACAGTGATGGTGGACTTATCTCATAGGTCATTAGGCACAATTACTAAGTCAGGCTATGTTTCTGTATTTCGACTCAGCTGTGTGTTAAAGGCAATGTATTCTCTTTAGCATTTTACTACCTATGACTAGTTCTTGTCTTCCCTTTCAGGGTCATAGTGTCATCCGTTCAGCGACCAATACCACCCTCCCACACATGTTGATGTCTCAGCGTGTTATTGCACCAAACCCAGCCCAGCTGCAGGGCCAGCGGGGCCCACCTAAGCCTGGCCTCGTACGCACCACAACACCCAATATGAATCCCACCATCAATTACCAACCGGTAAGAGAAAGCCCTAATGTGAAAACACAGAAATCTTTTGGTTGCTTTCTCAGTTGAAAGAACCATAGATTTTATGTTTTTGGACATAGAGAAACTAGGACAACAAGGGTAATTTTGGTGGAACTTGGACAACTATCCCAAAAGCAGAAGCATTGAAGAATTATACGAAAGTAGACATGGAAAAGGGAGATTATACAGCACAGCACCAATAAGCTAAATCTGCCCAGAAGAAAGATGGAGGAATCTAAGGAATGAGAAGGACATGGATGTGTGACAGAAAGCATCTTTAATTTTTTTTTCCCTGAGCAGTTTTAGCTCATAGCCACTATCATTCTCCTTTCCTCTATGCTACAGTTCTTTTTCAGTGAAGAAATTGGACACCTCCTGTCTTTTCCAGAGTTTTGGGGAAGCTAAGTAGTCCAGACTAAGATCAAATAGTGTTGTCTGCCACAAAGGCAAGAATTGGTCCTTTTTCCCCGCATACCATCACTGATCCCTGTACTCGATCTGTTTCAGCAGTCAAGTTCTTCTGTTCCCTGTCAGCGCACAACATCCTCTGCCATCTATATGAACCTTGCCTCCCATATCCAGCCGGGGACTGTGAACAGAGTGTCCTCACCGCTTCCTAGCCCTAGCGCCATGACTGATGCCGCCAACTCACAGGCTGCAGCCAAATTGGCTCTTCGTAAACAGCTGGAAAAGACACTCCTGGAGATTCCACCTCCTAAACCTCCTGCTCCCTTGCTTCACTTTCTGCCTAGCGCAGCCAATAGCGAGTTCATCTACATGGTAGGCTTGGAAGAAGTCGTACAGAGTGTTATCGACAGCCAAGGTAAGACTGTTTTTTTCTGGTCAATCTTTTTATTGAAGCAAGAGGTTACCAAGCCTGGTTGACATAGAAGAGTGTCACAGGGTATTATGTAATATTAAATAACCTCTTAGTATATATTATGTATTTTGTCTCCTGTGTATTTTTTGTAGGGTATAGTTTAGTTCTTTTAAATGGTGCCTAGCATGATTCATGTATAATTTGATGACTGGGACACTTATTATTTTTTTTAATTTATTTATTTTTAGAGGAGAAAAAAATACCAATTTGTTGTTCCACTTACTTATGCATTCATTGGTTGATTCTTGTTTGTGCCCTGACTATGAATTGAACCTGCAACCTTAGTATGTCAGGATGACACTCTAACCAACTGAGCTAACCAGCCAGAGTTAGAACACTTATTTATTTTTTTTTTAATTTTAGTTTATTCAGTAAGAACACTTTTTTTTTGTTTGTTTTTCAAAAGCATCTTTGGAATTTTATTTTTATAAATGTTTTTAATTCATGTATTAAAATGTATACCAGGGCAAAAAAAAATCATGTAAACTATATCATAAATATAAAACTAACAGTTATCCAAACATATAAGACACATACAATGTAAAAAAAACTTTATACGTACATAAAATGCAATATAACGTCTAGTATACGCATGAAAATGCTGATCTGCAGTCACAAAGCAGTGCCCCCCTCGACTGACCATTTGAGCTGCCGTGAAACTTGCCGCTGCAGTCTGGTAGCCTCCTCTGACGCCCTGTGTGGCCTCGTCTTTCTTCCCAGTCTCCTTTTCATTTATTTTTCAGACAAAGGCTAATCAAGGCCTTTTAAAAGCTGATGTTGTTTGTTAACAGTCAAGTGTGGTTAATTCCAAAAGTTAATAGTTTATACTCTGAGCTATAAATGAGCTCCTAAACACTGTGTGCAGATCAGATTATGATGTATTTATGGGGTGTTGTGCTACAGTATTATACTCAGTACCTGCCATTTGAGTGTTTATGGTTGAGAAAATAGACATACTGCTGTAGATAACTATGACCACGTAAAAGCTTATGAACTAACACTGAACCAAACTATAAAGTATTAACACTGTGCAGTCTATACAAACAAGTTATTAGTAAGCCTGAATTTTTAAACATATGGACTTAGGTGAATATCTAACAGTAAAGTGCCTAAAGGGCTCAATATTGGCTAGAAACAGATCACAAAGTGAATAATTTAAACACTGATAACTAAAACTTACAAACATATGTGATAAAGATAAATGAGGTCTGAGGTAAAGAGATGCTAAGAAGCATCCTGACTGATGTGGCTCAGGGGTTAGGCACAGTCCTGCAAACCTGAGAGAGAGATGCTAAGAAGCAAAAGTATTGGCTGAGTTAGCCGGAGTCCTTTGAGTCTGAATTGATGGGGTTTTTTAAATTATTGTAATATAATAGGAAATCAGAAGACTTGGGTTCTTGTGCCACCTTTGTCACTTAGGAGCTATGTTTCTTGGACTCCATTTTGTCCTTTGTAAATGGGGATGGTGGTATCTGAATTCACTAAAGTAATGTTACAATCAAAGGAAATAAAAGTATTTTATAAATTATAGAGTTTTTTTTTTTTGTAGAGTCTTTCTTAATTCAGAAGAATAAACTCCTGGAGAAAGATTCATTTGGTGAAAAGAAACAGTAGACAGGGAGGAAATGTGAAACCACTGATTATTCTTCTTGTTGGCATCTAGGCAAAAGCTGTGCCTCACTTCTGCGGGTCGAACCCTTTGTTTGTGCCCAGTGCCGCACAGATTTCACCCCTCACTGGAAGCAAGAGAAGAATGGTAAGATTCTATGTGAGCAATGTATGACCTCCAACCAGAAGAAGGCTCTAAAAGCTGAACACACCAACAGGCTGAAAAATGCTTTTGTTAAAGCCCTACAGCAGGAACAGGTAAGAATTCTGACTTCTCACCAGCTACTTGCCCAGGTTGAGTTTTCCCAAAAGATAGTTACGTCTAGTTAGAGGAGCTGTCTCTGTGATCCCCACAGTCCTGGTGACTAGTTTTCTGGATCTACGTTTCTAGAACCTGGAGGCCTGGGTTCCCTTTTTTCCTACTTACCATTCTGTCTTTCCCATTTCCATTTGATTATTTCTGACTGGATAAGAGTTATACTAGTAAGTGTTATATAATGGCTGAGGTTAAGGGAAAGGGGCAGAAAGCTTGAGACTCTTGGCTTTCCCTGTTTATTCTTGACTTCATTTCCTCAGACAAATGGATTTTGATGGGAGGAATTTGTATTTGTATTAGATATTTCTTTCAGAGAAGTTATTATCTGTAATCTGTATTTGATCATGAGATGGCAATGAAAGGGTAGATTATAAAGTGGCCTAGTGAAGATTAGTGGTACTAGAGTGTGTGAACACCTCCTGTAGTACTAATACAGTGAGTCTCTCTTAAAGTGGGGAGGATGTGTGGAGAAGCTCAGATTCTTTTCCTCTATCCTCCTTTCCATCCCACCACCCATCAGACCCCTTTGGGTATCATCATGGACCTTCTGGAAAATGGGTAGACAGGAGCCAAAAGAAAAACCTCAGTAACTCATCAGCCTTAATTATATCAGTCAGCTCATTGCCACTACCCAGGTCTCTCCAATTAACTTTTGAGAGCCAGCTTTTTTGGAGAGAGGAACCGCTTAATCAGTGAAGCATCCTGGCTACTTGTACCCAGAGATCTTAATACACCTACCCCCCCCAAACTCTTCTGCCTTTTCCATATCCCTCTAACTAGTTAGCAACATTAAATATAAGAAGACCTCTAGGTTTTCTGGTTAGGAAATTGGGTACTGTCCTGCCCAACTTGACATGGTGACTCCCAACAGGAAATTGAACAGCGATTACAGCAGCAGGCAGCCCTCTCCCCCACTACGGCTCCAGCTGTATCCAGTGTCAGTAAACAAGAGACCATAATGAGACATCATACCCTTCGGCAGGTAAGGATTTCTCTCAAGGGTTTGTCAGCCATTTATCCCAACTTGTTTTTCCTTCTGTGGGGAATCATACTATAATCCTGCACTCCTATATCCCCACCTCCCTCTCCCTTAAACCTTCCATCATGGCAGAGTTGTGTTGAACTGTCTGCTCATCATTGCAGGCTCCACAGCCCCAAAGCAGCCTCCAGCGCGGCATACCCACATCTGCCCGTTCCATGCTTTCCAACTTTGCACAGGCACCTCAGCTGTCTGTGCCAGGTGGCCTCCTTGGTATGCCAGGTAAGAAGGGGTGATCTGAGAACTCTTCTCAGGGATTGACTAGTTAGTGCAGTTCTTTAAATGAATTGTTCCTTCTTTTGCTTTCTGCTCTTTCTTTAGGTCCTACTCTATTCACTCTTGTTACTCAGCAAATGTTTGCTAAATTCATATTACATGCCAGGCACAGTGCAGTAGGGTCTTGATGGTAAAAATGGCACAGTCTCTGCCATTGGAAATTTAATGTCTCATGCACCCTTGGTGGTCATATGGTTATTCACCCCTTTGGGCCACAACAGCAGGATCAGCTGTCCTAATCCTGTTTGAATGATCCAGGGATGCCTCTCCACAGTTAGCAGCCCCAAAACCAAGGCACATTCAGTGATTTCATCTCTTTGTCTTGGTTATTTTCTTCTCACAACTGGTTTGTTTTTTTGTTGTTTTGTTTTTTTTTTTTTTACTCTCATACATCATCAAGATACCGTGTTTGTTGTTCCTGATAGAATTGAAGTTTCAGGAGAACTTCTTTCTCTAAAACTTGAGAGCAGAGGAGTAGTTGGTACTGAAATAAAGCTTAACTGAGCCTAGACAGAAGTAGGCAACTTCTAATATTTTCTCCCCATTTCCAACTCTGTAGCCCCAAGTGTAGCAAAAGAAGGCATCATTTCCTTTTTTAATACCTGTCCTCCAATTTTGTCTCTTGGGTCTAGGTGTCAACATTGCATACTTGAACACTGGCATCGGAGGACACAAAGCCCCCAGTTTGGCAGACCGACAGCGGGAATACCTTTTAGACATGATCCCTCCCCGGTCTATATCGCAGTCCATCAGTGGACAGAAATAACGCCTGTTCCACTTGTACTGCCCCACCCTTGAATCCTTTACCCCTCTCCTCCCCGTTGGCCCCAACTTCCGTCGCATGCAGTGCCTGTACTGGTGCCTACCATACACGGAAAACAAAACAGAAAAACAGAAGACAAAAAATAGAAATCAACAAGAAAATGTATGCCCTGCCCCACTACCTCCCCTTTGTTTCACACTGCTGCAATCTGTTCTTCTGCCACTCTGTCTCTTCTCTTCAGTTTTAACAGTGAGGTGGATCTTCGCCTCTGGTAGAGGTCAGAATGAGGTCCTGGGGAGAAATCTAAGCCCTCTGACGAGTGTTTCTAAAGTTTGTTTTTATGCTATAATTATTATTATTAATAATGTGTGTCCTCCCTTGTTCAGTGGACGGTTAAACCTTTTTATTTTCCCCCAATATTTTTCTTTTTTTGTTCTTTTTCTTTTACATATATATAAACACAAATGACATTCAATTAAATGATAGGAGCATTGCAGTAGGGTCCAGCTTCCAGATAGGACATGACTAGGAGTGTTAGGGCAGAAGTTTTATGCACTTAACCAGGGGAGGGGAGAGGGGGACCGGTGGCATCAGATGAGGAGAAACAGCACACCCACTGTGGAGTCTCTGCTCTGGGCAGTTTGGGGGCAGTGTTCGGTAGTGAAGTTGGGCTCCTCTGAATGAGGGGAAAGAGCCTAGAGGGAGAAGCTTTAAGACTTAACCACCCTGGAATAGAGGAGGAGGAGAAAGGGACATGATGATGAGCATAATGTTGAGCCAAGGAGGACTGAGACCAGTTCCTGGCCTTCTGGATGCTGGGGGAATAAGATTGGTCTCCTGATCCCAGTGGAAACATGAAAGTGTATTCCAGGCCAACTAGCCCAAAATAATTATTTCATCTTACTTTCTTCATAAAAAATTTTCCCCACCCCCTACTTTTTTCTTTAATCCTGATCTGCCCCTGGTAACCACAGCCCCATTTGTACTATAGAGGGATGGCTGTTCCCTGCCTGAGTTGGCTGGGAACCCCAGAGCTGGAATGGGCATGAATGACTAAAATGACAAAGGGAAGAAATAGACTTAGAGGAAGGAAGAAGGGCTTTCCCTCCTGAAAACTGAGGCTCACATTCATCTCTCTCCTCACCCTGAGTGCCAAGAGGGGAGGGCGAGGGCACCTACTCCGATCGGAGCCCTGCTGTGGCCCTGCTGCACTAACTGCGGAGCCAGCTGCTCAGAACCAGACCCCTGGTGTCCAGACCGGCTTCCGGCCTCTACTAGAAAAGTATTTGTTGCCACCCCTCCTCCCCCATTCCCAAGTTCGATTAATTTTGCTTTTTCCCCCCTTCTCTCTCTTAAGTGCTACTAATGTAGAGAATGAATTGAATTGTGCAATGTTGCTGTTCTGGGAATTGGGGAGATTAGCATCCCATTTGCCCATACGATGGGGGAGGGGGAGGGGACCAGGCTGTTTCTGAGGTAAGGGAAGTCCTGTAAAGGTGGGGTTTCTGCTCTCCTAGTGTATACCCATCTGCCTCTCCAGCTCTGGAAGCTACCGCAGTGCGAGGAAGGGATACTCAGATGTGAAGAGGACTTTAACATTTTGCCCATGAAAGCCACCTAGGGAACTTCCCCCACTTTTATTTCTTAAAATTTATTTTTTAAAAGTAAGAAGGCACTTTTAAAGTTAACACACACACAAACCGCACATCTTCCCTGAAGTCTGGGGACGGGATGGGAGAAGGAGCTAGAATCAGGCTCAGTTCTCCCCACTCTGGCCTCTATTCCCCATACCCCAGAGCCACTGTGGGTGATTATACTGGCCCTATAGGCCTTCCTGGCTTTTGTCTTTCCTCCCTTCCCCCAATTCATTGAGCACTTAATAAAGGAGCAGAGATACAGCCTGTGTCTGAGCTCCCCCAATGGTGAAATGATCTGGAAGCTAGACACTAGTAACAGGTAGTGATGGGGTCATTTCGAGTATTTTTCTGGGGAATGTGGTACCCCTGACTGTAAGTGGTGGTGGGGGGGAGTAATGGAACTGGGTGTGGGATTATTTTAAAATTATATATATATATATATATATAAAGATATATTCTTACATCTTTTCTTTGCCCTCTGTGCTTTGAAAGCACTGGATAAATCGTTTGGTTTTGCTTTTCTCTCTTCCATGAAATTGGAAGCTTTTTTTAAAAATATATTTCCCTACAAGTCATCTTGCCTTGTGGCATGTCTGTTTAGCCTCTTCCTCTCCCCCCACCCATGATAAAGTGCCATTTCTGTTGTCTCCCCTCCCCCAGCTCAGAGGCACTCAAGAGGTATGATGTGCCCAAGTTTGTCAGTTGAGATTAAAAGTAAGGAACAGAGAATGTGCAATATCGTTTGGCTGGGGGCTGTCCCTGCCCTGAGCTGAGCCCCTTCCCTGGGAGCCAGGCCACCCTTGAATGGGGTTTGGGAGTAAGATGTAGAGAAGGGGGAGTGATGGGGAAGGAAAGCCTGTAGTTGGGTGCCTGCCAAGGTGCTGAGGCGGTGGGGGAGAGGGTGGAGTCTTCCCTGTTTTTATCCCCTCAGGGTCAATTATATAGAGGCTGCTTATTAACTAGTATAGCTCTGTGACCCTTGGCTCAATCACTGAGGTTTAATTTCTTACTCTCCCCATTTTCATACCCTTCCCAGGGATTAGTGATGGGGGTGAGGTTTCCCTAATCATGGTGAAGTATTAGCCTTCCACTTCCTTCCTTCCCTCCCTCTCCCCTGTCCTTCTGTCTTCCTCATTTCTTTACTTTTTCATCACTGATTGCTTTGTATCCCTCCAAGCCTGTTGTTGCTGTCCATCCCCAGGCCTTGGGCCCCATAGACACTAAACCTCATGCTCTAAAGATAGGAGGACAGATTCTCTGTTCAGAGTTATCCTTTACCCTCTAGAGCTCTGAAGCTCAGGGTCATATAGTGAGGATCCCACTAGTTCTGCCTGGCTTTTTTCATCTCCAGAGACTCTCAAAGTAGTTTATGGACAGTGGCTTATTCCCTAGAAGCTTGAAACGGGTGGATGAGTGATGAGGCTTGGGTAAAGCTGAGGGACAGAGGTCCTTATTTGTCTCTCTCTCTCTCTCTCTCTCTCTTTTTTTTTTTTAATTACTTGACCACAGCATCTGAACTTCCTTTCCTCCATCCTTGGAATAAGTATTTTTTTCCACATTTTTGGATGTATGTATGGTAGACATTTTTTTTAAGACAGAGATAAATGTGTTCCTGCTTTGGTTACCTTTCCTTTCCCCTTTAAAAAGAATTAGCTATAGAACTGCTTTGTAAAGATGCTTCTTGATATTTTACGTTTGTTCCTTTTCCCCAACCATTCCCTTTTCTCTCCACTCCTCCAGAAGGCATAACCCTTCTCAATGCCTACCCCGACCCCAGTCCTAGGTCCGTTCCCCTCCAACAAGACCTTCATTAGCTTATGATATTTGCTGCGGAGATGTTATAACAAGGACTCATTCGTGTATATAAGCTATTTCTTGATCCATTTAAAAGGAATTGTACATTGTGTAGAAAAAAAACTGAAAAAGAGAAAAAAAAAGCCCTAGCCATGGATATTGTGAAACCGTGTTATGTCATTTTGTAATGTGCCCGTTTGTGTATGATCCGTGCAAAAGGGTTTCTGGGGAAGGGGTGGGGGTTGGGAGGCAGGGCTGTGGAGGGTGGGTAGGGGAGTGGGCCGGGCCCAGCACACTGAGACTGGCAGCTGCTCCAACCCCATTCCTCCTTAGAGATGCCACCTCCCCCACCACCCACCCCTCATTTGTGCCTTGCCTCCCCACCCTGGAGTATCCCCTCTGGGTCACCAGCACTGCCTTGGCAGAGCCCACTCCCTATTCTAACCTGCCCACCCTCCCTAGCCCCCAGCGTTAGGTTGATACTGTGGGGAAGTGCTGGGGGTTGGGAGGTAGCCGAGGAATGGGGCCGTTCCCCGGGGGCATTGAAACCAAGTATTATTATGAATTGTAATTGTATTTGCACTGTTTTTTTTCCTCTTATTGCATCAACATATATACAATATACCTATATAACAAAATTTAGTGTCAAGCTTTCTTATGCAAGGGATTTCCCCTACCTCACCTTCCCCCCTAAAAAAAAAAGAATCTAGTTTCATGGGCCTTTGACGGGGGATTGTCAGGGGATGATAGAAAGGACTTTAACAAGTCATCCTAGAAAGTCTCACCTAGGGAGAGCCACACCCATCAGGATTTTAGGCTTTGAAAATTGGGGTGAGGCTGGGCCAGTATGGAAGCTGAGGCTCCTCGTCCAGACTGGAGAGTCAAGAGGACCACCACACAGGCGGGTGGGGTGGCGGCGCAGTCTGGAGACCTGGGGTCTCGTCCCAAACTTCCCTACTTGGTGTGGTAGAGTTAACTTTCTGGATCTCAGTTTTCTTATTTGTGAAATGACAGTGGAATCATCTCACCACCAAGTTAATTCCATGCTTCTTCCCCAACCTGCAAAACAACTTGAGGTGAGGAAAATGTTGGGCTGAATAACCAGAGAGGAAACCAGAGTTGACTAGTGCTGAAGTGGTTACATGTGTGACAATGCCCTTGGAGAGCTGCCAGGCCTCTGCTGTTACTTTTGGTTTGGAAAAGGCAGCAGTGATGTCTAGGACATCAGTAGACCTGTGACATCTTTGCCCTTATGCCTCTAGTCATTTGAGGACAGGGACCAGGCCTCAAAGCCCACCTCACAGGGCCCTGAAGGGTGGTGGACTAGTGAATACCCCAGGTTAGTGGTCGGTGACTTAACACCCTTTGTGAGCTCCCCTATCATCTTGGTGACACAGTAGGAGAGCTCAGATATGTAGTTCTCATCTTGTCTCCTTCATATCCCATCTGAACCCCCTAAAGGCAGCTGTCACACACAGTCTGTCTCCTTCAGGGGCCCAATTTCCCCACAGCCTGGGTTGAGTACTCCCAAATGCTTTAGGTTCTTGGCTGGTAAAGCCTGGAGAGGACACAGGGTGATGGGTGAGGCCCTGGAGAAGGTGGAAG
The DNA here is from genome assembly GCA_028533065.1 of Trachops cirrhosus. Lineage (NCBI taxonomy): Eukaryota > Metazoa > Chordata > Mammalia > Chiroptera > Phyllostomidae > Trachops > Trachops cirrhosus. The sequence continues at coordinate 16,913,153 of CM052551.1, read as the reverse complement.
GATAGACGGGGGTG
>CM052551.1:16833248-16912639 GCA_028533065.1 Trachops cirrhosus | reverse complement strand
TGGGGAATGGCCTTCTCTAAATGGGGTGGGTGGGAGGGGAACAAGACCCTTTTGCACAACTCTCTTTTAAGTTTCCTTTTTTTTTTTTAAACTCATTCTGATTTTCTGCATTGTGTTTGGGAATTAAAATGAAAAAAAACTAAGACCAATAGAAACTGGTTTTCAAAAAGGCAAATACACTCCCATCTGTTTCAGATGCTGCTGAGCATTTCAGCAGTGACAGATTCAAATAATAAGCTAATTTTTGGAGAAAGGATTAAAAGAAAAAAAAAACTTTGTAATATTTATCACTTGCAAGCTATGTTTAATAAAGAAAGGAATGGTTTCTAAACTTTCCTGTGGCTCGTGCTTTAGTCGCGGTGGGCTGGCGGCGGTTTGGTGGGAGAATTGTAGGGGTAATTGGAAGATGCGCTCTGAGTTTACTCCCTGCAGTCATGGGGTACCTTGGGTTTGTACCTTCTCCTTCAATTATGATTATTTAAAGCTCTCACCTGCTTTTGTGTTCATGCTCTTCTCCACCTTATGTGGAACCAGTATTCCAAAAGCCACTGGCCCCGCTTTAGTTTCCTGGACTGAGGGTCTAAAGGTATTTGGAAGGAAGGATCATTTAATCCAGAGTCTGGGTCTCCATTCTGTCCTAGGGAGAGGTGTTCCCTAGCCACCTCAGCCCTTCCCGTCACACTGCTCCAGTCCATAGTGACTGAGTCCTTCATAACATGTTGGTTTCTCCATGTGGGGACCTTAAAACAACAGCTCGCACTGCTCTTTTCTTAGCAAACTGCAGAATAGTTCCTTACTGTGCATGCACCATCCCCTGAAAGACTGGAATGCTCCACGTTTACCACCTCATCAACCCACTCCCTCAAGTTTTCCTTTCAACCCAGAACATGAACCAGATCCCAATTTATTTTTCCATTTTGGTTTTTTATTTACAGCAAAGCACTTAGACCAGGCCCACCCAGAGGAGAGGACATCATTTCCCCCAAGGACTTGAAGTTTGGGGCTATTCTTAACCTCTGGTCCCCTGGCACATGCTGTTTGGTTTCACAGGGAGGAGCAGTTCGGCGGGGCGGTGGGGGGGGGCAGCCTTACTGTATTCTCGACATTGGTACTAGCATCCCTTTGTAAGAGCACAGGGGAGATGATGTTTAGGGTCCCCTAAACCCTGGGTTTTCCTTCACCTTTTTGGCACAATACTGGACAGACCTGGAGGGAGAAGCCGTTTGAGGGAGAGCCTGGGACTTCGGCTTTAGGGGAAGGTGGGGTGGGATGAGGAAGGAAAGTGGGCCCCTGGATGCCATAGGCTCGCAGAGGGTGGAGTGGGAAAGAGGCGTTCTTAAGACACCTGGAATTGAGAGGAATGGATGGGTGGGATCCTTCATGCCCTCTGTGTCCACTCTACAAGGGATTCAAGACCACCAAAATCCAATTCAAATTAGTACCTCCTTTCAAAAATAGAGATCGAGTAGGGAGGGATGCCCCCTGAAAAGGGACCAGTGCTTTTGGATCTGGAAAGGGAGAGATGCATACTTGGTTGCTCAGAGAAACAGCTTACGTGAGCTCAAATGTTCAGGGCTCTTACGGTGCTGGGACAAGGGGATGAGGCGCTCAGCACTCCCATTGCCCGCCTGCCCACTCAGTCTTCAAGGAAAGCATGTTTCCCGTCCCTGGGTCATACCTCAGCGTGGACACGAGTAGACAGATCTCAGACTAGGGATTCTGGTTCTGAAATGCAGGCAATGACAGCCCCTGGCCCTGCCTCCTGCTTTTTGGGGAACCCTTAAAGCTATATGTCTTTGGGTAGGCTCATACATTTGCAGCAAGAAGATATACTGGGTGGGGTTATGAGGCAGGAGTGATGCAGTTGGGGATAACTACCAGCTGGTTTAGTTTGAGGTTATTTGATGTATAGGGAAGGACAAAGGTTCTCCCATGCCTTGAGGAGGGAGGAACAGAGAAACTACACCCTCATCTCTCTCCCTGTGGTCAGGCCTGCCCCTCCTTGGAGAAGGACTGAAGGACCTTTGGTTCTTGCCTGACTCTGGGTGGCAGGGACAGATGAGGTAGATTCTTTGGTGGGGCTGGAATTAGTGTCATCTAGGAGGAAGTGAACTTGGAGGGCCACAGGCTAAGAGTGGCTGTTCCACAGTCACTTGAAGCGGAAGGAGGTGGTCAGGACTTGGTCCCAGGGCCTCAAGCACACCACTTTCCCCTACCCACTCCCCACACTTGGATCCCCTCACCTGCGGGATGGTTTCGATCTTCTCCTCTGGCTTTTCTCCACTCGGAGTCTGCCAGCCCCCAGCTCCATTCGAGGCAGTCTGAGGCACTGCCCAGCACTCAGGACCGCTGACTGCAGAAGAAGCTGTCTGGATAGGAAGGGTCAGCACCATAACATGTCTGGGTCCTCCCTCTGGCTTAGCCCCTGCCCTTCATTCTGTTCCAGGGATGGAGAGGCGGGGCCCCTGCGTGGGGAGTGCTGTGGCCCATTTCTGCCACCTGTCCCCTGCCTTGGGAGACCGGTGCTGTCTGCCCTGCTTCCTGCCGCCCACCAGGCCCTTCACTCCTGATAGCACACAGCTCTGAGGAGAACTGGTTCTCCCGTTCAGCCTCAGTCCCCTCAGTCTCAGAGTGGACTAATCATGCAGAAGGGCTTTTTCCTGCTCTTTGGCCCTAAGCCACAGCTATGCAGGCTGTCTTCCTAGCAACTTTCCAAATTAGCCATCTTGGCCCTACCTATGTTTCCGGTCCACGAGGAGGCAGTGAGAGCAGCCAGGCCCACGCGGATGCCCACCACAAGCCCAGGCAGTGAGCTGCTCATGCCCTGACTGCGTGAGCACCCAGCTTTGGATGCTGCGGGCGGACACAGTGCCGTCTGTCTGTCGGAGGACCTGGATGGAGGCAAAGCCCACCCCTCCTCCTCCCTAAGACTGACAGCCATGGTCTTAACAAGGGGCCTTCTCTGCCCCAGGCCTGCTGCCCTCCTACTGGACCCCACTCTCCAACAGTGGCCAGGGGCATGTCATGCAAAGAGGCAAAGTGAGCACTGCGGTCACCATCCCCATTGCTGCTGAAAGACTGGAGCTGATCTCATAGGGAGACAAACCTTTCTGGGCACAGACACTCTGCCCGGGGCAAGACCGCAATGAGAAGGGGGCTGGGGGCCGGGGACAGAAGAAGGTTCAGGGCCTCACCCAGATCTGTGTAGAGGAAGGAGCTGATACTGCTAGCCAAGAGCAGGGGATCCTCAAAATGGGCGGCCAGCAGCTTGTGGTGAAAGAGTTTGAAGCCCTGGGTCCCCAGCTGGGGTGGCAGCTCACAGGAGGCCTGCACCGAGGTGGTATTGAGCTCTTTGGTGGGGAAGCCCAGAATGGCAGTGACTGTAGAGGAAATGGGATGAGCTGCTTGGCAACCCCTGTCTGCCTGAGGCCAGGGGCTCTCCAGGGCTATGGGGGGCTATCACTCACTGCTGCCCATAGTGGAGGTGTGGATGGAGGCAGAGTCCTGGCTGGCGCCCTCCGCCAAGTGGACTCAGGTGGATGGAGTAGACTGGCAGGCTCCAGGTTGGAGAAGATATGCTCAAAGGTGCCTTTGCCCACCGCCTCTTGGAGCCCCGTACCAGCTGGCTCTAGGAGCAGGGCAGCTTGGGAACTCAGCATCCTGCTTCCTCACTACAGACATCCCCTCCCCCATACAGCAGGCATGGAGCCCCTCCTGGTGCCTGGCTGGAGAGCAGGGAAGTGGCTGCAGGAGTTGGAGTTAGGATGAGAAAGGCTGAGAGAGAGAAAGGGCCAAGGAGCACAAAGAAGCACCGGAGGACCACAGCCCCAGCAGCCTGGAAAGAGTCAGACAGGCCTGGGGTTGTAAGGAGTGAGAAGGATTTGCCAAGGGACACACCAGTCACAGGTATAGGTGGGCTGGAGCCGGGGACCCCTATTCACCCACTCATATCCACCTCCCACCAGCTGAAGGTGCAGCACATAGCCAATAATGTCCCTGTCGGAGGGGGGCAGTTTCCCAGGACACTGGAATGGCAGAGGTGAAGAGAGTCATTGCCCACAGGCCCCTGGGGACAGGGGGTGGCCCTGGGTCCCCTGTCACAGCCTGGTGGGTACCGGCCTGGTTGGAGCCTGCAGTGTTCTCTGCCATACATTGGCAGATGGCCTCGTCTTTGGCTGAGACCCCTGGCAGTGTCCGTGTGCTAGGGTGAGACAGTACAGCTGCTGGGGGCTCCTTCCCACCAAGCCCCCTGCCTGGTGGAATAGCTGTCATCGCAGAGACCCAAGCTGCTGAGAGACAGAACACCACCTGTGTGTGGGCATTCCCTATAGCGAATCAGGTGGGACAGAGTCTCCTGTGGTGGAGGCACTTGCTGGGGGTGGGTGTGAAGTCTAGAGAGTAGATTTAGGTAGGGTTATGTGTAGGTGGGAAAGGGGCAGGTGAGAGGGCATCTACTTTGGCAGACAGGTAGGCGGAGGACGCGAGACACCAGTACCTGCTGTTGTGGGTCAGCCGAATGTTATCCCCAGAACTCAGCACCTTCCCATTCTTTAACCAGACCAGATGGGGCTCAGGGACACCCTGCGCCACATGAGTGCAGATGTTGCTGCTGCCTGGAGGTTTGGACAAGGATTGCGTCCACTGGACAGACTCGGAGGGGAGCTGGGCAGGCAACAGTGGGAGGGAAGGTGCCATGAGGCCAGGTCTCTTGTCCCACCCCTGCCCTACCTCTCTCCCCATCCAGGTGCCCATGGGGGATAGCACCTTCACACTGGGCCCTCGGGGCTCACCCTGCACAAGCAGAGCTCCCTGCGCTGTGCGCCGAGCACAGGTGCCCGGTTGGTTGGCAGCACAGACGTTAGGTGCCTGACCGCTGGACTGACACATCGGAGATCCTGGGTTCCCGGTGCCAAGGACTTGGATGCCCTCCACACCTTGGATGCAGAGTGGACATCTGCAGGGAGGTGAGGGGTCAGGACTGGCAAAGGGCGAGGGGCTGGGGGCTCTGGGGAGCAGGACAGAGCAGCTGCGTACCCAGGCGGCTGCAGGAGACAAGTGGCCTCGGGTGGCCAGTGGCAATGCACTCCAGCACTGCCGTTTGGTGCGCTGTGAGCGTTAGGTTCTGAGGCCCCGACACGATCTCAGGCTCCTGGAGCAGTCGTGGGGATCCCACTGTGAGGTGGAAACACCAACTTGAGAGATCGAGGAACAGAACCTCCCTTCACACCCAGTCCATACTGCTCCCAGAGCCCCGTCTAGTCCTCAAGTCACCAGACCTCAGAGTGGCACTGAGCAGCTGCTATTTTATTCCCAGTTTACAGAAAAGACAATGACTTGCCCAAGGTCCCATGGCAGCATGCTCCAAGTTAAACCAGTGCAGAGGGAGAGGACAGACTGTAAGCTGCTCCCCTTGTGTACCCTGGGATGGCCTGCACTAGTGTCAGAACATGAACTGCCCCACCCTCCCCAGGAACCTGTGGGGGTGTGCTCGGGGCAGGGCCTCGTCCCCTTCCCTAAGTCACCCACAAATCTGGCAGGAAGCCCATCCCTCAGAAAGAAAACCAGGCCTCTTAAGAGCTCAGTGAGTCTGATCTGCTTGGAAGGGATGTTTTTGAAATACACTGCATGGGTCTAAACCGCATCTTTGTTTTAAGCCGCCCCCTCTCATCTCATCGCATTAGGTTATCTAACAATCTGCACGGGGGTACCATGGCCGGGTGCTGTTCTTGCACTGGGAGTGTAGCTGTGACAGCAAGGGATAAACAGGCCTTTGTCTTCCTTCATCCTGTCACCTTCGTTTTTGTTTTTCCACTTGGTATCTTACGAGATTTTGTAAGATATCTTTAACCCTTTCGTATATGTTATTTATTTAGAACTCACACAAAATTTTGTGTCTCTGAAATGAAAGTTGCTCGAGGAGTCGGATAGAGTCTTACAAATCTTTAAATATTCCTCAGGGCCTAGAATAATATTTCATTCATTCATTCATACATCCATTCATTCCCTGACCATATATATTGAGGGCCTACTTGGGGCCAGACCCTCCTCAGTTTGCTTCTTTGAAGCTCTAGTTCAGCCGTGGACTGTCCTGGAATGTTCCAGCCTTGACCAAGGCAGCTGTGGGCTGCCTGCTCAGATCGTTCAAAGGGTAGAGCCTGGACCATAGGACACTTTGCCCATCAGCGCCCTAAACCCCTCCTCCTTCCCCACATTGCCCTGCGAGCCCCCACACCTTGTCTCACTTGATCCTCACTGCAGCCTGCGAGGCAAGCACTTTAATTTCTCCAGCCTAAGATGCGAAAACCGTGCATCAGAGAAGTTGAATAACTTGTCCAGTGTCAGTGGGACTGGCAGAAACGGGACTCAAACCTGGGCCTTGGAAGCCAGCTGACAGCATACCTGTCCTGCCACCATCAGCACCTGGAGAGCCTGGGAAATCCCATCTCCTTGGTGCCTCCCCAGGGTGAGGCCCACCCCAGGGCAGTGCTGTAGGAGTGAATGGTTCAGGGCCTCGGTGGCCCAAATCCTGTCCCTGGGAAAGAGTCTGCACTGACCCCAGTCCCTTCCCGACATGTAGGAAACCCGCACACCCTCTGTTACTGGTTGACCCTCTGCGCACAGCAGAGCCTGCTCCTCCTCCTGACCTGCCTGAGACTCTGGCTATTCATTTCCCTGCCTCCGTGGGCAGCAGGAGGGAGGTCCATGCCTGACCCACACCCCGGCATTTGATCAGGAGCACGGAGAATCGCGGAAGCACGGCACCCTGCCCTGCCCTCCTGCCCCAGGCGGTTGATGGGAAGCGGAACAGGGAGGTCAGAGGAACCCCGTGGGCTCCCCTCTGCTCTGGGGGTCGGGGGAGCCCCCTGAGCGCCTCTCTGCTTTCAGTTTCTAAGTTGGTTTCAGATCAGAGACACTACAGCTCCCTGCCTTCCCCTTGCAGTCTTCAATGTAATAGTTATACATCCTTTGGTGAAATTTTGTCACAAATGCCTTGGAAGTCTAAGCCAGTCACCCTGATGCTTTCCCAAGTCCACTTGTTATTCCTACTATGGAGCCCCCTAGTGGACGGTTCAGGCGCGCCTGCCCCTCAGACACCTGCGGCTTCCCGGTTTCAGACTGAGGAGTCCGTCTCACTCCCATCGCCTAGTTAGGTTCCAGCTCCTCACAGGCTCGGCTGCGACCCTCACTTTGGCCACAAAACTCTCCCACCCCACTAGGCCTGCATTTGGAGTCACCCTGGGCGTTTCATTCCAGGTACAAAGCTGTTTTTATCCTCACCGTGAGGAGAAAACGGGCCTGCACCCAGGCATCCGCTCCCAGCCAAGACACAGGCTGACTCTGAGCCCCCCATCTGAAGCCATCGAGCATTCCCAGTGCCCTCCAGATCAAGTCCCAACTGCCTTCCGCGGTGGGCCTGGCCTACCTCGACTCTGTTGGCCCTGGGTTCGGCCCACTGTGTTCTTACCCTGCGCTTTTAGCACAAGGGAATGTCAGCAACACCGCCCTCTCCACCTTCCTGACCTTGACTGCCTCTCTCCGATCACCCTTTGACACCCAGCCATCTTGGCCCACAGCCCAAGGCTGGGTTAGAGGCCCCTGCCCCAGGTCCCGCAGCCCCTCCCTAGGATGTCCCCTCTGCGCACTTCTGCACCGCACACCCAGCAGTGAGTGCCTCACAGACAGTAGGGGCTCCAAGTGTCTGTCTTCACAGGGCATCTGTGCCACCTGCAACCACAGTGGCCACACCTACTCCCATCGGCGCGAACTCCCACGCTCTCCTCTCTGCCTGGTGCCCACTCTGATTCCCCTGGCTGTTGCTTACCACTCGGGGTCAGCTGGGCATCCTGGCTGTGCCGAGTATCGGCCACATTGTGTGCTCCACAGTGGTAGGTGCCCACGTCAGCCTGGCTTACGCTGGTGATGTGGAGGATGCCACCAGGCAGCAGTGTGACCCTAGGATGCAGAAGTGAGGGGTCCATGGCTGTTCCCTGGCCCCCAGCCTGCCATCCCAACACACTTGGCCGGCGCTCACCGGTGGTTGGCAGTACTCAGGGCCGTGCCATTGTGCTCCCAGGAAATGGAAGGCTCAGGCACCGCCGGGATCAGGCATGGAAACGGGCCACTCCATCCCACTCCACCTGGGTGGACTGTGGATGTTGGTGGAAGAGGGACAGACCTAGGGCACAGGGGACCACCTGAGCACCCCAGAGCCAGCCCTGGGCTTTGCTCCCAGCAACTAAGTCCCAGAGCTCCGGCTCCCACCTCTGTGCCCCAGTCTCCGAGCAGTCACTCCCTGCTGCCTGCTTCACGATGCAAGCCTGCAGTCTGGTTTCTGTGACTTTTGTAGGCTGTAAGCACTTTGCCTTCCTCCATTACAAAAAAGAACATTAAAAATTACATTTTACATTTGCATTGTAAAAGATAAATATAATCCAGGCTGGGCTCACTATTATGTATTCATTATTATGGTCTTTTTTTCTTCTGGTTTTAAAGAAATTAGAATTAAACCATTTCTGTGGGTCCCTGAACGTACCCTGAGCCCTAGGCCCTATGCATGCTGTGTCTACCAGCTAAGCTGGCACTGCCCAGGGCAACTCGGCACCCCGTGGGCATCCTCTGTGGGCGCCCCTGTGCACTCTTATCCCCCGTCGCAACACACAGCCTGGTCACTTACTTGCCAGCTGTATCCGGGCCCTCCGGCTCACCAGCCACCCCTAGCAGTTCTGGACCACCCAGTGGTACTCATGGGCATGGGAAAGGAGGCTCCAGCCGGTGGCCAGGGCGGCCAGATGCAGGGAGCCATCCGGCATCAGGATGGCAGCGCTGTCATCGTCCAGGGCAGGTCCATCCCACTGCCAGGAAATGGACACAGGCAGCTCACCGTCCGCCCGACAGGGCAGCACCAGTGAGTGCTTCCTCACAGCCACCATGTCCCCCAACTCCTGCACGAAAGCCAGCTCCGAGCCTGCAGCACGACCTGTGGGAACAGCCAGTGAGGCCTGGGCATGGCAGCTGCCTGTGGCCCCCTGCCTCCCCTCAACTTCGATCCCCTTCCAGCCTGGGCGAGGGGTGAGAGGCAGGACTTTTCTTTGGGGAGAACTTGGGGCAGCAAGGGAGGAGCAGGGCTGGCAGTCTGGGGAGCAAGCCCAGGTGGCCACTGTCGGGCTGGGCTGGTGGCAAAGGCCAGGCCTGGCGGGCCATCGTGACTGATGGTCTCTTTCAGCCAGGCCGTGGCGATGGGGAGCGAGTGGGGCGGGCACAATGGCAAGGTCAGGGGCCCAGGCACAGGCATTGTGCTCCCTGGGGGACAATGGGGTCACCCCCTCCTTCCCCCGCCAGCCCATCTGCCTGTCTGCCCACAGGGTCAGCTTCCCAGGACTCCCGACTCTCCCTCTCCCCCTCCCCTGCCACCAGGACTCCAGCCTCTGCATAGGGAAGGAACGCTCCTACATTCACACACACTCAGTCAGACACTCACATTTGGACTAAAAACCTTGACCTCACACACCATCCCACCTCCTAACACAGACAGTTGCATCCTGGACACACACACAATAGAGGACACAAATGCAGGTTACACACTGATGTCTCTACAGGCTCAAAGTCACAAATACACAAATGTAGGGCAACAGACACGGATGTCATGGGCCCAGAAATGCCTGAGCAGAGCTGTGGCACCCACATGCAGGCCAGCCAACCACGCCTGCAAGGCTGAGCCGGGACCTGCCCTGTAGATAAGGGCGGATGGAGGGGCGGACAGTGGCCCCTGCAGGGCCAGATCCCACAGGCCCGGGACTCATCCAGCCTCGGTACCTCGGGGTTATCTGGGGAGGCCTCTTGGTCCTTGCCTTTCCAAGACCCTCTGCCTGACAACCCTTCCTAACTACTCATCGCCTGACTCCAGCTCCCCTTGCAGCTGGCGCAGCCTCAGTGCCATAGCTGAAGTCTTGGCTCTCTAGAGGCTATCCCTCCACGTGGCTTTTACACACGCACACACTCCTGTCCCCTCTCCGTCCTGCAGGGTTTCTGCTGCTCTGTTCCTACACACCCGTCCTTCCATCTTCCCTTCCCCCATTTTGCTCCCAATTCTCCCACCCCTATGTCCCCTAATTCTTCCATTTGCCTCTCCCGCCGGGTCCCCTCCGATGCCTCCCCCATTGCCCTCATCTTCCTTCTCCCTGCCCACCCAGCAGGCCCCATTCCCTTACCTCACTCTCGGAGCAGCTGCAGCAGCCCCAGCCCCAGGTCCCCACAGGCCTACTTCCCAAGCAGCCCTGATCTTCTGCCTTCAGCCTGGGGGCCCCTGGGCTGTGGCATTCATTCCCCACCCCACCCTCAGGGGACAGTGTGGAGGCTCTGGCCTTGTTTTGGGGAGCCCAGGATCTAAGGAGGTCAAAGTCAGAGGTCAAGGCCGGAGGCTGCTGTCCTTCGCTCTGTCCTCCCTGGAGTTGAGTCTCTTTCTGCTTTCAGCCTGAACCTCCTCCCCACCCCCACCCCCACCGTCCTCTCCTCCTGGGACCCAGACACCGAGACAATTGGGGCAGGGAAAGGGGAGGGGTGGGGGACCAATGAGAGCAGAGCAAAGTTGGGGGTCAAGGCCGCCCCTTTCCCAGCCTCTCGAGTCCTCTCGCAGCCCATTGGGCCCACCCCTTACTCCCTCTCAAACTTTGATTGAATAAGAGTGAAGTTCTAAGGGCAGTTGGGGTATCCGCTTCCCTAAGCTCAGATCTGGAGATTCAAGGCCTAGACAGGGGTGGCCTGGAGTCTGATTTGAGGGTCCCAGGGAGGAGCAGAGAGCCCCCACCCTTCTCGCGGGGTCGCTGTCCCAGGTGCTTAGCCAGGGCCCAGCACCGGGGAGCTCATTCCATTAGTCTGGTAGCGGCCCTGGCAGCCCTCTCCCGTTCATAGTGTCGCTTTCCAAAGCAGCTCTCTCTATTCTTGTTGGGACAATGGATCAGGGCCACCAGGCCCGGGGAGGCGGCCAGCCGGCAGGAGGTGTGAACCCAGCCTCCACTGCCCCATCCTCCAGAGAAGAAAGAGGCCCAGACCCCTCCCTTTACCCTGCTGATCATCTAAAACATGCAAACGGTGGGGGGAAGGGGGCAACCCTTTTGCCAAAGGAGCACGGCACCCAAAAAAGCACTGACTTTGAGACTCGCTATTTTTGTAGGACCGCCTCCCCAAATGGCAGCTCCCCAAAAAGTGGAGCTTATGGGAAACTGAGGAAGTATGGGGGAGGGTCTGTGACAAAGGACAAGGAGCAAAAGCGAGCTGAGGAACCCGGCTGGGGTAGAGCACCCAGGCCAGGAGCACCCAGGCGTCTGCCCCGAGGAGTCCAGCCGGTCTGACTCTTGACCCTGACTCTCCTCAAGTCCTCTTCCCCTCACCCTGTCCCCTCAGCTTCTCGAGTCTCGCTTTGCCCTGCACAGCTGCGGCAGTGCCCCTGCCTCCCCACACAAGCCCCACCGTCTTCGCCCCAACATGCTCAGCCTTCTCCGTCCAGACCAGCAGTCCTGGGGTGTGCCTCCCAGGCCTGGGCCACCCCTAAAGGAGAGTACCTTGAGGGAAGAGACCTTGCAGCCTCCTCACTGGGCTGTCCCCACCCAGCCCTACGTCTCTCCGGCTTCCTGCTCCTTCCCTGAAGCAGACTCCTGAGTCATGTCAGCCTGGAAAGGAAACTGTAACTCTCAAGAGTCACAGGCCCTGTGGTCAGGAGGACGTGGTCCCAATCACTTACGAGCTGTGTGTCCTTCATAGGCAATGTTACCTCTCTGGGCCTGCTCCATCTGCAAAATGGGGGTGGATGTGTGATAGAAACAATTTCCCCTCGAGAGTGGGAGGGTGACATTAAGTAAGGGCTGAGGACAGAGGCTGATCGCACCCCTTTTCCCTACCTGGTTTTGCCCGATGCTGTCGGAACCAGCCCCTCGCCAATAACTGCTGAGAAGCTGCCTTCTTATCTGCAGCATTTGCCTTGTCACCTCCGAATTCATATTCCAGCGTGGCCCACAGCATAGAGAACAACCAATACAGAAGACCTGGGTTCAAGTCCAGCTTCTGTCACTAAGCAGCCATCTTGCCTTGGGCTGGTATCCCGTACCTCTGAGATTGCCCATCCGTAACATGGGAGGAAGGCAAGGTCTGTCTTTCAGAGCTGTGAGGAGCAAGTGAAATGCATTGCACTCAGGGGCCAGGCACTACGTCTTCTTCCCCTCCTGCTCCTCCTTTGTGTGAGCAATCTAGGATGCAATTCATATGCCATAAATTCGCCTGCCCCATAATCCAATTTAGAACACTTTCTTCGCCCCCAGAAGAAACACTGGACCCAGTGCGTTCGCTCCCCACTGCCTCCTGCCCCCAAACCACTAATCTATTTAGTCTTTGCCTATTTTGGAAGTCTCATGTTAATGGAATCATACTTCACGTAGCCGATTATGTCTGGCTTCTTTCATTTATCATAATGCTTTTCTTCAAAGATTTTATTTACTTATTTTTAGAGAAAGGGGAAGGGAGAGTGAAAGAGAGGGAGAGAAACATTAATGTGTGGTTACCTTTTGTGTGCCATGCCCCCCACAGGGGACCTGACCTGCAACCCAGGCATGTGACCTGACTGGGAATTGAACCGGTGATCCTTTGGTTCGCAGGCTGGTGCTCAATCCACTGAACCACACCAGTCTGGGCTAGCATGATGTTTTCAAGTTTTATTTGCATGGTGGTGTGCATCAGCACCTCGTTTCTTTCTGTGGCTGAATACTGTTCTGTTATATGGCTGTATCACTGTGTGTTTATCCACTCATCAGATGATGGTGCCCACTTTTTTACTATTATGAATAATGCTGCTATGTACATTTGTGTACAGGTTTTTTTTTAAAAAAAGATTTTATTTATTTTTAGAGAGAGGGATAGGGAGGGAGAAAGAGAGGGAGAGAAGCATTAATGTATGGTTGCCTCTCACGTGCCTGCTACTGGGGACCTGGCTCCCAACCCAGGCATGTGCCTTGACTGGGAAGTGAACTGGTGACCCTTTGGGTTGCAGTCCAGTGCTCAATCCACACCAGCCAGGGCTTGTGAAGATATGTTTTCAGTTCTCATAGGTATATATTGTACCTAGAAATGGAGTCACTGGGTCATATGGTAACTGTAAGGTTTTCTTAGGCTCTGCCGAGGAAGAAATGCCAATCGGCCACAGAATCAGGCAGTACAGAGCTTTATTGGGGTTTGCGCACCCCGGCGAGGTTCTCTGGTCCACAGGGCGGGGCCGGGGAAGCCGCCCCAAACAAAGAGCACGGTGGGGTTTTATACACCAAATCTGGGGGTCTTCTTCACGGGATCTGGGGATTGGTCCCTTTGAGCCAAGTGGCAGCATATCATTGGTGGTCCTCCTCAGGCTCTGGTTGCCATGGCAAAGCCCGCCATTTCGGCTTTCTGGCCTGACATCAGCCGTCCTGTCCGGGTTGTAGTCCGGCTGCCATCCTGTCCTGCCATGCCCACCCTGACAGTAACTTTGCATTTTGAGGAACTGCCAAGTTGTTTTCCAAAGTGACTGCAGCATTTTATATTCTAAACACTTCTCTTTTATAACTGTCAAGAGAGGAGTTAACTTTTGATTGTTCCCAGGCCCCTTTGAGAATCTGATGAGAGCTTCCTGCAACCCCCACCAAGGAGAGCTGCTCAGAGCCTATGAACATTTGCATATGCCCTCTGAACCCCAGGTGGGGAAGTGCTGCCCCACGATTGAGTCCCCAGTGGCTTTGGCACTCTGGAAATGATGGCAGAATTGATTTGCTGCCACCTGCCCCTCTTCTTCTCTCCCCAGCAATTAACTAGTGGTCCAACCCTGAACAGCCCCAGGCTTTTCTGGAACAAGTTCCCTGGAAGGTCTCCCCTGAAGATTGAAACCCTCAGAGCACACCTGGGACAGTGTCTGCTCTGTCGCTCTCCAACCCCTTTTTTAGCCTCTGCCTTTCTCTGTCTCCATCTGTCTCCCATCTGTGGCAGGCAGAGTAATGGCCCCTGGAGAGAGCCATGTCCTAGTCCCTGGAACCTATGACTATGTTACCTTACCTAGCAAGGACAGTTAAGGTTGCGGATGGAATTAAGATGACTAATCAGCTGACCTTAAAATAAAGAGATTACCCTGGTTTATCCAGGTGGGCCCGATGTAAGATCAAGGGTCCTTAAAAGTGGAAGAAGCTGGTCGAAGTCCGGAAGAGGGTCAGAGTGACGTGATCTGCTGAGGACCCGGACTGACGGTGCTGACTGAAGATGAAGGAAGCAGAGTGTTAAAGAATGAGGCTGGCCTAGGCTGGTATGACTCAGTGGATTGAGTGCTGGCCTTCAGAACCAAAGGGTCGCTGGTTCAATTCCCAGTCAGGGCACATGCCTGGGTTGCAGGCCAGGGGCCCCAGTGGGGGGCACACAGAAGGCAACCAAACATTGATGTTTCTGTCCCTCTCTTTCTCTCTCCCTTCCCCCTCTAAAAATAAATAAATAAAATCTTTACAAAAAAAAGAATTAGGCTGATCTCTAGAAGCTGGAAAGGAAAAGAACGGATTCTTCCCTGGAGCCTCTGGAAAGGACCTCAGCCCTGCCTAACGTTGAGTTAGCCCGGAACCTGTGTCTGAAATCCAGCTTACAGAGCCAGCTGTGAGAAGCGTGTGCTGTCTGAAGCCATTACATCAGTGGTAATTGGGCGGCATTGTCACTACGTGACATTTCGTTTCACATCTCCTTGTTTGGGTTGTGTGTCTCGTCCACTGCAGTGTTGTTACAGGGTACAGCCAAGAGGGGGGCCCCAAAGAGGGATTTGAAATAGGGCCCAGAACTCAAGGTGTCCAGGAAATATTAGGATGTCCTCAGGCAACACCCCCCGCCGCCCCCGCCCCCCACTCACAGGTGTGGGTTGGGGGAAGGGACAAATGGAGCAGAGGTATTGAGAGCTGTTTTGCATAGCAACAGCTTTGCAGCTAACCTCTGGTGTGGTCATTTAACATATCTATAACCTTTAACTGGTTGCATAGATATGTTAAATAGCTTTGGCCATGCTCTGAGTCAGGGGACTGGAAGTAACTTCCCTACCAAGACATAACTGGGGAGCAGGTGCCCCCAGTTACAGAGCCTATGTGAAAGCTTGGTGATGGCTGGCTGCAGGACATGGGGCGACGAGCGGCAAGTGTAGCGGATTGTGGGAGGAGTCGGAAATGGGGCTGCAGAGGAAGATTGGCGCGAGGATTTAAACCGAGACGCAGCAGCCATTGGAGGGGGATCACTCGGCTTTGTCAGAGTGGAGACTCCCGTGGCCATTGTGCAGGGAGAACCATTTGGTTTTAGCAGAGATCCCGGCGACACAGCTGATGGTGCCAGGAACCGAGGGAGGCCTACCAGCTGAGACAGATTGCTGGGAAGAACGGGGTGGGGGGCTGCCTGTGCCACGGACTTCTATTTCTTTTCCTGAGATACGGTACCCCAGACTGGGCAAAGGGGGAAGGAAGGGCTGTGTGTGTTTGTGGGTGTTTTAAGGGACTTTGGGATTTTGATGAAGACATTAGGTCACTACTTTAAGTCTGTATAACATTAAATAAACATTTTCTTTCCTTTTCACGAATCTCTGGCATTGAGAGATGTCTTTCCTATAAGGCAGCGGACATAACGAACCTGGGGGGTTCCTTTTGTTAATAGTGTATTGCCCTTTGCCCCCCGCCCCCTTGTTGTTCTGTAACAGTGTAACTTCTATGAGGGCAGGTCCTTTGCACATTTCTGGCCATTTGCCGAAGTCTGGAGCACAGGCCAGGCTCTTGGTCAACATTTGTCAAAGGGAAGATGGAAGGAGAGCCAACCACCTTGCAAACGCGTGCCCGGAACACCCTTGGCCCTGGTGCACGTCCTTTTTCTGAATCCCTGTGCGGCCACCCTAATGCAGAGCCAAAGCCACTGCCTTCCTGCCGGTCTCTGGCCCCAGGCTGTCCCCTCACCTCCGGCCGACTGCTGCCTGAAACTGCCACAGCTCATGGTCCTGTGCTCCTCATGGTTCGTGGTCCCTCCGTGTTAGGTGTCCCATGCTTGCAGGGTAACATTCCAACCCGGAAGTTCCTTGCACAGTCTGCAGGACCCAGCCCCAGACGGTCCTGCCACTCCCTCCTGCTCCCAGGTGCCCTAGTCAGCCCTTGAGTCCTGGAGCTGAGCATGCACTGTGCCCTCTGCGGGGGTAACTTTCCTCAGCCTCCCTTCTCTCTTTGCTGAAGTATTTTCAAATAAATTCCAGACGTCATCTCATTCCATATCTATATACTTATGTGCATCTTTTAAAGAACAAAACTTTTTCATAACAATGTCATTACCACATCTAATAAAAGTAAAAATTATTTTTCTTTTAATATTTATTAACTTTTAGAAAGGGGAAAGAAGGGAGAAAGAGTGGGAGAGAAACATCCATCAGCTGCCCCTTCACATGCTCCAACTGGGGACCTGGCCCACAACCCAGGCATGTGCCCTGACAGGGAATCGAACCTATGACCTTTTGTTTTGCAAGCCAGCACTCAATTCACTGAGCCACATCAGGTAGGGCCAATTATTTCTTAATATTACTTAATACCTAGTCCATAATCGAACTTCCCTGATTGTCTCTAAAATCTTTTTTTAAATCAGGAACAAGGTCCATACACATTTGGTTACGTCTTTTAAGGATCTAATTGAGAGCACCCCTTTACATGTCACTGAATTGTTGAAGAGAATGGAGAAATTTCCCCATGTTCTGGGGCTGTTTGACCTCACTGGGGTCACTGAATATGTTCCTCTACAAATGCGCATTGGCCCTGGAGGCGTGGCATTGGCCCTGGAGGCGTGGCAGGACTCGGCTTGTGCCATTAAGGGGCACGTATGGGATCGTGGCCACTTAATTTGGAGGTTCGGATTCGCAGACAATAAAAACCCCAAGTCAAAGGTGAATAGTTAAGCACTTTATTAAGCGATAGCAAAGAAAACAAGAATCAAGAGCATACGTTACCAGACGGGAAACACCAACACCCGAACTCAGACCTGGGGAATCTCAGAGGCAGCATTCGGGGTCCGCCTGGGAAAGTTCCCAGCAAAGCGTCCTTCCCTCGGGTGAGATTCCAAAGTCTCACTTTGGGGGCTCCGGTTAAATATATTTTAGACACAAGTGGCTACGGGCATCAAGGGCCTTTTGTGACTGGATTGACCAACCGTTCCCTCCGGGAGAATAGCCAGTTCTTCCCCAAGGGAACAATCAGTGTTTACAGGTGCTGAGCTAAAAAGTAATGGTGCTTAGTCTTCCGTGGAGAAGGAGCAGGTCTCCCCGGGAGACAGCACACCTATATTTCATTCTTACAGTAAAAGGTCACGGCGCAGGCATAAACATGGGGGATTCTTACTATTTTAACCCGCCAGCTACACGTGGCATCTATCCAGGAGATAATGTCTGGTGGTCCCATGTTGTGACTCTAAGATAGGGTAGGGGCTTCGGGTGATCCCTCCATTGTAAAATTCCCCATTAACCTTTCACCGATTGTTTTATTTATTTATTTATTTATTTATTTACTTATTTATTTTGAGGTTTTGTTATCGTAGGTTTTATTTTCTCTTCCGCCTTACCGGCGAGGAAACACAGGTGCAGAGAGGTTAAGTAACTTGTCCAAGGTGCCCCACAGGCTAAAAGGTGGAGATGGGATTCAAACACATTCAGCCTGGCTCCAGGGTTTGGGCTCCTAACTTAATCATACACTGCCTCTCGAGCCTCTCATGATGACAATAACAAAGGCATGTAGTACCCTGCTGGACCTGGTCCTAGGCTCCAGGGGTGGGGGTGGGGGTGGGGAGCACAGGAAGCAAGGTCATGGGGTGCTGGGGCCTGGCTGGTGCTCAGGTTTGCTCTTCATGAGGTGCAGGATGTGGCCGTACCTCCCCACCCTGGGATGCCGGGGACCTTGCCCAATTTCTCCCAGGCCTGCTGAGTCGGTGAGGGCAGGGTGGCCGTGAGGAAGTGGGAGGGAGAGAAAGACAGGAATGCACCTCTTGTGTGACATCACTTTCCATATACAGGGGCTGAAGCAGTGATGGGGGGAATGTGCCCTGCCCCCAGCATCCTGCTCATGAAGAGGCTGGAGGGGTTGTCTACCGGGAGAGGCAGAGGGATCCTCCCAGGAGGGGGAACCACAAGGAGCAGGGCCGAGATGTGGGGTGCCAGGGGAGGGGTGGCGGCCGAAGCGGTGGTGAAGGGCTGGGTCATGGAGCCCCTGTTGCAGAGGTGCCCCTCACAGCAGGAGCCCTTCAGGTCGATGTCTGTCCAGGGACTGGTGGTGCCCGTGATGGTGCAGGCGAGCCGGTGGCAGGTTCTGATGTACATGGGGACTGAGAAATTGCACTTGGGTGACGGTTCCCCCGTTGGTAGTGCGGGTTGCGCACCGCACCAGGGCGCCGGCCTCTCTGGACGCCCAATCGTTCTATTCATTGATGATAATTGCCTGACTCAATGATTTTATTATGGGTTGCAAAAATGGTGATTATTAAAATCTATCATCCTTTCTAATTTACTAACTGGAAGGTTTTTTTTTTAAGGTTTTTTATTTATTTGTTTTTAGAGAGAGGGGAAGGGAGGGAAGAAGAGGAGAGAAACGTCAATGTGTGGTTGCCTGTCACGCGCCCCCTACTGGGGACCTGGCCTACACAACCCAGGCATGTGCCCTGACTGGGAATTGAACCCACACCCCTTTGGTTCGCAGCCCACGCAAATCCACTGAGCCACACTAGCCAGGGCTGGAAGTCTTTTGTAAAGAACTTTCCCTCATCAACTAGGACAGTCTGGTAACGCTGAAATACAGTTCACACAGGGATAAATGTTGAAGTCCTTCCTTTAACTGCTAGTTTTCAGAGTGAGTTGTTGGTGCTCTGTCTCAGGGGTTTCTCTCCCCGTTTCCCCATGTCCTCATGTCCCCTTTCGTATCACTCTGAGCAGCTACATGTTGCATATTCAGTGTTTCAAGCACACTCACTAATCTTTTTGACATTCAGAGTGCCCTATTTTAGGCGGTGGGAGTTCTGCGTCCTTTTGCTGTTCCCCCATTCTTTGATATTTTTGCTTTCTGGCACAAGATACCTCAACCTCATCCTGAGTGTTTCTGGTCCTAGACCTGGAATGAACCCTCCCTCCCAGGAGTTGGGCACCAGGACATCTCATGGCTGTTGGATTGTTTGCTGCTTCTAGGCTTTCTCAGTGAAATACAAAGAAAATTTTTGTAAAGATTTCATATATTATTTTAAATTTTTTTTTAGCCCTGGCTGGTGTGGCTCAGTGGATTGAGTGCCAGCCTACGAATCAAAAGATCACTGGTTCAATTCCCAGTCAGGGCACATGCCTGGGTTACAGGCCAGATACCCACCTGAGGTAGCACAAGGGGCAACCACACACTGATGTTTCTCCCCATCTCTTTCTCCCTTCCTTCCCCCTCTCTAACAGTTAATAAATAAATCTTTAAACACATTATTTTTAAAGGTTTTATTTATTTACTGTTAGAGAGACGGGAAGGGAGGGAGAAAGAGATGGGAGAGAAACATCAGTGTGTCAGAGAAACAGTCATCACCTCTCCTGTGCCCCCAACTGCGGACCTGGCCTGCAGTGTGGGCATGTGCCCTGACCAGGAATTGAACCGATGACCCTTTGGTTTCCATGATGATGCCCAACCCACTGAACCACACCAGTCAGGGCATGAGAACAAACTTTTTACTTTACTAATTTTATTTTATGTTTTTTGCTCTTTTGCTCTGGAAACAGTGACTCCTAATATGTGTATTAATATATACAATATGCCATAAAATACTTTCAAATAATAACACTAATACTACTAACAAGTACACTTCCCAATGAAATGTAACATCTTTATTTGTCCTTAGCGAAAACTAACTTGCAATATTCCCCCTGTACAAAAAAAATAGATAAATTGTACTTCATTAAAATTTGAAATCTTTGTTTTTCAAAGGACACTATCAAAGAAGTCAAAAAACAACCCACAGAATGAGAGAAAATATTTTCAAACTACAATATTTGATAGGAAACTTGAGTGCACAATACGTTAGGGAAAAAAAAACCCTCTCACAACTCAACAGTAAAAAAGCAAATAAGCCAAATGAAAAAACAAGGGAAGAATTTGAATCAAGATTTCTCCAAGGAAAATATATGGCTGGTAAGCACATGAAAAGTTGTTCAACATCACTAGCCATCAGGGAAATGCAAATCAAAACCACGATGAGATACCACTTCACACCCACAAGGACTGCTATAGTTAAAAGACAAATAGTGTTAGTGAGCAGATGAAAAAGTTGGAACTCTCACCCACTGCTTGTGGGAATGTCAAAGGGTGCAGCCACTGTGGGCAATAGTTTAGCAGTTCCTCACACAGTTAAATGAGTCTCTGTAAGACCCAGCGATTCCACTCCTAGCTATACACCCAAGAGAATTGAAAATTTATGTCTACACAACAACTTGTACACTGACATTTATAGCAGTATCATTCAAATAGCCCCAAATTGGAAATAGCCCAAATTCCATCAACTGATAAACAAATTGTGGTATGTACAGCCAATAGAATATTATTTGGCCATCAAAAGAATGAAGTACTGACACACGCGGCAACAGGGATGGACTTCGAAAATGTTATGGCAAGTGGAAGTCACCAAACACAAAAGCCCACATATTGTATATTGTATGGTTCCATTAATACGCCACACCCAGAACAGATAAATCCACAGAGACACAGTGCAGAATGGTGGTTGCCAGAGGCCTGAGGGGAGGGGAGATGGAGAGTGACTGCTAATGGGTAAGGGTTTCTTTTGGGGGTGATGAAAATGTACTAAATTAGATAGTGGCTATGGTTGCACAAGTTTATGAATACACTACAAACTCAACTTTACACAATTTTTTAAAAGATTTTATTTATTTTTAGAGAGGGGAGGGAGGGAGAAAGAAAGAGAGAAACATCAGTGTGTGGTTTCCTCTCACGTGGCCCCCACTGGGGACATGGCCCACAACCCAGGCATGTGCCCTGACTGGGAATTGAACCCGCGGCGCTTTGGTTTGCAGCCCACGCACAGTCCAGAGTTATGACAGCCAGGGCATCAACTTTACTCTTTAGAAGAGTGATTTTTATGGTATATGAATTATATCTCTAATAAAATAATAATTGCTCCCCACAGTTGCCCCCTAAAACCTAAAGAGAACTCCAGGTACTTTGGCCCTGCCCTTCCATTTTTCTTTTAGTTTCCGCGAGTGTGGAGATGACAGCACCCAAATGCGCAGGCGCCCTTCTGGGTCCCAGGCGCAGGGCTGGTCTGGCCCACGTAGTGACTCCTCCCACTTCCCCGGGCCTGCACCGCCTCCTTCACGCAGCGATGTGGCCACCCTTGGGGGGCTGCCGGCCGGTGGGCTTTTGGAAACGAGCGGGGCTGCCCGCGGATTAGTTTCCTTTACCATCGGGGCTCAAGCTGGGCCCGGAGCTGGGAACTTCTGTCGAGCCCCACGGGGAGCAGCCACCAGGCCTGGGCCAGCACACGCTTACTCCCCTGTGCACGGGAAGCTGCAGCCGGTGGCCCGGAGGGCGGGGACCCTAGAACAGGTTGGCAGAGGGTTTCTGTCAAGGGCCACATAGTATTTTGTTTTGCAGGCCAAACGGTCTCCGTCACTACTCGTCTCTGCTTTTGTAACGCAGAAGCAGCCACAGACAATGGATGAAGGAATGAATGTGGCCTGTCCCAGTAAAACTACTTACAAACACTGAAATCTGGATCCCATATAATTTTTATGTCATGAAATATTCTTTTGATTCATTTAACCGTGTAAATATATCATTCTTAGCCTGCTGGCTGAGAAAAACCGGTAGTGTCTTTCTGACCCCACTGTCCCTTTTCTGGCTCCTACAGACATTAAGCTGAGAACGTTGCCATAATTCGAGGACCAGAGACAAATTCTCTGGTTTCACCACTCCCCATTCCAGGATCCCAAAATGGTTGATCAGCCTCCTGAGAAAGGGAACTAACCACCTGAGGACCAACCTATTTCATCTTTGCAAAGTATCACATACTTCCTTTTTTAAAAAGATTTATTTAAGGATTGTATTTCTTTATTTTTAGACAGAGGGGAAGAGAGGGAGAAAGAGGGAGAGAAACATCAGTGTGTGGTTACCTCCCGCAAGCACCCCCACTGGGGACCTGGCCTGCAACCCAGGCATGTGCCCTGACTGGGAATCAAACCAGCTACCCTCTGGTTCCCAGACCAGTGCTCAATTCACAGAGCCACACCAGCCAGGGATATAATGACTTTTTTTTAAAGCAGGAAAAACTAGTTCTTTTACATATTTATTTATACCCTCAATAGAGGACATGCCCATTGATCCTAGAGAGAGGGGAAGGGAAGGGAGACAGGGAGAGAAACACTGATGTGAGAGAGAAACATGAATCTGTTGCCTCTTGTACATGCCTTGACGAGAAACAAACCCACAACCCTGGCATGTGTCCTGACCCACAACCTTTCAGTTTACGGGATGACGTGTCAACCATCTGTGCCGTACCAGCCAGAGCTTTTTTTAAAAAAACATTTCTTTAAAGATTTTATTTATTTATTTTTAGACAGAGAAAGAGAGAGAGAGAAACATCAATTTGTGATTGCTTTTTGAATGTCTGCCATGGGGGGGGCCTGGCCTGAAACCCAGGTGTGTGGCATGACTGGGAATCAAACCCTTTGGTTTGCAGGCCAGTGCTCAATCCACTGAACTACACCAGCCAGGGCTTTTTTTTTTTTTTTTAAGATTTTATTTATTTATTTCTAAAGAGAGGGAAAGGGAGGGAGAAAGAGAGGGAAACATCAATGTGTTTGCCTCTCATATACCCCCAACTGGGGACCTGGCCTGCAACCCAGGCATGTGCCATGACTGGGAATTGAACCAGCCACCCTTTGGTTCACAGGCTATTACTCAATCTGTTGAGCCACACGAGCCAGGGCCAGCGTTTATTTTTAATTGTATACGTGGGAAACCTAATTCTTTTGGGTTGGGTCAAAAGTGTGCCTTCTTGCTGCTCTCAATTTCTACTTCTAACTGTAACCTCTGTGACAAAGCTGGTTTATGGAACTGGAGCTCTGTCAGGAGAGCACCATGCCAGCTCAGCCACCTGGCTCCGCGCATTGGAACAGACAGCCCTCCTCCCAGTTGTTCTTGCTCACTGGAGAGCAGTCATCATATACGTGCAACTGTCATGTTGCACCTGGTGTTTGTGGGTCTTCAGAGTGAGGTTCAGGGACAGGATTTAGGTCAGTGCTGTTCAGCAGAAATACAGCGTGGTTTCATGTGTTATTCTCAATTTTCTAGTAGTGATGTTTATAAAGTAAAAATAAGTGAAATTCATTTTAAACATGACTTTTTAAAAATACTTTATTTATATTTAGACAGAGGGGAAGGGTGGGAGAAAGAAAGGGAGAGAAACATCAAGGCATGGTTGCCTCTCACACACTCCCTACTGGGTACCTGGCCTGCAACCCAGGCTTGTGCCCTGACTGGGAATCGAACTAGCAACCCTTTGCTTCGCAGTCTGATGCTCAAGCCACTGAGCCACACCAGCCAGGGCTAAAGCAATCTTTTAATTCTCTTTTTGGTACTAAGTCTGAAGTCTGGTATATAGCTTACACTCAAAGCACATCTTGCTCAGACTAGCCACATTTTGAGTACTCTAATATTCACGTGAGGCTGATAGCTACCACACTGGATGGAGCAGATTGAAACAGGAATTGTGGGGAAAACTTGTGTGATTCCACAAGGGAAGAGATGGCTGCTCAGCCTAAAGTCTTGGGAAACCTGAGTTAAGGTTGTGAGGGGGCCGGTGCAGAGGTGCCCCCTGCTGGCCAAGAGAAGCAGCTCCAAGCCCACTTCAGGCCACTCCATCACCAGACCCCAGGAAGATTCCAGAGGTGAACAGAATGAGCTGATTTCCTCATTTATTGGCCAGTGTGGGAAGATGTCACCTACACCCGTGTGTGCCTCAACTAGTCAGTGACACGGAACTGGGTTTGGTGGTGAAGAGTGGGGCAAGGTATGCATTTTGGAACAGGAGGGTTAGCCATACAGACCTCAGGTTAGTGGTCGGGTGCTGCCTCTGACCTCTCATGTTGGGGTCAGGAGTTGGAAGGGAAAAGACAAGCCAAGGGGAAGTAGCAGAAAATGTCAAGGACCCATAACTGAAAACAGAGGGGACTTCAGTTCTAGGAGAAGCAGGAATTCCATCATTTCAAGCTTTTAAATGACAGCTTTTGGGGTTCTGACTGGTGTGGCTCAGTGGATTGAGTGCTGGTTCAATTCCCAGTCAGGGCACATGCCTGGGTTGCAGGCTAGATTCCCCAGTGAGGGACGTGTGAGAGGTAACCACACATTGATGTTTCTCTCCCTCCCTCTCCCTCCCTTCCTCTCTCTCTAAAAATAAATAAATGATCAACTTTTTGATGCCTCATTGGGGTGGGGCAAAGAGAGGCCTTTTTCCATTTGATTCCCCCATCCCTCTTGCTGCCACAGGTACACATACTCTCCGAGCCCTACTGCAAGGAGCTTCAGTCAAGCTTGCCCCAGAACCTGTGGGGCCCCAGTCTAGGTTGCTACTTTGGGGAACATATGACTAAGATTAGGTAAAATTGGGAACATCTGATTTGGGGAGGCTGTGTGGCCCCACCCTTCCTCCTCACTGGCTGGCTTATCAGAGACAGCTGTGAGGGGAGGGGGGCGCCTAGAGTGTCCTCCCCCCCAAATCAAATCTTTGTTTTGCCTAATGGAGATGCTACCCCAGGCCCCACCATGTCCGAGTCAGTGAGACAGTTTGGGGCAGTGCTTCTGACCACCTCTGCCCTTTGAGCCATCCCTCAGGGGCCTGCAGCTCATGGGAGAAAGCAGTGGGACCCTGAATTCAGGGAGTGAAACTGCAACCAGATGCACACGAGCACAGACAGACATCAGTCACCAGGGTTCTCCGAGGACAAGGGTCGTCCGGGGTCACTGGAGATGAAACACACCGGGGCCTGCAGGAAGTCAGGGCCGGGAGCGAGCATCCGAGGGAAAGCAGTTCCACAGCAGAGAGGGAGATGTACCAGAGATGAGAAAGACAGCCGAACTGGCTCTGGCCACATTTATTACAAAACTGTGATTACAAATCTAGTGTAGAAAAGATCCTGACAGTCCCTGGACACCTTCAACGCCCCCCACCCCACACAGTCCCTCCCTCGGCTCTCATGGAGGGCTCTCAGATGCGAAGGTCTCCAGCCAGGAGGGCTCCATACCCGGCAGGTGTGAGGGGCAGGTAGGCGCCCCTGGCCTGGTCTAGAATGTACAGTGGGTCGGACAGTGTGCTCGGGTCAAAGCCCTCCTTTGCCATCCGGACCTTCTGCTGCTTGAAGGTCTCTGTGGTGGCCAGAGACTCCTGGGGAGAGGGCGTCAAAGGGAGTTGAAGAAAGCAGTACTTTGCCCAGATGGCTCAGGTGAGTTGCCTAAATTTTACTAAGGGGCATGTCTGGGGACAGTGGGTAATGAGGTCAGGGTTTAGGGGAGGAGGTGACAGGGAAGAGAAGGGGCCACACCTAGACAAATGAATGCGTGAGGGGCATGTCTGGGAAGGAGGTGTTCGTTCTCTTCAGAGTATATAATGTGGGGCCCCTTTGTGGGGTTTGGGAGCTACCGGCTGCCACACATACATGGGGTGAGAGATCACAGCAGGGGTGGACGGTTACCTGGAGCCTGAGGAACCGGGGCCAGGCATAAGGCGGCAAGTTCTCAGAAACGTGGGCGTAGAGCTGCACAAGGTCCAAGGAGTGGGGGGGACGCAGAACCAGGGCCGCCATTCCAGCCCTGCCTTCGTGCCCTGGGGTTATGGGGGCAAGGCTCAGCTTCATGTTCCCTGCACCCAAGTCACACCAATTCAGGAAGAGGGGCGGGCCCCCCGCACCTCCCACGGCTGGGCACCTGGCACGGTGACGCCGTAGACGTTCACCTCCTGGAGGAAGTCCAGGGCCTCCAAGGCCTCTGCCACCTCCGTCGTGGCCACATTCTCCCCCTTCCACCTGCCGGAGCACAGAGATACAAAACCAGGAGTCAGGGGCAGGGCCTGCAGAGCTGGGAGGGAGAGAATGTTAGGGACGAGGTCAGGGTGCCAGGTGGTCACCGGAAGCGGTGCCTAGGACCTTTGAGGTGAGTGGGGAGGTGAGGGGCTGGGGCGGGGCAGATAGGTGAGCTGAGGTTTGGGGGCCTGGGCTGGAGATCAGACGCCCAGGAAGCAGTCAGGACGTTAGGGAGAGACCTGAAGGTGTCCCCAGTGCGATCATGGAAGCGAAGGAAGCCTTGGTCATCACAGACCAGCAGGTCCCCGGTGTTGAAGAAAACATCCCCAGGCCGGAAGACATCCTTGAGCAGCTTTCCCTTGGCCAGCTCTGGGTCCCCAGCGTAGCCCAGGAACGGGGACTGCTGGCTCACCGGGGTCACCAGCAGACCTGGTTCACCTGGCAGAGTCACTGGGGTCAGGGGTGGCTGCCCCCCTCACCTCTCACCCCACTCTCCAATGCTAACCCTCCTTTGCCAGCTTCGCCACCCCACCTACCCTGCTTGAGCACAAACCTGGAGATGTGGCCACACAGTGCCCTCGGGTGTCCCGAAGTGGCTCCCCTGTGGTGACATCATAGCGAATCAAAGAGAAGGGGAAGACATGCTGGGGGAAGGGAGACCCAGGCACTGAGTCATTTCAGTTGCACGAGTGCCCCCCCCCCCAGCCAACCCCTGTTGTCACGGGGGTCTGTTTCCTTCCTACTCCTCACCTTGTAGAGCCAGGAAGCTCGGCCCACAGCACCCCGCTGTCCTGTGTAGTTGAAAGTGGCCACGTTGCCCTCTGTCAGTCCATACGTCTCCAGCACCTGCAGGGGCCCGAAGCGCCGCACAAAACGCTCCCAGGTGTCTGGGCGCAGCCCACTGCCCACTGCCAGCCGGACCTTATGTCCACGTTCTGCCTGACTCTGTGAGGAGTGCAGAGAGGGGCAGGAGCTTCAACACCAAAGTGCCAGCTCCCCAAAGTGAAGTCCTGTTCCCCATTCCCTAGAAACCCGTTCCACTATGATGCTCAACGGCCTAAGCGTCAGATGTCCCAGAGCCAGGCTCCCTACCCGACCCTGCTAATTTCTTGCTGCCTCTCCCTCTGACTCCCAGACAACTGTCGCAGTGTCTACTGTCAACTGCCCATCTCCCTGCCTTGGCAGCTCAGCCCAGCATCTGTGCCCACGCACCGGGGGCTGGTTGACAAGATATCGGCATAATTCCCCGATGTACTGGAACACGGTCACCCTGTGTTTCTGGCAGTCCTCCCAGAACTGACCAGCCGAGAACTTGGACTTCAGCACCACTGTGGCCCCTGCCAAAATCAGGAGGGAGGAAGGAGGTGAGGTTAAGGGCTGGAGGGGGAGCCCTGACCCCTTCTTCCCAACACTAGCCTTCACTGTAGCACAGCTTCCCTGTGGCATTCCTGCTTGCGGGTGGGCAGGCCAAGTTGGCCCTCTGCTGTCTCTGTCTGTGCCTCAGAGACGCTAATGCCCTTTCCTCTCCCTGTCCCCAAACAGTCCATCTCTGTCCTCTGCCCCAGTCCCAGTCCTCTTCCTTCGCCTCCTCCTAGGCTGACACTTCCATTCCCTTGCCCCTGGACTCCAGAGTTCTGTGGCCCATGTGACCTCCCAAATCACTCAGTCTGCAGGTCTGTGCAGGTGACATTTCTCCATCATATCAGGAGCTCCTGGAGAGTAGGCCTGGCCTCCTCTTTGCTCTGGTTTCTCTACCGGAAGGACTCAGGGGCACCCCAAGCTAGCAGCACAGCAGGTGCTTGCTAAATGTGTTCTAAAGGACTGAAAGGGGGTTGGGTGGGGAGACTGACCAATGCCCAAGCAGCCCACAATGCCCAACAGGGAGCCGGACATGTGGTAGAGTGGGAGGGCCAGGTAGATCACGTCCTCCTGGTGGGCACCACACAGCTGGTAGAACCCCTGGCACTGCAGGACCTTCAGGTGACTGATCCGAGCAGCCTTGGGGAGGCCTAAGGGTGGGAGGAGACCAGGGGAAGGGGCTCAGCTCCAAGCTCTGCTGGGTTTCCCACAGAAAGAGGCAGAGGCAGGAATGAAGCTGAGACGGGAAGCCGGACTGCCTTGGAAATGGGAGGTCAGGGAGCTGGAGAAATCATCAGGGGTAGGAGAATTCGCAAGGGAGGATATGCATGCTGGGATTAGCACCTCCTCTGCGGGGCGGGGCGGTCTGGAGGGGTGGCCTAGGAGCTGAGGAGTCCCTGTTCCTGCTCCCAGACCCTTGCCTTCCTCTGCCTCAGTTTCTGGGAAGTAAGCATGGTGTCCAGCCCTCACCAGTAGTGCCAGAGGTGAAGATGTACAGGCACGTGTCCATTATACTCTGGGGAGCAGATAGGTACCCGGGCACAGGCCCATCCAATTCCGCCGAGACCTCAGCCAGCAAATCGCTGATTCCAGCAGAGTGGGTTTCAGGCCCTGCAGCCCACAGGTGGAGCCCCATGGCTCTCAGGGCTGGCAGGTCAGGCTCCAGTGACTCCAGGAACTCTGGATGCGGTGAGAAAGCGCCAAGCTCCATGGCTCCACCTACGGTCACCCAGAAGCCTTCCCTACCCTCTACTCTAGCCTATTTGTACCCTCCTCCCCACTCTCCCTGCTCCGCACTGCTCTTGGGTGAGAGTGAAGACTATGGGCATCCCATCACAGACCTGAGATCTGGAGCCTGACTTTTGGGAATTTGGGGGTAACCAAAGAGCCAGATCCATCTCTTCGCATATCCAGAGATGTATCCCCACCCTTTGCGAACCCCAGGGTAACTTCCTCGGTCCCTTCAGGGACCCAAAACTTCCAACCTGCGACACGCCCCTTTCCTGCGGACACCGCCCCGCGGCGCTTCAGCCTTACCTGGTGCCAGCACCAGCGCGCTCGCGCCGCAGCTGCGGAGGCAGTGCAGTAGGGGTCCCCGGCGCAGGGCGGTGGGCACAAAGGCCGTACACAGGCCGGCCTTGGCTAGCCCGAACCAAAGCCACAAGAACTCCGGGGAGGCAGGAAGGAGCAGCGCCACGGTGGCTCCGGGTGCCAGAGGTGCCGCGCCATTCCCATCCCTCGCGGCCTGCGCCTCCCCGCTTCCGGCTGCTTTCTCGCCCTCCCGGGCGCCCCCTGAAGCGCATCCGCTAACCCCTTCCCAGCCCCGCGCGCGCAGGAAGGCGCGTGCCGCCCGATTGCTCTGGCGCTCGGCCTCAGCGTAGCTGAAGCACTGCGCGCCGTGGATGAGGAAGGTGTGCGCCGGCCGCTGGCTAGCCAGTTGCGCTAGGCGCCAGGCCAGGCTGCAGCCTCCCTCGGGACCCTGCGGGTCGGCTGTGGCCGCGGCCAGGGCGCGTGCTCGGAGCGCACGTTTGCAGCGTAGGGCGCGCACTGTGAAGGCCAAGTCTGCTGCCATCCAGCGCCACTGAGGCCAGAGGTGCAGCAGTAGCGGCAACAGCAGCAACAGGAGCAGCAGCAGGAGAGTAGCCATGGTGCCCTTTTCTTGGTGTCGGCGCCGACTGGCCCCAGCCGTTCGCAGTCAGCCCTGCTACTCGCTTCCGAAAAACCGGGGCCTCTCCTCCTGCCTCTGAGATTGCTCCTTCACAGGAGCGCGCGTGCGCTGGCACACGCCCCTTCCCCCTGGAGGGGAGCGGGGGCGGAGGGGGGGACGGCCCCAACACTCCCGGCCTTCCCACCCCCAAGCTCCGCCCTGGGAGCGCTCTCTCTCGGCTTCTCGCTCGTACTCCCCCAGGTCCTGGGCGGTGCTCACACACCTTCCCTCAATCTCAGGGTCGTCTCCTTTTAGGTTCCTTCTCAAGGGCGGTTTAGGCATCTGGCTGAACTTTGGCGTCCAGGTCTGAGGACCAGGGCATTGGGATCAAAGTCCATCTGTCCTATCTCATGGGCACCCGGACGGGAGGGTGCCACTGCTCCATCCCGAAGACTGAAGAAGTCGACCCCCTGCCTGTTTGGTGCAGCCAAGTCCCGGCTTGGTAGCCAGACCCACGCCCGAAGGGATGGGTGGGGGCTGAGAGTTAAGTAGGGGAAAGGTGGAGGCCCAGCCAGCCAGATTTCTGGAGGGGCCACGACGGAGGCCCCTCCCTTTGGACAAGAGTACAATAATTGGGGCCAGCCAGCCAATGCTTTCCATCCTGGTTTTAATTGGGGCAGAGGAAACTGGGGAAGGAGAGAGGAAGGAAGAGAGGCCTCGGGTGGTTTAGACTTTCAAAAGGAGGAGCCGCAGCGTTGAGGGAGTGGAGAACCCGGATTCTGAGACAAGCTTGCAGGCTGAACCGGAGCTGTCTCCAGCCTGAACTTCACTTCTCTCTTCATCTGGCCACCCAACCTCCCTGGGCAGCAGGGAAACGAAAGCATAGCCAAGGAGCTCTTCCTGCTGGTGCACACACTGTGAGGACAGAGGGAGCCTCCTCCCTGGTCACTGAACTCTGCACGTGTCCTTCAGGATTGGATTGGGGCGTGCCTCGACCCCTGGCACTCAGTCCTCTCAGATTTGGCAATTGTCCTTAGTAAATGGAGTATGACAAATTCTAGCCATTGGAAGTCTCTAATTCCTGAGAGATGGTTAAGGACAGGCCTCACCCTACTGGGAACTGGAGCTTCAATTTCTGCCTAGACAGGTCAGTGCCCCGCCTCAGGCCGGTGGCAGCTGGAATGATGGGGGCGTGGGAGGGCAAAGCCAAGCCCCCTGTGCTTCAGACAAAAGGGGAAGACAGGAAGGGAAAAGGGAAATTGTGAAGCCACAGGAGGGGTGCCAATTGAGACCACCTGTACATGCACAATGCAAATGGGGGCAGCAACTCTGGCACAAAAGAGGTTCTGGCTTGTTTTATTGTCATTTAAAAACAGCTTTTAAAACACGATTATCTCTGGGGAAAAAAAAAAAACAAACAAGGAAATGGGACCGATGGACAGTTCTGTGGAACGTGTCTCTGCCACTCCCTGGGGCTCTGGCGCAGCCGGAGGCACCGACCTCAGGCCAACACAAGCCTCCTGGGCACACCAGGTGGGGTTGTGGCCTCCCTGTCAGGTTCCTTCCTTAACACTTGTGGCCTTTACCCCATGGGAAGAAACAGGCAGCAAGAAATTGTCACTGATTAAGTGCCCCTTTCATTCCGATGTATGGAGAGCAACTATACAATGCCCGTTCAGGGCAAATCAAGGCCTGAAGAGGGGACATGAAGGGACACTTGCACACTTGAGTCCCTCCTCTCCTCCGTGTCTCTCTGACCAGCTACCCCTTTGCCATGTCTCCTCTTGGTTTAAATAGCTCTTTGGGAGGCGCAGGGTCCTGAGGACTTCCTCCACCATCCAGGTTTTGCACAACCTCTGGCTTTAGTGGGAACCCAAGTACTGGTGGGAGCAGCAGTGTGATGGGCTGGAGGCCCCAGGGGGTGGGGGGGTGGGAGAGGGCTGGGGGCTGCATGGCAGCTCATCAGGCTTCCCACCAGGTGAGTGTTGGGATGGGGGAGAAGGCGTCTCCCCTACGATCTCCCCAGCCCCTATTAAACCTCTGATTCACCAAGGAGGGGAGGGCAGTCCAACTAGGGGTGGGATGGAAGCACGAGCCTCAGTCACTGTCAGACCCCACTGCAGAAGACCCCTTCCGTTTCCGCTTGGTGGGCTTCGGTTTTGTGTCTTCTTCCTCCTGAAAGAGATTGAAGGGGGGTGTCATTAGCCTAACAGCTGCTGCCCCAACTCTACCTGCACCCCATGCTCCTTTTCCTGTGCATTGGTTAGGGGGTCTCACCGAGGCACTGCTGGAGCCAGACTCTTCCTCAGCATTAGGGGGCTGTGTGGCATTCTTTCGACTCCGGGGGCTGGACAGAGCTGCTTTTCGCCGGCTCTTGGGTGGCTTGGTGGAAGAGTCCTCATATTCCTCGGCCAGGGAGAAGAGGTCACTGAACCTGAGGGAAAGGAGTGCGTGCCCTCAGAGTGGGGGCCTCTGGCCCTCTGACCTTCCTTCCATCTTCTTCTCTGCCCCATCGTCTCTATTCCTCTTCAACCCCACAGTCTTACTGGTCATGAAGTCTGTGTCCCCAGCCGGCCCCCGCCCTATGCCTTCTCCTACTATTTCCCAAGGAGCCTCACTTCATCTTGTGGGCTTCATCACAGCTCGCCTGGACATGCTGCAGAGCCTGGAGAATTGGGGTCTGGCTGAAAACTAGAGGGAGAAGGAAGAGACAGCAGGAAAGGAAGAAGAGTCAGATTTCTGGGAGCTTAATAATCGGTACCCATGGGTGATTTTCTCCTCCCCTGCCCCCACCCGACTCAGGGTGGTCTGAGCTAGGGCAGCACCAGGAATGCTAGACTCAGGGAGGGCTGGAAAGCGTACAGTTCTGCTTGGTGTTGGTCAGGTTAAGACGCAGGTTGTCCAGATGCTCCAGGATCTGTTCCAGTGTCAGCTGGGCCAGCTTGCTGCTGGAACTTCTTAGGCTGCACGGAAGTCAGGACCAAATTCTGAGCCAGAAGTGAGGACTCCAGGATTGCAAGACACTCCCCCCAACCAGGGTCCCTCCTGAAGTCAGAGGCAGCCCATACAGGGAGGACACAGGGGGCTGGGAGCGGTAGGGTTGGATCCAGGAGGTGAACTGGAACAGGGAGGGACCAGCCACAGAGCACGAGGAAGAGGGGAAGGGCCCACAAAGGTCCTGCAGGCCACGAAACTTCAGACCACTAGATGTCACCCACAAGCCAGGCAGGGACAGCATGTGGCAGCCTGGCCTGGAGGGTCTCGCAGGGCCTACTCCCACCTCTGCCTCTTTCGTGGGAGGCTGTTGTTCTTGATGAGCAGGGACTTGATGTGTTCGGCCAGCAGCTCGTCGTGCTTCATGCACCAATGTCGAAGGATGCTGGTGGTGAACTGGTCATCGGGGTGGCAGGGCCGGCTCAGCACCATCTTTACCATCTCCTCGCTGGGCCTGGGGGTGAGAGGGACGACGGGCATCCTGCTCACAAAACTGGCCTCAGGAACCGCTGGGTCTCTCCCACGTACTTATTTCCCAAACCGCAGCCTGCCCCACCCCTGCCCCACCCGAGTCCTCCTGCAGCTTCCTACTCTCACATCCCTCTCCCTCTTCTCTTTGGGCAAGGAATGCTTGGTTTCATCCTTTGCAGAAGGCAGGAGACAAGAAGTGAGACTCTTTAGTTTCTGTGGTTGTAGAAGGTGCGTGTGTGTGTGTGTGTGTGCGCGTGTGTAAAAGGAAGCTTCCGCATATCCCCCTTTTTGCCCAAAACAGTCAGGAAAGGCAAAAGGCCAGCACGCAGTACGTGAACACGGCCCCACTCCTGCATGCCAGATCTGTAGGCCACCCTGGTATCCAGCCCGGGAAGGCACAGGGGGAGGGATGCGAAGCCATAGCCCCCACAGGGTCCTCCAACCTTTCTACTTCTTTTAGGTCACTTGGCACCATTTCTGGTCTCTCAGGCAAGAGTGGAGAAAAGGTGGAAGGAGGACAACAAAGTAGGAAGGAAAAGACACACGCAGCTGTTGCCCCGTTTTTGTGGGGCTGTTGCAACAGTGCCCGTCATGGAGGGAGGGGCCTTGGCCTTCTCTGCCTCTTTGGCTACCCAAGCCGGGAGCACGGGCCGTAGAGGAAGGGGGTGGTGTGTGACCCCTCTGCTCTGACCCTTCCTCCTCTTGGATTAGCCCTGTGGTGGCCTCAGGAGCCTGGGGGCGGGGAGCAGAAGCCACTGGGATTAGAACTGCTGTGGCAGCAGGAAACAGTGATGTCCGGTCCCCACCTCCAGGGCAGCTCCTGTTGGGCAGGGGGGTAAAGTCAAGAGGAAGCCCAGATCCCAGGGGAGCTGCTTATTTGTAAATCACTATGGGAAGGGCAGAATAAACCCGTGTCAACAATGGGGAAAAACATGGCCAAAGGGGCAGGACTAAAGCCCTGAATTCAGCAGCATCTCTTGGTGCGTTGGACTGGCAGCTTGTTAACTCCTGGGGTAGAACTCACTTCTCTCTCCGGAGCTGAAGCAGGAGGCAAGATAAGGCCTCTGGGTGCTCTGTGGGGAAAGGGCAGAGGCCGTTCAGAGGGATGTATAATTCCAGGAAGACAACCTGGCACCTCTCCCACCCCCCAACCAACAGCCACTGGGAGGAGCAAAAATAATCTTCGGGAGCCAGGAAGAACAATCTCCTACCCCATTCCTGTAAAACGAGGGGCCACCGTAGCCCCAGCCCAGCGCCTGGCTCAGAAAGGACCTGCACGACTCCACTAAGCGCTCAAGTGACTGACTGGGAGCCAGCCCCTCCACGAGGCACTTCGGTGGGAACGGGAGCAGTGGGTCTGGGCTCACGTAGATGTCCACAGGCGTCAGCCTTGCTCCCGCCAGACTGGGAGCGTCCCATCACCATGCTCCCCATGACCCTACTCACCCTTATATTTGAGGTGCTGCAAGATGGGGATGATGGTCTCTAGAGGGATGTTGTGGGCCAGGAAGAGCTGCCAGGCACAGTACTGCTCGAAAGTCTCCCAGTCTAGGCTCTGGACTGTGAGAGACAGTGAAGAGACAGTTTTTTAAATCTTTTTTTATTTTTAATTTTTCTATTTTAGAGAGAGGCAGGAAGGGAAAGAGAAAAAAACATTAATTTCTTGTTCCACTTATTTGTGCATTCACTGGTTGATTCTTGTTTGTGCCCTGAGCAGGGGTTGAACCCACAACCTTGGCGTACTGGGGATGATGCTCTAACCAACTGAGCTACCTGGCCAGGGCATGAAGAGACATTAAAATCCCCCCACCGCATCTCTCCCCCAACGACCAGCACCCCAATCCTAAGCCTACAGATACTCTCCCTTTCCACAAAAAGGATATTTCCAAAGCCTTCAGACGGCTTCTGTACTCCCATCAGCCCTGAGGCTGGAGGGTATCTTCCCATCTTACAGAGAGACACAGACCCAGAGGGACACGGCCCAAGACCACCCCGCAGGGCACAGCGCCCTTCTACCCATTCTCAGCCCCAGAGGCAGCTTTCCTGTTACTACACAAGGGTGGCCACCCCATCTTCTCCCAGGTTACTAAAGGGTCTGCTCACTTACTGAGTATGTTGAGGACTGAGTCTTTTCGAAACATGACCAGGTTCCCCATCATCACATGGCAGACCAGCTCCTGGAGCTGAGGAGGAGGAGGAAGAAGGTATAACCCATTGGTTCTAAAAGGGGCCAGGCAGATGGTGTGGAAGGAGAAGCCGGAGGGCTCATATGGGGGAAAATGAGAGGAAGTGAAAACCTAGTTTAAAAGGATGAGGAGGAAACGACATATGATGAACGCCAGGGGGTCTCTCAGTGGTACCCACAGGCCCACCTGGGGCAAACAGAGTCAAGAAAAACCATCCCTCACACTCTGAAGCAAGATAATAGGCAATTTCTTTCCCTGGCTACAGTCTGGGCCTCTGACCATCCCAGCCTGTGCCTGAGGAGCAGGGAAGGACCATGGGAGGGGGAGCTTTGGATTTCAGATTTGGGGAAAAGCAAAGGAAGGGCTCTTGAATGTAAAGTTTCCTCCTTTACAGATGAGTGGAAAGGAGGAAGAGAAATAAGAACCCAGTTCAGGCCTGAGAATGGACATCAGCAAAGCTACAGCCTCTTGGGGACTTATGCATGGCGGAAAGGTCAAACAGAAATGGCCATACATGGTCTGACCATTTTCACCCTGAGTCAAGGGAAGACCTGCTGAGATCCAAAAGCAAGCCCTTCACCTTCCCTGTGGAACGGAAGTGCCCAGAGTACGGAGAGGGGGAACTCCTGGAGGACTGCCAGCCCAACCTGCCGCGCCGGCGCTCTGCTTTCCTCCCCAGTCCCACCGGGCAAAGCGCGCACCGCGGCAGCCTGGAGCAGTGCAGCCTCCGTCAGAGGCCGATCTCCCCGGCCCTGCCTCCCACACCTCACAGGATGACAGCTCGATGTTCACCTGTGCAGAATCGATAACAGCCACAATCATGTTCAGCAACTCCCCACTCCGCAGGGTCTCGTCTGGAAACTGGAGAGAAAAACAGGGGACGTAGGGCAGGAGTCCAGGGTGCACCCCTGGGTTCTCACTTCACAACCCATTCCGCTGCCTCACCAAATGCTTGTGTGTGTGTGTGTGTGTGGTGGGGGCGGGGGGGAGGGGGCTGGGTTAGCCAGACACGGGGTCCTAACAACTATGAAGCTAGGAACCTAACCACTGAGAACCAGGCTGTGCTCTTTGTGTGTGCACACCATGGTAGTGTGTGTGTGTGTGTGTGTGTGTGTGTGTGTGTGTGTGTGTGTAAGGAAAGGGAGCTACATAGAGACAAAGGTAGAGCTGAAACGGACCAGACATGACGGTTCATTCTGTCTGGTGACAGAATACGCATTTGAATCTCTGGCAGCAAAGAAAGAAATCCAATTACCCCTGACCCTTGGCCAAAGAAGGGAAGGTATAGAGTGTGTGAGTGTTCAGCGTGTGGGGGGTGGGCAGGACCCCTTCTGAGGAACACAGTTCATGGGGAGGGACAGGGAGGGAAACTGCCATCTGCTGGGCACCCACACCTCTCTTCCCTCCGGTTTTGGCTGAGATCACAGTTCCTCCTCTCATGCCCATACCCCGTGCCTGATTTCCCAGTTCCTGTGAGTTTTCACTAGAAGAGGAAGAGGTGATACCTCCTCCTATGTGCCAGTTCCCAGAGAAGATGGAGGGTGAGCTGGGGAAATGAAAGCTGAATCTCCACCAGAGACCCTGGTCTTTGGGAACTATTAGAAAGAACCCAAGGGTGAGCCGTCAGCTGGCAAGAGGGCTGAGACTTGAGAATGTGGGTCTGGTTGGGGGACCCATTCTGGGTCCAGTGGATGGGCCCAAAGCCACGAAGCCAAGTATACAGGCCCATATCCAAACACACACAGCAAAGCAGAGGACATAAACTCGAGGGCTTTTTTGACACTTTTAAATCTTTAAAGAGAGGTAGGAGGAGACAGCTGTGGTGTGGGGAGAAATGGCCCACCAAGGCCAGCGGGGGTGAGTGAGGGAGGGGCAGGGCTGTGTGCAATGAGGTGGGGCCCGCCGCTGACCGCCCCAGGGATACGGGCAGGGGCACTGACCTCTGTGTAGATGGAGGGTGTGAGGTGGCACAGCAGCCGCACGTCGTCCTCCTGGCAGGCCTTCATGTCCATCATTAAGCAGGTGTGCAGATCGCCCAGTTGGGTGGCCTGAGCAAACGACTCGTACAGGTTCATCTTTCCTGCGGCAGCTTTGCTGCAAGACCAGTTGGGCCTAAGCCAGCAGCCTGGCCCCAGTGCCCAGCCTCAAATATCCCTCAAGTAGGTTCCCACTACTTGAGTTCCCACAATCCCTTTGCTTCTCCAGGTGCCCTGGGCTGATCTGTTTCATGGCTTTCCCTGTTTCCCCAGGGGCTTGATAACTTATGGTAACAAGGGGACACTCTTCTTTCTTCCCACCTTTCCCCGGTACTCTGGACAGGGCTCTGTCCACAATGAGTCAGCTACTAAGTGGTGAGGGTCAAGAACAGGAGAAAGAGGGCTCAGGTCAGCCTATAGGAAGCTTTCTTTCCTACTTTCTGGGCACTAAGCAATGAGGGCATCAATGCATGGACACCTTTACCTCTCATCACATACAAAACCGAACCTAAAATGGGTCCGAGGCCTACATGTAAAAATGAAAAACTATATACTTCTTAGAACATAAAAGCAAAAAAATTTTTAATGAAGTATTTCTTTTTTTTAAGGTTTTATTTATTTACTTTTAGAGAAAGGGGAGAGGAGGGAGAGAAACATCGATGTGTGAGAGATACATCGATCGGCTGTCTCTCATGTGCCCCCAACCAGGGACCTGGCCCGCAACCCAGGCATGTGCCCTGACTGGGAATTGAATCAAAGACCTTTCAGTTTGCAGGCCGGCACTCAACCCACTGACCAACACCTGCCAAAGCCATAAGCATAAATCTTCATGATACCAAAATCACAGGTGACAAAAATAAAAATAAAATGGACTTCATCAAAATTTAAAACTTTTGTGTTTCAAAGGGTGCCATAAAATGAAAAGATAACTCACAGAATGGGAGAAAAATATATGCAAACCATATATTTGATAAGGAACTTGTATTCAGAATATATAGCGAACTCTCAACAATAAAGACAACCCAATTTTAAAAATAGGAATGAATTTGGACATTTCTCCAAAGAAAATATGCAAATATCCAGTAAGTTCATGAAAAGATCCTGGCCCTGGCTGGTGTGGCTCAGGGGATTGAACACCAGCCTCTGAACCAAAGGGTATCCAGTTGGATTCCCAGTCAGGGTACATGCCTGGGTTTTGGGCAAGGACCCCAGCAGGGGGCGCATGAGAAGCAACCACACGTTGATCTCCCTCTCTTTCTCCCTCCCCTCTCTTCTGTCTAAAAATAAATAAATAAATGAACAATATCTTTAAAAAAATAATAAAAAAATTAAATCTTTAAAAAAAAAAGAAGATGCTCAACATCATTAGTCATCAGGAAAATGCAAATCAAGACCACAATGAGATACCACTTCATGCCCATCAGTATAGCTATAATCAAAAAGCCACACAATGAGAAGATTTGGGAAGCATGCGGAGAAATCAGAACTCACGCATTGCTGGTGGGAATGTAAAATGGCTGCAGTCACTTCGGAAAATAGTTTGGCAGCTCCTCAGAAATTTAAAAATAGAGTTATCATTTGACTCAGCAATTCCATTCCTAGGTACACACCCAGGAAAACTGAAAACACATTAGCCCACAAAGTTGTATGTGAATGTTCACAACTCTATTCACAACACAGACGTGGAAAGGACCGCAGTGTCCGTCACTGAGCGAACGGCCACAGAAAAGGAACGGAGTGCTGACACATGCTGCAAAGGGGCTAACCCTCGAAAACACTATGCTACGTGACAAAAGCCAGGCACGAAAAGTCAGGCTGTATGATCCCATTTTTAGGAAATATCTAGAATTTAAGTAAATCTACAGACAGAAAACAAATCAGTGGGTAACAGGGAGACTGGGAAATGACTGCCAAAAGGTACAGGTTTCTTTTCAGGGTCATAAAACTATTCTGAATCAGACAGTAGCGCAACCTTGCAAACATACCAAAAACCACTGAATTGTACACTTTAAAACTGTTATTTTAGCCTGGCTGGTGTAGCTCAGTGGATTGAGCGCGGGCTGCGAACCAAAGGGTCGCTGGTTCGATCCCCAGCCAGGGCACATGCCTGGGTTGCAGGCCACATCCCCAGTATGGGGTGCACTAGAGGCAAACACACATTAATGTTTCTCTACCTCTCTTTCTCCCTCCCTTCCCCTCTCTCTAAAAAATAAAAAATAAATAAAATCTTTTAAAAAAACTGCTATTTTAAATATGAGAAAACACATTGAAGGCCCTGGTGATGACGGACAAGGGTGGAGGAACCAGCGTGAGCTCAGAGAGAGGCTCTCCAGAATGCTTCCTGACTCCTTCTCAAATGTGGTGGTCGTACCCACCTGGCCCTCAGGTAGTAGAGCAGGTGGTAGCCAATCTTGGGCTGCTTCTGATACAGCTCGGAGAGAAGGTCCAGAAGCAGTGAGAAGCTGCTGTTGTCTTCCTGCATCTGGCAAAGGTTCCTGGAGGTGGGAGACAGGAGGAAGGGAGCAGAGCTTTACCTAGGGCAGAGTCCCCTAGGAGCCTGAGGAGGCACGGTCTATTTGTGCCCACTGCACACCCCTTCCTTCCTAGAAAGGGGGTCCCATGACCCCAGGACAGAAGCACATGTGTGTGATGGATGGACGGCAGAGCAGTGTCTCCTACAGTTGGGTACTCACCTAAATATTAGGTAGAGGGGCTTCCCCACAGATTCCTCCAGGGACCTACGAGAGGAAGGTGATATATGAGTCCAGGTAAGTGGAGAGGGTGGGCTGCAGGCAGCTATCGTGGAGGACCAGCTTGAGGCAAGATACCACCGGCCTGCTCCTCTTCTAACTAAAAGTAAACATCCTGCTGCTCTAGAGGCTTGGTCACGGGGGAACTACATGTGGGTGGTCATCGTCATTGAAAGGAAGATTCCTGCCCTTTAAGAAGGATCCACGAAAGGGTCCAGTCCCACCTGAAGGGCTGCTGGGTGCGGTGGGGGGGCAGGGCACACAGGGTGGGGGTGCTAGTCCACTGCCCCAGTATGCTCAGCTTTCAGCAGGCAGAAATAAATCCTTGTTTAAATGAATCAGTACATGTGAGAATAAAAAAATCAGTTGAACGGGTTATTTTTCTCGAGTCCTCAGCAAGGTGCCCCTTGGACTCAGGCTATTAGAGCACACTTCTGGCTCCCAAAGGCCTGGGGGTCAGAAAGACAAGTCTTACTCCTCTGTGACCTCCTCGGGCAGCACCTCCCCTCGGAAGTGGGCCTTGAAGAGCTCCTGTAGGCAGGACGCGAGGACAGACAGCTGCTCCGAGTCAAAGTCTTCCTGGGTAGTGAGACAAGGGACAGAGTGTCACCACCACATCCAAGCCTCACTGCCCCCACTACCCAGAGTCATCAGCTTCCACCTTCAGGATCAACCAGCCCCTCTGCCCAGCAGAAGGGACCCACTGGGCGAAGGAAAGGAGGGGGTCAGTTGCCAGGGGGGCTCAAAGCTGGGGAGGCTGGGCTGCTTCCTCTCTAAAGCAATGGGTTCCTTCTTACCTCTAGGACCTGGTCCACAATTTCCTGCATGACCTCACATTGGGCCTCTGTATCACTACAGTGCAGAAGTGAGAGGAAATCTCAGGGACGTAAATGACAGCAGAGGGCAGGACACACACCCAGAACAGCAAGCACACTCACACGCACAGCGACAAAACAAAGGATCTGTGTTAATCCGGGCTTGTGTGGGGAGGCTTGGGGCAGAATTTGCTGCTCTCTGGGCAGAGGCCCATACAGAAGAGAAATCCGCATGATCCTGCTTCAAAATCCAGAGGCTCAGAACATACAGTGTGAGAACCCTGGGTGCTGAGGACTGAGGCAGCCCCACACCAAGTCCATACCCCCGTACATAAATTTGCAGAAGGCATCCTCATGTAGCTTCAGCTACCTCTCCATATACTTACCACATCCCCTCTACCCCACCATTCTGCCACTCCACTAAGCACCAGGTAAAGAGGCTGGAGCTGGATGTCCCACAGCTGAGAAAAGGGGTACACCTACCTGCCCTTCTGTAGCTGGAGCACTTTGTCCCTTAGGGACTCATCCAGCTGGTCAAGGTAAGGGGTGATATCAACCGGCTCCTCCACTACTGTCTCCTTGATAGGGTGGAAGCGAAACTCTCTCTTCTTTCCTGAAGGAAGTGATGTGGGAAAGAAGTCACTTTGCCTAGACACCAGCAACAGAGACAGCCCCCCTGAACAACCTGTACTTCCTCACAGCACACTCAGTGCTGTGTGCACGCCCCTGCCCTGAGGAGCAAAGAAGGCCAGCGACCACTTCACCTTTTCCCCTCCTGCTTCAGTGCCAAGTGCAGGGCTCGGCACCTTGGGAGTCTCAGCCAGTATCCCTGTTAACAAAACTAAGTCACAGAAGCAAAGGCGACAAACCACGGAGAGGCTGCTCCTGCCAGTGGGTCCTCTGAGGGTGACACACCCTCAACTTCTCTTGCTTATGGCCTCACCTTTGCTGTTGAGATCCTCCTCATCATCACTGAAAGCTGCCTCTGCGTTGTCATAGCAACTCTCATCCTTGTCTGACATATGGTTGTCCATCTCCATGGAAACTGGCTCCTCAATTTTGACTTGGGAAAGAAAGACCAGGTATTTAATGATCTCCTGTGTCCTCTAACACGTCCCAAGCTTAGAGAAGAGGACTGAAGGGCAAGTGAGAAAATAAACAATTCATGACCTAAATGGAGTCCGAACCCTGGGAGGATAAAGGTCTTACCCTCCCAACCCTGCAGGACTTGCAGTGAGATTTTGCCAGCAACAAAACTGAGCAGGTCATGACTTCTCTGTGCTCAGCTCAGGATCAGTGTGTAGATAAGACCAAGGACAGTCCCAAGTGCTCTTTAATTTTAAACCAAATTGGGAAGTTTTGCTTGGCTTAACCCCTCCCCCAAAACAAAAAGCGTGTGTGTCTGGAATTGGGAGTAAGACTTGAAACCCAACATGACAGCCTTTCCCCAAGGCCAGGGCCCTGGCCTGGGAAGAGAAGAGGTGGACAAGATCCAAGTAAGGTAAACACATTCCATGAACGTCTCTCCCTACCAAAGACAGCTTAATAGGAGGTAAAATAAGAGTTAAGAGAGATTAGCTCAAGTCAGATAAGACTAAATGGAGAGGGAGAGCCAGGAAGACAACATAAAAATGAGTTAAGAAGAGACCTGGGGAAGGGAAAACAAAGTAGAGTGTCAGAGAGGCGGACAGCTGCACGGGGCGGCCCCTAAACAGGGGCTCTATTTGCCTTCCAGAGCTCCAAATGCCTCCATCTTCTGAAGCAGCTGATGCAACAGGAGGGTTCCATACCTTCCACAGGTGGGCTGGGCGAGCTGCAGAACTCAGGAAACTTCTCCCTCAGCATTGCCCGCAGCTCCTTATCCAGTTTAGGGTTGTCAAACAGGGGGGCCAGGTGCCTGCCGGGAACATGAACGATGGCCATCATCAGAGTTCCTCACTTCTAACGCGATGCGGAGGTAATGGTCTAAGCCCAACAAGTACAACTGGGCTATGCTCAGATCCTTGGAGGTAATAAGGGGACAGGGAAGGCATTTGACATCCTTTGTAGTATGGCAGGAGAGACATTTCTTTAAGAGTCAAGAGAAGCTGTCTGACAGTGCTTTTTATACCTCTCAAAGTAAAGGGTCAGTGGTGGTATGGCAGTATCTGGATGTGCCTGACCTAGTGAAAAAGGGACAACCCTTCCCTCTGCCCCCAGATGCCGGAAGTCCTTACGCCAAGACCCTTTTCTCCACGATGTGGTTGAGGGAGGAAAAGACACCCTGTCGCACATGGCCCTCCAGTGGTGGATAGAAGTTGGGGATGATCTGGAAGGGAAGAAGGGGTGGAGAGAATGAGTAGGGGCTTTCCATCCAGTGTATCCTGCTGAACTAGATCTAAAAAGCTGCTTTAAAAAAAAATGGAATGCTTCATGAGTTTGCATGTCATTCTTGCAGAGGGGACATGCTAATCTTCTCCGTATAGTTCCAGTTTTAGTGTATGTGCCACCAAAGAGAGCACAAGCTGCTTTGCTTTTGCTGGGGGGACACCAGAGTATGCCTGCAGAAGGGGCTGTTCCTGACCATTCCAGGCTGCTAAAATGGGAAACTTACTGGACGTGGCTGTTCCTCAGAGACACTAGATTCTATGTTAAGTCATCATCCCTGAGTCTGAGAAACCTCATGGAGGCATGGCAAGACCCAAGTGGAGAAGGTGGGAATAAGAGAAGCATTCACGAACTTGGGGGGATGGGAACTACAACTACTTCTGCTCCCACAGTCAAGGGGCATTGGGAAGACCTCTTCACTGACCTAGAAGGTTCGAGAGGACACTCACTTAACTCTGCTCAGCCAAGCATGAGAAGAGAGCAATGGCACTTACACGACACATGAAGTCCAAGAGTGTGGCAGTGATGGCTGGATGGGGCTTCATGGAGTGATGCATAACCAGGATGGCTGGCTCTGGAGAATGTGGAATTAAAAGGAACCCCATATCAGAGAGTCTGTTCCCAGCTCTATAAACCAAGTGATCAATATATATTAATGGCTCCAGAGAGCTGGGTCTATCCTTGCCCCCTATTCCCACTGAGCAAATCCAAAAGCAGACAACCCCCAAACAGCTGGTAGGCCTCATCTCCTCTTGTCCCCAGTACCCAGCTTGGAGGAGGGAGTTAGCAGGAGAGGAAAAGCAGGATGCAATGCAGCCTTTTCCTCTGCAGAGAACCCCCACCCCCACCCTGAAGTGCAAGCATCAGTCTACAGAGAAAAGCGGGTGGAATGTTGGCCTCATCAAAGCAGCTTTCCTTCTAGGTCAAGGGAACACTGATGAGGAACAACGGAACTGCTCCCAGATAAGCCACCTCCAGTCCACGCTGCCCTGTGATTTATGACGGCCATCACTGAGACTTGGGGTGAGAGGCGCTGAGGGGAGGGCTGGAGGGCAGCACTGCCTGGTCTCAGTCACATACCTATGTTCATAATGCTATCCTTGTCTGGGCTAAAGAACAGCCAGTCGTAAAACAAAGCCAGCTTGGCATTAGAGGCAGCAACATTTGACTAGAAGAGAGAAGGGGAAAAAAGAGGGCTAGCTTCATCAACCAGCTTCCTTCCCTTCAGGAGCCCAAGACAGATTCCAGGGCTCACAATACTGCTCCATCTACAAAATTCAGTTCCTAGGGAGACCAGGGGGAAAGGGGGGCGTGCCTGGGAACCTCCACAGGGGTAAGGGACACCCAAGTCCGTACAGGAGTGTGAGTACCCTGTGGCCTCACCAACCCAGGCTGAGGCTCAGTCTGGGGTCTCGCACAACCAGTAAAACACACTCTGATCCCATTGGGGAGGACACGTGGGTCTTTGAGTCCCTGGTCATCCCTGAGCTGAGACAGCACTAGTCTGAGCCCTTGTTGGACTCTGCAGGCATATCCTGAGGAGAGACCCC
Source organism: Trachops cirrhosus (assembly GCA_028533065.1). Classification (NCBI taxonomy): domain Eukaryota; kingdom Metazoa; phylum Chordata; class Mammalia; order Chiroptera; family Phyllostomidae; genus Trachops; species Trachops cirrhosus. Next base: position 16,867,933 of record CM052551.1, on the reverse strand, counting down.
TAGGAATCGCCTGCTGTTCTATCTGAATCAGCACATTCTAAGGACCCATTCATAAGATGGGGGGAGCTGGAGCCCTGTTAAAAGAGGTCAAAGGGCAACTAAACGCCAGGAAACATAGTGTCCCACCCTGGACACAGGGGGAAAACAAGGGGAAGGAGATGGCTCTATTGTGAATTCACTGCTTTTGGAGAAGAGAAATCCAAAGCCAATCCCAAAAGGCACGGAAGTGGGGGTCTGAGGAGCACAAACCCTGGATCTGAGAGGGGCACAGCCATGTGTGATTTCTGGAAGCAGGGATGCCTGGTAACCCAGGCTTGAGGACTGGCAGTAAAGGCACAGATGAACCTGTCAACCTCAAACCCACATGGGAAATAATGAGAACAAGTGAATTTCTAGAGACATGAAGGGAGGGGGGCAAAGGCTGAGGCAGGAGGCAGAGAGTGAAGGAGGGCCACTGGGGGTCAGGGGCTTGGAGAGACAGGAAGAAGTGTGGAAATATGGGGAATATGAGGAAAGAGGGACCCTTTGCCACCCAATAGCCTCCATGGTCCAGTCTCTCACCGTGCATGTTGTCAGCAGCCAACCAATGATGGCCCATCGGGGCAAGATGTCTGAACTCAGCACTTCATTAGAAGGGTGAACCACCCCACAGATGTATCGAATAAGGTCACAACGCAGAGACTGACTGTCTGGGGTTGACAGGTACTGGCGCTGGAACCAATCCTGGTAGCGCTTTTGTTGACCAAACCGCACCTGGGGGAAGGGGACATTGGAAAAGAAAACTTGGAAGGGAGGGTGGGGTATCTGGGCAGAGGTAAACAAGCACCATTCAACTGAAGGCTTGACCTAGACCTCAATCTCTTCCCATACCTTCTTCATTATCTAATACTGTCTCTCAAGTCTCCCCTCCTTTGGGAAGACTTCCTGATTAAAATATTCCTTGTTTTTATTTTTATTATTTATTTTTAAATTAATTAATTTATTTTTAGAGAGGGGAAGGGAGAAAGAGAGGAAAGAAACATCAATGTGTGGTTGCCTCTCAAGAGCCCCCCACTGGGGATCTCGCCCGCAACCCAGGAACGTGCTCTGACTGGGAATCGAACCGTTCACCCTTTGGTTTGCAGGGTGCACCCAATCCACTGAGCTACACCAGCCAGGGCTGTTTATGGATTTTAGAAAGAGAGAAAGAGAGGGAGAAAGAGAGACAAACATTGTTTGGGTGCTTCCCACATGTGCTCTGTGACAGGGGATCAAACCTGCAACTTTTTGGTGTTAAGGGATGACGGTCCAGCCAACTTAGCCACACCAGCCAGTGCAATAAATAGTCCTTGTTTTCAAATAAATGCTGAAAGTCACATTCCAGTGATGCACTGATTCTTGCCACTGATCTGATGTCACATCATCCATAACTGCTGTACTACTCCTTAGACCTGTACTAGTCACTGACTCTGCAGTCATAAGCATAATCTTTTCTTTTCTTGAGCTACTTGTGAACAGCAAGCAATGTTCCTTGAGAACAAGAGTTAAGTCTGTTCACCACTCAGCAATGACTGAAAGCTTTCTGATACTAAATGACTTAATAGGATCATTATCCAAAGTACATGGAACCTCTATATCTTCTTGCAGTTAAGTCCTTCCCCAAATATACTGAATGTGGTTACAAACAGCAACACTAATTAAGGGGAAAGATCTGGTTTTCCTCTTCTATTCCCCAAATTCAACCAAAACAGAAAGGAGAAGAGTTAAAAACGTACACACACAAAAATTGAGACCAACGTTGTCCAATAAAACTTTCCACAATGATGGTGGCTACTGAATACTTTAAATGTAGCTACTGCAACTGAGGTACTGAATTTTTAATTGTACTTAGTTTTAACTATTTAAATTGCAACACATGGCTAGTGGCTACCACATGGGACAACACAGGTCAAGACAGTCCTCCTGGATGACCGGCAGTTGTCGCCTAGAAGTTCTGTTAGAAATACAGGTTCTTCAGATTCTCTGGGAGGGTTAAGATGCAGGAAGATGGATTTTTCAGATGCTCCGCAAGCAATTCTGCCATGAGTCAGCCATCCTTGGAAACCAAAAGACCAGAGCTCTCTTCCTGAGAGCTCATGGTTTGCCCAGAGGAACAGTGGGTTTTTCAGAATAAACATCCTCACTCTACCCTTTAATAGCACAGTTCAAAGTTGTAAATTACATTATTAGTTTCGTGACTGCTTCAGATAGGCTGGAAACTTCACAAGAGTTGGAATCGTCTTTCTTATTCAACACTGCATCCCAGTTCTTAGCAATGCCAGGTAGACCACGCGCCACCCGCCTGACCAGCGTTCCACCAGTCAATACTCAATGGGGACCACCTGGTGGGCTGAAGGAAGGTGCCCGGCTAGTGCCTGCAACTTCTGCCAAAATAGGTGAGCTTACCCGGGAGGTCATGAAGAGGAGCTTAGTCTCCATGTCTGGGGTTAGACGACATGCTAGGAATTTTCGGGATGTCCTTGACTGAAGAAGCTGCAGGATACCTGAACCAAGTGTAGAAGGAAAGAGAAAAGAGAGAAGCTTGGGGACCAGGAAGAACGGAAGGCAGGTGGGGGAACCTGGGCCAAATACTGATGGCCAGTGATCTTACTCATGGAGAAATTGTAAGATAAGACCAAGAGAAGTCAAGCATAGGTACAAGCTGGGATTCGAACCAGCATCTGTATGCTCTGCTGCAATGAACCACCCTCTCCAGCACCCAGATATATTAATTCTTTTCTACTGGCCATCACATTATTCCAATTGGCAACATGTGGGAAAGTTAGGGGGGAAATAGGGGAAATCCTAGCCTCTCTCCCTGCTCCCGATGGTTCCATCACCGGGTCTGGGATCAATGGGATGTGGCGGCATAAGCATGAGCTCTGCAGTCAGACAGACCTAGATCCTGCGTCTAACAGTTAATAGCTGTGTGGCCTTGGGCAAATTACTTAATCTCCCTGAACCTCATTTTCTTTACCTGTGAATACAGAAAGTAAAATATCCATCTTACAGGGAGGTTCTGAAGATTAAATGAGTTAATATACCTGTGCCTAGCACACAGTGGGCACTCATAACAACACTCATTCGGTGTTAAGAGCTGCACAATATTAGGCAGAACCAGGACTTCCCTCTCTTCTTTCTTGACCTTCCAGATCCTGACCTACTGCTTCCATGTGATGTGTGTACACACACTACATGCACACATACATGCGTGTTAGAGGTGGGGGGGAGCAAAGCTATATAGTTATTATTCAGAACATAAGCAGGAACCCAAGAAGGAGAAAGGGACATGGAAAGGATCTTGTCAGAGGAGGCACCCAGAGCCTCTTTCCCTTCCCCAAAGAGGATTTTGACCAAGTTGGATCCTTGGAATTCAGAGGCAAGATAGCTCCTGGGAGGGGCCTTCTCTTATAAGACTAATTCCAGCCCCTTGCTGACTCAGTCTCATGAGCTGACCTCTGACTCCTCTGCTGGACTCAGTGAAGCTGGAAACTGGTCATAAGCTCACCTCCTGAGCCAAACAGCTGCAGTGAGAGGGGGAGGAGAAAGGTCCCAGTTCTCTGTCTCACATTTTCTTGGGAGTAATGACAGCTGAAGCCTGCCAAGTAGGGGCTATCTGGGAACCACGTGGATTGTTCCGTAACTCTGCCATTCCCATATCCAGCTGTACTTGGCAGAGCCTGCATGGTCCCCAGCTTCCTATATCTGACTGCAAAAGCCCCTCCTACCCACCAGTCTCTGCCCTCTTGATTCAAGCAGTACATACATACTGACCTCCCACCTTTCAAGGACAGAATGCCCAGCCCTTACTTACCTGTGAACTGAGGACTCAAGGCCTGAGGGTTATGGATAATATCTTTCCAAAGCAGTTCAAATTCCGGTATCCTGGCAACATTCTGAAGTAGTCTTACAAGGTCCCGGCCAATCATCAAACATTCCATGAACTTGATGGGGGTGCGGGGTGAGACAGGGAAGAGAATAAACACATGGATTGTTTACCTGCTACAGGGAGGACACAGGAACAACATGTTCTAGGAGGGAAGGAAAGAGGGTCGAAGGGATTATGTGATTTCTGCTGGAACCGGGGGACTGGCTCTTTGCTGTTCAGGGGAACAGTGCTGGAAGTTGGGGACTGATATCGAGGATGACAGGTACTGGAAACTGTTGAAGCCCTGGTGGCTTTCACATTAATCTCTTGCCTGCTCCTCTCAAAATTGTTTCAATACAGGTCAAGAGAGACCAGATTTTAAAAGGGTAGGATTGGCAAATTGAGCCCTAGACACCTTACCCCAAAACCCACTTGGTCCAACAGAACATTCTGTGGCAATGGAAATGACCTGTATCTGTGCTGTCCAAACGGATACCCATTAGCCACATGTAGCTAATGAACTCGTGAAATGTGGCTAATTCAACCAGGGAACTAAAGTGTTATCGGATTTTAATTTAAATTACCACATGTGGACACAGGCTACTACATTAGAGAATACAGCCCTAGAGTCATTCACTCTTGGGAGACCTGATAGTGGACAATTCACAGTCCATCTGACCAGGCAATTACCCAGCTAGGTAGGTGTGGGGGTGACCACAGTGAGCGTACAAGAACGGGCTGTGTCTGTGGTGCACAAGTGTCTGTGAAGCTGACCAGGAAAATCCCTAGGACGCCAAAGTAACAGGCAGCATTTTTAGAACTAGGTCCATTCCATACCGATTCTCCTACCCTTTTTCAATCATCTGTCTTAGAATGAGGAAAAAACCAGACCTGAACCACCTCCATCACTCCAACATGACATCCCTGGCCCAGGTTACTGCATAAAACCCATATGGGTATTCTGTCCTGGTTTCATCCCCATAATGTGTAGTCCTCACCCGTTCCCGAAGCAGTGAGATGCAAAAGTCCACCTCCTTCTGCCGCAGGGCCTGAAGCTGGGCGGTCCCATGGTGGTCGACAATGAGGCGGAGGTATGTGTAAACGGCCATGGCAATGAGGATGCTACTCTTCAACACCCACTCCCTGCAGAAAGGGAAGACTCTGGCACCTGCATTCTGCTCCTGCCCCCCTCCCCATTCACCCCATACTTGGCTCCAGGACCTTAGAAATGTTTGATGGTTAGCACTGGGTTCCCTGAATGCTCACTCATGCTGTCATTCTCTAGGACTATCAATTGGCAAACATGGAGACAACTTCCTGCTCCTCTACCAGGTGCCCAATAAAGATAAACACTGATGAAAGCAGTCTCTCTTTACCACATAACTACTTAGCTTCCAATAAAATAATTTTGTTTGTTGACTTACTCATTCAAACCTTTACTGACTGCTTTTATGTGCCAAGCACATGTGAGGTACCAGGGACAGAGATAAGCCATAGCTCCTACTGGGCTTAGATATGGGGAAAAATGTTTGTCAGCAGTTCTTAAAGTGTGGTCTGAGGACCTCCAAGGATTACCAAGACCTGTGGAGGACCCCGGAGGTTCTGAAACCCTTTTATTCAGGACACACTGTTTGCACCCTTCCATCATGCTCCACTGGCAGCCCACCGGGTCACAAACCCTTCCCTGGCTCTCTCTCTTTAGCCACTGATACCACTTCCGAATGATGAATCACCTGCCCTAAATCACAATCTGGAAAGAACTTGATTTTGGATGGCAAAGCCCATTTTCCCAGGAGTTTTAGAATTTCTCTGGGAACAAGAGAATAATGAAAGAATTGCGTGCCCTGCTGCTTTAAAAGGGGGAGAAAGACACAGTGGGGAGATTCCCAAAAGTTCAATGCTGTCTCAAAGTACCAAGACTGGGGAGCTGTCTTCCCCAAGCAAGTAGTCTGTAACAGCTTTGGCACCCCTGCTGGAGGAAGGGAACCAGAGGAAGACAGGGAGTTTAATTAATCCAACTAGGCACCACCCTGACTCCGGAAAAGTGCCTGAGCCACCTAATTAAGAGACTCTGGCCTTTTTCTTGCACAGAATGAAAGCAGTAGCCAAGAACACTGAGGAAGGTCCCCCTCCCTACCTGCTACCTTTTAATTCCATAGCCCTAGACACACTTGGGAGGGAGGAAGGGGTTGGGTATGGAAGAAGACAGTTTTAAACTTCCAGGGACTCTCACTGAAGGACGTGAGTGTTTTGGAGGGCAGGAGAAAAGGCATGGCAGTTACTTGACACTTGTACCCTAAGACTGCACTCAAATTGACCAAATGAGGAAAATTCAGCTTTAAGCTATGGGAATGGGGGGTGTCTGGCATCAGGAACAAAATAAGAAAAATCACTCTTGAGGAAGATTGCTAACAGAGGCAATGAACGTATCTGAACTCGGGACAGGGTGATGGAGAGAAAGAGAGAAGGGCGATCCTCTGACCAGGACAGAGACCCTCTGCACAAAGACCTAAGAGAAGCGGAGGCCTGGTAAGAAATGGCTAGGTTCTCATGTGTTATGTGATGGTACCAATAAGGAACAGAGAGAGACTTGAGCTGCAGCTGCAGCTGCACGTCCATGCTCAAGGGCACTAGGTGGCACTGCACAGCAGACCTGGCACAGCTCTCAAGCTTGGGCGGAGTACAGAATACTGCCTTCTCTTTAACAAGAGTGAGTAAGGGAGGAAGTCCATTATTCTAAACGTAGGAAATATGGATACTATTAGTGCTCTCAATTATTTGACTACTATGGTGTCCTTACCCAGAAATAGACTCTGAAATCAAGCAACAGGAAGACTAAGGCCACAGGACCAAGAGGAAGGCCTCACCATCAAAAAAATTCAGCTATGGAACAGCCCTCACAAAATTTCTGGTCCTTTACTTTCATGGGGAAGGGAAAAATATCAGCAAGATAACCCAATATGCCCTGCCTTATGCCCTCTCTACCACCGGAACCTCCAAAAACCCTATACACAAACTCTAGCAGGTCTTAATTACCTCCTCATTCTCACCTCTCCCGTGCCACTTTGACAAAAGGAGAGAATGGCTTGGATGGAAAGTCTTGGGAGAAAAGGGGTACTTGCCAGGCCTGGGTACTTGGCTGGCCCTATTCTGCTGAGCTCATTCTCCCCTCTCTCCCCCCAAAGATAAACATTCCAAAAAGGTCTGGATCAAAAATAAACCCTTATCAGATGAAACTAGTTTTTCCTGGGCTCTGAGATATTTCAATGAGGACCTTCTTTTCCACTCCTTCATTCCTTGGGCCATATCATAGCATTAATTCCTTCACTTGCCACCAATACAATTACCTCTCCCTCCCCTGCCTCAGTTTCTCTAACCCAAGGTGTTTGGGGCTACTTAACAGTCTTCATACAATCCTTTCCCCCCCATTTCCCAAACTTGCAACCAATAAGGCCGTATCTGCCTCTTGCCCCCCGCTTCATGGTGGACTCTACCTCTGCTCCGTCAGGATATCCAGAACACTTTCTGCCAACCAGATATTTTTTGCCGTAACATCCCCACCTGATCAAAGGGGGACAAAATAGAGAATCAGAATGGCTCTACTTATATATTCTTCATCCATCCTGCTGGTCCATCCCTACATGTTATCTCATCAATGATGTACTGAGTGTTGGAAAAACTGCCTTTTGTTCTGTCAGGCTTTCAAGTTTCCCTCTTTGTTTCCAGAGAGAAGGGCAGGGAAGTTTCTGGATTTTTCCAGAAACTGAAGCTGCAACTTTTCCATAGACTTGGGCTGGAGTGGGAATACTTTGACCCTTGAAAGGGAATGTCTGGGAAGGAGACATGAAAAGCCTGTGGTTGGAAAGAAAGGATGGTATCCCAGATAGGGCCTGAGAAGTGCAGGTGCATAGTAATAGCTGCAGTCCAGCATGTGGATGTTCCAAATCCCGAGTCAGACTCATGACAGGCAGGGGTTTCTTGTCTCCGGGTATCACAGTCTTCAGGGCTTGCGAAGGAACTTCTTGGGGCACAATTAACGTGCAGCAACACTACACCAAAGTCTAAGGATGAGAAGTGGGGACTGGGAGTGCCAGACAGGGAAGAAAATGCCAGGAGAGTGGGTAAAAATAGCCAGCATAATGCTATGTCTTGCCCCAGGTCCTAATTTAAAAATTCAATGTTCACATAGTCACACATCACATAAATTAAGGTTTATACACATCAGAACAAGAGCATCAGTGTTATACAAAATCCTAAAGAAGCAGCAAAGACACACTGGGCAATGGTGAGAGAGAGGCAGCACAGGCAGGCCTCTTGGATATTCAGTGGCATAGGCAGATGTCACCAATGCCAAGAAGATAATAAAACCTAAATGTCAGGGTCTGTTCTGTGACATAGTGTGTCCCTCAAACTGGCCCTAATCAGATGTTATAATTATTAGGGAGCAAGTAGTCAGAACATGGGGTGGAGCCAGGGAAGATGCCTGCATTTCTGAAAGCACAATGTGATGCGAACAAATTATTTGCCCTCACTTTTCTTCCCATTCCTTCCGGCTCCTTTCAGATCCAATACACCATGAAACACTGGGTGACTTTAAACCAGAGACGACTGGCTAAAACAGGCCAACTATTCTATGTCAGGCCCCAAGTTTGGCAGGAAGGAAAATGAAGCAAGACTTACTGCTTCGAAATGCTCCCCATGATTTTTTAAATTTCTTTCTCATCGTATGTGGCCAGAAGATGACTATATTAGAAGGAGATTCTAAATGACCCAGGAATTGAGTCCCTTAGACACTCAATCATTCTCCATTGCTTGGATTTAGTCTATGGGCTCCTCTCCTTCTTTATGCTCTTGCTATCAAACTCACCGGCAATCTGCTTCATGAATGTCATGCATACACCATCGGCTCCCAGAACCCCACTTTTCACTAGTTCCCGAACCAACCACACCAACTAAAGGAGAGGAAACGACAAATGAAGGGAAGAACCTGTAAGTTTGAGAAATGGACTAATCCAATAAAATTACAGTTTAGGACTACAAAGGTGGGGGTATGTTACCCCCAATTCCTCCCATTATGTCTTTGAGCTGGATTTCTTTCATTTCTGGCCTTACCTGAGTACGGCAGGTGTCCTGCAACTTCAAGTACTTCTCCATAAGTATCTGGTTGATTTTATTCAGGACAATATTCATGCCATCACGACTCACCAGAGCCAAGTCCCGGTAACACTGAGAAGAAAAGTTTGTGAGCAGCCAGGAAGGTGACCCCACCCAAAGGGGGCCCCCTGGTCTCCTTAGTTTAAACAACACCAGTGCGAGTAGCAACAAAAGACTTCCACTCTGGACACTATTCTTCCACAGGGCTCCTCCATCCCAAACCTACTATCCCTCGCTTCATCACATGGGGAAGCGGGGCAGGTTGCAGACTGAGCTATTTTGTAATGAGGCAGAAAAGCCTGCTAAGAAAGGCTCCCTGTCCCCCTACCTCCCTTCTTAGGAAATGTCACACTGATGCCACAAGCTGAGCAAAACCAGGTGGAGGCCATCTGCTTTTCATCTGCCAGTAAAAGGTCACTGCAGAATGGTTCTGGTTGAACAAGCCAGGAAGAATCACAAGTTTCTAAACCTGTACTGACCCAGCCAGATGAAGCAAAAGGCTAGGAATATTAAAGGAAGAGATCCAGGGACCTGGGCCCTAGAAAGAAAGGGCAGAACCAAACTGAACTTCCTTAACTAAATGTCTTCCTTCTTTTCTTTGGGCTGCCCTTTGCTTCTGCCAAGTATTGAAAAAGGAGGGTCTTTATGCATACTCATCCCAGGGGGTGGTGAAGGAGGGCATTCCAGTTTCCTCTGAAAGTTCTTGCTTCCCTTTCCCCTAGAGCTTTTCTCACCCATTCTCTCTAGAGACCAGACTCCTAGAGGAATACCTTAGGAGACCTCATTAACAGCCTCCTCAGCCTGCTGAGTTCCATGCTGTCAGGGTTTTGGCATAAAGGGTAAAATTAGGTAGGTAGCATTCCACAACCTTGAAAGGCTGGCAGAAGAGTGGCACCAACCATAATAGCAAATATAACAGCAATTATAATGCACTGGCATTATGCACAAACTTTGCATTATATATATAATTGCATTTGAATTACATAACAACCCTTTGAAATAGGTACTATTTATTCTTATCTCTATGTTTATGGGGGAGGGAACAGACATAAAGAAGTTAAAACAATTCAACACACATCATATAAAAGATAAAAGAACCAGGATTCAAGTCCAGACAGATCCACTCTAGATTCCATGCTCTTAAACCATTCCACACTGCTGTTAGAAAAAACTAAAAGAAGAGGATGCTAGGGATGCAAATAAGAGATTATGGTGGCTTTGATACCACATTTCTAAACTCTTTCATCCTAGTGGTCAAAAGAGAAGTACTCCTGAAGACCAGATGCTCCCTGGCCTTGGTGTGACTAGGGACTCCTAAGAGATTAGCTACCATAGCTTCCTCCTGTCTCTGGCGTCCTTCTGTCAAACCAATTAAAGTGATAAAAATACCAATACTAAGGGAATCCCACCATGTGACACAAACTTTCCATACCCAAATGAGAATCTGATTATCCTCTGACTCCATCTGGAGGGAGGACAGAGAGATCAAAAGTACAAACAAGGGAACAGGAAAGAGATAAGGGAGCCCAGTGAACTACTGCCAACCTGCCGTCAGTAAATGTTGGTATTTTAGCCCTGGAGCCGCCCCCAGAGGTGTGAGCCACAGAATGGGCAGAGAGAATGAGGGAGGCAGAAGGAAAAATCTATGTCAGACCAAAGACAGAGATACTATTAACTACAGAAAAGCCCTGTCTATTCCAAAGAAAGCAGAAACCCCAAAAATGCAGAACAGACCCAGAGCAGGGAAGGAGGACAAGTCTGGCAGGAGACACAGGGTCAGATGGAGGAAACAGATACTGTCTGCCTAATTTCACGCTCCCTCTGGGGCCTTATCTACCACAACTGCTGGTAACACATGGCAGCTGGGAGCCCGGTGTACTGTATTCCTGAGGCTGCCCATTTTCTCGCCAATCTCTATGTCTGTCTCCCGACTGGCTTGGAAGATAAATAGATGGGGGGAAAAACTCAGTAGGGAACAGAGGAGAGTCTCAAAGAAAGGAAACGTGACAGGATGGCACTGTGGCAGGACATCCGTCCTGACCCCTTGATGAGACCTTGGCATTGATGTTAGACACTTCCCTTCATCTACTGACTGCTAGAGCCTGCACAGAAGCTCAGGCCTCCAGCTTAGCTTCTTCTCTCACCACAGCCCTTCAGCAAAGCCTGCTCCCAGCTATTCAGTTCAGACATCAAGTAAGAAATAAAGTCAAAGAATATAAACATTCCTAAGGGTTGCTAAAAAGGCAGGTATAAGTGAAGGTACAATTGGAACAAAATCCACCCCATAATCCACTCTGCACCAATACCTGATCTGTTTGCTCCTTAACTGAGTTCTTTTGTTCAGTCCATCCGAATTCCACCCACTGAGAAGTCCTAGAGAGCTGGCCCTAACTCCTTGAACCTGCCTGCCAGCGCTGACACAGGCCCCTCACCTCACTTTCCCAGAGCAAATTTCTCATGTGTTCAAGACTTAGTTTCTACCACCACTTTCTCCATTATCCCCCGTGAAGATGCAGGAAGAACTGAATCTCCAATCCATTCTGAGATTTGCTCCAGAGATAGAATAAACCCCAAATAAACCCTCAGAGAATACTTCCCTGGTTTTAAGCTAAAGCCAAGGATCAGTACTCATCAGAAATTCCCACCTAAAACTTCTGCAGGACAGAAATATTTCACAACATAATCACTCTCGTAGGGGGAAGGATCAAACATGATGGGAGATATGTCACTAATTCTTTCACCATAATCTGACCTGGCTTTAGGTCTCTGAATGAATCACCGATGGTTCTTCACTTGCCTAAGACTGTCCTCCTGTTATCCATCTTCACCCGCTTTGTCTGAAGAGGCCTGACCTGGGGGCCTATCCACCTAGAGGATTTATTTAGAAACCTTTAACATGTGAACACGAGCCTGGGGCAGCCATCAACCATCAAAGAGACCCAAGTTGAGGCCAGGGAGACCGTCACAGGGCTGTCATAGAATAAGACAAGGTACTCTAGTCCCTTGCTGTGCCTACGCGGCCAAATTCACAACATAATAAGCATTCATAATGTAGAGCCCTGAAACTAGAAATACCCCCAATACTCTGCTCCTTTGACTAAGGTTTACTTATTTACCCTCGCTGATTCAGATCCCATCAGAAACAAATTAAAAAACCAGTGAGCAAGATACCTCTGCATTAAGATGATTAAACAAGATTTTAATTGTATTTTTGAAACCCACAGAAGAGAAAATTAAACCTTAACTTCAACTCCTTCACTCCCATCTTTGTCAACAATTTCTTTAAAACAGAGTTGCTAGACTGGATCATATCACTGTTTAACACCACCATACTGGAGGTATCATTTGTCCTTAAGGATCTTGATGATAAATTCAGTATGAAAATGAAATGCCAATTTAACTCCACAAGGTCCCAGCCCAGACACGGCCTGTGAAACCAAGGGCTTGTGAGTGCTTGCTGCCCGCCCACCCTCCGACCCCGACACACACATACCAGACCGGCTGGCATCAGAAGAGCACAAATATACCCGGTTGCCATGCCCGTAAATCCTGCCACTGTCCTCGTCCCTGGGGATAACTTTTCTTTGGTTCTCCTTGAACAAACAACAATGTCTCTGACCTCCAGTTATCTTACAGGTAAAACTGGGAACAGTTTGGGGAGACGGGACAGAGCCACCAACCTCATAGGGCTTTTGGGGAGGATTAAGTGAGATCCTGGCTGGATAGAGCCTAATACAATGCTGGGCACAGAGCATATCTGTTTCTTTCCACACATCCCTTGCTCAGGAAAGGGCCAGGGAGAATATTAAATTCCCCACTCCAAGTTCTTCTCTGTTAGTGACACACAGTGCCAGATATCAGACATATGCTTCTTTTTTCCACACTTTTTTATTGTTGTTCAACTACAGTCGTCTCCGTTTCCCCCACCACTGCCCCCCAGACATACACTTCTAAACCAACACGCCAAGGCTCAAGGAACACAAAATTGGTAGAAAGGGGAAATGTGAAGAGGCAAAAGACAGAATTTTGCTACTTTATTATAGAAAGAACAGAATCCAATGAGATCATCCTTCCCAGTGACTCACCTCAAGGAAGCACCCCATTTAAACCATTCTACATTCTACATACAGGAAGCTCTCTTTGTGAAGAACCCCAGATGAGTTTTCATACAGCATTCCTCAGGAAGTCTAATTCCAGTTACCCTAGTGTTCTCTTACTCACTGCCTTGTTACTGCATCAGTCACCACATTAAGCTGTCTGACTTGAGTCCTACTTGCTGCAACAGCAAGCCTGCTTTCTAGTCACCTGCCAATACAGATCCTGAAAACTACGGGTCACAATGTTCTAGGTAGGAACTCTTGGTTATAGTTGTTCTCTCCTATTTTCTGGATTACATCCCAACTCTTCTAGCCTTGACTAGTAAACTTCAAATCTGAAACTCTTTAAATGCTTTTTCACTTTCGTAACTGTCTTTTCTTGCCTTTTAGCTTCAGAATCTAGAGATAGAGAAAGGACTTTGGTGAGAGAATGACTAAATTCACTAAGAGTAAAAAACTGTATTTAGAGAACGAGGTGGTCCAGCTCGGTCAGAGGGTCTGGTAGTATGCCAATGAAGCCACAGTTATGTTCCACCAGATTCCTAGATCATCTGAGAAGGGTTTGTGGGTCCAGAGCAGGGTGCCTTACCTTCTGGGCTTGAGCAGGTTCAGTGAGGACAAGGGTGAAGAGACCCAGGCAGATTTCCTCATGCTGGGGAGGACCTTTGCATACCTGGAAAATGAAGAAGGAAAAAAGTGATTGTCACTCTCAGAAGTAAAGTTCTCAAGCACAATTTCTCCCAGAAAACCTGAGACTCCTGAAAGGAGAATCATCTACAAAGGAGAATCATCAACTCTTAAATCTGATGATTTCCTTCTTCTAAAAGTGATGGGGCATCTATTCTAAGGGAGAGGTAATAAGAAAGGATGGATCCTTATTGCTTTCTGCAAGGCTTGATGCAGAAATACAGTGTTTAAAATGAAAAACAAAAAGTCTTCCTCCACCTCCTTCACCAGATCTTAAAAGCCTTCAGTAAAGCAGGACCTTCCAAGAGTCAGTCATGGAGTGACAAGCACAACTACCAAGCTAAGATCTCGGGCAAATCATTGAACCTCTGGCACTTGTAAGCTGAAGACGTTAAGAATAAAATAATAGTAAGTAGGTAATACAGAATTTTCACTATGTTCCATTATTCTAAATTCTTTATGCATACTACTTAAAATCCTTTCAACCTCACAGATCAGGAAATGTAGTCTACGGCCATACCACCCTGAACGCGCCCGATCTCGTCTGATCTCGGAAGCTAAGCAGGGTCGGGCCTGGTTAGTACTTGGATGGGAGGAAATGTAAAAGGTCACATATGTAAGAATGGCTTACAAAGAAAAAAGTCACTATAGAACTATGAGTTATTACTTAAAGTTGTTATTTAAAGACACCTAAGGCTTGCAAAGATGAACTCTCACACTGAGAAAGAGGAGTTGCTAAACCTGGTTTGGGGAGCCAAGACACTGACTTCAGTTCCCTAACTCCTTGCTGCTTAAATCTTTCCATCTTTCTGATCATGTCTCAGAGCTTTCTGGATACGGGGACGGCATTATACTCACGTAGGCATTAAGAGCATCATTGGCCTCTCTCTCTGAGACACCAGCAGTCATTGATGTGACAATGCTCATACATCTTTCCAATCTCTGTGAACGAATTGAGGAAAAATTAAGAGTGTTTCACACCACCACCAATAAAATACTTCTGGCCCCCCCAAAAAGTTAGAAAATTCAACCTCATCATATTTCTAGAGCTAACTACCAGTTTATAAGTAATACCATCATGGGAATATAATCAACAAAGTCCAGAATGTAGACAACATAACAGGTGACCTGGTTTCTTTAACCGGTAAATAGCAAGGAAAAAAGGCAGGGAGAGCAAAACCCATATATTAGAGACTTAAGCCCTGGCTGGTATGGCTCAGTGGACTGAGTGCTGGCCTGGCCTGTGAACCAAAGGGTTGCAAGTTTGATTCTCTGTCAGGGCATATGCCTGGGTTGCGCGTCAGGTCTCCAGCAGGGAGTGTGGGATAGGTAACCACACATGGTTGCTTCTCTCTCTTTTTCTCCCTCCCTTCCCTTCTCTCTAAAGTAAATAAAATCTTTAAAAAGAGAGACTTAAAATCATAACCCATTAAATAAGAATCTATGAGTCCATGATGATAGACACATATATAATAAAGAAGGGAGAGCTCTTCTGTACATGGAATGCCAACTAATAAATGCAGAAGGAATGACAGGAGTAATAATCCAGGCAAATATCACCGGTTGGTTGCTAAAAGCAGAAGTAAAATTCTCACAGGAAAGGGGATATTTACATAGGTTTAAAATACTTATTAATTACAAAAGGAAAATAGTATCTGTAGGAAATCCTGGAGGATACCACCTTAACCAAGTGACCAAAGTTATTATTGCCAATAATGAGACAAAATGATACCTGATACCCATGCCTCTGATGTGATACACTGAAAAGCCTATCACATCACTTCTGATTTTCTCGCCAAAAATGAATCATCTCAGTCTAATCATGAAGAAACTTCAAACAATCTAAACTGAAAGAGTCTACATAATAACTGGCCTGTCACAGTGTTTAAGGTCGTAAAAGACAAAGATAGACTAGGTATCTGTTTCAGATTAAAGATTTAAAGAGACAGCAAACCAAAATGTGTGATTTCTGGGCTGCGATAATGAACATTACTGAAACTGGTAAAATCTGAATATGTACTATAAATTAGGTAATAATAACATATAGTGTTAGATGTTCAGATCTTAGTAGTGTAGCTAGCGGTGGTTCTATAACAGAAGACCCTTGTTCTTAGGAAATATACACTGAAATATTTAAATCTAAAGTGGCGTCACGGTTGTAATTTACTCAAAAGTTAATATATAGAGATATGACAAAGCAAATGTGGCAAATGTGAAATTATTGGTGAATCTGGGTGAACGATATATGAGAGTTCTATGTATTATAGTTTTTCCCTAAGCTTGCACTTAAAATAAAGTTACTTAAATACTAAAAAGATGCTCCCTTCTTTCCCAGCTCTCCTCCCTGAGCCTCACTCCTCCCTTCTCCCTCTTCCCTCAGGGGAAATTCTTTTTAAGAAGACAAAAAATTTTAAAACATAAGCAAGGGAATGCAACGTGTAGTCCTTGTCTGATTACTGATACAAACAGACCAATTATAAAAAGAATTTATGAACAATCAAGAGAAATTTGAGCCTTGACTGGCAGGTCGCAGTCAGTTGGGCATTGTTTTGCAAAGCAAAAGGCCACCAGTTGGATCCTGGTCAAGGCACATGCCTGGGTTGCAACCAATTGATGTTTCTCTTCCTCTCTTTCTTCCTTCCTTCCCCTCTCTCTAAAAATAAATAGTCTTTTTTTTTTTTTAAGGAGAGAAATTTGAGCACTGATTTTATTATATTAAGGAATTGTCAATATTTTTAGGTATGGTATTGAAGTTATTTCTTTAAAAAGTCTCTCTTTCATAGGCATATGAAGTACCTACAGATGGAATGATGTCTTGGATTTGCTTCAAAATAATCCAGTAAGGACTAGGGGAGATAAAACGAGATTGCTGTTTGCTACTAAGTACTGAAGCAGAGTGATGGCTATATGGAAATTATACTATTTTCTTTACTTTTTAATGTTTGAAATGTCCCCCCCAAAAAGTTAAAAACAAACTTAACAAAATGCATGTAAGAAAAGAAAGGGACTAATGGAAAACAAAAGGCCCAACTGAAACCTGCCAGCATCTCTAGTCAAACAAAGGTGGGGACAGCTGCATTAAAGCCCATTCAGGAGCCACTCTGGCATCAAAGGTCAACTCTCCAATGTGACACGTGATCAACATTCTAAGGAGATCTTAGCCACTGGTCCCTGTTCCAAAGAAGCATTTAATATTACATACTGAGAAAATATTGGCAAAATATATCCATGTTAAGTCAGTGGGCCTCTTCATTATCACCACCTGAACTAATGGTGAGTCTTTTATTTTGAAGATTAACCCAAAAACTTTTTAGGGAAAATCACTTCCCAGTTGCCAGTGATGATGATTCTGGAAAAACAAGGACAACAGCACAGGCCATTTACTTCCCCCTGATCCTGGAGGGCATCACAAAACATCTTGCTGAAAACTGGTTGTACTGCAGCATTGTGAGGAACTGGCAAATAAGGACAATGGGAAAGAGGCCTAGGAATGCAGACAATCATCTTTCTCCTTTGACCATCATCCCTGTCTAAAAGTGTAGGGCGACACAGGGGAGAACTGAGTGTTTAGGCAAGGAGCTCCCATAACCACAAAACTTCAACCTAAAATAGGTCCGAAGCCACTCAGGATTGAAGATATTACAACTTCACCATCCAACATCAGGACTATCCCTCAAATTAGGTCAGATCAGAGTGCCCAGCCTTAATTAACATCTCCTGCGTACTTGTGACAAGGAGCTGTGAGATCACATGAAAGCTGAGCTGTGACTCTCACAAACCCCCTTACCCACATGCTGAGATACATTGTTATGTAGTCTAGCTCCTACATAATAAGGGGAGGGAAAGAAAAGCTCAGGATGGATTTTCTCTTCTTAAATCTTATCCCTCTCCACCCAAGGTAGTTATCAATGACAGCAGCATCAGTGCCTCCAGCAGCTAGGTACACACTGTTTTTGCTGGCAGCTCTTGGAGGACCTGCTTACCTGGCCTAGGTTGACAAGGAGTATCAGAGTGAAGACAGATGGGGAACAAGCAGCAGCACAGCATCCTAGAATTCTAGATATTGCTTCCCTTCAAAGGAAGAAATCTGCTGAGTCGTCAGACACAAGTCAAATAGCAACAAGCTCATGAGCACACTGACAAGAACCCCTCCACCACTTACTAGCCTTTGGCTCACCTGGGGTGAATTACTTAGCCTCTCTAAACCCTGGTTTTCTCATCTGAAAATACAGACAAAGCCTGCATCACGAGGTTGCTGAGGATCAAATGAGATAACAATGTGAAAGCACCTAACATATAGCCTCGGTAGAAATAGAATCTATTCCCTTTGTGAGAGGAATTAATTTAATTAATTCAGCAACTGCACAACTAAATCTATGAGGACCAGACTAACCCCCACACCCCCTACCACTATGGGTAATGGCTCATCCTTAAAGATTCCTGAAAACTGAACCTGTTACTACAGGACACGGGTTACGTCCCTGGCCAGGCTGAAAAGCTTCCTCTTTTACTTACTCTCTTTAAACTTTTGCCTCCTGGAGAGAAAAGCATAGGGGAGAGTGGAGGAAGCCTGACTGATGAACCCTGCACCAAGATCCTAGTGCAAAGCCAGATACACAGCCCTATGGCCGGCCAAGTCTTGGCTGTGATATCAGAGGCCCTGGATTGACCTAGGTTCCCCTAGTTTAGTCCTCAATATTCTAAGCTTCACTCCATATTCTAAGCTCCACTTGGAGGCTTGAGGCAATTCTTGGGTCACTGCTCAATTAAGAAAAAAAGTGGCCTCTTGGAACAGGGAGGCCCAGCTAAGGATGTACAAAGTGGGAGAGTCCAGAATTTGGATGTATATATTAAAAACAATGAGGAAGGGAATGTGAGAGCCAGTCCCTTCAGGCAACACAAGTATAAAAAATGCTATGCTTTCCGAACTACAACAATTACTTATCCAAACAGGGATGGGAGACTAATTACAAATCATTCAGGGGGACAGGACCACCTTGCCTCAAAGTAGGCTGTAGGAGGCCAAATCTCTACAATCGAGTAGCAGTAACCCTCTTCCTCTGGTCTCCGGAGGCCCCAGCTGCTGGCAGAACAACTCTGTTCAGAGCAAGCCCTCCACAACAGCACCTCAGAGAGCTGAGTAAATATTTAGCATCTCTAGGAACTTCTGAATTAATTTTTCTAGTACTAAGAGTACCTGAACATGGTTTCCATGACAGCAGCAGGAGGTGGAGTAGGGGGTAGGGGATGGGAGGTGGCCTTCCAGTTTGCCAATATACACCTGAAGCTGGAGATTGAAGGCAGAGGGATTCCCTCTAGCCTCTCAGTTTCAGCTCTCTCAGCCAGGTGTGGTAAAAAGTGCATATTAAATACTACCCCTTATGGAAGACAGTGAGTGGCCCTAAAGGACTTAATCTACAATCTTCACAAAAAGAAGATATGATCCAACCTGCAAAATCTCAAGGACCCACATTAGTAGTTATTGAACAAGCTGGGTTCCAAGTATTCCACAACCAAGAGTCACTTGTATGTGAAACAAGGATTTAAGGGGAAAAAAATTGGAGATGACTCGAAGCCCACTCCCTAGAGATTCCTAACAAGAATTATTTCCTTGGAGAAAACCTGGGACATACCTCTAATCAAAGGTAACTCAGACCTGTCTCCAGCTTAGGAGGAAGTTTTGACTTGTTTGGGCCACAGCTCCTGCTTTCGGCCTGACCTGCAAGTGGACAGAGTCCTTCTCAGCAGAGGAAAGACCTGGAACTGAGAAGGCTTATGAGACTAGGAGCTACATGTTCTAAACGCCTCCAACCTCTGGCACTAGTTTTATCTCATTCCCCAGATGGGGATGGGGATGGGCAAGAATTCCCTCTTCAAAGACAGGAACAGGGCCAAGGGGAAGAAAGGATACAACAAATGCTCCCTTGGGAAGAAGAGTCACAGTCCCTGCCTGGGGTGCTCCTCACCAGTGCTTCACACTCTAGACCCGTAAAGGGCCTTTTCTCATCATGCCAGCTGCAATGACCCCTGTCTCTTCACTACCGTAACATTGTTTTTTTTTTTCATATGTCAGTAGTGGAATGATCCACCCTTTTTACTTGCAAAGGGTGAACAGAAAGCTACTATACTTCTCTAGGACATTTACAAAGACTTTTCTTCACCTTAAGAAGTAACGTTTTTGTTTTTGTTGTTGTTATTGTTTTGTTAACCTTCCTATGGGTATGAAAATTCAGTCTTTAGATGATAAGCTCTGGAAAGCAGACCTTGGGTCTCCCTCACCCTACTTTCAGCATACAGTAAGCACATATGGTCAGGAAGCTAAGTCTGGTTTCCTGGGCAATAGGTAGGCCTATGTTAGAAAATAACCAAACCAGAACAATCAGAGATCAGTCAGTCAACATCAGGTTTGGTAACTTGGGTGTGCAGACGTCTGTGGGGAGACCCAGAGGAAGAAGCCAGCAAGTTTTGCCCTTAGAGACACTCTGGTCTAATGGGAAACACACACATGGGGTTAAAAACAGAGTGGCAAGGCTTGCTGGAAAATTTAAACGCAAAGGACAAAGTGCAAAGAAAGGGGAGAGCCTAAGACATGTTGGGAAATATCCATACCACAAAGGATTTCAGAAAAAAAGAGACCCTCCCCCTGCTTCTCCCTGAAAACAGTTGAAAGTTCACTCTCAGACAGTCCAAAAAAGCAAGAAATTCTTCCCTCTTTTGCGGTCCCCTCCTGCCATATCAGTTCGTTTACTAGCAAACACGTCACTGCTCAGAAGAACAGGATGCTGTGGTGCTCTGTGGCACAAAACAGAGCAGAGGCAGGATGACCCCTCTAGCAATCAGGGTGGGAAATAAATAGATTTTCATCCAATTTGGGGGTCTTTTCCTCTCCACTCAAACTGGTGGAGGAATCAAAGGCAGTCAGCTATTTTCTTTCTACAATTCTAGAGCTCCAGCATTAGAACAAAGGGTTCAATAAATGCTTTAACGACAGTGCTCATTTCTAAATAAATGGACAACTCAAATTGCCAAGCAATCCTAAAATCATTGTTTGGGACTATAATATTTTTAGAAGCAGTGTTTATGTTCCTAACTGTATCTACCTTAAATGATAAAAATAACAGCTGGAAATTTTGATTTACCTAAAAACACAAAGAATTATGGGGGAGAAGCATGATAGGAAGCCAGCCTGTGAGTAGACATTTGTTGATGGATAATCTGCAAAGTTGCTATACAGCCACCTCTTGATTCACAAAGTTCATTTTTGCATATGTTCCACCATCTTTATCTGAACGAACATTTTTTTCAAATATAAATTATCAATTCCACTTATCTGCTTGCCCTCCCTCTAGTACCCGATAAAGGGCAATGACAGTTAGAAGCAGGGAAATGGCCAGTGAAGAGCCACAGCCTAACTCATCCTGTCCCTGGCTAAGCACCAACTGCACGTATTAGGTCCTATAAACAGTTCAACAATCGTGTCCTAGTTCTGGGTCTCATATTTCTAAGTATGTGTCTTGGTGTGCAGCAGTGGAAAGAGATGCATGATCAACTCTGGGTTGTCAGGGGACAGGGGAAGAGGAACAAATGGGGGAAGGGAGGGGAGGGTCAACTATCCCTAGTTTAAAGTCCCCATTAAGGTCCATTCCATCGCCTCACTCCACCCTCTTTCTCAGCATCTATGTGCTCTTTCTTCCGTGTGTGCTATCTGGTTCTGAAGGAGTTCCCTAGGTCCCATTCACCCCCTACCCCACTGCTGCAGTTGATGCTAACTAAACACTACTCACTTTTCCTTAAGTCTTCACTCATTCTAAATTCCCAGTTCAGGGGGCATTTGAGATCTTGCTCTCTGGCGTATCATCAGTTTGGCTCAAATAAACAATTGTAACAATTCATAAACAAAAGCCCAGTTAACATCACTGGCAATTGATTGTGTCTACGTGAAGTCAATATTGGTTTGACAGAAGGGTCCAAATCTGATGCACGTTCCCCTATCAGCCCCTAAACACCTACATACATACATTACTTCTCAACTCAACCTATGACCTAAACTGAAACAGGGTAAACATTTTAAGAATAGCTGTGGCCTGTATGTGGAAAGGAATGCCAAAAATAAATTCGGTAGATCTGGATGCTGTATCCCTTCCTTAACACCTCCCCCCACCCATTTTCATACTAATGGCTTCTGTTGCTATGACAACCTGTCCAGGAAGTTGGCCCACACTACTTCCTCGAGGAGCAGGAAGTCTGGAAGTGTTTGTGTTGCCTTAGAAAAAACTTAAAGGCCTCCACCCCCACCCCCACCCGTATCCGCTCCAGTATCCCTCCTCAACCCAATTTCTTAGCTCCCTTCCCCACCCCCCACACCTACCTCCTCTAACTCATCCTTGGCATCCAAACTGGTTGAAAGTAGCAGCCTCCCCCCTCCTGGGGCTCCTGCTCCCGCTCCTCCTGCACCTCCCGCTGCTCCCGAAGCAGCAGCTGCTGCTGCCCCCTTTCCCTTCTGTAACTCCATGGCTGCAGCCAGGAGACAGGAAAAGGCCAAAGAACGGATGGGTGGGAAGTCCTAAAAATGAGGAACTCTGGGTTGCCAGGGTCTGGGGGCAAGAGGGACTAGTGGGGGAGGGGAGGAAATGGGTCCCTATGCTCTCTCCACTCCTCCCTCCTCTCCGAAAGGCCGCTCTGAGGAGGCGAAGGCTGACGGCCCTTTGGAGTGGCAGCGTTGAGGGAAAGCGGTTAGCTCCTCAGTATGCTGAGATAAGGGTCTGCGCCCCTACGGGTGTGGTAGGAGAGGCTTCCGCCCTGAAGAAGTGGAAGGTGAGCCCCTCCTGCCTTCTGACCCTAAGAGAAGTAGGGAAAACCCTAAGTTTCTGCCTCAGGAGGTGGGCGAAAAGAGGAGTCCTGCCCCGAAGTAGGGGGTCGGAAACCTTCTTGGCTGGTGCCCCAAAGGGTGGAGAGCGAGGTTCCTTTGGATCCGGCCCCCCAGGGGTGAGGGTGAGGCAATAAGCGCTACAGAAGGGCACCCAGGGCCAGGTTCTTCCTACACCATAGAGAGGCGGCCATGGTGGAAGGGCGGGGGATGGGAAGGCTGAGGGCGACGGCTGGGGAGGGGAGGAATCGTGGAGCACCGCGCCGGAAGTGAGCATTCGCGGTCGCCGGCCTCCACCAATAGCGGCTTCCTCGGTGGCGCTGAGTCTCAAAGGAGTAGGCAGACGACAGCCGGCAGTCCTTTTCCCCGGGTGCCAATGGTATTGAGAAGGGAGACCGGTATGATTGACAACTGGAACATCCAGCCGTATCCCTCCTTTGGCCTTGGAGGGCGGGTCGGGCCGACTTCCGGAGGTGGGGTGGGAGTGCAAGGTGACCAGGAAGGAGCGAGGCTGCGCCTGCGCGTTTTGACGCGCACGCGTGGTGCCAGCCTCCACCCTCTTTCCTCCCTCTATCTGGAGTTTAGAAGGGTAGGTAACGGGGAACTTGATGTGGTTGCTTTGGGAAACCCAAAGCCTAGCTACGAATAGGCAGGCAGTACCGTGAGAGAGTGCGGAGTTCTAACTCTAAGCATTCCCGGAGTAAATTCCGTCAGATGGTATGGAGCCAGCTCCAGGAGCTGAAAAGGTGTAGCTCACAAGCTAGTGTACGCGCTCATGCAAGTGCAGTTAGCGAGACGTTGCAAAAATAAACAAACAAACAAACTGCATAGAACCACTTGTGCAAATCATACAGTCGTGCCAGCACTAGATCTCGCAAGATTTTATTAAACGACGAAATCATTTCCATTTTTGAGTGTCTGGGACTGACCCCTGTCCCTCTAGTGATTGTGCTCTCAACCGTACCCCAGTGAGGAATGTTACCATCTGTTGTGAACACAGTGTAGGCTTGATTGCAGTGAGTCGGATTCTCCTTCGTGGTTCCCCATGTGTGCGTCTCAGTAGCGTTTCCCATTTGTTTCAGGAGCGCTTTATCCAAAGGCAGATCAAATTTAACTATTTTTAATACCTACTATACTTTTTAAAAATCCTATCTCTTGTTTTACTTTATAAAATGGGGCAAGGTCTTTGAGTGGATTAAGGTCTGTGAGTAAACTAATGCGGGTGAGCTCTTTTTTTTTTTTTTGGAGAGAGATATCGATTTTTTTGTTCCACTTATTAATGTAATTATTGGTTGATTCTTGTATATGCTCTAACTGGGGATCACACCTGAAACTTTGGTGCATCCAGACAACACACTAATCAGCTGAGCTACCTAGCCAGAGCTTGAGCTCCCTTTTTAAATTGGAAAACATTGCACAGATATTAGTTATCACTATGGGTGATCTTATTTGTTGTAATGGCTTAACATTTTAACTATATATACAAGGTATGTCCAGAAGATATCCAGTCATGTAATGTGAGAAATAGAGACATTTATTGAAGAAGATACAGGAAACATTGTACATAGGACAATGACACCTCAGTCCCCTTCAAAGTAGGCACCTTGGGACCTCACACAATTCACCCAGTCACCATCAGCTGTCCTGTCATATTTTCTTGAATCTCATTGATTGTCTAAAATCTCTTCCCATTCAAGGGTGATTTTAGCCCTGGCTCATGTGACTCAGTAGATTGAGTGCTGGCCTGCAAACCAAAGGGTGAATGGTTCAATTCCTAGTCAGGGCACATTCCTGGGTTGCTGGCCAGTAGGGGGTGTGTGAAGGGCAACCACACATTGATGTTTTCCTCTCTCTCTTTCTTCCCCTCTCTCTAAAAATAAATAAATAAAATCTTTTTAAAAGCAATTTTAGTTTTGGGAAAAGTCACAGGGCACCAAATCTGGGCTGTAGTGGGGCTGAGTCACCTGGGTGGTTGGACATTTGGCCAAAAAACTCTACACAAGACGTGATGCATGAGCAAGCACATTGTCGTGCTGAAGCTGCCATTCACCAGTTGCCCATGGCTGCAGCCTTCTCAGTCACCCAAATAGTTTCTGTGGAGGAACATTCAAGCTTAACACAAAATCTGATGCAGATTCGTTGCTCTAGTCACTTGGTTGTATTGAATGTGACAGCCACACAGTGCACATGCTCACTCAAGGGCATCCACTGCCCCCACTGACTAGTACGGTGAAGTTGTCATTGTTCATGTATGCACATTCCAGCCCACTCTCCTTGGCTGCCAGATTCCACTGATGCTGTGCAAACCGTTCTTGTTTTTTATTTTATTTTTATTATTTTTATTTTTTTAATATATTTTATTGATTATGCTATTACAGTTGTCCTATTATTCCCCCCTTCATTCCCCTCCACCCTGAACACCCTCTCCCACCCACATTCCCCCCCTTTGCTTCAAACCGTTCTTGTTATATTAACAATGGCTAGACTCTTTCCTGACAGACCTTGTACACTTATTGAAATGCTGTGGGCAGTCCTTTAAGTTGACTTTCATTCATTCCTTTACTCTATGTATTAGCTGTGTAACACCTTAGGCAAGTCATTTAAACTTTCTGTAAATTATGTTACCTATAACATAAGAGGTGGACTGGCTGATCTCTAAATACCCTTTACCCTCTGAAAGTTCTACTGAATATGCTCTGGATTCCTTCTAGGTACAAAGTGCTACATTAGCCACAAATAATACAAACTTAAATAACATTGCTATGGGTCATGGGAAACACAAAGATACATTGTGCAAAAAAACCCACTATATATTCATGTTGCTATTTGTGTGTGGGTTTTTAAAAAGAGAACTGGAGGAATATATCATCAGTATGTTTGTAAATACAGAGACTGTTTCTGGAAACATACACAAAACCCCTGTATTATTTGTTGTCTCTGGGTAGGAGAGGGGGTGGAGATAAACGTACATTTTACTGTATGTGCTTTGATGGTTTAAGAAGAGATCTTATGAGCACACAGCAAGATGGTGGGGGCCTACAAGCCAAAAGAAGAGGTCTCAGAATGAAACCTACCTTGCTAGCATCTTGATCTTGGACTTCCCAGCCTCTAGGACTATGAGAAATAAGTGTGTGTTGTTAAGCACCCCAGTATGTGGTGTTTTGTTGTGATAGCTGAAGCAGACTAATAGAGCTACGATCTGATCTCAGGGAGTCTGGTCCCAAGTGCACTTTACTGCTACACTGTATTGTCTTTTTGTTAATACAAAGTAAAAAATGGAGTGGTGATTTGGAAATTTTTAGCATTTATAATTCTTTTTTAAACTTTCTACATACTACATGTATTACTTTCTAAATACCCCCCCCAAAAAAAATCCAAAAATGTCATGAACAAAAGAAGAGTTGTGGATAAACAAAAGGATCTTTATTGTAATAAACTCCAAAAAATGGTAACACTTTAACTCAAACCACCTACTCGTGTAACCTAACACATGTCTCCTTAGAGATTATGATGGGTTCTCAATCTATTCAACATCCTGCCACTTCTCTAATTTTACTAAGTTACCCTCTCAGACACCTAAATTCCCCAAATCATCCCTAATCCTATAACTAAGGATACACAGCAGAAGCCACCTTGAGACTGTTAGGAGGGGCAGAGACGCAGAACAGGCTGGTTTAAAATTGTGGAGTTACCCACTGAGAAGCCAGGTGTCCCAGCCCCATACCAGGCTCCCCAGCCCAGGGTTCCAGTGCTGGGAATAGAAGTCCTCATAACTTCTGGCTTTGAAAACCAGCGGAGGAGACCAGAGGGTTTCTGGAGTGCCTGGCATTCCTCTTAAAGGGCCTGATCATGGACTTAATTGCTCTGAGCTCCATTTCCGGGGCAGCAGCTCAAAAGGCACCAGGTACATATGGGGAGGAACTTAATTGTCTGGTCATCTGCAACAACATGGACGGACATAAGAGTGAAATAAGACAGAGGAAGACAAATACCACCTGATTTCACTTATATGTGGAACCTAAAAATCAAAATAAATGAAACAAACTCATAGGTGTAGAGAACATTTTAATGGTTGCCAGATGGGAGAGGGGTCAGGGTAATGGGTGAAAAAGAGGAATGGATTAAGAAGTACAAATTGATAGTTACAAAAAACTCATGGGGATATAAAGTATAGCTTAGGGGAATATAGTCAATAATATTGTCTTTCTTTAAAAACATTTTTAAAATTTATTTTTAGAGAGAGAAGAAGGGAGAGGGAGAAAGAGAGGGAGAGAAACATCGATGTGAGAAACATCAATCGGTTCCCTTTCTGCCTGTCCTGTGCCACCAGGACCAAACCCACAACCCAGACATGTGCCCTGACTGGGAAGTGAACCAGCAACCTTTTGTGTTGTGGAACGACACCCAATCAACTGAGCTACCCAGCCAGAGCTAGTCAATAATATTGTAATATCTATGCATGGTGTCAGTAAGTTATATAAATAATGTCTAAACTCTATGTTGTATATCTGAAACTAATATAATATTGCATATCAACTGTAACTGAAAAATAAAAAATGGTTTAAAAAATAAATAAAGCCCTGGCTGGTGTAGCTCAGTGGATTGAGCGTGGGCTGCGAACCAAAGCATCGCAGGTTTGATTCCCAGTCAGGGCACATGCCTGGGTTGCGGGTCAGGTCCCCAGTGGGGACCACATGAGAGGCAACCACACATTGATGTCTCTCTCTCTCTCTCTCTCTCTCTCTCCCTCCTTCTCCCTTCCCCTCTCTAAAAATAAATAAATAAAATCTTAAAAAAAATAAAGCCATGGGTAAATATGAGTTCCTGAAATTAATTTTTAAAAATTAGTGAAGTGGGATTTCTTAAGTAGATACATGATACATAAATAGTAATGGGATGGTGGATAAATTGAACTTCATTAAAGTTAAGAACTGTCCATTTAAAAATATTAAGAGTAAAAGACAAGCCATGGACTGGGAGAAAATATTTATAATGCACATATCTAACAAAGAACTTGTAACCAGTAATATATATATGATATCTATCTAATATATATCTATATATAGGTATCTAATATTGATAGATATCTAGATTTAGATAGATATAAAACATAGACAAGTCACTTGAAAAATAGATGAAATGCTTAAGCTGGCATTTCACAAAAGATGACATCCAAATGGTTAATAAACAAATGAAAAGGTTGTCAACATCACCAGTCATTAGGGCAGTACTAATTAAAACTACAGTGAGATACTGGAAATTCTAGCCAGAACAATTAGAAAAGAAAAAGAAATAAAAGCCATCCAAATTGTAAAGGAAGAAGTAACATTATTCATAAATAACATAAGCCTATATTCTATTCGTATATAGAAAACCTCAAAGAATCAACAAGAAAGCTCCTAGAATGAATAAATGAATTCAGCTAAGTCATAGGGCACAAGAGCAATGCTCAAAAGTCGATTTGGTTTCTGTACATCAGCAATGAACAATCCAAAAAGGAAATTAACAGGTGGATTTCATTCATAATATTATCTAAAAGAATAAAATACCTAGTAATAAATTTAAACAAGAAGGTGAAAGATTTTCTCTGACAGTGGGGCAAAGGTATAATGGCCAACACAACAAGAAGGCATTTTCAGACGGAAAAACAATACAGGCAAATCTATAGAATATAACAATTTAATATAGGGTAATTTATTTACAGGGATGTGGGGCCAGAAATGGCAGACGACCCAGCAATTCTATGCAGACTACTCTCCACTAACAGACTCTGTTACAGTATATTTTAAATAATGTAACTCAGGTGATAATGACTAACAAGACAAAGGAACAAGGAGCACAGTACATGCCAAGGACCATACCTCCTGGTCGTCTTGTGGTAGATGATTGTTTACTATCACCAATTTGACATTTATCTCAGTTGTCATGCCATTCTTGAGTTACTAACAAAAGTCTTATGGCTGCATTTTAAGGAACAAAGATAATCATCAATAGAAGGCTTTGAAATGCTTGCTAAGGACAGTAAGTTTGGTCAAAGTTCACAGCATGGAAACTTAAAGATGAAAGAAAATCCAGGACACAGAGATGGAATAGTTTTTTTCATATCTACATAAATACAGACTTGTACACTAAAAACTACAAACATTGCTGAAAAAAAATTTAAGACGACCTAAACAGTGGGCAGGGCAGGGGAGAGTAATGGGGGGAAAATGGGGACAACTGTAATTGAACAATAATAAAAAAAAAGGACAAAAAAGAAAGAAGAACTAAACAAATGAAAAAATGTTTATGGTTAGGAAGACAACATTGGTAAGATGTCAGTACTGCCCCAAGTAATCTACCGATTTAATGTACTTCATATCAAAATTCCAACAGCTTTTTTTGAGAAGTAAAAAAAATCCACAAATTCACATGGAATTGGAAGGGTCTGTGAATAGTCAAAATAATCTTGAAAAGGAACAAAGTCCAATGATTCACACTTCCCAATTTCAAAACTTAGTATAATAATAGAAACATTGTTTTACTGGCATAAAGGTAGACAAATAGGTCAATGAAATAGAGTTGAGAGTCCAGAAATAAAATAATAAATCTATGTCAATCAGTTTTTGAAAAAGGTACCAAGTTCACTCACTGGTGGAAAGAATAGTCCCTTTAAATGGTGCTGAGACAACTGGCATTCCACATGCAAACGTGTGAAATTGGACCCTCTACCTCAAAATGGATCAACAACCTAAACATCAGAGATAAAATCACAAAACTCTTAGAAGAAGATATAGGGTAAACCTTCATGAGTTTGGGTTTGGCAGTGAATTCTTAGCTATGACAACAAAAACATGAACAAGAGAAAAAATAGATAAACTGGACCTCATTAAAATTAAAAACTTTTGTACATCAAGAAAGGACATTATCAAGAAAGTTAAAAGACAGCCCACAGAATGGGAGAAAATATTTGCAAGTCATATGAAGGTTTAATATCTGGAGTACATAAAGAACTATTAAAACTCAAAAACACCTGGCTAGTGTGGCTCAGTGGGTTGAGTGCTGGCCTTGGAACCAAGGGGTCGCTTGTTCGATTCCCACTCGAGGCACGTGCCTGGGTTGCAGGCCAGGTTCCCAGTGTGGGGCACTTGGGAGACAGCTACACACTGATGTTTCTCTCCCTTTTTCTCCCTCCCTTCCCCTCTCTAAAAATAAATAAATAAAATCTTTTAAAAAACTCAAAAACCAGTCCCCACAACTTCTGGCTGCAAAAAACCAGCGGGTCCCCGAACAGTTCCTCTTAAAGAACCCACACATGGACTCACCTACTCAGACTCACTTCCTCTGAGCTCCAGTACTGAGGTAGCTGCTTGAAAGGCACCAGTGCCTTGCAGGGAGAAACGGAAGTGTCTGGCATCAAGGCAAGCAGAAGCCATTATCCCTTTTCTTTCTTTTTTAAAAAAGATTTTATTTTTATTTTTAGAGAGAGGGGAAAACGAGGAGAAAGTGAGGGAGAGAAACACCAATGTGTGGTTGCCTCTCACACGCCCCCCACTGGGTACCCAGTTGAAACCCAGGCATGCGCCCAGACTGGGAATCCAATTAGCAACCCTTTGGTTTGCAGGCCATTGCTCAATCCACTGAGCCACACCAGCCAGGGCCCATTGTCCCTTTTCTAAACCTTCCCCTGACAGAGCTGGCAAGTTGGTGCCCTATCTGAGACCCCATCAACCTGGCGAACACTGTTTGAACTGCCTTGGAGATCCCCAGAGACTCCACCCAATTTAGGGGCCCACCGAAGCTGCTTTTCCATGTGACTGGCTGGTCTTGGCTCATGCTTCACAACTTTCTAAGTCTTATCAAACAAGCAACATCTGGCCTGCTGAGCAATCAGCTTAGATTCACAGCTTGCCTTCTCCTGGGAACCTCAAAGCCCAGCACAAGTAGCAACCATCTAAGATTGCTTTATAGCTCAGGCAGGATGGCCTCTAGCAAAACACAGGTGGGGGCTGACCTTGGCTTGCACCACTCAGGAAACCCCAGGGCCAGAACACCAGTGGACAGCTACAGACCACATTGGAACACCACCACACAGCCCCTGCACAGCTGATCTTCCATGGAGAGCAGAGGTTGTAGTTAAGTGGTCACAGCCAATCCTTGCAGCTGACTGGCCTGGGTAAATCCATCCCATTGATCTGCCAACAGCAACCAAGGCTCCACTACAAGAGGAGAATGTACTTAGCCCACACAAAGGGCGCATCTTGAGTACCCAGCTTGGGTGAAAGGGGATGCTGTGCCCTGGATCCTATAGGATACCTACTACATTAGGACACACTAACAAGACATGGAGTCATAGCAGCTCTACCTAATACACAGAAACAAACACAGGGAAGCTGCCAAAATGAGGAGACAAAGAAACATGGCCCAAACGAAAGAACAGATCAAAACTCCAGAAAAAGAGCTAAACAAAAGGGAGATAAGTAATCTATTAGATGCAGAGTTCAAAACACTGGTTATAAAGATGCGTGATGTTCAAGGAACTTAGTGAGGACCTCAGCAGCATAAAAAAGATGCAGTCAGAATGAAGGATACACTAATTAAAATAAATAACAATTTACAGGTAAATAACAGTAGAGCAGATGAAGCAGAGAATCAAGTTAATGATTTGGAACATAAGGAAGCAAAAAAACAACCAATCAGAACAACAAGAAGAAAAAAGATCCAAAAAAATGAGGGTAGCGTAAGCAGCCTCTGGAACATCAAGGGGTACAACACGTGCATCGTAGGGGTGCCAGGAAGAGAAGAGAAAGAGCAAGAAATTGGAAATCTGTTTGAAAAAATGAAAAAAATACATAATTTGGTGAAGGAAATAGACATGCAAGTCTGGGTAGCACAGAGAGTCCCAAAGAAGATGGATGCAAAGAGGCCCACTCCAAGATAAATCATAATTAAAATGCCAAAGGTTAAAGATTAAGAGAGAATCTTAAAAGGAGCAAGAGATAAGCAGTTAGTTACCTACAGGGCAGTTCCCATATGACCATCAGCTGACTTCTCAAAAGAAACTTTGCAGTTAGGAGAGATTGGCAAGAAACATTCAAAATCATAAAAAGCCTACAGCCAAGATTGCTCTACCCAGCAAAGCTATCATTTAGAATGGAAGGGCAAATAAAGAGCTTCCCAGACAAGAAAAAACTAAAGGAGTTCATCATCACCAAACCATTAGTATATGAAATGTTAAAGGAACTTATTTAAGAAAAAAAAGATCAAATATATGAGCAATAAAATGGCAAAAAATACAAATCTATCAACCATTGAATCTAAAAAACAAACTAAGCATACCCTGGCTGGTGTGGCTTAGTGGATTGAGAAATGTGACAGCTAAATACAGTGCATGATCCTGGACTCAATCTTGGACTGAGAAGAAAAAGTTTCCTATATTGTACATTACTGGGACAATTGGAAACTGAAATTATTTGAATGTATACTATAGATTAGATAACAGTAAATTTCCTGATTTTGAAAAATCAACACTGGTTATTTAAGATTATGTCCTTGTTCTTTAGAAGTTTATATATACTATATATAGTTTACACATGTATATATATTTATACATATGCATAAAACCCTGACCCATACCCCTGACCCTTGATATTATATATTGTGTATTATGTTTTATATTTACTAGAGAGAGATAGAAAATGTTAATTAGTAAGTATGGTTAAAGAGTATACAGAAGTTCTTTGTACTCTTCTTGCAACATTTCTGTAAGTTTGAAATTACGTGAAAATTAAAATTATTGGCCCTAGCTGGGTAGCTCACTTGTTTGGAGCACTGTCCCTATGCACCAAGGTTGTGGGCTTGATTTCCAGTCAGGGCACATACAAGAATCAACTGAGGGATGCATGGAAAAGTGGAACAGTGGGTCAGTGTTTCTCCCCCACCTCTCTCTCTCTAAAATCAATAGTTATTTCTGGCTGGTGTGGCTCAATTGGTTGGAGTGTCCTCCTAGGGCTAAAAGGTTGCTGGTTCAGTTCCTGGTCAGAGCACATGTCTGCAGTGCAGATTCGATCCCCCATCAGGACAAATACGGGATGCAACCTATGGATGTTTCTTTCTCACATTGGTGTTTTGCTCTCACATTAGTGTTTCTCTCTCTTTCTCAATCTCTCTCTTTCTAAGAAAGAAAGAAAGGAAGGAAGGAAGGAAGGAAGGAAAGAAGGAAGGAAGGAAGGAAGGAAGGAAGGAAGGAAGGAAGGAAGGAAGAAAGAAAGAAAGAAAGAAAGAAAGAAAGAAAGAAAGAAAGAAAGAAAGAGGGAGGGAGGGAGGGAGGGAGGGAGGAAGGAAGGGAGAGAGAGAGAAAGAAAGAAAGGAAGGAAGGAAGGAAGGAGGGAGGGCAGAAAGAAAAGAAAAAGAAAATTTGTGTGTGTATATATATATATGATCCCAGTCAGGGCAAATGCCTTTATATATATATGGTCATAGTAGCATTATTTTTTACAGGCAAAAACTAGAAATAATTGTGAACCTAAAATGCTCTTAAAAAAGAAAGTCTCGCTCTGGCCAGGTAGCTCAGCTGGTCAGAGCATCATCCTGATATGCCAAGGTTGTGGGTTCAATCTCCGGTCAGGGCATCTAAAAGAAGCAACCAGTGAATGCATAAATAAGTGGAACAACAAATCAATGTTTTTCTCTTTCTGTCTCTCTCTTCCTTCCTCTCTCTCTCTCTAAAATCAATAAATAAAATTTTTTAAGTTTAAAAAATATACTAGACACTATCCAAAGGTCCATCAACAGTACAAAGGGTAAATAATTATAGATATATTTGTACAATGGAACAGTATACAAGTAAAAAAGAACAAACTCTGTTACTTTCATAACATTGGATTCATCTTTCAGACAATGTTAACTGAAAGAATCCAGACACAGCACTAAAAAGAAATTAGTGTGCTTTCTTCCGCAGCATATGTACTGAAATTGGAAGGATACAGAGGAGATTAGCATGGCCCCTTCGCAGGGATAATTTGTGAATTCATGAGGCGTTCCATATTTTTAAAAAAGAAAGAAAGAAATGAGCTATTAAACCATGAAAAGACATGGAAGAAAATTAGTGCATATTACAAAGTGAAAGAAACCAATCCAAAAAGTCTTCAGACTGTATGATAGCAACTTTATGACATTCTAGAAAAGGTAAAACTGTGGAGACAATAAAAAAATTATTGGTTGCCAGGGATAGAGGGTAGGATGGAGGGGAGAATTTGTGGAGGTATGAACAAAAAGGGGCCACGTACTAAACCTGACAAGCTGAGGGGAGGCTTGCGGGAGGGCCTTACATACTCAAGAGACCTAGAGTAGCCACAGAGGATGGTCTGAAATGAAAAGTTTTCTAACTAAAAGCATGTCATGGCAGGCAGTCATGCCTTAGGCTAGAATCTTTCCTGACAAAATCAATCTTTACCTTAATTGAGCCTGTCTATTGTCTTTTTGCATTGATGATGACATACCTTTGGAATGTCTAGTTTCCCTTTTCAGCCCTGGCTGGTGTGGCTCAGTGGACTGAGTACAGGCCTGCAAACCAAAGGGTCTCCTGTTCGATCCCAGTCAGGGCACATGCCTGGGTTGTGGGCCAGGTCCCCAGTAGGGGGCGCAGGAGAGGCAACCACACCTTGATGTTTCTCTTCCTCTCTTTCTCCCTCCCCTCCCCTCTCTCTAAAAATAAATAAATAAAATATCTTTTAAAAATTTCCTTTTTTGGACCCCCTGAAAGCACAGGCACTGCACCAGAGGTAGACCACAAATTCCCATGTTCTTACTGTTATCATGTTAATTGTTGACTGTTAACTATCCTCTACCCACCTATGTAAAAGAAGTATGTGTCTATCATTTTACTTTTTTAGCCAGTCCCAGAGGTTCCCCTCACCTTTGCTTTCTCCCACTGTCCTCATCTGTCACCAATGGATTTCATGTAACCCACTTACATTTTCGTCTTCTCTTTTGATTGTAATGTATAAAATAATGT
>CM052551.1:16787472-16832748 GCA_028533065.1 Trachops cirrhosus | reverse complement strand
AGGAGAGAATCCTAGAAGCAGCAAGAGATAAGGGGACAGTAACCTACAAAGGAGTTCCCATCAGGCTGTCAGCTGATTTCTCAAAAGAGACCTTACAGGCAAGAAGGGGCTGGAAAGAAGTATTCCAAGTCATGAAAGACCTACATCCCAGATTGCTCTGTCCAGCAAAGTTTTCATTTAGAATGGAAGGGCAGATCAAGTGCTTCTCAGATAAGGTCAAGTTCAAGGAGTTCATCATCACCAAGCCCTTATTGTATGAAATGTTAAAGGGACTTATCTAAGAAAAAGAAAATGAAAACATGTACAGTAAAATGACAGCAAACTCACAATTATTGACAACCACACCTGAAACAAAAACAAGAAGAAACCAAGCAAACAACCAGAACAGGAACTGAACCACAGAAATGGAGATCACATTGAGGTTTAGCAACAGGGGAGTGGGAGGAGGAGAGAGGGGGGAAAGGTATGAAGAATATGTAGCATGGATGGTAGGTAGAAAATAGACAGGGGGAGGGCAAGAATAGAAGGGGAAATGTAGAAGCTAAAGAACTTATGACACATGGACATGAACTAAAGGGGGGGAATGTGGGTGGGAGAGGGTGTTCAGGGTGGAGGGGAATGAAGGGGGGATAATAGGACAACTGTAATAGCATAATCAATAAAATATTTAAAAAAAGGAATGAAAAACATAAGGCATAGGGGATACCTTGATAAAGTCTGGTGCACCTTTATTTGGAGCCCAGGAAGGAGGGAAATAATAGGATAGAAACAAAATGTGAAAAAATAATAGCTGAGAATCTGAAAAAGTGGGTAAAATATATGAAGCCACAAATTCAAGTTCAACAAAACTCAGACACGATATTTTAAAAATCCATATTTAGACCCATCAGAATGAAACTGTAGGAACTTAAACAAAAAATTTTAAATATGGAAAAGTATTAATTACCTTCAAAGGAGAAACCATTAGATTGACAGCTTCTTTTTTTTACAGTAAAAAGGGAAGCCATAGACAATAAAAATAATATTGTAAATGAGCTGAAAGAAAATAACTCCCACCCTGGCCCTGTGGCTCCGTTGGTTAGAGCATCGTCCTGATAAGCCCAAGGTTGTGGGTTCCATCTTCGGACAGGGCACATACAAGAATCAGCGAATGAATGCATGAATAAGTGGACTGACAAATCAGTGTTTCTCTCTCTCTCCCCCACCTTCTAAAATCAATAAATTTTAAGAAATTCACAATCAAAAACACAGGTGAGGACAGAGGGGAGCCAGCGAGCTGGGATGGTTCTGCTAGAGAGTGAGCAGTTCCTGACAGCGCTGACCAGGCTCTTTAAGAAGTGCTGGTTGTCCGGCCATGTGGTCATCACCCTGAAGAAGTATGATAGTGGAACTAAACCCATTTCAACGAAAGGTTCTGTAGAGCCCTTTCAGTCCTCAGACAAGTGTCTGTTAAGAGCTACTGATAGGAAAAAGATCCATACAGTGGTGAGCCCCAAAGAAATGAATAAGTTTCAGATGGCTTATTCAAACCTATTGAGAGCTAACATGAATGGGCTGCAGAGGGACAAAAAGTGCAAGAGTAAGAAGAGCAAAGCAGCACAGTGAAGGGCACCAAATTCCCTGATTTCACCAACTAACCACTGATTTGCTATTTTTCCTTTGATTTTTACTTTTGGCCACAAAGCTAGGTTTCTAGTTCCCCTACATTAACTGTTTTCATGTGAGATTAGAGTCATTTTGGATGGAAGAAGAGCTATAAGGTAGTTAGAAGAGGCCATTTTATTTTTGTTTTAAAGGACTATTTGTTTATTTTTTAGAGAAGGGAATGGTGGAAGAGGGAGAGAAACATCAATGTGTGGTTGCCTCTCATGTGCTCCCCACTGGGGACCTGGTTTGCAACCCAGGCCTGTGCCCTGACTGGGAATTGAACTGCTAAACTGCTAACCCTTTGGTTTGCAGGCCAGTGCTCAACCACTGAGCCACATTAGCCAGTGCCTTGTTTTACTTTTGATCTAGTTAATTGGTCTTTGTTGTATAGTCGTGTATTCCTGGATTATATTTTAAAGCCTCTGCAGCCATCTGTGTGAAGAGCAATGTATCATTAAACCTGTCTATGAGAGAAAAAAAAAGAAAAAGAAATACAGGTGAAATAAAGATTTATTCATACAAATGAAAACCAAGAAAACCACTAGCAGATGGGCACTGATTCCTGAGCAGAAGGAATATTATACCAGGTCAATGATTGGAGTGGCAGGAAGGAATAAAAAGCATTAAAAATGGTAAATCTAAATGACCACTATTTTAATTAATAAACACTAATGTTTATGGTATTAAAAATATATAGAGAATTAAATTCTGTGCTAAACCTACCCAAGAGAAGTGAATGCATCTCGACCACAAGAAGCTTGTACAAAAATGTTCAGAGCAGCTTTATTCATACTGTCTCCAAACTTGAAACAACCCAAATGTGTTTGCATGTGTCTCAGCCAGTTGGAGGTTCTGAATTCATCAAAAGGAGAAAGGACAAAATGTGGTATAATTATGCAATGAAATGCTACTCATAATAAAAAGGGGAAAATTGCTGATAAATGAAAAATGTGGAAGAATCTTGAAATGTGCCAAGCAAAATAAGTTAGGCAGAAAAAGTACATACAATGTGAGTCCACTTATGTGAAGTTCAAGAAGAGACAAAACTATTCTATGATAATAGAAATCAGAGTAGTGATTGCCTCTAGGGGCAGTTTACCGGTAAAGGGGTATGAGTGAACTTTCTGAGGTGATAAAAATGTTCTTTATCTTAATCTGGGTGTTCGTTATATAGACGTAATAATTACTCAAAAATAATTGAGCTGTGGGGTTAAGATCTGTGCATTTTGTCGTAATAAATCATATATCAGTAAAGTATTTAAAAGACTCACACAACAGCAATAGTGTATAATTCTAGAGACAGTGATGGTGGTGAATGGAATTAAGTTATTCCTGCATTTTCCACGAGGAGGGTAAAAGTATTACGTAAAATTAGACTTTGCTAAGTCAAGGATGCATGTAGTAATTTTTAGGGTAGTCACTGTAAGAGGAGAGAAAGAGTGTGTAACTCAACAAAGGCGGGGAGGGAATAATAAACGAAGTGCAAAAGAAGGCCAACAAGGGAAGGAAGTATTACAGGAAGGACAAAGCACATAGTAATCTGATTAATTTAAATGCAAATACAGTGTACCCGTGTCTGTGGCTGGTGAAACCTCGCATAAAGGTGTAATCCGCCAGTTTATATTGAGCGAGGAAAGGAGAGAAATGGGAGGAAACTGGGCAACGGGAATGGATATGGTCCTTCCCTCCTTGCTACTTGCTTTTTTTCTGAATTCTCTCAGAAGCTGTCTCAGTTTCCCTTCTGGTCCCTCACCATCACTGCTTTTCTCCCTCTGCTTCAACCAATACACTGCCTCCTTTTCTCAAAGCCGCTTCTTCTGCGCATTGCCCCATTTCACTTGCTGATGGCCAAAAGAGCTTCAAAAGGCTGCATTTTTGAGGAAGGGAAAAAGTAGAAAGATGGCGTTTATTTTTACTGAAAAAAGTAGAAGTTCTCTTCTGGGGGTAAGTAGAAATTCAGTTGTGGGGGTAAAAGGGAACACCACTAAAGGACAGAAACTGTACTGAATAAACTAAAAAAAAAAAAACCAACACTAGCAGAGGATGGTTTCGATCCATCGACCTCTGGGTTATGGGCCCAGCACGCTTCCGCTGCGCCACTCTGCTGTTGTTGAAAGCTGAGTTCTTCTGATTCTTAGAGAAAGTTTTCTGCTTGGTCGCTGTCCTGACTTTACACAGTGCTGTCTAGTGTCCAGTAAAGAAAACTATCATTTTCCGAGGTAAACCAATAGGCATACGCGGAGGGGTAAGGCGGGAGCCAATCGCAACCAAGTTTGTTGGGACGCGACGGCAAGCCACCCCTCCGGTTGTCGGCTCCTCGGAAAGGGGCTGTTGGTGTGGTTTCCATTGTTCGGGATTTAGGGCGCCATGAGGTAAGGGCAGTGGGTGCTCTGGGAAGATTTAGGGTATTTGGCCCGAAACTTTGGAAAGGTGGGCGGAAAGGAGTCAGAGGACTTGAAAGGACCACAAGTCTGGAGGCTGCCCTAAAACCTGAGAACTCCGGATCTGGGCGAGTGGGGGAGGCTCGAGGCCGCGAGGAAACCTGGGCCTGGGATGGCGGTGGGGCTCAGGAGGCGGGTGGCGGGTTCGGCAACTCTGTTTCTGAGGGGCTTAGGCGAGGGGATGTCCTCAGTCCCAGGAGGAGCACCCTTCTTGCCCCCCCGATCTAGCCTGAGAAGGCTTAAACGTGCCTCATTCATCCTCTGCCAACTACCATAATAAATCAGCAATTAGTCTCTGAAGTGTTAGGGTTGGCGTGTCTTGGGATTATGGGTATTTCTTATAGGGGCTCAGTGTTTGAGCCCCGTCATTGTTTGGTGTGGGCTGTGATTAAATTATCCAGAACGAGGAGGTAAAGGGATGAGGCTGGGCTTTTGGAATGGAGAGAAGTGTAAGTGGAAATGGGGATACTTGGCTTCCAAAGGAAAGTTCAGAGCGATGGAAGTAGGCAAACGAAATGATGTGGCCAGTATGGTGGAGAGATTTCTTTAACGAGGTCAAAACAAGTTAGTCTGTTTATGCACTTACAGGGGGGACAGAGGCCGAGGTCGTGGTGGGCGCTTCGGTTCCAGAGGAGGCCCAGGAGGAGGGTGAGTGCCAGCTTTTAGCATCTCTGCACTGGTTAGTTCCCATTTCAGTCATCTTAATTGGATCCCGGAGTGGGCTAATGTTACTGCTTTTGTGAGACCCCGCTGTGATTTAGAAAGCACAAGCTCTCCTGCTAAATGAATTTTGCCGAATTGTGCTAAGTCACTTGATATCTGTGGTTAATGACTCTGATTGTTTCTCGTGTTTTAGGTTCAGGCCTTTTGTGCCACATATCCCATTTGATTTCTATTTGGTGAGTACCATGGCCCCTGTTCACTCCTGGACATAGCAATGAGCCTGGCAACTTGTCCCTTGTAGTTTCCAGGAGCCCAGCATCTCCCTGTTAAAGCAGTGGTTGCAGTAGGAAAAGGAATTAGTGTGTAGAGTTGGGGTTTTGAGTCATCTGAGTTGCTTTAGGTACAAAAACAGCGTAAGCTACTGTTTACACTGGTGGGTGGGTAAGCTACTTTGAACATCTTAAGGAATAGAAACAAGTGTAAAATTTTCAATATTTTCTTTTGTAGCAACAAAAAACCCACAATTTCTCCTGTATATAATTTTTTAAAAAATATTTTATTCATTTATTTTTAGAGAGAGGAAAGTGAGGGAGAGAAACATTGATGTGAGAGAAACATTGATCTGTTGCCTCTCGTACGTGCCCGGACCAGGGACAGAACCTGAACCTGTGCATGTGCCCTCACTTTGTGGAACGATGCCCAGCCAACTGAGCCACACTGGTCAGGGCACCTATATTACTTTTTATAAATAACAGTTGTTTGCTTCTGGTGCAGTGTGAAATGGCCTTCCCCCGAGTCAAGCCAGCACCTGATGAAACTTCCTTCAGTGAGGCCTTGCTGAAGAGAAATCAGGACCTTGCTCCTAATTCTGCTGAACAGGTATATCCTTTTGGCTTTCTTAGATTCCTCAAAGACAGAGCAGTGAATAACTACTGGCGAGGTTACAGTTATCAGAGCCTAAGCTCCATAGTTTTATATTAGCGCCCCCCCACCCCCGCCTTGTACATAGTGGGTATGTTCCAAGACCCCCCACTGGATGCTGACACTGACAGCAGCGAACCCTGTGTGTACTGTTTTTTCCTATACATGCACTACTGATAATGTTTAATTTATAAACCACAGTATGAGCTTAACAGCAATAACTATAATTAATAAAGTAGAACAATGATAACAGTATACTGTAATAAAAGTTACAGTGCCTACATGATGAAATGAAGGGGTAAATGATGGAGGCAGGCACTGTGACGGAGGCTTAGGCTACTTACTGTAAGGGTTACTTGAACACAAGCACTATGACACCTTAACAGTCGATCTGATAACCAAGAGGGCTTTGGGCAGGTAGCATATACAGTGTGGATATGCTGGACAGAGGGATGCTTCATGTCCTGAGGGGAGTGGTACATAATTTAAAATTTATGAGTTGATAATTTCTGGAATTTTCCATGTAATATTTTTCAACCATAGTTGACTGGGTCACTGAAACCATGGAAAGCAAAACCATGGCTAGGGGGTACTACTCTAATTGTTCTCCTTATTTCTCATTGTGGGTGGAGGGACAGTGCTAGATCACATATATTTTTGTTTTTTTACTGGGGAATCTGTCTTTGAGATCAAAAAGTTGATTTCTTTTGGTATGTTCAAGGCTAGATGGGTCAGAGTGTTTTCAAAGCACTGTGTCAGTATTGATTCAGTTTGTAAGGAAAGGGATTAGGGAGAAATAGTCAAACTGAGAAATTACTTACACTTTTTCACCTTAGGTTATTTTTATTTCCTGATGTTTTTCAGGCCTCTATCCTTTCTCTGGTGACAAAAATAAACAATGTGATTGACAAT
Organism: Trachops cirrhosus; assembly: GCA_028533065.1. NCBI lineage: Eukaryota > Metazoa > Chordata > Mammalia > Chiroptera > Phyllostomidae > Trachops > Trachops cirrhosus. Next base: position 16,826,164 of record CM052551.1, on the reverse strand, counting down.
TTGATTGTGGCTCCAGGAACATTTGAAGTGGTGAGTTTTTGATTTAGCCCTAGAAAAGGGCAGCCTTAGTAGTATGGAAGTTTCATTGGCTCCTTTGTGGTACTGATTTTGGAGACAAGACTTGTATCATTGTTATCAGCTAGGCATGATATATCAGGCTTTTGTGTGGTTTTGGGATATGATTTGCTCTCTGCAACTTCCAAATCTGAGTAACAAGCTACGTTGCAATTGAACTCTGAGAGGACCTAGGCAACCTTTTCCCTTTTTTTCTGAAATCCTTCTTCCAACAGCAAATTGAAGAAGTCCGACAGGTGGGATCATATAAAAAGGGAACAATGACGACAGGACACAACGTGGCTGACCTGGTGGTGATCCTAAAGATTCTGCCAACGTGTGAGTGTACTTCTTTCTGGCCATGGGAACAGAACATAGCAGTTGGATTTGAGGGACAAGGATCTTTAAAGCCCTAATTTCTTCTGAGAAAGGATGTTTGGAAGACAAATGGGAAAATATACTTATTTATAAAAGTTCTTAGTTTATTAATTCTCTCATGAAAACTGTCTACAATCCCACAGATTAAAGTCCCCGGAAAATCTTTACTCCTTCTGTTGTCCAATCTCCAGCTCACTTTTTGCCAGCACCAATGTTGACCTTTGCAGTCTCCCAGACTTTCTTCATTCTGTTCTTGCATTCCTTTCTCTGTTTCAATGGGGGGGGGGGGGGTCTTGTCATATAGGCTATGTCTTGCAAGTCTGTGTTTGGGTTCATTTTTGTTAGCATAATCCAAGGAATCATAAATCATGCCAAAGCCAGTTGTCCTGCCACCACCAAAATAGGTTCTGAGTACAAACAGATGGCATCTGGTGTGGTCTTATACATCTGGGTTAGTTTCTCCAGATTTTCTGCTGTAGGTCCTGTTGTTGCCTTCTCAGGGTGAGGGATGTCAATGATCATTTGTTTCCACTGGAGTAGTCTGTTGGTCTGAACTTCCTAGTCATGATAGTTCCTGTGTTGTTCATGATGGTGGCCAATCTTCAAGGAGCCAGGGAGGGAAAAAATCAGAAAATTTATTTTTTTAAAGTGTGGGGGTAATAAGGGATAAACTACGGAGTATATGTCTGAAAGAAGGTATGGCAATCTGGCTGGGTAGCTCAGTTGGTTAGGGCATTGTCCCTGAGATGCCAGGTTTGTGGGTTCCATCCCTGGTTGTGCACAAAGAATCAACCATTGAGCCCCCACTGGTGTGGATCAGTGAATTGAGCACTGGCCTGGGAATGGAAAGGTCGCTGGTTCGATTCCCAGTTAGGGCACATGCCTGGGTTGCTGGCCAGGTTCTCAGTTGGGGGCATACAGGAGGCAGCTAATCAATGTGTCTCTCATACATTGATGTTTCTCTCCCTCTCTTTTTCCCTCCCTTCCCCTCTCTCTAAAAGTAAAGCAGTAAAATTAAAAAAAAAACAAAACCAACAACATAAGAATCAACCAATGAATGCATAAATAAGTGGAACAGCAAATCTGTTTCTTCCCCCCCTTCCTTTTTCTCTCTAAAGATCAATAAATAATTTTTTAAAAATGTATGGCCAGTTACTATAGGACAGTGTTATTAAACGGGAGTGATTTTGCCCCATAGGGGACATTTGGCAGAGTCTGGAGATATGTTTGGGCTACTGGCATCAAGTGGGATACAGGATGGATCCTACCCCTCAACTTCCAAAAAAATTATCCAGCCAAAATAACATTAGGGCCATCCTCCTGTAGAAAAAGGATGTGGGACTAGGAGAAGGTGTCCTGTGTCCTGAGTCTTCCAATTTCTCTGCCTAGCCATTAACTTCCCCATTGTAAAAGTGTTGTTTTTCTATTGCTTACTCTTACTCCAGCCTTGAATTTGGGGCAGAAATCAGAGTACATAGGTAGGTACTTGTAATGCTTATTATCTCCTTTTCTTTCATTCTAGTGGAAGCTGTTGCTGCCCTAGGAAACAAAGTCGTGGAAAGCTTAAGAGCACAGGATCCTTCTGAAGGTTTGAGTTTGTTGCTGAGCATGTATTTAGTTAGTGGTCAGAGGAGCCAGGTCTGTAATTCTAAGTACATAGCTAACAAAGTCTGGTCAGGCTAGAAGGAAGAGTGAATGAAGAGTTTTATGTTGGGGAAGTTTTGGCAGAGATCTCCAGTGTTCAGAATCCCGGTGATCTCCCTTACTTTTAAAAGTCTGTATTGTAAGTCCTCATTTTGAACTTCTGCTGCTTTTGAAAACCTATTTATCCCCCCACCCCGGATTCATCTTTGATCATCTAATGGAAATGGGAGAGAGCTTTCAATTTCCTTTTCTAAAAAATTATTTTATTTTTTCTATTACTACCCTCCCCACTTTTTCTTTTCTTTCAGTTTTGACCATGCTGACCAATGAAACTGGTTTTGAGATCAGTTCTTCTGATGCTACAGTGAAGATTCTCATTACAACAGTGCCACCCAATCTCCGAAAACTGGATCCAGAACTCCACTGTTAGTACTTTTATTCCATTGCTGGGAAATTTGGGGGAAGTTCAAAACATAGTATAAAGTTGCTGTTGAGTTTACTTAGCTTGTTGCCATTCTACATGAAACATCTAGGACCTAAGTTTACTCTCAAAATTTGCTACCTCCATCTGTATTGTGAAAACAAGTTTGCTAGTGAAATTGTCAAAGACAGGATGGCCAGAAAAGCAGTTTGAGGACTTAAGAAAAAGAACCAAGGAAATTTTTATGGAGGTGGGTTAGGCTTTTGGAGAAGATTATGGAACTCGTATGCCTCTAGATTTGGTCTAGGGGACGAGTAGTGAGTTTCGGACAAGTGATTTGCTGATCTGAGGAACACGGAGTGCTATAAAGAATTATAGTACCCTGTCCTCTTTCCAAGTTACTGAACTATGGCAATGGGATTGAATTGCTTGCTTAATAATAGAAATGTTTCATCTTGGCCTGTTATGCTTCTAGTGGATATCAAGGTGTTGCAGAGTGCCTTAGCAGCCATCCGACATGCTCGCTGGTTTGAGGAAAATGCTTCTCAGTCCACGTGAGTCCCTCCCTCGGTATTAAGATAACCTAACCCTTCTAAGTATAGTGAATAGCAGGATACCCCTATACTTCATCCGACAACGTTTCTGGCTCCCAATTTTCTGTCTGGATTTTGAATTTTACCTTAAGCAAATTTAAATTGAGACAAATAAGAGAATGCATAGTTCTGGAAATAGCTTCAGCTGTGGAAGTACATGGTCATACTACTTTTAATCCCTGGGTTCCTCTTACCTTCAGAGTTAAAGTTCTCATCAGACTTCTAAAGGACTTGAGGATTCGTTTTCCTGGCTTTGAGCCCCTTACACCTTGGATCCTTGATCTCCTTGTAAGTAAAGAAGGGCAGTTGGGGTTTCTTCTTGGTCATTCCTATTTAACAGTAGTTACTCTGACATCATCAGAACCTGAAATTTGATGAAGCTTAAAAGAAACTTCATTGGTGGACAACTAACCCAATGAAGATTCTGTGTTTCCCTGGCTCAGTTGCCTGAGTCAGTTGGTGTGACTCAGTTGGAGTGTTGCCCTGTGCACTGAAGGGTTCGGGTTTGATTCCTGGTTGGGGCACAATCCTAGGTTGTAGGTTTGAACCCCGGTTGGGCACATATGAGAGGCATATGATTGATGATTCTCTTTCTCCCATCAAATAATGTATTTTAAAAAAAAGATTCAATGCTTATTATTATTACTTCACAGGGATTTTTAGTGCATGAAATAAATAGTTATTATTGCCCCTTTGTCTTTTTTATTATGCTGTCATTTCATTAACATGATAATGGAGAGAACATACCAGATGAGCAGTCACTTCAGAATCACTTCCGAACATGAAAATTTTGGCTAGGCCTTAACCAGTTTTCCTCATAATGGTTTATGGTTTTAGTTTAAGATAGATTGCTATATTTATGGCACACTTACTAGGTTCATTGTTTTCCAGGGGCACTATGCCGTGATGAACAACCCCACCAGACAGCCTTTGGCCCTAAACGTGGCATACAGGTAGAGCATGCCTCTCTGGGTTTGGGTCTGGATGTAAACCGTCTCGATGTTTTAATACCTCCCTGTGTTTCAGGCGTTGCTTGCAGATTCTGGCCGCAGGACTGTTCCTGCCAGGGTCAATGGGTATCACAGACCCCTGTGAGAGTGGCAACTTCAGAGTACACACAGTCATGACTCTGGAACAGCAGGTATTAGGAGAGCTCTTAAATGGTCTGTTTTGTCTCATTCTTGAATGTCCTTGGGTCAGAAGGCAAAGGGAATGTGGTCTTTAGGGGTCAAGGATTTGGGGGTTCTCACATACTTTGGTCTTGAAATTAAAAGTTGCCTTTATCTCTATTTTCATGAGAATGTTAGCAACATAAAGGTACTTCGATTCTTGTTGCTTATTTGCCCTCACTTTGTTCTCTTTCAGGACATGGTCTGCTACACAGCGCAGACTCTGGTCCGGATCCTCTCACATGGTGGCTTTAGGAAGATCCTTGGCCAGGAGGGTGATGCCAGTTGTGAGTGACCACTGGGCCAGGGGTTCTTTGGAGTATTCTGTATTCTACAAAGCAGCTCTACACTGCTCAGACATCTTAACATTTCCACTGTGCAGATCATGACTTCTGTGTTGGGGTACTTGTCTGAAGTCACCTTTTTTACTCTTCTAGATCTTGCTTCTGAAATATCTACCTGGGATGGAGTGATAGTGACACCTTCAGAAAAGGCTTATGAGAAGCCACCAGAGAAGAAGGAAGGAGAGGAAGAGGAGGAGAATACAGAAGAACCACCTCAAGGAGAGGAGGAGGAAAGCATGGAGACTCAGGAGTGACTGTCCCTTATCTTCACCCTTTGTTACCCAGAGGGAAGACTGGAGCTTAATTAAGCTAACTGCTACTGGGCTTTACATGGTGGCATTTCTGAGGGATGGGGAGACAGGAAGGGAAATAAAAATAAGCTCTGTGGAAGGAAGTGTCACCCACTTAGTTCTTATATTGAGTTAACCAGAAGGCTCCCATCTATAATGAAGCAGGATAACAATTTTTCTTCATAATACTGTATAATCCCCAGCTCCTGAAAACCTCTTTCAACCAGTACTTTGTTGTTGAAATGTCAACTGTTCATGCCTCAGATCTCAGATTTTTTTTTTTTTCTAAGAAAAATGATTAAAGTACTTCCTAGTAGGGCTCTTGGTCATGTTTTTCTGTGGTATCTGACCACTTTTTTTGCTTGTTTTTTCTTTCCATTGAAAATGCTACTCAATCCCTGGCTGGTATGGCTCAGTGGATTGAGTGCTGGCCTGGGAACCAATAGGTTGCTGGTTCGATTCCCAGTCAGGACACATGCCTGGGTTGTGGACCAGTTGGGGGCATGCAAGAGGCAACCAATCCATGTATCACGGATGTTTCTCTCCCTCTTCCCCCCTCTCTAAAAATAGTAAATAAATAGAATCTAAAAAGAAAACAAAAGTATTTTCATTGTGAACACTAGATCACAATTTGAAGCTGTATTTGAAGTACAAAGACTCTTGAAACTTTTCCATGTACCAGAGTAAACTAGAATGTTATTTGAGCATTTATTAAATGGTTTTAACACTGCTACTGCATTCAAGCTAGTGAAATCCACAAGAGGGTAGATAGGCTATTCACACTGATTTTGCCTGCCCTCCAAATCCTCAATATAAATAGAAAAATGAGAAGTCATAGGCAAAGGATATACTGCTCAAGCGCCAACAACCAATCATGTAACAGGAGGCCCCTCCCTGGTTAACTAGGCTTGAGGGTAAAGGTGGGTCTTACATATGTACCTTTAAAAAAATCAAATGTAGCCCTGGCCTGTGTGGCTTAGAGTGTAGACCAAAAGATCATGGATTGGATTCCCAGTTAGGTCACATATCCAAGTTGGAAGTTTGACCCCCCCAGTTGGGGCACATTTCTCTCTAAAAGCAATGAAAACAATGTCCTCAGGTGAGGGTGAAAAAGAAAAATCAAATGTAGAGGTCTTAGCTCATTCTTGGAAGGAAGCAAGAGCTGTAATCCTTTGGGATCCTGAGTCCTGTATGTACATAGGCTTCTTTGGACTCCCACTTAAATGGGTAAGACTTAAGTGCTTCAAACACAAACAACAGTACTGTCCTGATGTTCCAGGATATCCTGGAGGAAATGAGGCAGCTGGAAAACAGTACTTGTGCTATCCTGAGGCCATGGGACCATCTCCTGGCCTGTTACTTGCTTGGGGAGCCAGGGGGGTAAACTCCCGAATCCAGCATCGCCCTCCTTCGGGCTGTTTCCTTGGCAACACTGTGGTTTAGCCGCCTCAGCCGCTCCTACAAGACAAGATTTGGAGTCTTAACTCCTCTGTGAAAGGTTTTAGAGCTCACTGTCATCCAGGCACTGGAAAGTTCCAGATTTGCTCCATCTCAATGCAGGTCTTCTAAGGTATACAAGAATGTAAATGACAGCAACTGGATATTGAGAACAAACAGTTTTATCATAACAGATACTAATTTAGTTGACAACTCTCCCTCTAATTGAAAAATTACGTTTTTTGCCCTAGCTGGTGTGGTTCAGTGGATTGAGCACTGGCGTGCGAACCAAAGGGTTGCTGGTTTGATTCCCAGTCAGGGCACATGCCTGGGTTTCTGGCCAGGTCCCCAGTGGGAGCCACGCAAGAGCCAACCACACACTGATGTTTTTCTCCCCCTCTTTCTCCCTCTTTCTTCCCATCTCTAAAAATAAAATCTTTAAAAAAAAATTACATCTTTCACTGTGTTGGAGACTTTGAGACATCCCTTGAAAACTGGAGCCATATCTTGAAAACTTAGAAAGCAGAGCAAAGATTCACTATTGTTAGGAAATTCTTTTACCTGGGCATTCTGTAGAATGTTGTTGACCAAGACAACTCGTCGCCGGGCATTAAGTAGCTTCTTCACATAGGGGTCGAGATCCAGGGCCACTTTCTGATCCTCATTGATACGGCACAGTTCTGTGAGTAGAAGTAACGTGCAACTAACACCTACTGGCTCATTTCTTGTTCTTAGGCAAAGCAAGCTAGTAAATGGGATGGAAAACACTCGTGCACCCACATGGGCCACAGTCACTAGAAAGTTAAAGGAATCTGTTGGCAGGCTTGCTGTGCTGCAAGGAAGTGACGGTAAACCCGACCCCAGAGGACGGCAAAACATTTGGTTCTGAAAGTGAGCTAGAGAATTCCGGATACACAGGGATGCTTACTCACCAGTAGCTAGGTTGTCAATTTGTTCCCGCAGCTCTACCTGGCTCTCTCTGCAAAGAAGTACAAGGCCTACAGGGTCAATCAATGGAACTCAAGAAACCCGTTCCCCTGCGTGTTTCCCAACTGCAGAGAGAAGGCAGACTCACACCCTACTACTTCCCACCCTGCCGAGGCCGTTTCGCCCTCCTCCAGTTTCCCAAATTTATTTCTTCTTATTCTCTTCAGAACCATGGCAGAAACCCATCTCGTCTCCGCCCTTTCTCGGACCCGCCCCTACAAAGCCAAATCCAGAGGCCCCGCCCCAACCTCCCCTCTCCGGTACCTGACAGCGTGAACGTGAGAGTCGAGCTGCTGCACAGCAGGTCGCAGGAACTCGAGGAGCCCCTCGGCGAAAAGGTCACGGCCTGCGGGCCCGGCCACCGGGGTCCCCGCCCTGGACACAGCAGCGGAAGCAACCCCCGCCATCTCGAATTGCCTTTACGCCGGAATCTGCCGCGAGGGCCGCCGGGAACTGAAGCCCAGCTGAAATAGCCGCGAGGGGGCGCCCGGGAAACGCCGACTCCCACCCAGCCTCCAGGATTTCTGGGAAATGGAGTCTGGAGCCCGCAGGGTGGGGAGAAGGGCCAGGCCTTAATGATCTCGGTAGTTGTAGCTCTTCATAAGCCTTGAAGGGGCGGATATTTTTTAAATCTCCAGACTTAAGGAGCTAGGGGAAGGAATGATTTTGGGGAGGAGTGGGTACTTTTTGTTTTCTCTGAAGGTGAAAAATAAATTCTTCTATCCCTAATTGTCCATAGCCTTGCTATGCTAACTTTATGAGAAAACCAGAATGCATTCATAGTATAGTTTTATATTTCTAAATTTATGAGTATATTTTAATGGCACTAACATATGTACAAAACCGCGTATAAATATTATTCACCCTTAAAAAGAATGAAATTCTACTACCTGCTACCACATAGATCAACCTTGCAGACATTATGCTAGGTGAAATAAGCCAGACACAAAAGGACAAATATTTTATGATTCCATTTATATTCAGTGCATACAGCAGTCAAATTCATGGAGATAAAATGTTTTATCTATGTATTAGAACAGTGTTGCCAAGGGCTGTGGAGAAGGGAGAATGGGGAGTTACTGTTTAATGGGTACAGTTGCAGTGTGGGATGAGTAGTAGTAACTGTTGGGCAATAATGTAATTTACTTAATGCCATTGACCTGTACACTTAAAAATGATTAAAGTGGTAAATTTTATGTTATGTATGTTTTGTTACAGAAAAAAAAAAAAGTAGCCTGGCAGGGTCACTCAGCTAGTTGGAGTGTCATCCTGTGCAACCCATGCACCAAAGTGTAGTGGCTTTGGTTCCCTGTCAGGGCACATACTGGGGTTGCTGAATTGATCCCAAGTCTGGCGGGGAGGGGTGCAGGAGATGGTTAATTGATGTCGATGTTTCTTTCTCAATCCATGTTTCTCTCTCTCCCATTCTCTCTAAGATCAGTAAACATGTCCTTGGGTGAGGATTAAAAATACATAAATAAATTAAAATTTAAAAATAAAACTTGCATGTGTTTCGATATTTTCATTGTTGTTCCTTCCAAAAGTTTCCTAAGTTTTGTTTCATTTTTACTGCTTTTGAAAGTTTACATCTCTTACAATCTTGTTGATTTTTCAGCAAGAGGCACAGCCCTCTGTCCCAGTGGCTCACAATTCTGTGGGCCATAGGATGAGATGTGCCTGTAGAGATGAATGGGGTTCAGCCTTGAGTTCATTCTCAGAAGTAAGGGAGGAGATGTTTAAATCACTGTGAGAGAGTGCTGGTCAGCACCTGTAAACCTGAGACCATAACTGTGGTCATTTTAAAGCTTTGTATACTTTTTGTCTCCCATTTCCCTGTATTTTTCTCTCTAGTGATTAGAAGTAAAATTCTCATGAGAGGCTGGGACTTATTTTGGGAGTAAATAGTAAGGAAATGAGTATCTAGGGCAATTGCAGCCTATTTCACAGTCAGTTCTTCAGAAGGGGAAACCCAGGAGGTGGAAAAAAATGGTGACATTGTTGAAAAGGAAAGAGAAGAGGACCAAGTCCTTCAGGCCTGAGAACAAAGGCTGGCCGGGCCTGGGAAAGAAAGTTGATGGCCTAGTATCTAGACACAAAGCCCCTGCATTATGCTGCAGTTCTTTTCTTCCAGGTACCTCTTTGAAGTAGTATTGCCAAATTTAGAAAACAACAAACAAAAACCTTGGGACAGTAGGTACATTTGAATTTTAGATAAACAACAATTTTTAGTATAAGTTATCCTACTTCAAAGGCTGGTTCTCTGAGGAATATTACTTTGGTTTTTTTTTACGCTTTCCTTTCCACTCCTGTTCTTATCACCTTGAGTTAGCTGTTATCTCTCAGGAAGGCATTGCAACACCCTCCTGACTGATCTTGCCTCTAGTCTTTCTACTCTCCCAGTCACTCTGCATTCTAAAATACCAGTCAGATGACATAATAACCTTTCTCTGAGAAAGTAAGTGCTGAAAGAGACTTTTAGAATCCTTGTTTCCTGGGTTCCTTGGACACCTCTGTGAGGAAGACTGGACAAGGGTCTTACAGAAACCCTGAAGTCTGATAACAGGTTGAAGGCCAATGCTGGTTCAATTATTCATTCTCTAAACACTTATCAAATTCCAGGCATCACCACACGAGGTATTCAGCACAAAACCCCCCTCCTCCCAGCTTGCACCCATATCACATTGCAGTGGCCTTCCAGTCCTTGGCTTTTCCATAGAGGCTGAAGGAGATGTAGGTCATAAGAACTCCCCCTCTCTTCTGTCTCCCACCTTTCCACCCCTTGGGTGGTGCTTAGGTTAACCTGCCCCCTCCTTGCTGGGGACTTCAATGTGGGTTTTGGGCGGGGTAGGTCCATGAGGAAACTTTGTAAGAACAGCTGTTCTGGCTCAAGCAGTACAGCCACACAGTGCCCTCTGCCTCGAAGGCTAGCTGCACCCCTGTACCCAATGTGGACCATGGATGGGGCAGGGGGTATAGTCAGGGTTATCAGAGGGTCCTTCTTGTGGTGGTGCTCACAGATACTGGCATCTGGTGATGGCTTTAACTGGGGAGGAGGACCTGAGAGTTAGACTTCTTTGCACCTGTTAAGTCCAGGTAAGGGACAGGGATTTCCTGGTCCACCCTACTTTCTGGGAGGTCAGAACTTTGTTTAGGGAGCCCTACAATGCTTCAGAGGCAGAGCTGAAGGAGGCAACAGTAATGGTAGGAGCACGGATGGGGTAGATAGGCAGTCAGGAGGCCCGAGATTCTAGCTGTTTTAACAACTGGTGCTCCTGGAAAGCTGCCATCTCACCTCCCCCATGGGTGAATTCTCTGGTCAAGCCAATATCTGGTCAGACTCTAGGACTCCTGCTTATCACAGAGGAGTCAGAGGCTGAAGGTGGGGTCCTGCCATTGGCAGCATTGGGAACTGCAAAGTGGCTGAGGAGGCCTGTCCTCTTCTTTTATCCTCTTTGTCTAACTTTCTCCCATCTTCTCCTTTCTCCAGTTGCTGACCTGGCTTTCCCCCTGAAATGAAATTCCTTTAAAGGATGTGCTTTTTGTTGAAGTCCAAATGGTAAAGTTTTAGAAATTTTGGGAGACTTCAGTGTTATAGATAGCTTCACTCTATGTCTGCCATCCCTGTGTTTTTGGGTCCCTGGACCCAATTCCAACATGTGTTTATGTGTTCCCCCACACCTCTATTAAAGAACAAAATTCAAGCGAGTAAATCTGAACATTAATTAGCTTTATTAAGGAATTCATAAATTTCATGAATTGGGCAGCATCCCATCTAGTAAGTAGAAGGGTGCTCCCAGGAGTTGTATAAATTGGAAGGTTTTTATAGGCAGAAAGAGGGCGGAACGAGAAAATGAAGAATGAATTACTTCAAGAAAGGTCACCTTCCCTTAGGGTTAGGCAGGGGTCTTATCAGGCAGATTACCTCACTAGTGCTGACCAGGTAATTCCAGGCTGATTGGTTTAAAATTCAACTCCTGCAAGAAACTGAAACTGCAATTAAATTAGTTACTAAATTTTGGTTTGGTGATGTAGCTTAGCAAAAGTGACTCCATTTTGGTCTATTTTCTTTTCTTTTTTTTAACACCTCTAACAAGCAATTCTTAGACACCAGCTGAGTGTCTGAGAGTTCAGCTCAAGTCTGACACTATCCACCTGGACAGCCCACCAGGTAGGAGCATCAGATCCCACTGGTTGAGGGTTCAGTCCTATAAGATCCACCACCATCCCCATCCCATTTCAGATGCCACTTGAAAGTCCAGGTTGTTACCTGTGCTTCTGACTTATTGGCTATAATTCAGAAGTTCCCTGTGATGCCCTCCTAGGGTCCCATTAATTTGCTAGAGCAGCTCACAGAACTCAAACATTTTACTTACTGGACTACCAGTTTATTATAAAAGGAGGTAACTTAGGAAACAGCTGGATGGAAGAGGTGAAAGAAAGCAAAGTATGGTGAAATGGCACACAGGCTCTGTGACCTCTCCTGGTGCCCCTCTCTTCTCCAGTCTCCATATGTTCACCAACTCGGAAGCTCTCCAAACCCTTCCTTTGGGTTATTATTATAGAGGCTTCATTACATAGGCATGTTTGATTAAATTATTGGCAATTGGTGCTTGAACTCAACCTCCACCCCTCTTCCCTGGGGTGGGGGGAGGAGGGACAGGGAATTGAAATTTCTAGCTCTTTAATCACAAGATTAGTTGTCCTGGCAACCAGCCTTCACCTCCAGATGGGGTCCAAAAAAACTCAACCTCTAGCCCCTATTACCTCTCCAGAGGTCTGGGAGTGAGACTGAAAGTTTCCATCTTCTAATCACCTGGTTGGCTCCACTGGCCACCAGCCCCCATCCTATGGGGCTCATTAACATAACAAGATACCATTATTGTTCCAATCATATGAAATTTCTAGGGTTTTAGGAGCTCTGTGCCAAGAACAGTGTTCAAGACCAAATATATATTTCTCACATATCACATATTACATCATACATGTGTTTAAATCTTAAGCCAATAATCATGTTACCCTAAAGGGCAAAGGAATTAAATAAATCAAGCCTAAATGGAGAATCAAGTTGTCAAACTCAGAGAGAGTCTGGAGGTTTTGGGAGAAATCAATGATATTTATTAAAGGGTCTTAAATTCTGCAAACTTGGGACACAGCTAGGCAAAAGTGCAGAAGTGTCCCAAAGAAACAAAAGTTAAGTTTTTACAGTAAAAAATACATTCTTGCATTCTTAGCCCAGGATTGGTCCAGGATGGTTATCAGTCATATGTCAAGTGGTCTGGAAGACGGGCACCAGGAGGTCTGGTCAAGTCCAGTGCTGTGTAATGAGAGTCCTTCAAAGCATAATCAGAGGGTTACCTGGAGGTCCAGATGTATTTATAGGCATTGACTCAGGACTGAAAAGTTCAAAGTTTAAGTCCTCAGGCTGGTTAGAACAAGAACCCTCTTTCACAGTGTTGATAATTGTAGCAACTTGATTAAAGCAACTCCATTTTTTTATCCCCTATTTTTCACTCTTTCCTCAAAACAAATCCTTTAGAGCAGTGGTCCTCAAACGTTTTGGACCAGGAACCAATTTCGTGGAAGACAATTTTTCCACAGATGGGGGAGAGGAGGCGATGGGGTAGGGGGTTGGAACTCAGGCAGTAATTCAAGCAATGGGAGCTGCATGAAGCTTTGCTTGCCCACCGCTCACATCTTGCTTTAGAGACCCCATGGGGCCTCAGCTGCCCCAGGCCTAGTGGCCTGCCAGCCCTTCAGTGTAAGAGGCCCGAGACTAGGGACCGCTGCCACCATCATAGTTCCCAGAGTATCTGGGCCTATCTCCACTTAACACTCACTCTCCTTGGCATACAGCATACTCTTTTAGGTCTGGATACCTTTGTTATTTGTTGTCACCTCTATTTGGTAAAAGGCAAAAGATATATATGATCTGAAGAGAAACCAGAGTATTGTCTCTATTTGGAATATTCTTCTCCCTTGTCTGTTAAATTTTACTGACTTTCAAGATCTAGTTTATCGATCTCTTCCATGCTCCCCATGCCTTTCTAACAATGTCTTGTTTGTGTCTGTATGGCAAGCCCTCCGCAGACTGTGGCTGGATGAGTGAAAGAAAGGCTTGCTACCCAGGAGCCAGGCTGACTCTCCTTGTCTACCTGGGGCACTCACCAGGGACAGAGGATAGCAGAAACAGGACACAAGCCCCAGGAGATGCTGTAACTGCCGTGTGCAGCAGATGGGGCTAAAAAGCCCATGAACTGTAGGGGAGTTTCCTGTACCCACTTTAGGGAATGGAGGAGGAATATTGAGAAGGCAGAAAGGAAGAGGAGGGGCTTGGGCCCCAGTGGTCACTTCATTGCCTATCTCTCTCTCTACTGAGACCCTCAAAGCCCCCACACTCCACCCCACCAGGACGCCTCAGTGTTTGTTCCCTGACCACCAGGTCATGTCTTGACATTTTCATAGTAGCAAAGATTCACAGACTCTAGAACACCAGCCCCTGCACTGCTAAGTGGAGCCAGTGCAAAAGAAGGATGTAAAAGACAGGGGGCAAGGTTTTTTGGACAACCCTGGCTATGTAGCTCAGTTGGTTAGAGTTATCCTGAAGTGCCAAGGTTACAGAGTTTGATCTCGTCAGGGCACACACCAGAAGCAACCAATGAATGAGTACATAAATGTTTTTTTCTTTCAGATCAATAAATTTAAAATTATAAAATTCAAAGTTGTTTTGGAAAACCAGTCCCTATGAGCACTAAAAGCAATGAGTCAGCAGAGTGGGTGGGGTTGGAAGCACCCTGGGCAGGGGGAGCCTGAGCTAGAAGAGGCTGACCTAGGAGACAGAGCAGCTCAGGTATACCCAGCACCTTGGGAAGTTCCCATCTCAAAAGACCCAGATATTCTGGCCCTAGCATCTTTTTCTTAGTCCCTCAGCCCCCTCCGGTTTTTATCCTGGAAATCTTGCCAAGTGTGGGGAGTGCTCCATGTAAGTGAAGACCAGCATGAGCAGTAGACTGGGGCACTCTATTAAAGAATCGGACAGCTGTTCAAAGGCCCCACTGTAACCCCTTCTACACCCAGCCAGGTTCCCTTTTACTCATACTGCTCCAGAGCCCTTTGTGCCCCTTTCACTCCTTACATAGATGAAGGATTCTCTCATATTATCAGGGATGGATCAAGGGCCACCAGATAAAAATATACAGGGAAAGTTCTAATAAAAAACAAAAACATGTCATTTTGGAGGAACTTATTAGCTACCTTAGAGGGGCCAAGCACTTGGGAGAAAGGGCTGAGCATCATCCCAGGTTGTATGAAGAGGATAAGGAACCCAACTCACCTTGCAGCTCCCTCTTCCTCTTTTTAATTAATGATTTTCTAGAGGCCCTGAGAAGTGCTTGATGCAAGGCAACCAGGGGATAAGTTTGCAAGGTAGCCTGCCCACTGCCAATCAGCGCCACCCTCACAGAAGCCTTGGGGCCTGCCAAAGGAGACATCCTCACCACTAGCCATGCCCACAGAAAAATACTTCATGGTCCATTCCTAATAGCACACTTTGAACCCACGTCAGCATAATTAAGTCCTCTACCCCGACATGGTCTTCTCAAGCTCTCCCAAGTGGACTAAACCACTTGCTGCAAAAAGTCAAGTAGACTTGGTCAAACCGACAGGATTCAAATTCAGGATGTCCTAACCAAAATTTCCTTCCCAGCATGTAATAAACCCCACCTCTCAACAGATCAGGGTACTAGGTTGCTCAATGGTATTAGTTTGGTTGGTGGTAGTTAAGGTTCCTGCCCCTGAAACAGTACAGGGAAAAAGGGGTACTAGTGCCAGGGTCCAAGATATTGCCCACGACCACCTTACCTGAGCTTTCTATGGACCAAATGGATCAGTACATTACTTTGTGAGGTTAGTCTTTCTATAAGGCTTACTACTCAAAAGGTGGACAAATTCTTCCCTTTCTACACCAAATCCACAATACCCCCTCCTCAGAATTTCCACACAACTATGAAGGACACAGCTCTACAAGGGGTATATTAAGATATTGTTATAGTATCCATAGCATTTCAAAGAGCACAACAAATAAAGAGAAAGTCCTGGCTGGGTCTGAGAGAATGATTTCTTGTTATAATAAACCAGAAATACAAGATTTCACCGAAACTGGGACAATTGACAGGATATGGTTGAACTTACAAACCTTCAAGGAAAATAAGATGGTCAAACAAAGCCAACGTATAGAAAAGCCTGATTGGTTTAGGATCAGCGTTAAGAATTATGTTCAGAAGGAGTATCTTCTGAACCCTCCCCAGCAGGTATCTACCATATTTCTCCCATTCCTTCTGCAGCACCTGCTTAACCAAATGGCTTTTCCCTCTCCATTTCCTATTTCAGGCATAAGCCAACCCAACAGGACCCCTTTGGATGTGATGCAAAGCCACAGGAAGGCTTATAAACCTTATTCCAGCATAGAAAGCATGCACACACCCAAGCCAGCACACATTATGTGGTATCAATGCACATGGTAGCAACAACTTTAATCAAACAGGAGCTGCTACCATGTATATAACCTGTTATGTGGCCTTGTAGCTAGGTCAATGTCCCTAACTTACATTAAAATATCAACGTGGCAGAGTGCATTTTGAACTCCAGATCTTCTCAACACTTCTAAGAGGCTATTAGAGTGATACAGAACAAAACTATATCTCAGAAACCTAGGCGTTAGCGAAGAACACCGATGGATTATTTCTGGGACTTTTCCCAGAGAGTAGAGAGATGTTAGGATGTCAGGGCATATGTAACAGGTGAGGGGAGGCAGAGGTGGAAAGAGGGCCAACATATTCATGTTCAAAGAGAAGTCTGGGAGGAGGGGAAAAAAACCCCAAAACCCCAAAACAACAAAATGAAACCAAATCCAAGTCAGAGGAAAAAAGGGTTTCATACAATATAGTATCAAAAAAGTAAAAGGAACACACTAAATGCACAAACTGGTGGCAAGTTAAGTCCATAGTCTATTCTGATAGGTCCTTCCAAGCATCAATCAGGTAGGTTTCTTCTCATCTGGTATCTCAAGGTTATTTACAGACGTGATAACTTTAACAAGAGTCTCTCACAGGAGGGCAGGCAGGCTTCAATCATTAGTTTCTGGATCTGTTTGTGCCATGTAGGCGTCCAACTCGGCATCCAGGTGTCCTTTTGTTTTCGACATGTACGCATCCAATTGGTTGTCCAGCTGCTCCTTGGTCAGTACAGGGCGAGAAAGGGCACCTCTCCCTCGTCCACGGCCTCGGCCTCTGCCTCCAAAGCCCCCTCTTCCCCGACCTATCATACCCCGACCTGGCCCAAAGGAAAAAAAGACAGTTACAAGTAGGTTTAACAGGTGCTACAGTAAATGCCCCTTAGAGCAGAGGGGCCTAGCTGAAATGCTGAAGGGCAGGGCAAGGAGGAGAAATCTGGAAAAACAGTAAACACACTGGGTAGCAAGCAACACATGGAAAGCACACATAATGAATCCCTTATTATATGCTCATCTCTAAATATCACTTAAATTTTTTCTTCTGTCAACAAAGGGAAACTGATACTTTAAAAAATCTTAATCTTTTCTAAAACAAATGATCTAAAGTTTGAGGCCCACTGTAAATTCCTCATTAAGTTACATATAAACCTATTTAGTAAGATAGGAAGTAATAAAAGCACGGAGCAGCAGGGATGTGAAGCCAGGCAATTTTCAAACCTAAAGACCTAAAATGAGCTGACCCCATGTCAAGAGACTGAGGAGTTATTTTTACACAGGAACAATGTGGGGAGATGGGAAAAAACATCTTGAGTAGTCCCAGCCACTTTTATCTCCTATTCTAGAGACTTATGGTTATCTGAGAGGTGGTTTCAATTCACTTAGCAAAACATACCCAGTTTAGACTTTAGACTTCCCCACCTGTGTCATTGCTCAGAAACCAAGTCAAGATAATTTGGAAACATGCCATTTCATCCTGAAACCCAAACTAGCTTGCACTTCACTCAATAAGCCAAGCAACATACAATGGAAGAGAAAACAAGCCCTCAGTTATCAAATTTCCTTTCCTAAGTTTTTATCCCTTGGCAACTTCAAGGTCATAAATTATGGAATACACACCACACACTTAAAGAGGATCAAAGCAAATATACAGAGGGGCTAAGAGAATAAAAACTCTCTTTTTCTTGGACAGGTGTTATTGGGAGTTTTCTGCTAAACTCTAAGCCAGAAAACTCCTGAGACTTGGCATTTTAAATGGCAACATCATTAAACTCCTCCAATCTGGGTCATGAGGTCACAAAATAATTATCACTAAGTTTCAAAGGTAAGTATTATCAACATGATGGGGGGAGGGAGGTATAAGGGAACTAAAAGGTAATAAAAAAAGATATGATTCGTTAAAATGCTAATTAAATCTAATCCTAAACTAAAAGAAGGAAAAAAAAAGATTATTAACATGAGTCAGTTAGTTAACTGACATACTGGATTTCGAGCCCCTGTGTATAATGTGCACCCACGGTTTCGTGCACATTATGCACGGGATTATTATACCCATGTACAGGGTGCACCCTTATTTTCCCCTAAAAAATCTGGGCCAAAAAGTGCATATTATACATGGCAAAATATGGTAGTGCCATACTGCTTTCTACCTTCATCAAAAAAAAGGTCATCTCTGCTCTGACCAGCGCAGCTTAGCTGGTTGAGCATTGTCCCACAAAGCAAAAGTTCACTGGTTTGAATCCCAGCCAGGGCATGTACCTGGGTTGTGGGCCAGCCAGTGCCTGGTTGAGGTGTGTGTGAGAGGTAACCAATTGATGTTTTTGTCCCTCCCTTCCCCCTCTCTAAAAATAAACAAAGTTTAAAAAAAAAAGTCATCTCTGGTTTCCTACAGACACAACTTTACCTTGGATTTACTTGGTTTCGGAGTCAATACCCAGCTCTAAGTCTCACTATCCTTATCTTTAACTCTGCTTCATTTTTGTGCATCTTCCTCTTCTGGATTCTTAAGACTTAAAAGTGGGGTTCTGAGTTGTGGGGTGAGTTGTATGTGGTGGGGGGCAAGGACAGAGTAAGGTAAAACCCCAAACTGACCACTTTGTCATTTTAACAATACAATTTAAATTTGTAAGAGTCCGGGAGAAGTCTGCAGATAGTCTGGCTCTGTGACATGTACCTGACTAGTTCTTGGAAAACCCATGACAGACTTTTGCACTACCACCACGTGAATTCAGAAAATAAGCCAGTTTCAAAAAACAAAACAAGACAAACAAATAAGCCTGCCTATGACTTAAAGCTGTGCAGAAAGGTGGCTCTGAGTTTTGAAGGGAGAGAAATAAGAGGGAGCTACTCTCTGAAGTTGGTAGCTGACTAACCTCTACCACCGATTCCGCCACGACCCATAGCTCCACGCCCTAGGCCCCCTCTCCCAGGACCTCCACGACCTCGAACACCACCTCTTCTTAAGCCCATTCGGGGAGCTACGGCTCGTCCACCTCGGAGCAGGTTTTGACCTTGGAGAGGAGGCATACAATGTATATGCAGGTAAGTCCAAGAGAGACAAAGTAGATTCTAACCAAAGGAAGGTGGTGAGGGTTAGATGAGTTAATTCAGGTAATTTTTAGGTTGGTGGGGCAAGTTGCATACTGAGTGTGAATAGATTAAGATGCTCTTTATTCAATCAATTCAACAAGTCTGACCAAAAATCCGTTTTTGGAAGAACCTGGGAGGAGTTGAAGTAATCAGTAAGCACATACATTTAATAAATATCTGTTGAATAATCAGTCAGGCATCTAACATTACAACAGATTTACAAATAAATGATATGGTTCCTGCTTTCAATACACTCTTATAGGGGCCAAGAATTATACAGGGAATGGTAAAACAGTGCCCCAAATGTAATACATAGCTAAGTGCTATGGGTCAACTTGTCTTCTCTTTTTCACAAATGTATTTTGCTAGCACCAGCAAAAGATATGACTGGTTTAGACACAGGCCAATAGACCCATACATTTCTTAGACTTGACTTATTTCTAGAACTTGAATGTGCTTTGATTCAAGCAGCAGCAGGGTGTTTTAAAATGGAATGGAGATGACAGGGATTACCAGTTATTATGCAGGTCATAGTCTCTCACCACTGCATATTATCAGAAAAGGAATGGTACTAATAAAAGGACATGCAACACTATTAAATATATGTGATTTCAAGTTATTAATTATGTTAATACAAATTCAGGCTTAAAGATGTTAAACCAACGTGTCCATAAGCATCCCAAGAGAAAAAGAAAGGGGGTGAGACCCAACAATTATCAGGTACGCAGCACTGACCTCGGAGCGACATCCCGCCCCTAAGTAGGGTTCTTGTGGCACGTCCCCCACGTAGTCCTCCTCTGGGCAAGCCTCTCTGGATTATGGGCAGGCCTCGTCCTCCGATTGCTCCCCTGGCCAGGGCCCCTATGGGTCGGCCTAACCGTGCCTGGATGTTACTCTTACCCAGGCGCTGCTTTAAGCTCTTCTGGAAGAAAAGGTGTTGGGGGATTGAGATCAAAAAAAGCAATCCAGTGGGATGTGGTAACTCAAAGTGCAGAGAAAAGGAAGCCAGTGAGATGTCTGCGTGAGGCATTTAAACCTGCTATGGGTATCATAAGGATGCTACACCAGAAGCAGGCCTTTGCCCCAAAACATGGTATAAAAGAATTTTGATTGAGCTTCTAAGAAGCTTGAGTATGGTGCCATGAAATTGGCATCACCACAAATTATCTTGCTAGTCTGGCTAAGACATACACTACTACTTGAAACTTAAGTTTTAATAAGGACACTATATTTCAAATCCTGATTCTGTTGTTTTTAAACCACAGGTTGACAATGTATGACCTGATTCATACCTGCCTAAAAACTACCACTCTCTTCAAAGATTTACTCAAACACCATAGGAAGTTCATCACACTCTGGGCAAAATTTAAATTAAAAATTCACCTGACTTCTTGTGACTTAAGAACAACATATGATTTCTCAATGAGTTCCATTTTTCCTGAGTATATATGTCTAGATGGTCTACTTTCTACCATATGATGTAAGCAAACACAAAAAAGTCAAACTTCCTTTTCTTACATTTCTTAAATAGCCGGAATTCCATCTCTACCCTTGCAAACAGCTCCATTAAGCCAGTGTAATGACCTTTAATTCAAAATAAACATACAACTCAAATGTATCTCCAGAGAGCCAGCCAAATTTGCATTAGCATAAAGACAGGCTACAATCACAAAGCTCAGGGCCACACTTGAGGACAAGGACATACCAGAGACGAATATTTTCAACAATCTGTCCCTAAAAGAAAACCCATGAAGACCACATTGCAAATAATTAAATTCCTTTAAAGAAGGTGACTGTGCAGCCTTGAACACAACCAAGGCCTTAGCAAACCTGCTTTCCTATAAACCCATCAGTCACTATAAAGGAAAATAAATTCTATGTACCCTCAGACTTCACTCATAAGCAACTACCAATGATTTCTTTTGCAACCATATTTTCTAAGTTGTTATTATTAGCTTTCTAGCACAAGATCATAAACTCTTTCTAGAAAATCAGCAGCAGGCTCTGAACACTACGCACCTAGTGTGAGCAGGTGTAGGCAATCATAATAGTCCATTACATCACTCCCCTGACAGCATATCTCATTCTACATGTCATTTGTGTCCCACCATCCTGAGAATATACTCCCTTCCCAAGCCTTATTTGTCACCAATACTGGTCTCTACCATTGACAGGAAGCTTAAGAACACCCACTACTGTCATCCAGTTTCTATTCGAGAACTGTTCTGCATGCAAAGATAGCAACTAGCCACATGTGGCTGTTCAAATTACAAATTTAAAAAAAAAATCAAGTTCCTCAATTTCACTAGCTGCATTTTGAGTGTTCAGAAGTCACACATGGACTAGCAGCTACTGTATCAGAGAGCACAAATATAGAACATTTCTACCACAGAAAGTTCTATTGGACAACACCACTCTAGAGGCCATTTCTTCATTTAAAGCTTCTTAAAAGATCCTTTGGAATAATCTGTCAGAGACATATCTTCAGCAATTTTTGTATTTACTCTTGGAAAATGGTGGTGCCTTTTACTACTTTCCTGAGTCAGGGACGAACGCAGTCACTCCAAGGCTTAAGGTAGCTGAAGCAGAAGGCCTTGTTTATTTTTGGTCAGTGAGCCCAACGGTTCTGGGTGAGGGTTATATTTAACTGCTGAATTTATGCACAGCCATGCAGTGCTACCAGTTAAAGTCCTTACAGTTGCATGGCACCGCCCTCCAGACGCCCAGCCACAGCTTGGACATATCCTTCCACAGCCACTGTCCGGACTTGCATAAAAAGTCTATGAATAATAAAGAGCAGGTTTTATTTCAGGTCTGAATAGGATTATCTCTTACTGAAAATTTGAAAGAGAACCCATTAACTTTTAATTTCTCAGTGCTCTTGCTCTATTGAGAAAACCTTAGCTGCTGTGGAAATGAGGGTCACCCTACATTTTCTACATTTTAGCACTAAAAGCCATTGACTGAGGCCATTCAGACCCCCTAGACTAGGGGAGAAATAATAGTATTATCTCCCTAATTTATAAATCATTTAACAGGAAATAAAGGATTTTTTTTAAGGTCATTCTAAAACAGCAACTAGAATTTCTTTGTGAAAAAGCCAGTGAATTTACTTTAAGGGCAAAGGATCAGAAAATAACAGATTAACATTCACTGATAACAAAGAAACAGGCCACACTGATGGCAAACTCACTAAAAGAGAAAGACAACAAAAAGTTACTTATTGGTACCTGCCAAAATGGGAATTCTCTGAGACTTCTCTTTCTTCCAGAGAAGTTTCAACTTTTGCCCTGAGCCACCTGGTATCACTCCTGACAGCCTCAGTGGACTGCCTGACAGAGATCACCAGCTGCTCCTGGAACGTTAAGACCTGTTCTCTCACCTGCTTAATTTTTAATGCTGCCTGGACAGAGGGTCTATTCTCCATCTGCTGGGCCAGTCTTCTGTTTCTGGCACTGGCTAGCTGCTGTTGTTGCTGCATCGAAGCCCGAATATTCACTGGCATCGGCTGTTTGTTCTTCAGCATATTAGTAAAGCTTCAAGGTCGAACAAAATGGATGTTTAAATAAAAGCTTTATTATAAAACATTTATTGGCATTTTCATGGCTTGCTAGACCAGGAACTCCAGATCCCACGAACTTTTAAGTAAAGTGGTACACTTAGATCAAGGTTGATGTGGGTGAAAGACTCCTCTGCTTCCACAAACTTGCAAGAATCAGAAACTTAGAAATGCAGCTAAGTGCAGCACATTCAATCAAAAGTGATAACAAGGGCTCAAGTAACAGCTTTTAGAGAGGCGGATGGTATGAAATACACGCAATAAGCAGATATGGTGACAACACGAGACAGGAGATGTAGTTTCAAAGACAAACGAAGAAAGCCAAAACCCTTGGAGAACTAAGGGTGCATTTTAAGGGCAAATATAAGGAAGGACAAGAGTACCCCCAAAACTTAATGAAAATAATGCACCCATGTAAGCCAGGAGTGCATCATATTTTCTTATATATGTTTGCTTAGTTATCAATATGAAGAATTAGTGTATCATACCTATGAGAAAAGGAGCAAATAGGCTTCAGAAAAAGTGAAAATATACAATGGTCGAATATCAACTTACTAAAATCACTGGTCAAAGGCACTCAATGAACTCTCATTAACACAAGCTGCCTTTGAATATCTTCGCTTTTCTTAGTCTCAAATGATTACTTTTTCTGACTTCAACTGATTACTTCTGAAAAAGTTAGATTAGTTCAACTGTTTAAAGCTGGTGCAGACACTCTTTTAGCCCTGGCCAGGCAGCTCAGTTGTTGGAGCATCATCCCAATATGCCAAGGTTGCAGGTTAAATCCCCGGTCAGGTCAGGGCACGTAACAGTATTCAACTAATGAAATGCAGAGATAAGTGGAACAACAAGTCGATGTGTCTCTCCACAAAAAAATAAGCTTAATAGAATGGAAGAGAAGAACACTTAACTATAAGAGAATCCAAAACAAAAACAAACTAAAAGCAGAATGGAAAGAAAGTGAAATGGAGCAAAAGCAAGTGCCTCTTACAAGGCCCAAGAATGGCATTCAAGGGCCTTTGGACATTTAAAGCTTGCTACCTGCCTCTTACAGGCCAGACTCAACACTGCTGGCCTTGGACTGGGCAGCAAGCCTACTGCAGCCAGGGTACTGTGCTACCAAGCTGCACCATCCCTGTATCAATGTTAAAAAAATGTGAAGAAAAGGGAGGGTATGAGGAGTCTTTTTAAAATACATCCCACCAGATTAATATTTCAGACAGCTTAACATAAAAATCTACTGATAAGGGGTTTTGAAACAACCGCCCAATTTGCTCTGTGTACCACATAAATAAGATGCAACTATGAACAGAGGTCTGTAGCCTTCTGTTGGTATTTACTTTAAAACTGGTTTTTGTGCATTGGACCCCAGGGCCAATTTAAGTAATGTTTTCTTATCAATGAGCTGAAGTTGCTGTTGGCTGCCTCACCGCTCATTTAGAGACATCTTGGTGGTGCTTTTTAGCACAACTTTCGGCGCTGACTGTGCAGCCATCTTCAAATCCCGAGGATCTACAAAGGACAACAGGCAGAATGAGCGAATCAAAGTAACAACGACCTTATTTCTGCAAGGGCCAAAGGCCCAAAACAATAATGAATGAGAGGCCTGTATCAAAGACTACTTAAGGGCACACTAAACTCATTTCAGGTGTTTATGTTTGTAAGCTAGTTCTGTCAAATACACTTCAAGGCCACGGCCCAGGGCAGAAAATAATCTGCCAAAGCCTCCAAAATGGCGGACTTAAGCCTAGCTAAAGGAAGTGTTAAGAGTTTGGTTTTTCACCTTGCAGAGAGAGTCCTTTCTCAAATACCTTGGCTGCGGGCAGCTCTTTAAAAAGTGCAGAAGCAGCCTTGGCTGGTGTGGCTCAGTGGACTGAGTGCCGGTGGGAGAACCAAAAGGTCGCAGGTTTGATTCCCAGTCAGAGCACGTGCCTGGGTTAAGGGCCAGGTCCCCAACAGGGTGTTCTCAAGAGGCAACCACACATGGATGTTTCTCTCCCTCTCTTTCTCCCTCCCTTCCCCTCTCTAATAAATAGACTCCTTAAAAAAAAAAAAGTGCAGAAGCGGCCCTGATCAGTGTGGCTCAGTTGGTTGAGCGTCTTCCCACAAAGCGAAAAGGTCGACCCCTGGTCAGAGTTGCAGGGTGGGTCCATGCAGCCGAAACCAAGAACCATTCATCTAGAGATGACACAGGCATACCTAGTTTCAAAACTGACATTCGACTCCAAAATCAGGTAGGGGCCTGAGCAAGGGACTGGGGACCTGCGGGTGGGAGCAGACAAAGTTTCCTAATGGGGCACTCACCTGGGAGTTTTACCCCACACCACTCTGCGAAATTTAACCCTAAAGCCGCCATTACTTTCTAACGTTCCCCCAAATCCCGTAATCCTCATTTCATCTCCCTACCATCTCAAGGCCCTGGCAAGACCACCAATTTTGCTCAATCTGCGTATTTTCTTTTCTATCCATTTCAAATCTCAACCTTTTTGAGCAATCCCGCCACCCGTTTCCAATTCAGGCCCGCCCCGTCTCTCTCCCCGGGGCTCCGCCCCCTCCCCGGGGCCTCCACAGTTCAGCACCGTATCTGCTTCCACAGCCCACCACCGGCCGGTCAGCCGGCCCCTTCTGCTCCCCAAGACTTTAGTTCTCACTGTAGAAACTTACCGAAGGAAAAGGACGCCAGTGCTCCTCCCGGGGCTGCCACGACTGCTGCGAAAGGCGGGCCGGAAGCCGGCCGAACCCGAGTTGACGGTGGAGGGGCTCGGGTTAACTTGTTTGGCGGTTGGCTAGATGTATAAACGGTGGACTGCTAGGTTAGTTCGTTGTTTTGGCTGGCTGTCTGGTCAACCGGTCCACCTGCTCGCCTGGCCTGCCCTTTCCTGTCTTTCGTCTGTGTCACCACAGCCACTGCCGCGCCAACTCCCGCTCGGTGTCCAAACAAAATGGCCGCCACGCCCAGTGCGCTGTGGGACCGGCTAAAATGGCGTCGGCGCAATACGTCACACGTCAGACTCGCGCACAACGAGGGGAGGAGGTGGGAAGATTTGTGTTACGCCTGCGCAAGAATCGCGGAGTCGGAGGGAGAGGGCGGGCGTTTAGCGAAGTCCGGGTCTGATGCTCACAGGTCACGAGGGGGCGTGGCCAAGGCCTAGATATTGGGTCTGTGAGGGACTTCAAGTTCCTTGCCAAGTCCTAGCTAAGTCACAGTCTAAAATTGTTTTATTTTTTATTTTTTTAAGGATTCTATTTATTCATTTTTAGAGAGAGGGGTAGAGAAGGAGAAAGAGAGGGAGAGAAATATCAATGTGTGGTTGCCTCTTGGACAGCCTGTACTGGGACCTGGCCAGCAACCCAGGCATGTGCCCTGACCAGGAATCGAACTGGCAACCTTTTGGTTTGCAGCCGGTGCTCAGCCCACTGAGCTACATCAGCCAGGGATGACTAAAGTTCTTTACACCAGTCAGGGATGATTAAAGTTCTTTACGTGGGACTGGCATCCTCTCTCTAAGGGACCACTGGAATTGGGTAACTTGCATTGGCTCTCCTCTCTTCATTCTCATTTGCTCTCATTCACATTCGCTCTCATTCACATTCGCTCACATTTACAGTTGTGGAATGCTGTGATAGCCCCAGGCAAGGCCTATGGGGGCCAGTGCTAACAGCCCACACCTACTGGATTCTCCTCCAGTTTCCACAGCCCAGTCAGTATTTTCTTCTTCACTTTCTCCCCTCCCCAACTTGGCTTGAATATTGTTAAATTCTTATTTGAGTGGAAACCCTATCTGCCATCCTTGTCGGTTTTGATACGGACATATAAGGGATTCTTCTAAAGCCTGGGTACACAAAATGCTCAAATGTTTGATGAATGAGTGAATGAACACATCTTCAACCTTCCCACACTCCTCCCCCTGGCCCCCATCCCTATATATGCCGGTCTGAATCCTTTTATTTTCCTTTCTAGCACTTATGTGTATAGGTTTAGTGGTCTGGTGCCCTTACTGGAGTTTACCTGTATGAGGGTAAGGGTCATGGCTGTTTTGTTCACTGCTGTATCCCATGTTCCTACACAATGTCTAGCACATGGAATATCCTCTAAATATTCTTTGAAGGTTGAAGGGAAATTCTTTTTCTGGCTTTATAGCTGAGAAACTAAGGTCTCATCCACTTCCAGCTGGAACTTTGAACCACTACCTTCCTGGGTCTTGAGCATTCCTCAGGTAGGAAGATGTAATGGTCCCTTGACTTCTTTTCAAATAAGATCCTACCCCAAATTAGGCAAGTTGGGAGTGAGCCACCTTCACTTCCCCACCCACTTTCAGGGTCCAAAGGAGACACAGCAGCTGGCGAGAGAGGAGCCTTTAATGAAAGATGAGTTGTAGGACTGGCCCACTACTCTTGCGCCCTTGTTGGAGGGTGGGCAAAGCTGGGATTGTGGGGAGGGAAAAGTGGGGTGAAAGGAAAGCAGGGTGTAGAGGCAGGTATGGCAGTACAGAGGGGAAGGGCGCTGCCCACTGGGGCTGTCTGCTCAACTGTTCTCCCAGAAGAAGTTGTTACAGGCCACTGTGAGGGCAGCCACCAGCACCACATACTCCTGGAAGTCCACCTCCCCATCTCCATTCTCGTCTAGCTCCTTCATCACCTTGTCCACAGCATCTGCATCCTTCTGGGCCTGTGAAGTGAGGAGATGGAGAGGTAGTTGTATAGAGACGAATAGAACTAAGTCAGAGGCAAAGGGGATGGCTGGTTGGGGAGAGAGAGGCATAGATAAACAAGGAGAACTACATCTAATGGGATTCTTCTGCTTCCCTCCTCAAAACTAACACTTGTGGCCTCCTTTTGCCTACAGAATAAGCTCCTCAACAAGGCAGAGTAATAAAATTAGTTATTATATGTTGAGTGCCTACAATAGGATAAGCACTATACCAGGAGTTTACAAGTATTGTCTAATTTAATTGTAACACAAACAGTATGAAGTAGATTTCATTATTCTCATTCTAAAAAAGAAACAAAATGGACAGTTGGTGGTTAAATGTGTCCAAAGCCACACAGCTAGAAAGTAGCAGTGCCAGAATTTGACCCCAGATTTAATAAAACCTCAAAGCTGGTGCCTTTCTACTTCTCCTTTAGCCTACTTTTCTACATCCTTCACTCCAGTCAAAACTACTAAGCATGCTGCATATTCTTTCTGCCATGCTTTTATTCATGCAGATACCTTCTGAAATGCCTACATGTATCCTAATAATCTTCCATTGGAAATCTATGGCTCAAGTACCACATCTTTGGAGAAGCTGTCCCACTTCAGCCAGGTTAATATTCTCTCATAATCCTTTCTGCCACCTCTGTTAAGGCTCTGTGTGCTTCCTGGTGTTCAGGCTTTACATTCAAATGTCAGTCTTTTCCTTCTAGACTGTGTGCCTTGTTATTGCTGCATTTACAGAGGGCCTGGCACTTAACAGGTGATCAATATATCAGGGCATTTTGACTTGAACTAAGAGAGTAAGGAGATGGATGAGCTGTGCTGGGAGGGGGTGGGGAGATGGCAGGGAGATGCCCACTGTTCCCCCACCCCCCACCCAGTCCACCCTGTACCCCTGCCCTGGCCCTATACTTACGTCCAGGAAGCCGGAAAGCTCGGTCTGCAGCAGCTCTTTCAGCTCCTTCTTGCTCAGCTTGTACTTGTCCCCCTCCTTGCCCGAGTGGGCATGGAACACATTGATGAGAGTTTCCATCGCCGTCTCCAGCTCAGAACCCATTGCGCAGCTCACCTACCCACCCCCCACCATGGAAGTGAGCTGGGAACTGTGATCAGGATATCTGGGGTCAGGGTGAGGGGAGTCCTCAGACCTGGCCCTGGTCCCACAGCCCAAATAGCCATGAGATTGGAATCCCATTGCCATCACAATTTACCTCTCACTGGGATTTTATGATGTAGGAGGACCCAAATATATCTGAGTCCACAGCTGTTCTTTGTGCCCCTCAGTCCATACTCCAGCCAGAGGGAGTCACAGTTAAGAGCATGGAGGTAGAACAACGGGAGCAGGGCTGGCTCTGCAGACCTGCAGTGGACTTTGCAGTGTCTCCTGGCTGTCTAAGCAGACGCTGAGGAGGGCGTGGGAGGCAGGCAGGGAGGCAGGGGTGGTCACAGGACCCAGCCAGGCTTCCTCTGGCTCTATTTTTACCCTGGACATTGCTTGCCAAGCATAGCCAAGCTCTGCTGTTGGGTGTGGTGGGCTGGGCTCCTTTCTATAGACTCCACTGCCCACCCCTAGCAAGGAGTCAGTCTGATGCCCTTGGACACCTGATGGAGAAGGTGCCAGCCTGAGCGGGTGGCCCAGGGTTCATGGGGGAGAGAGTCTCATTGCCTCTGAGCTTCCTGTCAGCAGACTGGGGGCTTCTGTTGGTCCTTCAAGTCTGTTCTGTCCTGAGCATGGCACACTGGCTCCCCGGGGTATGCCTCCATTACCTCTAGTTTGGTTCCTTTTACTCCTCTGCAGAATCAGCCCTTCCGTGGGGTGGTGGTGGGAAGGGAGAGAGGAATGTCTGGGCCTTTGCCCTGGAGCCAGAGCTTCCAGGGAAGAGGAGAGGAGACTTGTGTCCCCTGCTGCCGGCCCTCCTAGCCCAAGGGCCCGGCCTGGTAGATGTGAGGACAGGGGCAGTGGGGAGAAGGGGTTGGAATGCATTGGGGGAGATGAGGAACTCTTGAGTTCAAGGGTCTGGGAGAGAGGAAGAGAAAAATGGAGGGGTCTGTTGAGGAGAGGAAACTGCCAAGCCAGGGGGCTCTTTCCCTTGGTCCTGGGACAGTCAACCCCTCCACAGCCTCAGGGGGCAGCTCAGGTGTCTCAGATCAGGTGTCCCCATCCTGTCCCAGGCCTGAGGGGCTGGACAATGGGCCCTGATCAAATGACATCCCAGCTCTTCAATGGGGCCCTTGTGAGTGTCACCTGAACTCCGGACATGAGAAGTGGTTGTCACAGAGACATGGGGGAGATGGAATCCAAGCTCAGCTGATGGAGGGGATAAGGGGCATGTGAGGGAGGGGTGCTGGTGGCTCAGTTACTGGCCCCATCCAGGAGGGGCTCCTGGAGGTTGCCTGGAGCTCTTGAACAGCCAGGTGTTTTATGTAGGAGCAGTTCTGAGAGGATCTTGGCAGGGAGGAGGAAGAGGGCAAAACAAAAAAGAATTGGAGGGAAGAGGAATCTAGAGGTCTGGGCAAGGAAAGAGGAGGAGGAGAAAGGGGAGGTTATATGAAGTTGGACTTGGGAATGGGTATAGCACCCTATTGCCCCCTGTTCCTGAAATCTCATGGTCCGTGCTCTGCCACCCCCAGACTTCCCTGGGCCCCGAGATCTTGGCAAAGCTGGGTGGGGGTGGCAGAGGCTGGGACTGCAGGGGGGTGGGCAGAAACAGCTGTTCCATCTGCACAATCTTACCTCACTGGAAGTGGGCCAAGGGTTGGGTCCCATCCCCGGGACCTGGGAGATTGAGGAAGCCTTGGGAGAGCGCTTGAGGGCTCCCTGCTAGGAGGGCCTGGTCTTTTGGAAGCTCAGTGGCTGGGTTCCCCTCAGGCTTCCTTGCTCACCACATTCCCAGATAGCCCTCTGACCTTCTTTGCCTCCAATTCCAGTCTCCCTCAAGTCCCGAACTGCCATCATCCAAACTCTTCCCAGACCCTCACCTCAGTGCACCACAATGCCATTGTCCCCAAAGTCTTAGACCCCCGCTGAAGTCCCCTTTCCCCTAAGCTGTCCAGGGCTGGGGCAGGATACTCACTGTCAGCCTGGGCCTGAGGTGGGAGCAGGTTCTGGACAGACAGACAAGGCTGAAATGTGGCTACTGGAGCTGTGTCGGGAGACCTGTCTTCAGTCCTCCTTCCCCCACTGACCCCACCTCTCCACCAGCTCCACCCCTTCACAGACACCCAGTGGGGCAAGGGGCCAGGAGTGGACAGAGGCGCCCTCTGTGCTGGAACAAACTGCCCTGTGTCTTCTCCAGTCTTGGTCCCGTCTCCCCCACTGCTGGCCCCCAGCAGGCAGGACCCAGGAGGAAGGGCGGGGGGGCGGTGGGGTGGGGGGGCGAGTCAGCAGGGAAAGGTCCTGGGAAGGACACTGAGAGCCCCTCACACCCCACAGTACCCAGTTGTTGCCAGCCAGGCAGGGAAGGGGAGGAGCCCACTGAGGGGGTCTCAGTGAGGGGACCCCTCAGTGAATAATTTAGTTTTGGAAATCTCCCTCAGAGGTTTCAGTATGAGACCCCACTGAGGGATTTCAATATGGGGTCTCCTCTGTGGGGTCTCATTCTGAGTCCCCTATTTGTGGGGTCTCTGGAATCCTCTGAGGGGATGATCTTGGGCTGCAGGGTCCTTTGTGGGATTTCATTCTGAGACGGGTGTTTCTTAGATTGGGCCTCTCAATGCTCCCTCTGTTGGTTCTTTCCATTGGCAATCTGCAGCCTCCCCCCTACCTCCGCCCCTGTTTGGGCGTCTCCCATCCTCTGAATCAACCAGGAAACTTGACACCTCTGGGCTTGGGAGCAGTTCCTCTCCCAGCCTTACAGGCTTGTAAACCTCAGCTTCGCACGCTTCAACCCATCTCTGTGACTTGTCCCGGTGAGTGCCCCTAACTCTGAAGGGAGCCTGGGGAGCCTTTTTCTTTTCTTAAAAAAGATTTTATTTATTTTTAGAGAGAAGGGAAGGGAGGGAGAAACATCGGTCAGCTGCCTCTTGTACCCCAACCGGGGACAGCCCAGGCATGTGCTCTGATCAGGAATCGAACTGATGACTCTTTGTGGGACAACACTCAACCAACTGAGCCAAGCAGGTCAGGGCATGGGGAGCCTTTTTCCTCTTGGGGATCCCAGGTCCCTCCCCAGGAGCCCGCTCAGATTGGGAAGTGGCTTGGGGAAAGGCCACAGTCCCTTGGGGGAGAGTAGCGGGGTGGCTGAAAAGGGAGGACTAGTGGGCACATCCCCTACATCAAGCCCTCCCCCTGCCCTGGGGCTGTGCGTGCCTGGATGAAGACCTTCCTGGGAGGCGGCAGTCGCAGTCGGAGAGGCCCATCCAGAACCGCTGTTACCCGGAAATGGGCGGGAGAGGTCTGGTGGGTCCTGTGCTCTGCCCAGCTGTCCCTGTGT
This sequence comes from Trachops cirrhosus, assembly GCA_028533065.1. NCBI lineage: Eukaryota > Metazoa > Chordata > Mammalia > Chiroptera > Phyllostomidae > Trachops > Trachops cirrhosus. The sequence goes on along the minus strand of CM052551.1, from coordinate 16,794,566 downwards.
GGAAGCAGGGAGGGGCCATGGGGTGGGGGGGCGGGTCTGGCCTGAAGGAGCCAGCCCTGACCACAGCTGGGCATTTGCCAGATTCCTGCAGCTCTGCTGGGAGGAGTAGGCGCAGTGCCTACGGGTGAAGACCCGGGTTCCCTAACAAACAAACGAGCTTTGGAGACAACCTTCTGACTCTCTGAGGCTGGGTGAGATTCCAAGAAAGGACCCTTGGGACTGAACTCCACAGAGGGGCCAGGAGACTGAGAGGGTTCCGAAGACCACGCTCAGACTGAAAGCCTCTCTCTGAGAGGAGGGTCTTCAGGCTGAGGGACCACCACAAAGGGGTCCTTAAGACACAGGCTCTTCAAAAGATTGGGATCTAGAGAGGAAGGGGTCTGGAAGTGAATACCGCTTCTCCCATCTACACTGAGGAGCTCCTCTGCCCCAAGCTCCATCCCTGTCCTCTCCTTCCTTCCGCATAATGCCTCCTCCAGGCAGAGGCAGACTCAGGGCAGGGGCACGGGGCACTCCGGCCTATCCTGAGTCTCCCTTTCTCTCCTTACTCTTTTGTGGCAGGTCAACCCCGTGAGGCCATCAGCTGCAGTCCCAGGGTCCTAATGGCAGCAGAGCCACTGACTGAGCTGGAGGCGGCCATCGAGACAGTGGTCACCACCTTCTTCACCTTTGCAGGGCGAGAGGGCCGGAAGGGCAGCCTCAGCATCAACGAGTTTAAGGAACTGGCCACTCAGCAGTTGCCTCACCTGCTCAAGGTAGGTATGGGTCTCTGGGTCTGAGGTTTTGGGAGACAGTGGCTGTGGGACACTGTGTGTGACGTGATATTGCTAAGCACGATGATGTGACCACAGGTGTATTGTGGTGAAGGGTGTAGGTGACTGCTTGTGTAGGTGGTTCTGGGTGTTCTTGCCTGGTGTGTGTAACTAGGTAACACTGTCTGGGGGGAAGTGTGTTACTGGGCTTTGTGCTGCCATCAGAAGATGCTGTTAGCCTGGCTGGTGTAGCTCAGTGGATTGAGCTCGGGCTATGAACCAAAGGGTTGCCAGTTCGACTCCCAGTCAGGACACATACCTGGGTTGCGGGCCAGGTCCCCAGTACTGGGGCATGCACGAGGCAACCACACATTGATATTTCTCTTCCTCTCTTTCTCCTTCTCTTCCCCTGTCTCTGAAAATGAATGAATAAATAAAATCTTAAAAAAAAAGAAGAAGAAGATGCTGTTAGGTTCCTGTGCTGGCTCAGTGCCTCTCTGGTCTCATTTCACTAACACAAGACTGGACCCAGAGCTGCTTCCAAGAGGTACATAAACCATCAGAGCTGGGCGGGCAAGAGAAAACACAGCCTATATTCCTCACTTAACAATTAATGGAAACTGAGGTCCAACAATTAATGGAAACTGAGGTCCAGCTGTGGGAAGAAGTTTGTCAAACACACACCCAAGCCCCACAGCCTACCGTAGTTCATGTAGTCAAAGAATATCAGTGACCTACAGTGACCTCCCGCCCTCTCTGGGAATACCCTTGGGAATACCCTCGACAATGCGCCTGTCAAGGTCATTCCTTCTGTCCTCACTGGGCAAAGTAGGGATTTGAATTTCATCCACTCTGGGTTGGTACATCATCCAAGGCTGCTAACAGTTTCTTTTACTTTTTTTCTGAAAATTCACAGGCACATAAAAGTGTGTGAAGGTAGATTTAAAGAAAAACAAACAGCCCTGACTAGCCTGGCTCAGTTGGTTGTGTGTCATCTCGCAAAGTGAGAGGTTGCTGGTCCCCTTTCAGGTCACATACCCTGGGTTGCAGGTTCCATCCTGGTCAGGGTGCTTATGAGAGGCAACCGATGAATGTTTCTCTTTCACATTGATGTTTCTCACCCTCTTTTCCTCCCTCCCTTCCCCTCTCTCTAAAATAAATAAAATCTTAAAAAAAAAGAAAAAAAAACCCAAACAAGTCTCTGAAACTCAGTCTATCATTTGCAGAATCCCCTCCACCCTTAGATTTCCTAGACTTTTCCCCTTCCTCTTCTCACAGGAAACTTTGGGCTCTTTCCTGAAAGTACAGCATTTCCTGTAGCTTTGTCAAATAATGTAACGACTGTTTTTTCTTCCAAATACAACTTCCTCTGGGTCTGGAAGTGCAGGAGTGAGCTCTTTGCTTTTCATCGTTGCTTCCAGATCTTAGTGCTTTTCTTCTTCCTAAGATGCCTAGTTCCTTGGAAGCTCATATGCCCCCTGCCTTCCTTATAGCTCTTCGGGTGCTAGCTTACTGTTTTCTTCTCACCACTGGTACTTCTTACCTCAGTATCCACACAGACTACTCATCCAACTCCTGGGCTTTTCCATTGCTTGAGCTCCTCACTTCCAAAGATTCTGTCTTCCTGCATCTCAGCATTCCACTCCTCTGTTGATGCTTCAGATTTTGTCATTACCAAAATAAGCACACCACCTCCAAAATCTCAGTTTTAAGCCTCCCTTTCTCTATCTTCTGCCCCCTTCATTCCAATTCTCTTCCTCTGTAGCGGAGTAAAAATGAATTTTTATCCTACCTTTCTATGTTCTTCTGGCTAATGTAATAATCAAGTTAACATGAGACAGATAAACAGGCAGAAATAACCAAAGTTCACACACATGTACCCATGGGGGTTCCAAAGAATGTGGGGTCTGAAGACACCCTGGGCAGTTGAGGCTTCTGTGCCATTCCGGAGCTCAGGAGAAGGGTGAGTGGGTTGTGGTCTGGGACTTGAAAGGGCAGGAAGGCAATTCACATGGAGACAGAAGAGCAAATGTTTGGTAAATAAATGTTCGTGAGCTATCTTTAACATGGGACGCAGAGAGGACTTGTAGCCAATGGGCCTCTCTATCACACCTAATTCATGTAAACTCTAGTAATCTACAATGATAGCTCCCTTCCTGAAGCAGGTCCCCTATCTAAATTCTTTTAAGCTTTTAGGAGGAGGGTCAAAGGTTTTCCCTGAGTTTGTTTTTTGAAAATAACCAGTCTAAAGTATTCCCAAGAACATATTTTGGGGTGGCAAACTCCGCTTCCCCTCACTTCTAGCTGGTTCCTCCACTCCAGCGTGTCCGTGACTCCCTATCAAGTTTTTGTCTTCCATCGTTATCTCTGCGTCCTCATTTCCCGTTACTCAACTGGTTTCTGAGGCTTATCATTATAACCACTCCCTCACCCCCTGATTCTGTTTCTCTCTATCCTTGTCTGGCAAAATCCCAACCTAGGTTAAATCCAACATTCCATCTTCATCACCTTGCCAGTTAAATCTGACATTCCGTATCCGCTCTCACGTAGCAGAATCTGGCTGGAGAAAAAGGTGCCGCCAGGTTGATTTGTCATACTTGAAATCTATAACCACAACCCCAAGGGGACCCTCAGTGATGCCTGCCAATTCTACTCTATTTCCCTGGTTGATTCATTTACTAGCTCTTTCAGATGATTATTTCACAACTTTTCCTTTCTCCTCAAACTCTAGTACCTCTTTCCACATTCTCCCTCTCACTAAGAAATTTTCTCACTGAGAAAAGAAGAGCAGTCAGCAGCATCTGTGTACTCCTTGCCCCAAATCTACCAATGATCAACACATACCCCGCTTGCCTTCCAGTTTCCATGAATGATCCATATGTGCTCCCAAGGCCAGACCCTCCTCTGGTGCCCTGGATCTCATCCCTTTTCACCTATTTAAGACTTTACCCTTTCAATTCTTCTTCCCTGTCTTGCATCATCAAAATTTCCCTCTCTACTAGATTGTTCTGATCAGTTTCCAGATATGCTGCAATATAGCCCATCTTTAAAAGAAAAAAAAAAGCCCTCTCTTGATTCTCTAACTCCCTCTGACTATGCCATACATAGATCTCTACTTCTCTTTTATAGCAAAACTCCTCAAAAGCAATGAGAGTTATTTATACTTACTGTCTTCACTTTTCCTCTCCTGGTCCAGAATGCTCATTCCTCAGGTATTTATTAGGCTTATTCCTTATTTTACTCAGATTTCTGCTCAAATAGCAAATCCTCAGCATGGTCTTCCTTCACCACTGAATACAAAGATCACCTCCTTTGAGCTCTATTACTTTGTTCTGCTTTATTTTCTTTTAGAATACTTCTATCACAACTTGACCTGCACTGTCTGCTCATACATTGCTAAGACTGTAAGTCCCACGAGGAAAGGAATCTACTGTTTCATCTCTACTTAGAGCAGTATCTGACTAGGAGTAGGTGCTCAATAAAATGTTGAGTGAGCCCTGGCTGGTGTGGCTCAGTGAATTGAGTGCCAGCCTGGGAGTCAAAGGGTTGCTGGTTCGATTCCCAGTCAGGGCACATGCCTGGGTTGCAGGCCAGGTCCCTGGTGTGCCGAGCGAGAGAGGCAACCACACATAGATGTTTCTCCCCCTCTCTCCTCCCTCCCTTTCCCCCATCTAAAAATAAATAAAGTCTTTAAATAAAAATTAATGCATTGTATTCTAATATGGGTTAACACAAATTTATGCAGCCAATCTTTTATTGGAGTTTTCTCTTATGTCCATTTTTCCCCTTTTGCAAACATCCTTGTTTATATATCTTTACATACTTGAGGGAAAGGTCTGACAGCAGAAATATTAGGTCAAAAGGCAGGACTGTTCTTAATTTTTATAGGTGCTACCAATTTGCTTCCCAACAAGTTTGTATCCCATTGTATGGCTGCCAGCACTGCATGTGAATGCCTGTTTCCCACGTCCTTGCCCAGTATGAGTCTTCTCCCTGCCCCTGCTAATCTATTTATTTCAGTAATGAAAGAAGAAAGATTAATTTTTTAGATGCACAATTAAAGCCCAAACTGAGTCTTACTAAGCTTTTAAAAAAATGTTTGATCTTATTTATTTTATTATTCTTTCTTTTTTAAATTGTCACCCAAAGGTAGGTATGTTTTTAATTGTCTTTAGAGAGGGAGGGAGAGAGAGAAAACATTGATATGAGATGTTTGGGTCATCAGTGATGCAGGCTATGAAAGAATTCACAGAGTCCTGGCTGGTGTGGCTCAGTGGGTTGAGCACCAGCCTGTGAACCAAAGGGTGGCTGGTTGGATTCCCAGTCAGGGCTCATGTCTGGGTTGCGGGCCAGGTTCCCAGTAGGGGGTGTCTGAGAGGCAACCACACATTGATGTTTCTCTCCCTCTCTCTCCCTCCCTTCTCCTCTCTAAAAATAAATAAATAAAATCTTTAAAAAAAAAGACAAAGACTCTTATATTAAAAAAAAAATAAAGAATTCACAAAGAGAACAAAATGCAGAGAGAAAAGTTCAAAACACTGGTAATCAGGATGCTCACAGAATTGGTTGAGTATAGTCACAAAATAGAGGAAGCAGTGAAGGCCATGCAAAGTGAAATAAACCAAGAGTGGAAATGGGCATGGTGTGGAGGGATACACCAGCACTGAGGGGTGGGAGCTTTGAGGTTTTTTTGGATTATAATTAGATTATAAAAGGATGTCAAGATTGCTGTTGTGTGGCCCCTGGGCTGTTGGGGGCGTTGCAACACAGATTTGGGTGGTTTTACATAAACTGTAGTTTGCTACAATCTTTTGCCTGCAACTGTGGGGGGCGGTTAGTCATGTTCTGCTCTTGCTTTTGAGTTATTTCCTGTCTTGGGGACTTACACTTAGAAGAATAAAATGGCAGTCCTATTTAATAAAGTCATAGGCCTGCTTTGCAAATGGTGCCAACTTTATCCTTTTATGAGAGAAACATTGATTGGTTGCCTCCCGTACATTCCCTGACCCGGGATTGAACCCGCATTATTTTTAAAAAACATTTAAGTTTTTAGAGAGAGGGGGAGGGAGGAAGAAAAGAGCGGGGGAAACATCAACCAGCTGCTTTCATTGGCTCCTCGGCTGGGGCTGGACTGAACTGAGCTCGCAACCCAGGTGTGTGCTTTGACTGGGAATCAAACCAGTCCTTTTGCTTTGCAGGACAGACAATGTCCAACCAACCGAGCTGCCTCAGTCAGGGCTAGATCATTTTTTACTGTACTCAAAGGTGGACTCTCGTCTCTTGGCAATCTGTTCCTGGTATTTTTCTTTGGTTTCCTTTACTCTCTTAGCCAAGAGTTTAGCATATTCTGCTACCTCCTCGTTATTTTTCTTAGTACCCTGTTTCTTTAGAGCTTTTCACTGACATTTGTATTGGAGGACATGTGTAGTAACAAGATACTGAATCTTGGGTGCTTTGTTCCTGTGTTTCTTCCCTTCTTTGTTTAGGGGCTTTCTCAGAACATATTGGTGGATATAATCAATCTTTTTTTAATCTATTTTATTGATTATGCTATTACAGTTGTCCTATTATCCCCCTTCATTTCCCTCCACCCTGAACACCCTCTCCCACCCACATTCCCCCCTTTAGTTCATGTCCATGTGTCATAAGTTCTTTAGCTTCTACATTTCCCATACTATTCTTGCCCTCCCCCTGTCTATTTTCTGTCTACCATCTATGCTACTTATTCTTCATACCTTTCTCCCCGCTCCTCCTCCCACTCCCCTGTTGCTAACCCTCCATGTGATCTCCATTTCTGTGGTTCTGTTCCTGTTCTAGTCGTTTGCTTAGTTTGTTTTTGTTTCAGGTGTGGTTGTTAATAATTGTGAGTTTGCTGTCATTTTACATATTTTTGATCTTCTTTTTCTTAGATAAGTCTCTTTAACATCTCATACAATAAGGGCTTGGGGATGATGAACTCCTTTAACTTGACCTTATCTGGGAAGCACTTGATCTGCCCTTCCATTCTAAATGAAAGCTTTGCTGGATAGAGCAATCTGGGATGTAGGTCCTTGTCTTTCATGACTTGGAATACTTCTTTCCAGCCCCTTCTTGCCTGCAAGGTCTCTTTTGAGAAATCAGCTGACAGTCTGATGGGAACTCCTTTGTAGGTTACTATCTCCTTATCTCTTGCTGCTTCTAGGATTCTCTCCTTCATTTTTACCTTGGCTAATGTAATTCTGATGTGCCTTGGTGTGTTCCTCCTTGGGTCCAACTTCTTTGGGACTCTCTGAGCTTCCTGGACTTCCTGGAATTCTATTTCCTTTGCCAGATTGGGGAAGTTCTCCTTTATTATTTGTTCAA
>CM052551.1:16737170-16786972 GCA_028533065.1 Trachops cirrhosus | reverse complement strand
TGATGTGAGACCCATCTTTCACTCCATCACTATTGGTTTCCTGTGCATTTTTCTTCATCAAACTTATTGTAGCCTTCATTTTTTTCATCCAGTTTGCGACCAAAATCAACCAATTCTGTGAGTATCCTGATCACCAGTGCTTTGAACTGTGCATCTGATAGGCTGGCTATCTCTTGGTCGCTTAAAAGGATGGGTTCTGGGACTTTCAATTCTTCTTCTGTTTGAGCCATTTTTTTTGCTGGGTTTTTTTTTTTTTTTGGTCTTGTGGAGCACCTGTAGTGAGGGGCGGGGCCTTAGGAGTTCACCAGGGCGGGGCACCTCAGTCCCTGGGTTGTGATGCTGTATGTGGGGGATGGGGTCCTAGAAGGAACAATGGCGCTTGCTCTGTTCTCTGTAGGACCTCGGACCCTTCCACCGCTTTCAGCAAGCTAACTGGGTCCCTCTGGCACCAATTCCGGTGTGGGTGGGCCTGTGCACCCTGAGGGACCTTCCTTTTCAGTCAGTGCCCCAAAGCTCTATTTCCCGGTGCTAGGACCCTGAGTTGCGCGCAGTGCCTTGCTTCACAATAGCTGCCTCACTGGGTCTGCTGGTCACCACCCCCTGGCCGGGGCCCACCAGCCACCGCCACTTGTGCGTCCAGGGTCTGCCTGCTATGGACTTGCGTGCCACCCGGTTGCTCAGCTCTCCACTCCGTGTCCCTCACCTGGCTACCCGACTCCGCCCCCTCCTACCAGTCTGGATGAACGTGTCTATTTTAACTGCTTGGGTGTCCGACTTCCATACACTTCAATTTTCTGTCAGTTCTGGTTGTTATTTTGTTTCTATATTGTTGTCGTCCCTATCTTGGTTGTGCGAGGAGGCACAGTGCATCTACCTATGCCTCCATCTTGGCCGGAAGTCCTCAATCTTCTTTAGAGATTGAAAAGTTTGCAGATTCTGCTAGCTCTTTTGGACTCCAGTTGACGAGTCACAGTAATATCAGTGAGATCAGGAATATCTTCCTCCCCCGCTTTTACAATGGCCAAGTTGAGAACACTGGGATTGGTCTCCACAATGCAACCCTGAATAGTTTTGTGCTTTCTTCAGTCCTCTTTGGTCTGTACCAGGAATCCCCCTTACTCAGTAGCAGGAGAACAGGGTCGGGGCAAGATGCCCTGCCTCCTGGGGAGACCTTGTTTGTTTTTCCCACTGCTGATTTGAACAACATAGCCCTTCCATTCTTCACCCAGAGCATCAGCAGCAACTTCTGTGTCATACATGCCTCATAAACGGAACAAAGTTTGTGTTCATTTCCACTTCAATGAGTTTCTGGCAGCCAGTGGCTGGGAAAGAGATGTTCAACTTCATCCTGAAGCAGCTGACCGCCTCTGAGGAGCCCTGAAAAAGAGTTACCAAGCTTTTAATTTTTGCCAATCTGATAGGTGAAAATGGTACTTTTTCTGATTTATACTACTTTTAAAATTATGAGTGAAATACAACATTAAAAAAACATTTTCATGGACATGTATATTGCCTTTTCTGTGAACCACTTGTTTCTTTCTTTTATTAAAGAGTTTTTCTTTTTCACATTGATTTTTTTCTAACTCTTTCTAGAATGAAGAAATCAGCTTTTATCTATTATGTGTGTTGTGAATATTTCCCCCTAATTTGCCCTTTGTCCTTTGACTTTATTTTGGGTATTTTTTTGCCATACAGAATATTAAAAGTTTTTATGTAGTCAAGTTATCCAACTTTTCCTAAATGGCTCCTGTGTTTTATGTCATGCTTAGAAAGATCTCCCCCAGCTTAACATATTAAAAAAACACGCTTTAAAAATAAATAAAATCTTTACATAAATAAAATCTTTAAAAGAACCCACTTTATTTTATTAAAATTTTCCTACTGATGTGAAATGCTACCTTTATTATTTATCCAATTCCCATGTGTTTTGGGTGTCTTTATTCTGTTTCATTTATTTGTTTATTATTTAACAATCTCATTTACTGTAGCTTTTTTAAAAATTAGATTTTATTTATTTATTTTTAGAGAGAGGGGAAGGGAAGGAGAAAGAGAGGGAGAAAAATGTCAATGTGTGGTTGTCTCTCACTTGACCCCTCTGGGGACCTGGCCCATAACCAGGCATGTTCCCTGACTGGGAACCGAACCGGCAACCCTTTGTTTCATGGGCCTGCCCTAAATCCATTGAGCTACACCAGCCAAGGTTCATTTACTGTAGTTTTATAATATGCTTTAATAACCTGTAGGGTTGTTTCTCTCTTACTTTTCAGAATTTTACTGGTGGATCTCATATGTTTATTTTTCAAGAAGAATTTTTTAGTAACCTTAAATCATGTTAAAAAGAATCCTGTAGATTGTTAATTGGGATCATGTATATATATTTTAGGGAATATTGACACCTTACACTATTGAGCCTTTCTCTCTAAAGGTATTTTTTTATTTATTCAAATTAAAATTTTTTTAAAATTTATTGATTTTAGAAAGAGAGAAACACCGATTTATTGTTCCACTTATTTATGCATTCATTGGTTGATTTTTAAAAAACAGATTTATTTATGCCCTGGCTGGTGTGGCTCAGTGGATTGGGTGCCCCGCCTGCAAAGCAAGGGGTCAGTGGTTCGATTCCCAGTCAGAGCACATGCCTGGGTTGCTGGCCAGGTCCCCAGTAGAGGGTGTGCAAGAGTCAACTACACATTGATTTTCTCTCCCTCTCTTTCTCCCTTCCCTTCTAAAAATAAATAAATAAAATCTTTAAAAAAAAGATTTTATTTACTTATTTTTAAAGAGAGGGGAAAGGGGGATAGAGAAACATTGATCAATTGCCTCTTGCTCACCCCCATCCAGGGACCTAGCCCACAACCCAGACATCTGCCCTGACTGGGAATTGAACTGGTGACCTTTTGGTTTGTGGGACAACCCACTGAGCCATACCAGTCAGAGCTCATTGGTTGATTCTTGTATGTGTCCTGACGGTGCGGGGGAGGGGTCAAACCTGCAACCCTTGGCCTATTGAGATGACACTCCAACCAACTGAGCTACTCTGCCAGGGCTCCGGTTTTCTTTTATATTAAATACATTGTCTGAGACCCAATTTCCAGTATGGTGGGGCTCACCTCATTTACATAACAAAGACACATCATCACTCTCAACACTTAGGAAATTCCGAAGGTTTTGGGAGTTGTGAGTTTGGGGCTGTGGAGGAAGACCACATACATATGAGAATTATATTTTGGTTGGTCATTTGAATGACCAAATGTATATTTTTTATAAATCAAAATATCACATATATCCTTCAGTTCACTTTTCTTCACAAAAGCCAGATAGATTTCTATATTTATGCTAAGTGCTTTCTTTTCTTTTTTACTATCTTAAATGTGACCTTTTTTAGTATAGTTTCTAACTGATTACTATTTATATACGTAAAAGTTATTGGTTTTTAAATATTAATATTATGATCAAATACTTTACCCTTTCTAATCATTTTGTGTGTGTGTGTGTTTTGGGTGGGGGGAGAAATACAGAATAGTGGATACGGGCATAAACTGTAAATCAAACAATCTAGGTTCAAATGTAGGTTCTGGCATGTCATCCTTGGTTAGTTACTTAATCTTTCAGAGCCTTAATTTTTTCATCTGTGAAATGGACTCATAGTAATGTTTTTTGTTGGATTGGTCTTGCATTTATTCAGTCAGTACTCTGTGCTGTCTTGATGCTGTCCCAGGCTTTCAGTTACAGTGGTGAGCAGGCACCTGCTGTGTGCCAGACAGTCTCCCAGGCCCTGGCATCACAGCAGTGAACCAGAGGGATGAGGTCCCTGTGCTCATGGAGCCTTTCATTCCAGTAGATTATGAAGATTAAATGAAGTCAAAGAGTGTAATGTATTTAGCATAATGCTTGGAACAGTCAGCACTATAAAGTGCATACACTTGTTGGAATGATAGCCATCATGATCCTTTTTTTTCCCTAGGTACATGATGATATAATTGCTGATATAGTAAGAGGTGCATTTTTCTCTTCTTTCCTAACACGTATATTTTTTTATTTCTTTCTCTTGACTAATTGTGCTTTCTCTTCCTCCCCATATAGTGTTACACTGGGCACCTTAGCCTTCCACTGGCATTACTTATAGTATTATATACAATTAAGTATGATTGTGGCTTTTTAAAAACTCTTGTGTAGCTCTTCTATGGATTAGCTTTGTGCCGCCTATAGATTTGGCAGGTCTTCTCTGCCTTCATCCAAACGTTGATTCAGATGTTCCGTGTGGAATGGCCCGAGGCACCCTTTTCTGGTTTGACATGGATGCGTTGTTCAACAGTCCACGTTTTAGTTGTGATTGATTATCTGGCAACAAATCCTGTGATAGTGATGGTCCAGCTTACAGTGTTCTTTGATGTCACAGACCTCTCATGTGAAGGGTCCTCTAGAAAAACAAATACCTTGTGTCTTTGCCATTCCCCTGATCTACCAGGCTAGTGACTCAACTGGAAAAATGAGAAGACATCAGGTTTATGCAAATGAGTAGCCAAGTGTGAATTTCTCTAGTTTTCTGAAGCAGGAGGGTGGCCCAGGAAGGCTCTGAGGGTGGTCAGAGTGGGTCTGTGTCTACAAGGACTCCCTGGAGGTCCTTGGACAAATCCCAGGGCTGGTGCCGCCATGTGCTAGAACCCACCTGCACCTGCAGGTGAAGGCCCACTGTGTGCATCTCTTCCCAGCTCTGCGTTCAGTGATGTTTGTGGTTCATAATCTGCTGTGGTGGGAGTATTTGTACCCCAGAGAGCGCTGTGAATCAAGTTCTGCACCTGCCTGTGCTGCTGCCCCTTGGAGTTGGGCACTGCGACAGCTCTGTCTTGGGGCTGCAGCCTCCTCCTGAAGGTGTGGGGCAGGTCCTCACGGTCCCTGAGGGAAGGGAATGACAATTAGCAGTTCTTCCCTCTCCTGGTCTGGAGAGCCCTCGTTTCTAACCCCACCCTTCCCTTTGGTGTCTCCTCAGGATGTGGGCTCTTTGGATGACAAGATGAAGAGCTTGGATGTGAATCAGGACTCAGAGCTCAAGTTCAACGAGTACTGGAGGCTGATTGGGGAGTTGGCCAAGGAGATCAGGAAAGAGAAGGCTCTGGAGATCCGGAAGAAGTAAAACCTGCTGGCCAGGATGTGGGGTGCGGGGTGCGGGGGTGCGGGGTGCGGGGGGGCGGGCAGGGCAGGAACACTCAGAACCCCATTCCCCCAAATAAAACCTCCTCCTTAAAACGTGAATGTTTTTTATTCACACCTACCCTGATTTCTTCTCTTGAGACAGTGGTGGGAAAGCTCTGCCCTGACCCGAGGGTGGTTCTAAAAATTATGGGCTCCTTGAGGACAAGGAATGTTATTCATCTTTGAATATTATGCAGCATCCAACACCTGGATCTTGTGCTCAGGGTAGGTTGCTCAATAAATAAACGGTTGGTGAGTGAATATATAAAAGACAGAGACAGATCTCTTGGAGCAGGTGAGGTAACTCATGTCCTACCAGGTGCCTACTAGGGCTCAGGGGCGTGCGCTTGGCTCCCGTTTTTCTTAATCCTAGGGTTTGTGTCACTGAATGATCATGAAAGCAGGGAACATGTGTTGAAGGCTTGCTATTTCTTGCATTACCTTAGTTAATTCTCACAGCCCTTTGAAGTAGATTCTATTTTTAAGTGCCATATTGAAGAGGAAGAAACAGATTTTAGAGAGGTTAAGTCACAAAGACAAGATCAGGTGGAACTGGGTTGAAATCCCAGAGCCTCTCATGGGTGCGCTAGAACACTGGACCTTCCTTCCCTCCCTGCTCCCTCGAGAGCAGGGGTGAAGCAGAAGGATGAACACAAGGTTCTGGTTCGAGGACTGTGGGGTCAGGGTGGTGGAGGTCCTGCAGGAAGCAGAACTTCAGAGTGCCATGGTGCCCCTCTTCCTTCCTTGGCTTAAGGGGCATGTGGCTTGCACTGCCTGCCACCAGAGGGAGCAGGGGTGGGGCAGCCTAATGGGTACCACCTTCCAGGGGCTGACACTGCTTACCCTCAGGTGTCCATCTGGGGCAGCTCTTAGTCCAGAGGAACATGTAAGCTCCCTCTCTATACCATGAAAGGGTCCTAGATTGAGACCTTCTATCTAAGTGCCCCCAGACTGAGAGGGACCCTCAGACTGAGACTCCCAGGGGCCATTTGAGATATTCCAGAGAGGTACCCACACTGAGGGGCTCCTACACTGAGGGGATCTCCCACAGTGAGAGACCCTTGGAGGGATCCCCAGACTGAGATTCCTCAGAGGGACCCAGGTTGAGGCCCTTTTGGAGAAGCCCTCGAATTGAGAGACTTCCAGAGCGTTCCCAGTTTGAGCCCTCCCAGAGGAGCCCTCAGAATGACACTCTCGGAAGGGCCTCATTGAGACCCTAACAGATGCCTCTCATTGAGGCCACAAGTACAGGGGAGCCCTAAAGGGGGCCTTGGAGGGCCATCGGGATTGTCATCTAAAAATAAAAGGACAAAGTGAGACAACAAACATTTATTTGAGATCCCAAAGAATAAATATTCTGGAAGCACTGATTTAGGCAGAAACTCAAATAGTGTTCCACTTGGGGTCAAGGGGAGAGTATTTATGAGAAAGAGAAGGGGAATAATTACAGGTGGAGAGATTGAAAAATTTTTTATTTTTTATTTTTAAAGATTTTATTTATTTATTTATTTTTAGATAGAGGGGAAGAGAGGGAAAAAGAGAGGGAGAGAAATATTGATGTGTGGTTGCTTCTTGTGTGCCCTCTACTGGGGACCTGGCCCATAACACAGGAATGTGCTCTGACTGGGAATTGAACCAGTGACCTTTTGGTTTGCAGGCCAGTACTCAATCCACTGAGCCACACCAGCCAGGGCTAAAAGGTTTTTTAATGGTGTTAATATGCTAAGGAAGGAATTTCTGTAAATGCAGATAAGCTAACATAATGATGCTAATTCTTAGGAATGTCTTCAATTTTCAGTCTACTTTCTTGTTATCTCTGCAAACAGTTGTTTGGATTACAATGCTTTAGGCCCATTCCAAAGGTTATTTGTCCAGTTTTAACATTCCAAAGGTTTGAAGGGTGAGATAAACAAGGCAGTTCCTCTGAGGTGGCACCTTGAACTCCATTTTTTAATTTTTTATTTTACTTTTATTTTTTAAAAAATTATTTATTTTTAGAGAGGGGAAGGGAAGGCGAAAGAGAGGGAAACAACAATGTGTGGTTGCCTCTCGAGCGCCCCCCTACTGGGGACCTGGCCTGAAATCCAGGCATGTGCCCTGACTGGGAAGCAAAACTGTCGACCCTTTCATTTGCAGGCCTGCGCTCAATCCACTGAGGTACACCAGCCAGGGCTGGACTTCACTTTAAAGTGGCTCCTTTAAAAATAAGTATAATAAATATAAATTTTTGTAATAAAAATATTTTTTTAAAAATAAGTGAAAATAAAATGGCTCTTTTATTATTTTTTTCATCAGGTATGCTCTGAGCTCAGGGTTTAGGAAAGGAACCCAGGAGCTTTGACTCTGGGCCCCGCCCCATTCTTGCCCTGACCCCCTGCCCTTCTCCCTTTCTCCTCCCCATCAGGTGAGGAGAGCTGAGTCCCTGGATCTGCTCCCTGAGATGACATCCTCCATAGTGGGCTGTGTGTTTGTGTGTACGTGGTTGCTGTGGAGTGGCTGGGTTAGGGAAGGCTTTGGGCTCTGAGAGGGGGAGGAACAGGCAGCCCAACCAGTTTGGAGAGGTCATTAGCTGCCAGATAACTCATTTGGGCCTTGCACATGTGCACACTGGTTGAGGGAAGCTGAAGGGAAGTCAGGACAGCACCCAGTCTGGCCCCTCTACCAGGCTGCCCCTCTCTGGCTCCTTCCTGATCCAGTCCTCATTCATCTCTCTGCCGTCTGGACTGAGGAAGGCTGGGCTATGTGATCTGGGCAGACTTGAGTGTCACTGACCACAGTGGTCCAGGTGAGAAGTGTGTTTATGACATCAAAGTACAGAGGGGTCCCTGACCACCTCTCTCAACCCACGTGTCCCTCATTTCCTCTGTACCACAAACCCTGCCTTGATCAGCATCTGCTTCTCCTGGTTCTTACCTCAGGGCCCTTCCATTTCCTTGCTCTACAATTCTTCCAGCCAGTCCTTTCCTCCCAAGGTCGACCCTACAGTGTTGCCACAACTTCCCCCTCTCCCTTCCCTACTATTTCTCCCCTATCTTTTCTCAGGACTCTGCCTCCTGGCCTGGGGCCAGGGACACCTCAGACCCTGCCTTCCATGGCTCTCTCCTCTTGGCAGGGATGGCAGCAGGTTCTGGAGCTCTGGCCAATGGAGGGTGGGGCCCACACAGCTGGCTCACCACCCAAGCAGCCGAAATAGCAGGGGTGGCTTAGGGATGAGGCCCAGCCCCTGCCTCCCCTCCCTTCCCCCAGGTATAAGAGCTGAGCTCAGGTGAGCTGGCTCATCCTGTCCTGTCTCAGAGGCTGTCAGCAGGTAAGGCTACCTAGGGCTTTTCGCCCAAAATGGGCTTCCCCCTGTCCAAAGGGCATGATTAGCTTTTCCTACCCTAGACTACCAGGGAAAGGGCTGGAGGGCAGGCACTGGAGTTTGGTGTGTGTGTGTGTGGAACTGAATGGGTATTTGGAGGGGGAGGAAGAAATGAAGCTAAGGTGAGGCCTAAGGGGTTCTCTCTAAATGGGTTGGCTTGGGGGTGGTGACCTTAGCTCCTGGAGCTTGGGTTTCAGAATATCCACTCCTTGGGTGGAGCCAAAGGGGCTAGTTGAAAAAGAAATCCCGGGATCTGCCCTCTCCTCCACCTCCCCACTCCTCTAGGCAGATCATGAGCCATCAGCTCCTCCAGGGCAGGCAGTAGGACCACACAACTCTCACCAAAGGACCAAGCACACCAGGCACCATGGGACAGTGTCGGTCAGCCAATGCTGAGGTGGGCCCATTCATTCCTGGCCTGTCTTTCTATTCTCACACTCTTCTCTTCTCCTCTGTGGGTCTGTGTTCCCCCATGGACTTCCCCCTCACCTTGGCCTTGACCTACCCTCCAGACTCTGCCTACAAGACCGGACCCCCCTTTCTGGTACCCACAACCCCCTTTCTGGTGCCCACACAGGGTGATGCAGATGGAGGCCTCCTGGGAAGAGGATGCCTGGGCCATGTGCTGAGACCTGCCCTGCCTGGGGAGGAGGGGCTGGGGTGTTGGGAAGGAAGCCTTGTCCAACCTGTAGCTCAGGGCAGAGGCCAGTGGGGGTGAGGAGGGCTGGATGCTGGGCTCTGGAGTGGGAGGGAGCCTGTGTGCCTTCCAGCTGTCTTCTGCCCTGTTGGCCTGGCTAGGTTCCTGGGGAAAGCAGGGTGTGGTAGGGTGGGGTAGAGACTCCCTGATGTGGGTGACGTCCCTTGCCCTCAGGATGCCCAGGAGTTGAGTGACGTGGAAAGGGCCATTGAGACCCTCATCAAGAACTTCCACCAGTACTCGGTGGAGGGTGGAAAGGAGACGCTGACCCCCTCTGAACTACATGACCTGGTGACCCAGCAGCTACCTCACCTCATGCCGGTACTGAGGGGGTGACCCCACACCAGCCAGAACACTGATTTCCCAAGCAAGTGCTTCAAGGCCCCACCCACACAGCCACAGCCCCTGGCACTAGCAACCCTTAGCCCTTCCCCCGTGCCAGTGCCAGGTAGGCTCAGGCCCTGCTTCCGGCCCCTGGGCAGGGCGGGGTGGGAAGGTTGGAAGGTGCTGCCTCCCTGAGCTGTGGTGTCTTTCCTCCCTTCAGAGCAACTGTGGACTGGAAGAGAGAATCGCCAACCTGGGCAGCTGTAACGACTCTAAACTAAAGTTTGGGAGTTTCTGGGAGCTGATTGGAGAAGCAGCCAAGAGTGTGAAGCTGGGGAGCTCTGTCCCGGGGAGCTGAGAACCTTACCCTGGGATTCGTGGGGGGATGTTGGGGAAGGGGGAGCTTAGAGACTGTGGGCACGGAAATAAAACTCCTCTCTTTACCATCACCACACTGTTCCCCAGCTTGCACCTGTCTCACCTCTGCAAGGTTCAGGTTCATTATAGTCCATCCTGGGGGTCTCTGCCCTTCATCCCTGGGAGCTCCATGGAGCTAATGGGTCCAGGAATGGTCCAGAAATCCCCACCAGCGAAGAGGCTCACAGGTCAGGAGGGAGGCTCATGGGTCAGGTTGGGGCCAGGGATGAACGTGGAGGGGTAAGGATGGTGTAAGGGCCACCCCTTTTGGTAGTGGGTGCAAGGCAGAGAGGAGCTGGGCTATGGGAAATGACTTGAAAGGGGCTGAAAATAGGGCTGGATATTTTGTATTAAAAATGGTCTCTAAAAACCTACCTCTCCTAATCTCTCTCCAGCCCAAATTAGCTGTCAGTCCAATGCTATCTCTTCCTGCCTCCAGCTCTGCCCCAGCCTCCTCCCAGGACAGTCCTTGGGCTAGGGCAGGGGAAGTGGGAGAGCAGGGTGGGGGACAGGCTAAGGAGGGTGTGACCTTCAGAGTGAGAGGACCAGCTGAGTGCTTGGGCATTTAAAGAATGATGGTTATTTTGTATCATTTGATTAATAAAAAATGGAAAAAGTGAAAGATGTCTTGACTGGACACCCTCCCTCCAGGCCCGCTGGGCGAGCCATGGGTGAGGGGTGGTCGGAGTGCAGGGCAGAGTCTTCGGGTGGGTGGTACACGTGGTGCTGCAGTGGTCATCGGTGAAGTGAATGCAGACTCTCTTCACTTCATGGATTCGGGCCCAAAAGGTGGGCAGCCTGGTTCTCTGTGAGGGATGAGCTCCTCTTTGCCAGTGGGCCGGTCCTCTGATTGGAGGGGAAGGCATGAGTGCACACCTGGGGATATGAACCCAGGTGTGCTGGAGCCTGGCTGGAGCCTGGAGCAAGGGAAATGTAAGGCTGGGCGTGAACCTTTGGAAAGGTGGGCATGCTCTCGGAATCAGTTTCCTCATCTCTAAAATGGGGATATTAATAGTTCTTCCCTCATGGGATGGTTAGGAGGCTAACTCAAGGCATCATGTCCTTAGCAAAGAGCCTGACACAGTGGGTGCCTGGTGAGGTGAAGTCACAACTGTCGGAGTTGGTGAATGGGTCCCCTCTGGTTTCAGCTCGGCCTCCCCATGCAGATGTGGAACTGGCCAGTTTCCTTGGTTAGATTGGGGAAGAGCTAGAGGGTGTTTCCAGAGGAATCCTCTGCTGCACTTGAGAGGTCCCAGGGATGGGGGTCAGGAGAGCTCCTGGTAGGCTGACCTAGAGCTAGAAGCCGGGGGCCCAGAGCCTGGTTCCTGGTATCTGCCTTCTGACTTGAACATGCAAAAATCAAGCATAACCCCTGAAATCCCAAGAGCAAGGAAATTTCTGTGGCTAGCCAAGCTGGCCTGTAATGCTAACTGACCTTGTCTGTTTGGGGCCGCTTAAACTGAGCTCCAAGTGACCCAGGTGAGAAGGGCAGGTGACAGTTCTTCCCTTCCTTTTTCCGCCCGATAAATTCTGTCAGGCCCTGCGGGTCTAGGAGGGTGGGGTTGGGGGAGGGCCAGCTTCCACCACTCCTACTGGGGTGGGGGCGGAGGGGTGTTAAAAAAGGTGTGTATCCCTTTAACGAGGGCCCAATCCCAGGGCCAAGTGAAAGGGAGTTCAGTCACTACCTCCCTACTGAGCCAGCTCAGCCAGGCAGGGAAGGAGGGAGTGGGACACATTCAGGGAGTGCGGCGGGGAGGAGTCCTGGCTGGGCTGAGCGAGGATTGCAGCTTGGCCGTGCCAGAGCCCAGGCCTCAGAGCCTTGCAGGAGAGGAGGTGAACCCAGGAGGCAGGTGAGCACCCCAGGACCGTCCTGGGAGGTCTGGGGCTACCCCAGAGGCCCCACAGGAGAAGGGAGGCCAGGAGAAGGGGCAGTGAAAAGGTCCTGGGGAGGGGGCCTGCCAGTGACTGGGCGGGAGAGGTTTCGTTCATGATTAACTTTCCCAAAAGGCTGGTTTGTGAATGGAGAATTCTGGTGGGTATGGGGACTAGAGAGGCCTTCAGAGGAGTGGAGGGGTGGTGAGACCCCTCCCCAGCCCAGCAGCTGTCTGGGCTCCTCTCCAGGGGCTGGGCCACTGGGCAGGGTGTGTGGAAGCTTTGCCCGCAGCTGCTCTGGTCCTCCCCTAACAGAAAAAGGGCAAATGCCTGCTGGTGGGGTTTGGAGGGTGGTCAGACCCTGGACACAGGCCTCACTGGCCTCTGGGAGCTGTGTTCTGGAAGAGGTGTTGGGATCCAGGAGGAGCCAGGGAGGGTCCAGGGAGCCTGAGAGCCTGAGGAGTGCTGAAGTGGCTTCTCTTCACCTCAGGACTCAGGAAGGTCCCTGGACGTAGGTGCCATTGTACTCTGAGAGTGGTTCCTTGGGAGGGCATATGGAACCTGGAGGAACCTGCGTGACATCCCAGGGGAGCTTGGGAGCTCCAGGAGAGGGGCCAGAAGTCTGGGCAGCTTCTCATTCACCTCAGGACCCAGGCAGGTCCTGGCTTGACTGGCTTTGTTTGGTGGATCCACTTGCACTATGGGAGCATTCCCTTGCCCAGCCATGTCCGGGTGGGGGTGAGGCTCTTTGGGGGCAAGGGCAGGGGAGCTGGGGGAGGGAGCACTGGACATTCTGATGCCTTGGCTCAGCCTTTCCCCATCCACAAGTAAAGAGCTCTCTGGGTGTTGGTGAGGCCAGGGACGGCAGTGGTGTGTGTGCATGGGTGTGTCCAACAAAAACTCCTCCAGCTTCACTTTTCTGGAAAAACATTCAGAGGAGCTGGCTTCTTTCTCTGGCTACATTCTCCAAAAACACAAGTGGGTAGAAGGTAGATGGGTCACCCAAGCAGAGGGGATCAGGAATGGCAGAACCCACACTCTGTGTATATGTATGTGTGATTTAAATGCAGTGAGTCCTGTGATGTCGGGGAGGGTGAGGCAGGGCACTAGTGTGAGGTAGTAGCCTCTGGAACTGGGAAAAGACCGTGAGAACATGGAGCAGAAAGTGGGGATATCAAGGCTGAAGAGGTTAGTGTGAAACAGCTCTGGAAATTGAGTAAAGCATTACCAGAGCACTTCAGGTTACTCCTTCCCTGTATATTGAAGTGAATTAAAGAAATGCGTGAGTAAGAATGAATGAATGAGTCAGTAAATGAATGCATGAGTCCATGAATGAATAAGCAAATTAATGGTGAATAAAAGAATGAAAAAATTTGAGGTAGATGAACACAGAGGAACACAGAGCATGCCCCATTTAGGCTTGAGAGTGGGCTAGGCTGTACAAGGATGGTGACTAGGAGGGATGGGAGTCCAGGGACATATCCCAACACTTGGAAAGAGTTTAAGGCTCAAGAAGTGTTCATGGAGGTGGGAGAGGAAGGTGAATTTTAGAGAGTATGTGGATGTTCAGGCTGCAGATCGAAGGGGACTAGAGAGATGAAGAGATGGGGGATGATTAGCAGGCACTTGGAGGGGTGGGGCTCAGAACTGGGGTTGGTGTGGGAGGGTGGGGCTGGGGTGGCTGAAACCCAGGAGCACAGTGTCAGGCAATTTGGGCTTTTGGAGAAGTCATCAAGTCATCAAGCTGAGCTCAGGTGAGCAGAGTGGGGACGGGGCCTCCTTGTTGCTCAGAGATGAATCAGCCAAGGAGAAGATAATGAGAACATTGCTGGAGGGGAGAGGGCCCCTGAGGGAACCGGTGGTCTCCCCATTTTTGGGAGGGCTCTGATGTACATGTCTACTGACTCTCAAGTCAGTGCAGGACAACTCGCTGCCTACCTCCCACCTCGCCCCAATCCTGTGCCTGGGACCGTCCAGCCTGGTTGGTGGGAGGATGGGACAGGCAGGAGGAGCAGGTGGCTATGACATCAGTGTAGTGGCAGAGCCTGTCTCCTGGCCCCCAGGGGAGGGAGGAAGGGTGGAAGAGGGTAGAGTCATCTGACTATCTCACTCTGACATTCTTCCTTCAGAGAGGCATTTACCCAGATGTATCTCCAGCAGTGTCCATTTGACTCTAAGGTGCAGGGGTGGGGCTGACCATTGAGAGGCCTGGGCACTGCTGAAGCTACCTCTCTGGGCTGATCTGAACACCTGACAGCAGGTGGATGATTACTACCTAGGTGCTCACCTGGGTCCTGCCTACTTGGCTGCCAGAAGTTCGGTAGGGATTGGGGATTGGTAACAAGGAAGGGTGGGGGGTTCCTCTGGTCAGAGGAATAGGCTCCAAGAAGGCAGGTGGTGGGTGGACTTTGGGAAAAGGGGCAAGACTTATCACCCTTCAAAACAGATTTCTTTCCCTTTCCTCCTCCTATTTCCCACAAAATTCCTCACGCAAGGATCAAGGTCTGGGATAAGTAAGGGTAGGGACGTTCTCTGAACTCTCTCTCTTTTTTTTCTTTTTTAAATTTTTTTATTGTTATAAAATATAGATAACATTAAGTTTACCATCTCTGAACTCTCTTGCCACTCACAAAACTTGGTTGGGAGTAGCCTGGGCACAGTCCTTGCTGAAATGGGTACAACTTTTAGAATCCTGCAGTGCTGGTTTCATACTTCATCCTTTTGGCCACAGACCAGGGGAGAGAAGGACAGGATTCCTGTTCAGAGATGATGAATCCTGATCCCTCACCCTGTCAACTCTCTTTCCTTCCTGTATCCTAGACTAGTCTCATTCTTCCTTCTGAAAAAATGTGACAACAAACAAACAAACAAACAACCTTAGAAGGGTGGTCAGGGGCTTTGCATACCTGGCATCAGGGCTGGAAGGAAGTAGGGCATTTATAGACCATCTTCTTTGAGCAAAGCACTGGGCTGAGCAATACAGGCTAGGCCAGATGCAGAGATTCAAAAAGCAGGGAGGCTGTCTATCCAGGATCAAAAAAAAAGAAAAAAAAAAAAGTTCCAAAGCCTCTTCTTTCTGTGTGGTTCAGAAAACACAATGGCTGTGTATCAGAAACACTTTCCTTGCTTCTAGTAATAGCTGGTGTCTGGGGAGACAAGACCCAGGAAAAGGCTGCAGCCACACCGGTTAGCGGCGCTGGACCGTGCTGAGTTTGTAGGAGCCAGGGGAAGAAGAGTCATGGAGGGTGGGGGTCCGGGCAGCCTTCCTGTGGGAGGTGCGGTTCGGCAGGCTTCAGCTGGGTGATCAGGGCACAGAGGAAGAGGGCCCCAAGGGGATTAGAGAGCTGGTGGCAAGGGCAGGGACTGAAACTGTGGATACCCAAACTCTACAGTGGTTGTGTTTACCTTCCCTAGCCAGGACCTGATGGGCAGGGTGGCTGTAGCTCATTCCTGGGCTTGGGGGCGTGAAGGGAGGCTCATTTGCCCGGGTTCGCTTGGGGGGGCACTGGGCATGGGCGGCGACTCAGAGTAGATCCGCCTGTTCCCTTCATATCCTGTTATTCAGAAGGCTGTAATTGCTGGGAATGTGAGTGTCTTTTGTCCTGGGGTGAGGGGGTGACTGTGGCCTGTGGCTGGCTGTGGCTCTGTCTCCAGCTGGGGCAGACCCGGCCTGGCTCCTCTTTAGGTAATGGGGTGCCGGATCCTTGGGTCTTGCTGTGTATTGCAGGGTGGGTTTGAGGGAGGCTAGGCCAGTGGGCTGTGGCTGGCAGTTTGCTGAATGTCTGCCTCAGTGAATCAGGACATTGTCCTTTCCCAGGGGCGGCCATGGCCTGAGACTCCAGAGTCACTGTCTTGGAGCCTGGCTGAAGGGACTGGGGAGAGCGTAGGTCCCTGCCTCCTGCTTTGTTGTCTGGGGCTGGGGTCTCAGACAATCTTGGTGTCTTGGTGAGAGAACATGGCTCCTACCTTCCACCCCTCAGCCCTCTTGGCTCCTCCTAACAGTTCCTAGTGGTGTTTGCACCAAGGGCAGGGGACCTGGATCGGCCAGGTGTGCAGAGGGCGGAGTGATGGGCATTTACTCTCCTCTTCCCACGGCAGCAAGAGGCTCTCACTGGAATTCTGACAAGCCCAGTGCCTGGGGCTGAGGAAGGGCCCGGAGAACCTGTTTAGGCGGTTGAGCTGGGGAACACCTGGATTAGAAGAGCCACATAGTTTTCATTCCAGGGCTACTCTGTGCCGCGCTTTCCTTGTCTCCTCCTCCTGGGGGACCTGCCAGCCTGGAGGACCCAGGGCCCAGGGTGGGTGTGGGAGGAGGTTTGACCTGGGGTCTCTTCTCATCTGTGCTTCTCACGGTGCCCAGGACCCTCGAGGAGTGAGGCAGTGAGATGGCGGACTGCTACACGGAGCTGGAGAAGGCGGTTGTAGTTCTGGTGGAAAACTTTTACAAGTATGTGTCTAAGCACAGTCTAGTCAAGAACAAGATCAGCAAGAGCAGCTTCCGAAAGATGCTTCAGAAAGAGCTGAATCACATGCTGACGGTAAGGCCCCCACCCAAGGGCCTTTTTTCTCTCTAGCCCCCAAAGCCCTGTCCTCTCAGGGTGTCGCCTCTGTTCTTTCTGAGTTACCCTCCTAACCAGGGTCTTGACCCCACCCAAGCCTCTGTCCTCTTGGGGTACCCAGGCCTGAGCCAGTGAGGGCTTTGTTCCTGTTTGCCAAGGGCAGCAGCTGCCCTGGCCAGATCCTGGCCTCTGCCTTGGGCCCTGCCCGGGGCTCTGTGAGACTGCCACTCTCAGCATTGCTGACCCTGTTTCTCCCTAGGACACGGGGAACCGCAAGGCTGCTGACAAGCTCATCCAGAACCTGGATGCCAACCATGATGGACGCATCAGCTTTGATGAGTACTGGACCTTGATAGGTGGCATCACCAGTCCCATCGCCAACCTCATCCGTGAGCAGGAGCAGCAGAGCAGCAGCTAAAGGGCCCCGCCGTCCCCTCACAGCATTGCCTGCATGCCTGGCCCTCACACTCTTCCTAGCCTCCTGCCCACCCAGGCCCCATCCTCACTTCTCCCTTCAGACCCTCTCCAGACCCTTGCTGATCAGGGGGAGGGGGTGATGTTAGGGCCTCTGTGAACATCTCAGTCTGGAGTCGCCTCCCTCAGGGTCCCAGTCCCTGGAGCCAGCAGACCCTGGGGGCCTGGGCCCTCTGAGATCTCAGTGCTGTTTGGGGACCCCAAGAATTTCCTCAGTCCACCTACCCTTCCAACATCTGATATTCCTGCCTAATTTTAGGTCTCTTCTGACCTCTTAGAGGTCAGCTTGCTGCTCCAGGTCTTCCTGCTCCTGGTATCAGTAGCAGAGACCTCTCCCCTTCCTTCCCCTCACCCCCTCTGCTGGGGAAAGACTTCCAGGGACTGCCTTCCAGCTGCCTCTGGGTCTGGGAAGAGATAAGCAGGGTTGAGCCTCCTCCCTCCTGCTCAGCCCCTGAAGCATGGCAATAAAGGCTGGATTTGAAATTTGTATCCCCCTCACCCAGTCCCTTTGTGATGCTCATTAAAACCTTTCCACTCCTTAGAACCTCCTCAAGCTTGGTGGTCTTTCTCAAGGCCCCTGGCAGAGTAACAAAGCAGTAGAACTCCTGGATCTCAGCAGGGCTGTTAGCCCTGGGCCAGCAGCTCCTTCCCTCCAGCTCCAAGAAGGTCTGAAGAACGAATGTCACCATCTGGGTCCCTCCTGGCCCAGACTCAGACTCATAGTCACCTTCTGGATACACAGTCTGTCCCAGGTAGTCCTTACTGCAATTCTGTGAGAGAGAGGCCATGATTCTTGATCTTTTTATTTTTATTTTTTAATTTTTTTATTTTAGAGAGGGGAAGGGAGAGAGAGAGGGAGGGAAACATTGATGCGAGAGAGAACGCCAATCAGCTTGCCTTCTGTATGTGCTCCGACTGGAGAACGAACCTATAACCCAGGCACGTGCCCTGACCGGGAATTGAACTGGTGGCCTTCTGGTTTTCCAGCCAACGCCCAACCCACTGAGCCACAACAGCCTGGCTGACCCTCACGCTTGAGCCATGAGTTTCACTGAGGCCCTGAATGTTCAGCAACAGCTTATTCTAATACACAGACAATTTGGTGGGATGGGAAAATAGGGGTTCAAGGAGAGAGGGATGTGGGAGACCAGAGTTGGAACTGGGAGTGGGAAAGGAAATCAAAGCTTGTAGCTGCTGGAGGGGTAATGCCAGCTTCTCCGTTTCTCCCCTGTTCTTCCACTGGTGAAGCTCCTGCCGTGGAGAGAAGGCCTGTGCTCCACAGGAAGGCAGGGAAGCAGCGAAGTCCAGCCTGCAGCGCTCTGCAGCCATGGTTTTCAACCTGGGGCAGCGTTTGCCAGGGTTTAAGATTTTTCTAAAGATGCGCAGGCACAGGCAGTTTTCCTGGAATCCATCTGTAGATTCTCAACCTTCTAAAATCAACCTGCCTCAGAACAAGCCTGCAGACAAGGTAGCAGGCTGGTGTCTTCCACCCTTTCCCTGGGTATTAACGAAAGGGGTTATGATGCTGCCCTGACGGAATGGTGAAGACCTCATTCACATTTTTGAGAGGATCCACACACACTCACACAGGGGTGGGCAAAGGTAGGTTTACAGTTGTTTATATGGAAAAAGACATACAGTTATGATTATTACAATAGTTTTATTAACTCAAGAATGTCATAAGGACACTGTACCTAAGTACAGTCTCATAACAAGTGCTCAAACTGCTGACCTTCATTATTTACACCATCTTGTAGGGTACTTGCTATAATAAATCCTGTGTTTCATGTACTCACAACTGTAAACCTACTTTTGCCAACCCCTCTCTTTATGTGTGTATATACACACACATATGTACGAATACACATATATATAATAATTGTGGTAAAACATCACAATCTACCCTGAACACATTTTAAGTGTGCGTTACAGGACTGTTAGATGTATGCACAGATCTTTTTCATCTTGCATGGCTGAAACTGCCCACTGAACAACATCTCCCCATTCCCCCTCCCCCCAGCCCCTGGCAACCACCATTCTACTTTCTGCTTCTGTGAGTTTGACTACTTTAGATGCTTCACACGAGTGGAATCACTCAGTATTTGTCCTGTGACTGGCTTATTTCACTTAGCATAATCCCAAATTTTATCCATGTTGTTGCATATGACACAATTTCCTTTTTTGAAAGGCTAAATAATATTCTATTGTATGTATAGACCACATTTTCTTTATCCATTAATTTGTCCACAGACATTTAGGTTGGTTCTACATATTGGTTATTGCCGATAATGCTGCAGCAAACATGGGAGTGTCAATATGTCTCCAAGATCTTTTCAACTGTTTTGCATATGTACCCAGAAGTGGAATTGCTGGGTCATATGGTAGTTATACTTTAGAATTTTTGAGAAACTTCATACTGTTTTGCATAGTGGCTGCATTGATGTTTTTCTGTCTCCCTTCCTCTCTGTCTAAAAGCAATAAAAAAAAAGTCCTTGAGTGAGGATAAAAAGAAAAAAAAAGACTTGTTTTGCAGCCTAACATGTGACCTGTTCCTGAGACTGTTCCACGTGTACTTGAGAAGTATGTATATTTTCGTGCTGTCAGGTAGAATGTTTGTACATGTCTGTTAGGTCCGTTGGTGTATAGTGTTGTCCAAGTCCTCTGCTTCCTTACTAATTTTCTGTCTGGTTGTTCTATTGTGGGGGTTCAGAACGAGCCACCCCAAGGTGGCCTGTGTGGTGTGTGTATTGTTTTGAGCTCAAGTCAACTGTAGCCATGGGCTCAAGAGAAACTTCTGCCTCTTTGTTAACTCCCCAGAAGAACTTGAATTAGGAGCCTTGTTCATAATAAGAGATTATCAGAGATAGACTCTTCTGACCTATATATAGGGCAGGACAAACTTCTATTTACTAAACATCTATTCTTATCATCCTTTGAAGCCCCTAAGCGCCTTACCTCATTCCTAGCTCAGAATGTATTATATATCCACCCTGGCTGGTGTCGCTCAGTGGTTGAGTGCTGACCTGTGAGTTGAAATGTTGCTGGTCTGATTCTAAGTCAGGTCACATACCTGGGCTGTGGGTCAGGCGTCTAGCTGGGGGCTGTGATGTATTTCTTGCATGTTGATGTTTCTCTCCCTCTTTCTACCTCCCCTCCCCTCTCTCTAGAAATAAATAAATAAAGTCTTTTTTAAAAAAGACTACGCGCCCTGGCTGGTGTGGCTCAGTGGATTGAGTGCCAGCCTGTGGACCAAAGGGTCACTGATTCAGTTCCTAGTCAGGGCACATACTTGGGTTGCAGGCCAGGTCCCCAGGAGGGGGTGTTCAAGAGGCAACCACACATTGATGGTTCTTTTCCTCCTTCCCTTCCCCTCTCTCTAAAAATAAATAAATAAAATCTTTTAAAAATTAAATTAAAAAAGTATGTTATATATCCATTTTCTCTTTCTGTCTCTGAACCTCTTGTGCCCTTCTGGTGTGGATACCTGGGTGGGGGGTTTGTGTACATTCTAGAACCTTGTGGGTCTCTTCAATGAACTCTCCTGTGAGGCTGGGAGTTTCTCCTGCTACCTCAACCCTCACAGGTTTTTTTGGTCAGAGCTTTTGAGGCTTTATTTTCCTCAGCTGGAACCCTGGGTTGAGTGGTCTTCCTCGTTCCCCAGTTGTTCCTCCTGGTTTACCTGCATGCAAATGTGGGACTGCTTACTCTGCCACCCACCGCCTTGCCTGCTCTGGTCCTCCAGCCCCTGCCTTGCTGCAAGTCCTCTCTACCTTAACTGCCCATCTCCGTCCCTCCTACCAGTCTGGATGAATGTTTCTTTTTTAACTCCTTGGTTGTCATACTTCCATACAGTTTGATTTTCTGGCAGTTGTGGTTATTTTTTGTTTTTAAATGTGTTGTCGTTTTGGTTGTTCGAGGAGGTGAAGTATATCTACCTACACCTCCATCTTGGCTAGAAGCCAAAATTTCTTTAGGGAGCACAGGAGAAAACCCCATGAAGACCATTGCTTTAGAGAGCATCAGGGGCATTGGGGATGTAGAGTGGGGCTACCTGGGTGGGCTTTGGAGGAGGGATGAGCTGAACTGGAATGGAAACAGGAGAGAAGCAGATCAAGTAGGGAGATAAAGGGACATTGGAGAACAGGACAGAGACAACAATCAGGTGCCAAGGCCTTGGCATAGTGAAGGAGGTGGCTTCTCAAAGCCACAGGGTGGTCCCTGGATGCCATGAGAAACACTAGAGGCACTTCCTTCCTGCTGCCTCCCTTCCAATGACTGGCTCCTCATTGTTCAATCTTCCACATTGTATCTTTCTTAAAGGAGTGTGGGTGGGGGGAGTAGTAGGTGAGAGTCTGGTGGGCCAACCCCAGCCCTGTTCCTGAGAACCCTGCTGCTGCTTCTTTGAGAGACGTGGCTATGCCCCCTTCCGTGCTCTGCTACATGTCTGGAGCTCAGCACTTCCTGCTTTCAAGACTTCAGAACAGCTGGCAGGAAATGAGAGAGCATGTGACCCCAATTAGAAGACTGTTTCTAGGAGACTTAAGTTCCAACGTAAAGTGTTGGGGAAAACACTGAGCTCCAGTGGAGGTCAGAGAATCTTAACAGCAGTCAAGACTTGGGCTTCCGGGCCTAGAGCCAGATAGGCCCCAGAGGGACAAAAGCTGCCACGGCAGGATCAGGCAGCTCGGCCTGAGACCTCCCTGGGGAGTGGCGGGGCCAGAGAAGGGCAAGCCTTCTTCTCTCACCCAAGAGTCCGGGAACCAGACAGCCTGAGCAGGGCCTGAGCAGAGCAGGGGAGAGAGGGTCAGAAGTAGGTCCCACAGTAGTACTGAGAAGGGTCTCTCTGTCTGGGGTCTCACACGGGCCTGACCTAGTATTTAAACCACTTGGGTCTAAGGTGGTGGGTGCTCAATAAATTTTGCCTGTCAAACCCATTTGTAGCCAGACTTGTCATTCCTTAGGATGAAAACCTGGTTTATTTTGCTGTATTAGGGTAGGAAACCAAAAACCACCTGTGTCAGCTTTTGTACTTCCTGTACATTTGTTTTTTTTTTCATTTAGATTTCGAGTAATTCTGTTACAGAACAGACTCAAGGTGGGGGCGGTGTACAATATACTATTACTGAAAGGACCCCCCACTAGGTTCGCTATGCCTGCCGCCAGAAGAAAGAATCTCTCAATGCCAGAGATTTGTGAAAAGGAAAGGAAATGTTTATTTAAAGCTATACAGACTTAGAGTAGTGACTTAAAGTCTTCTTTAAAATATTAAAGTCCTTAGGATACCCACAGACACACATAGTCTTCCTTCTCTCTCTGCCCTAATCTGGGGTACTGTATCTCAGGGAAAGAAGTAGAAATCTGTGATTCGAGCTCCTGGCACTATCAGCTGTGTCGCCACCACGATCTCCAGTTAATCCAAAGCCACGCGGCACTTTCTCATGGCCCACCAGCAAGAGTCCTTTCACCCCTTTTCTTCCAGGCAAAGTCTCTCCTGCTTCCTAAGCCACTTGGCAAAAGGGAGCACCCCAAAGCCATGTGATCCTCTCTCACATGGCTGCTGTGTCTGGGTTTAAATCCCCGAGCCAGTCTCTCTGCAGCCCCATTTCCGACACCTCCTATAATCGACTACACCTGTCAGCATTCCTGTATTCTTCCAGCTTTTCTGGGCTGCCATCATGAGTCTGGGCAGGTGTGGCCCCGTGGCATGGAGACAATCTTCTCCAAGCTCTCATGCAGGCGCTGTAACAAGGGGAAGCTGCATCCTAGTTACATCTTGGGTGGAAGTCACTTCCATCCCTCTGGCTCAAAGCATGGCCACAGCTATTTAACATATCTATGGAGCCAATTAAAGGTTATAGATATGTTATATGACCATGCCAGAGGTTAACTGCAAAGCTGTGGCTGTACAAAATATCTCTGCATGGTCCTGCTCCATGTGTCCCTTCCCCCAACTCAAACCTGTGGCAGGGAGTGGGGCTTGAGTTCTGGATCCCATTCCAAATCCCTATTTGTGCCCCACCCTTGGCTGCACCCTGTTACAATTCCTTTTGAAAAAATAAACAATTCTTTCTGTTTGTCCAATGTTAAAAGTTTTAAAAACACTTTCTCATCAAGTCTCATTGGTTTTCCTGACAGCCCTGTGAAACAGGAATCATGATCACATTTTACAGATGAAGATATCAGAGCTGATGTGACTTGGCCAAGGACACAGTGCTGGTGACCATTAGCCCTGTGACTCAGACCATCTAACTCCGTGTGGACTGCCTGAAGGGCAGAAGCTCTTGCTGGGTCTCAGTCCCAATAACTATGAAGGGCCAAGAGTGCCCTTTACGTGCCCTGTATGGTGACTGTGGTCGCTTCTGTGTAGACTCATTTGTTCATTTATTCGTTCATTCATTCATTCAAAATGGTACCTTGTAGGTGCCATTCACAGTAGATGCTACAATGAAAAGAATAGCAACGTATATTTTTTCTGCTTTTATGGGGCTTTCAGCTTAGAGGTAGAGGAGAAGACAGCAAATACACACATGATCACACAAACAAATAGATAATTACAAACTAAGAGAACGTTGGAGGGATCACATCCGTGGTAATCTCTAACAAAGAAACCTGACTTATCCTGGGAGCGGAGCATATCCTCGTGGAAGTGACACTTGATCTCAAATCTGCAAGATGAACAGAAGCTGTCCAGAAAGAGAAGAGGTGAGAGTGGAGTTGGTGGAAAGAAGGGCTTCTCATCATATGTAAAGTCCCTGAGTTACCGAGGGAAAGCAAGTGTGGGTAAATGGGTAAAGCCCAAGAGCAAGGTGCAGACAAGAGAAAAGGATGGAGAGGTGGGCAGGATCTTGGGGACATGTTACGAATTGGTAGCCACTAAATTTTTTTTCAGCGATATGAGTGCATGTGTGTGCACTTGTTTGTGTGACATAATCAGGTTTGCATTTTGAAAAATCTCATTTTTCAATATGGAAAAGAGAGAGGGGCAGGGTAGATGACGGGAGACTAATGAGGAGGTAATTTTAAGCAAATAATAGCTAATTTTAAACCACGTGTTTAATCTATACCAGGCGCTGTTCTGAATATTTTGTATGTATCAACTCCCCACAATGCAATGAGGGAAGTGCTTCTATTATTTCCATTTTGCAGATAGGGAAACCAAGACACAGAGAAATGACAAAACTTGCTGGAGACGATAAAACTGGTAAGGGCAAAAATCCAGGAAGTCTGGTTTTAGGGCTGCTGCTCTTAACTACAGCTGTCTCCTGTACGAGGGTGGTGCGAGTGGACACTCATCCCTTTAGTCAGCATGTACATATTTAGTACTTACAATGTCCAGGCACTGTTCTAGCTCTGTCCTCATGGCACTCATGGTCTATCCAGGTGGAGACGTCGCATGGCATCTAAAGAACAACAAGGCAGGTGAAAGGAACAGTGAGCTCAGGGGAATGAGGTAGTGGGGAGACGTGAGAAGGGGATAGATTTGTGAGAGACTTAGGCTATAAAATAGTGAGGCCTTGAGGGACTGGATATGATGGACCAGGGAGAGGAAGAGGCCCAGATTGTTGGGGGAGGGATTGGGTATGTAGATATTGGAAGTTTGGTTGTAGACATTCCTTTGAACTGGTTATGTGGGAATATCAAAGAAGTAGTTGGATATATATAGTTCAGAGGGTGGGGCTGGATTGGCAGCTTGAGTCAGAAACATACAGATGGAAACCTATGCATTGGGCATGGATAAACTTGCCAAGGGATAGAGCATGAAGTGAGAACAGAAGAGGTTTTGTCTAAAAAGCATCTCTAAGATAAATAAATAAATAAATACCATCTCTAATTCTGACACCAGTTCCAATTCTGCTGTGTTTTTTCCCCACTATGCCAAAGCAATTTCTCCACCAGCGAGGTGTCTTACAACTCAACTCAATTCTGACACAAGCTACCTGGAGATAGTGTAGATCCCACAGGTTAAGGGCTTAGTCTTATTGAATGCACATTCACTTCTGCTGCCAAACACAAGTCCAGGTTACTACCTGTGCTTCTGACTGACGGGCTGTATATCAGAGGTTCCCATGACCTTCTCTTTGCATTTGATTAATTTACTATGGTGGCTCACAGAACTCGGAGAAACAGTTTATTTATTAGATAACTGGTATTATAAAGTGGTATAACTCAGGAACAGTCAGCCAGAAGAGATGATATGGCAAGTCATGTGAGAAAGGGTGCATGTCTCCCAGGTGTGGCACATGTCTGAATCTCCGTGTGTTCACCAACCGAGAAGTTCTCTGAACACTGACCTTTTTCTCTCTTTTTTAAATGTAAGTGTTATTACACAGGCATGATTGATTAACCATTGGACAGTGAGGATCATTCAACCTCCTGCCCTCTCTTGAGTCCCATGGGAGAGTTCTAAACGTCTAACCACAAAGCTAGTTTCCCCGGCAACTAGCCTTCATCCACTGTCACTTCATTAACATGTACTGAGTTGTGGTTGAGAGGGTTTTGTTACAAATATCGTGACACCTTTATTGCTTTTATCACAGGAATTCCAAGGGTTTTGAGAGCTCTGTGCCAGAAATGGGACCACCAAATATATATTTCTTATTATAAATCACAATATCACAACATCTCAAGCTTAACATGTCCCAAACTACCGCCTTTTGTTCGCCCTCAATCTGCTCCTTCCATGCTTTCCCCACTCTCAAGTCAATTGGCTACGTCATTCTGCCAATGCTGAGGACTGAAACCTGGAGCCGTGTTCAGTTCTGTTAACAAAAGAGAGAGAGAGAGAGAGAGAGAGAGAGAGAGAGAGAGAGAGAGAGAGGGAAGGTGAGAGGCAACAAACATTTATTTGAGATCCAAAAGAATATCTATTTAAGAAGCACTGATGTAGGCAACAGCTCAAAAAGTGTTCCTATTAGGGGGTAAAGGCAAAGGTTTTTTAATATGAGAATGGGCAAGGGGATAATTAGTACATCAACAAAAGGAAGGAATTTCTATAGGTGCAGATAGGCTAACACAGTGAAGCTCATTCTAAAGAATATGTTGCCCTGGAAGATAGCTCAGCTGGTTAGACTGTCATCCCGATATGCCAAGGTTGTGGGTTTGATCCCTTGTCAGGGCACATACAAAAATCAACCAGTGAATGCGTAAATAAGTGGAACAACAAATTAATGTTTCTCTCTCTCTCTCTAAAAATCAATAATAAGAAAAGGTTAAAAAAATAAAGAATGGCTCTGGCTGCTGTTGCTCAGTGGATTGAGTGCCAGCCTGTGAACCAAAGGGTTGCCGGTTCAGTTCCCAGTCAGGGCACATGCCTGGATTGCAGGCCAGGTCCCCAGTGGGAGGGGTGTGCAAGAGGCAACCACACATTGATGTTTCTCTCCCTCTCTTTCTCTCTCCCTTCCCCTCTTTCTAAAAACAAATAAAGAAAATCTTTAAAAATAAAGAATGTTTTAATTTTTAGTCAGGCAGCCATAATGTCTTCTTTCCTGTTATATTTGCAAACAGGAAGATAACAGGAAAGCAGACATGTTGGTTGGGCTCAGTTCAAAGACTGTTTTGCCTGGTTTTAACATTCCAAAGGTTTCAGGAGTAAGGCCTGCAAGGCAGTTCCTCTGGGGCGGCAGCTCTGACTCTATTTTAAAGTGACTCTGTTTGTATTGTTATTATTATCTACTATTTAATAACAACTTTGCGATGTCGAAATGAGGCAGGAGACAGCATCGGAAGAACTCTGAGACTGCAATACTGTCACTGGCCAGCATTTAGCACCCCTGGTTGCCAGGAAACACCTTTTACCAATTAGGTAGAATAAATAGTAAGCCGAGGCAGGGAGGAGGAAGGAGACAGGTCTCACACGCTAACTCAGAAGTCCTAAGGCTGGTCTGATAATATGGCCAGGTGTTCCAACATCACAAGAAACACTGTGTTAGCAAGAAAGAAGGGAAGTCCTTGAAATTCTATGTAGCATTTCCACTATCTGGGAAAGAAAGCCTTGAAACTGTGCTTTCATCCCAAGGCCTGAATGTGGGAGAGAGTCCCTGATGCTCACAGAAAGAGCCCGTAAATAACTTTGGAAAGTGCCCCAATTTTAATTAACTGCCTCCTGTCACGTATTTGTTTTACAACAGGATGACCAAAAGGAGTCTGGAGCAAGATAAGGATTTGGACTAACAGACCCCCACACAAACCTAAGTTTGGGTACTCACATCCCGCCCGGAAAGCTGGCATTGCATGTACCCATTAATCAATATGTAACCCACCAACTATATAAGTCCTGAGAACAAAGGACTCTCTCTTTCCCCATCATCTCTCTCTCTCTCTCTCTCTCTCTCTCTCTCTCTCTCTCTCTCTCTCTCTTGGGCTCTGGGTGCTCTTGGCTCTTGGGCCACAGGGCCTCTGGCCACCCAGCCTCAGGTTGCCCAGGGCCTTGCCACCCTGGTCTTCAGCTGCTCTCGATTTTCTCACCCTGCTTTGCCCTGAAACTTTGCCTTTCACTCCCTACTCTACCCAGCCCTGTTCTCTTCCATGGGAATGGACCACTAATGAACTGATTACATACTACTAGATTTGCTGATATGTAATTCTTTACATGGGTCTGCAAGAAGAACCAGGTCTCTCCCGTCAACAGAAAGTTTTCTGAAATATTGCACATGAATTAATTTCCATCAAGACTTCTCACATTATTTACATTTTATTTCTTTTTGGTGGGAGTTTTACATGTAAAGATGAGGACTAATTGAAGTCTTTCCTATACTAAACCAGAGGTTTGATCCAGTGAGTCCTTTTATGTCTTTGGGAAAAATAGGAATGACTGAAATTTTCCCACATTCTTCACATTTATAAGATTTCTCTGCCGTGTACACTCTCATGTTGCAATTTTGAAAAAAATGGTTACAAATGAAGGCTTTTCCACATTCCTTACATTCACAGGGTTTTTCTCAGGTGTGAGTTCTTTTGTGTTTTTGAAAGGAATGGGTTTTCTATAGGCTTTACCTACAATGTTTACATTCATAGGTTTTTTTCCTGTGTGAATCCTTTCTTGGGTTTATAAGGAACTATAAGATTTGAAGGCTTTTCCACATGTTTCACATTCATAGGGTTTCTTTCCATTGCGAGTTCTTTCATGTATTTGAAGACTACTGGGACACCCGAATGCTTTACCACGTGTTCTACATTTACAGTGTTTCTCTTCAGTGTAAGCCCTTCTGTGCATTTGTCACACACTGGAATATCTAAAGGTTTTTCCGCACTTTTTACATCCATACTATTTCTCTGCAATGTGAGCTCTTTCATTTAAAAAAAAGTATTGATTTGAGAGAGAGAGAGAGAGAGAGATGTGTGAGAGAAACATTGGTCGGTTTCCTCACATATTCACCCTGACTGGGAATCGAACCCACAACATTTTGGTGTACAGAACAACACTCCAACCAACTGAGCCACCTGGCCAGGGAAGTTCTTTCATGTATTTGAAGAAGACTGGGAACATTGAATGCTTTACTTATTATTATTATTTTTTTACATTCATAGGGTTTCGTTCCAGTGTGAAACATTTGGTGTCCTGGTAAGGAATTGTACTGTCTGAAACCCCTTTGATGTGTTTGTAAGGAACTGGAATATCTTAAGGCCTTTCCACATTCCTTACATTCATAGAGTTTCTTGGCACTGTGATTCCTATATCTTCAAAGATGACTGGGATACCTGAATGCTTTATTGCGTTTTTTTTTTACACTGATAAGGCTCTTCATTGTGGGGTCCTTGTTTTTTTAAATTTTCACCTGAAGACTTTTTTTCATCACTTTTTTAGAGAGAAAGGAAGGGAGAGAAGAAGAGAGAGAGAGAAACATCAATGTGAGAGAGAAAATTGACCTGTTGCTTCCAGTATGTGCCCAGAACCCAGGATTGTTTGTGCCAGACCAGGGATTGAACCCACAACCTAAGCATGTGCCCTGACTGGGAATCATACCCACAACTCCTTGGTTATGAGACAATGCTCCAACCAACTGAGCCACAGCAGCCAGGCTTCAGTGAAGGTTTTTTTGCATATTAGAAATGAAGTTGAAGAACTAAAGGTTTCCCCTTATGTTTATAAGGACCTTACATTAATGAAGTCCTTCTGCAGTGTGGCTGATGGATTTGGAGCCACACGACAGCTTTCCTACATTCCTTACATTTATAGGGTTTTTCTTCATTGTAATTTCTGTCATGATTTCCAAAGCACTGGAGAAAACGGAAGATCTCTCCCACAGACATTATATCTACATGGCTCCTCTCCATATTTCTTGTTTTGAAAAAAAATTTATTGTATTTTCTTCCATTACCACTTATCCCCCTTATACCTACCCTCTTCCACCTCCACCCATCCCTCTCCCCTCCGTAGTCACCACACTGTTGTCCATGTCCATGGGCCTTTTTTCCACCTTGATCCTTCCACCTTCTAACCACCCCACCTAGAGCTGTCAGTCTGCTCTCTATGAGTCTGTCTCTATTTTGCTTGTTAGTTCATTTTGTTCATTAGATTCCACATATAAGTGAAATCATATGATATTTGTCTTTCTCTGATTGGCTTATTTCGCTTAGCATAATGTTCTCCAGGTCCATCCATACTGTTGCAAAGGGTAAATTTTTCTTCTTTTCTTATGGCTGAGTAGTATTCCATTGTGTAAATGTCCCATAGTTGTTTTTATCCACTCATCTGATGATGGACACTTGGGCTGCTTCCATGTCTTGGTGATTGTAAATAACACTGCAATGAACATAAGGGTGCTTACGTTCTTTTGAAGTAGTGTTTTGGGTTCCTTCAGATATATTCCTAGAAGTGGGATTGCTGGGTCAAAAGGCAGATTCATTTTTAATTTTTTGAGGTATCGCCATACTACTTTTCACAGTTGCAGTACCAATCTGCATTCTCACCAACAGTGTGAAAGCGTTCCCCTTTCTCCACATCCTCACCAGCACTTGTTTGTTGATTTATTGATGATAGCCATTCTGACAGGTGTGAGATGGTGTTGCATTGTGGTTTTAATTTGGGTTTCTCTGGAGATTAGAAATGTTGAGCATCTTTTCATATATCTGTATATCCTCTTTGAAGAAGTGCATATTCAGGTCCTTTGCTCATTTTTTAATTGGGTTTGTTTGTTTGGTGTTGAATTTTGTAAGTATTTTATAAATTTTGGATATCAGATGTATCGGCGAATATGTTCTCCCATTCTGTGGGTTGTCTTTTTATTTTGTTGATGATTTCCTTTGCTGTGCAAAAACTTTTTAGTTTGAGGTAGTCCCATTTGTTTTGTTTTTTCTTTTGTTTCCCTTGCCTGTGGAGATATATCTGATAAAATGTTGCTACCAGCAATGTCTGAGATTTTGCTGCCTATGTTTTTCTAAGATTTTTATGGTTTTGGATCTAACATTTAAGTCTTTGATTCATTTTGAATTTATTCTTGTGTGTGGTATAACAAGGTGGTCTAGTTTCATTTTTCTGCACATATCTGTCCAATTTTCCCAAGACCATGTATTGAATAAAATATCTTTAATTCATTGTATGTTCTTGCTTCCTCTGTCAAATATTAATTGACTATGAAGGTGTGGGTTAATTTCTGGGCTCTCTATTCTGTTCCATTGATCTATGTGTGTATTTTTATGCCCGTACAATGCTGTTTTGATTACTATGGTTTTATAGTATAGTTTGATATTAGGTAGTGTGATTCCTCCAACTTTGTTCTTTCTCAGGATTGCTATTGCTATGTGGGTCCTTTTGTGGTTCCATATAAATTTTTGAAATATTTGTTCTGTGAAATATGTCATTGGAACGTTGATAAGAATTGTGTTGAATCTATAGATTGTTTTGAGTAGTATGGACATTTTAATGATGTTAATTCTTCCTATCCATGAACATGGTACGTGCTTCTACTTATTTGTATCTTCTTCAATTCCTTTCTTCAGTGTCTTATAATTTTCCAAGTTCAAGCCTTTTACATCCTTGGTTAGGCTTATTCCTAGGTATTTTATTCTTTTTGAAGGAATTGTGAACTGGATTTTATTTTTAATTTCTCTTTCTGTTAGCTCATTATTGGCATATAAAAATGCAACTGATTTCTGGATACTAATTTTGTATCTTGGTACTTTGCTGAATTTATTGGTCGGTTCTAGTAGTTTCTTGGTGGAATCTTTGTTGGGGGTTCTCTATGTACAGTATTATGTCATCTACAAATAAAGACAGTTTTACTACTTTTTTTTTCAATTTGGATGCCTTTTATTTCTTCTCTAATTGCTGTAGCTAGGACTTCTAGTACTATGTTGAATAAGAGAGGTGAAAGCCGACATCCCTGTCTTGTTCCCGGTCTTAAGGGGAACGTTTGTAGTTTTTGCCCGTTGAGTATGATGCTGGCAGTGGGTTTGTCATATATGGCCTTTATTATGTTTAGGTATGTTCCGTCTATTCCCATTTTGCTGAGAGTTTTTATCATAAATGAGTGCTATATTTTATCAAATGATTTTTCTGTATCCATTGATATAATCATATGGCTTTTACCCTTCATCTTGTTTGTGTGGTGAATCACATTATTGGTTTGTGAATGTTGTACCAAACTTGCATCCCTAGGATAAATCCCACTTGATCATGGTTTACGATTTTCTTGATGCATTGCTGTACTCGGTTTGCTAATATTTTGTTGAGGATTTTGGCATTTATGTTCACCAGGGATATTGGTCTATAATTTGCTTTCTTCGTAGTGCCTTTATCTGGTTTTGGAATTAGGATAAAGCTGGCATTTTAAAATGAGTTTGGGAGCCTTCCCTCTTCTTTTATTTTATGGAAGAGTTTGAGAAGGAGAGGTGTTAATTCTCAGAATGTTTGGTAAAATTCACCTGAGAAGCCATCCAGTCCAAGGCCTCTGTTTCTTGGGAGTTTTTTGATTACTGTTCAGTTTCACTAGGTGTAATCTGTCTCTTCAGATTCTCTGATTTTTCCTGATTTAGTTTTGGGAGACTGTATGTTTCTAGGAATTTATCCATTTTGTCCAGGTTGTTGACATATTGTTGTTCATAATATTTTCTTACAACCCTTTGTATTTCTTTGGTGTCAGTTGTTATTTCTCCACTTTCATTTCTGATTTTATTTATTTGGATCCTTTCTCTTTGTTTCTTGAAGAGTCTTGTAAAAGTTTGTCAATCTTGTTCATATTTTCAAAGAACCAGCTTTTGGATTCATTGATCTTTTATATCATTTTTTAAGACTTTATTATTTTAATTTCTGTTCTGATCTCTATTATTTCCTCCCTCCTACTCACTTTGGGCTTTGTTGTTCTTTTTCAAGTTCCTTTAAGTGTAAAGTTAGATTTTTTTTTTTTTTGCAATAGGCCTTAATACTATAAATCCCCCTCTTAGGATTGCTTTCGCAGTGCCAAACAGATTTGGGATTGTTGTGTCCTCATTTTCATTTGTTTCAAGGTATCTTTTGATTTCTTCCTTGATCTTGTTGTTGACCCATTCATTGTTTAATAACATGTTATTTAGATTCCATGTCTTTGTGTGTTTTTCAGTGTTCTTGTGATTAATTTCTAATTTCATAGCATTGTGGTCAGAGAAGATGCTTGATATGATTTCGATCTTAAATTTACTGAGACTTGTTTTGTGTCCTAACATGTGGTCTATCCTAGAAAACATTCCATGTGCACTTGAATAGTATGTATATTCTGCTGCTTTGGGGTGAAATGTTCTGAAGATATCAATTAAATCCATTTGATCTAGTTTGTTATTTCAGGCTACTGTCTCCTTGTTGATTTTTCTGCCTAGAAGATCTATCCATTGAAGTCAATGTGGTGTTAAAATCCCCAAATATGACTGTATTTTTGTCGATCTCTCCCAAATATATTTCCATCAAGATTTGCTTTATATATCTAGGTGTTCTTATATTGGGTGTATAAATGTTTACTAGGGTTATATCCTCTTTTTGGATTATTCCCTTTATTATTATGTAGTGTCCTTCTTAGTCTCTTACTATAGGCTTGGTTTTAAAGTTTATTTTGTCAGATACAAGTACTGCTACCCCATCTTTTTTTCTTCTTTCCATTAGCATTAAATATCTTTTTCCATCCTTTTACTTTAGTCTGTGTGTGTCTTTCAATCTGAGATGGGTCTCTTGGAGGCAGCATATATATGGGTTTTATTTTTTTAATCCATTCAGTTATGTCTTTTGGTTGGAATATTTAAGCCATTTACACTTAAGGCCATTTACAATTATTGATAGATACATACATAGTACCATTTTATTGTTAGGCTATTTTCCTCTTTTTTTTTCTTCTCTTTTTCACCTCCTTCTCCTTCTCCTTTTTCTTCTAGCAAGCCCTTTAACACTTGCTGCAGTACTAGTTTGGTGTTAACAAATTCCCTTAGCTTTTTCTTGTCTGGGAAGCTCCTTATTCTTCTTCAATTTTAAATGATAGCTTTGCTGGGTAAAGTAGCCTTGGTTATACGTCCTTGTTTTTCATCACCTTGAATATTTCACGCCACTCCCTTCTGGCCTGAAATGTTTCTGTTGAGTAATCTGATGACAGTCTAATTGGTGCTCCCTTGTAGGTAACCTACCTGCTTTTCTCTTGCAGCTTTTAGGATTCTCTTTGTCTTTAAGCCTGGTCATTTTAATCATGATGTGTCTCAACTTGTTTGGGTCTCTCTGAGCTTCCTGAGCTTGTATGCCTTTTTCTTTCACCAGATTAGGGAAATTTTGGTCATTATTTCTTCAAATAGGTCATTATTTCTTCTCAATCCCTTGCCCATTCTCCTCTCCTTCTGGTAGTCCCACTATGTGAATGCTGTTATGCTTCATGGTGTTAAAAATGTTTCTTAAGCACTCTTCATTATTTTATTTTTTCCATTTTTAAAAATTTTATTGTGGTTCAAGTACAAGCTCTTCATTATTTTAAATTATTGTTTTCTTTTTGCTGCTCTGCCTGGGTGTTTTTTCCTACCTTGTCTTCCAAACCACTGATTCAGTCCTTGACTTCATCTAACTTACTGTTTATTCTTTCCAATGTATTATTTGTTTCAGATATTGCATTCCTTTTTTCTTACTGGTCCTTTTTTATGGTTTCTATGTCTTTTTTCATGCTATTGAGTATCCTGATAATCATTACTCTAAACTCTTTATCTGTTGAATTTCTTGCCTCCACGTTATCTAGTTTTCCTTCTGGAAAATTCTTTTGTTCTTACGTTGGAGGTCTGTTTCTTCATCTTCCCATTTTGGCTGCTTCTTTGTATTTTCCGCCTTAGCTGTTAAACTGATCAGTTGTTAATCTAATCAAGCTATAATCAGCAGCCACAGGGTGGCTTGAAGAACCGCAGGGTGGGGCAGAGTAATTCCTGCAGGCAGGGCTATAGCTTCCCCTCTGGCTGAAGCCACTTGGAGAGGAATGCTGTGCCTGAGAAGGATGGCTCCTACGGTAGGGGGAATAAGTCAGCACAGGGATCCTGGTGGCTGTTCCGTTAGTTCTCTCCCCACAGCCACCAACCCCAGATTCTCCTCAAGTGTCTCTAGTCCACTCTGCCCTCTCTCTGCCAGAGCCCAGGGTAAGTGGCTGCAAACCAAATGTTGTGCATTGGCCCTTTAAGAGTCTCTCTGCATCTCCAGCCATCTCTCTCTGGCAGACAGAAACCCTGCTTTTCACAGCTGGATGTTATCTGGGTTCTTTTCTGGCTATGGGGTTGCAGGCTGGGGAGCCAGCTTGAGGGTTAGACCCTACGCTTCTCAGCGGAACCCCCTGAATGCTGAAATATTCCTCTGGAACTTCATGAGCTGATGCTCATGGGAGCCCAGCTAGCCCTCTCACCCATTCTCTGCGCTCCCAGCCAGTCTTGTTGTGGTGAAGTGGTTTCTTTTATCTGTCCTTGGTTATAAGGCTTCTCTCCAGGTAATGTTCAATTGGTTATTCAGGATCATTTCTCTACAATTTAATTGTAACTTCAGATTTGTTTTGGGAGTAGGTTAGTGTAGCTTCCACTTACTCCTCCACCATCTTGGATCTCTCAACTTCTCTGTAGAGTTTCTTCTGGGATAGATCCAACAATGCTCACTCCTCCAGGGTGAAGTTTACAACCATTTCCTCAAATGCAATGAGTCAACTCAGAGTTCTCTGTACACAGAACTGAGGCTCAGTGGGGTCAGCAAAGCTACACAGGGCAGCACAATGCATAGGAGGGGCTCCCAGCAAGCAGCAGCTCAGAGACCAAGAGTCTCCAGGTTTCCTTAGTAGCCATTTCTAGGTTTGCTGGGGACCCTCTGAGTCTTACCTATGACTCCCACAACCAGTGCTCTCTATAGCCTATGTTATTTTTTACATTTCCTTTCTGTATCTCATATCCAACATATAGTCTGTCTTCAAGTCCTGCCAGTTCCACCTTCAAAATGCATTCAAGATCGAATGCTTCTCTCCTTTACACTGCTGCCACATTGATCCCAATAATGTACATCTTGCACTTGGACATTTGCAACAGTTTTCCAATTATGTTTCAGCTTTTCTCCTTGACCCTTTTTGGGACTATATACTACATATTTATCTTATATCCTCATACAGCAGTCAGCATGATTCTTTTAAAAATCAGACTTCTTTTGACCTTGTGAGGATGCAATGAGAAGTTGGCAGTCTGCAGCATGGAAGAGGGCTCTCACCAGAACCTGACCATGCTGGCACCCTGATCTTGGACTTCCAGTTTCTGGAACTGCTGAGGAATAAATTTCTGTTGTTTATAAATAAAAACAAAAAATATAAATCAGGTCATATCTCCCTCTGCTCAAAATCTCCCAGTGGCTTCCCATTTCCCTGAGTGAAAGCCAAAGTCCTTCCAATGGCTCCAGGGCCCTTGTTCGCACCTCCACTTATCCATTCTGTCTCCTGAAATCCTCTTCCCCAGATATTCACGCGGTTCCTCTCTCATCTACTTCAGGTCTTTTTTTTTTTTTTGAATGTTTTGATCAGTATAGAAGTCTTTTATTTTTTTCACACTTACCATGCCAATGAATTCATAGGGAATGGGTTCCAACAGCTCAGTCTACTTTCCATGAGTTCTCATGAAGTGTGCTTCTCTGGGTGGAGCAGGCTGGTACTTCAGTTGAACCCACGAACCTTTCTCTTTGGCTTCCTTCTTTTTCTGACCATGTTCCTTCACATGTTTCAGGAAGCTATCTCGACTCTTAGGGGGCTTAATATGCTCAATTCACACATTAATTCTCTGGGTAAGAATCATGACCTTAACTTGTTTGTTTATAACAATGCCCACTGCATGCTGGGTGACATTGTAGACTCTTCCGGTTTTGCTATGGTAACATTTGTGGGGCATTCCTTTTTGAACAGTGTCCATTTCCTTGATATCTACAATATCACCTTTCTTGTAGATTCGCATGTATGTACCAAAGGGACAACTCCATGTTTTCTGAAAGAACTAGGGAACGTATAGCACACAGGTGGCAAACACAAGGCCTGCGGGCTGAATCCGGCCCTCCACCTTGTTTCTAGGAGGCAGCAGTGCTGAGCTCCTTGCCCCTAGTTAAGGAGTAGTTACATTTATACAGTCCTAAAATTACATTTGGCCCAGAAGGCAACTGCAAGGCTGATGTGGCCCCCGGTGAAAATGAGTTTGACACCCCCAATATAGCAGGTACCTCTCCTCTTTCCCTCTGTGTTAGTCATTTTGGTGAATTACTGGAAGATGGCAGTTCGGCCAAAAAGGAAAAGTACTTCAGGTCTTTGTTCAAATGTCACTCTGAGTGGAACATTCCTTGACCATTTTAGTTAAAATTGAAACTTCCTGCGGGCTGGCATGCCCTGTCCTTTATCCCTGCTTTATTTTTTCTACACAGCATTTATAACCTCCAAAATACTATATGTTTTACTTGCTGTTTATTGTTTTTCCTCACTACAACACAAGCTCCATGAGGGAAGATTTCACTGGAGTGTCCCAGTGCCTAGGACATATAGCAAGTGCTCAGTATTTGTTTAATAAATGAACTTCTATGTGAATATCTCAGTGTCTGAAACTGAACAAGCCCCAAAACAAACTCTTGGTTTTCCCTCCAAATCCACCCTCCCCCATATTAATGGTGCTCAGTTAATTTACTCATAATTATTAGTTTACTCAGTTGTTTCAGTCAAATCTAGAAGACTTCTCGGGTTCTTCCTTACCCCTTGCTCCACATATCCAAATGACCAACAGGTTCT
This sequence comes from Trachops cirrhosus, assembly GCA_028533065.1. Classification (NCBI taxonomy): domain Eukaryota; kingdom Metazoa; phylum Chordata; class Mammalia; order Chiroptera; family Phyllostomidae; genus Trachops; species Trachops cirrhosus. Next base: position 16,749,868 of record CM052551.1, on the reverse strand, counting down.
AGTGGTTCTACTTCAAAAATAAATATCTAATCTTTCCAGTTATTTCCTTCTTCAAAGGCCCTCCTAACATTTCAAACCCACCACCATCTCCTCCATATAAGAGCCAGTCTTCTCTGTTTCCCACAAGTCCTGCTCCAACCTATTCTTAGAAATACCTGCCAACGTCATCTTTTCTGCATCTTTTTTAGAATGTCCAGGCCTTGGCTGGTGTGGCTCAGTGGACTGAACACTGACCTGTGGACCAGAATGTTGCTGGTTGGATTCCTGGTCAGGGCTCATGCCTGGGTTGCCGGCCAGCTACCCAGTTGGGGGCATGTGAGAAGCAACTGATCAATGTTTCTCTCACACATCAGTGTCCTCTTACCTCTCTTTCTCCCTCCTTCTCTCTAAAAATAAATAAATAAAATCTTAAATAAAATGTTCAGGGCTCATATCCATTAGCAACGCCACGACTAACAAAAAGTTGAACAATGCAGCAAAGTACAGAGAAAAAAGAAAAAGTTTAATAAGTGCCACACAGAAATAAGCATTAACATTAAATGAACATCATTTGGCTCTCTATCAGTGTACGTAGTTAGAAAGACTCAGAGACAGATGTACTGAAAAAAAAGTTACAAAAATGGAACAATAATATTGTTCTTTATAATAAACAGTACTATTTCAGTTTTACTTAAAGGTAACAAAAAGGAAAAATATTGAAGGGAAAATGAACCAATTACTGAACTTCAGATAAATCTTTCGTTATCATGAGAAATATTAATTTGTAAAAGATTCTAGAGGTTAAAAAAATGTTTCTTCACATGTTTTCATTTTAGACAGAACCTTTGTACTCTGCCAGAAGACTGAGGAAAACAGTACATTTACACTTAACTCTCATTTCGCCTGTCCAAATCTCCTAATTTCTGATAATTATGTTAATTTTAAAATGTTGACATACACAGTATTTACATTCTGTTTTGTAACCATGATTTCCAGTACAAGTTTAGTCTTAGTTCTATAAACTCAGTGCTCATTAACAGACCTTTTAGCCTGGCCTCTTCATTCCTGCCTCCTTTATTTGATTCATCATTTGGTTGGTTGGATTTCAAAGGGCTCTTGGCTTATGTATTCCCTGAGTTCTTTCAGCTTGAGATTGTTGCTGTTTGGCAGAGCATAAAATTCTATGGTCATGCATTCTTTCTCTCTGTGCCCCGAAGATATGGCAACCCTATTTGTGGCCACTGCGAGTTCCATGGGAAAATCTCAGGCTTTTCGTTGTTTGGTGCTTTTTCCTTTTTTCTTGCTTGCTTTCCATTGGATAGAGGCAACTTTCTTCTTATGTTTTGAGTTACACAGTCTGTATTTTTATTTTTTAAATTTATTTATTTAGAAGGGAGGAAGGGAGAAAGAGAGGGAGAGAAAGACATTGATGCTTGACCTGGTTGCCCTTCATACACATCCCAACTGGGGATGGAATCTGTGAAGTTTTGGTTTGTGGAATGACACCCAACCAACTGAGCCACACTGGCCAGGGCTACATCTTATGTTTTTTTTTTATTTATTTTATTTTTGTAAAAGTATTTTTTATTTTTATTTATTTTTAGAGAGAAGGGAAGGGAGGAAGAAATATCAATGTATGGTTGCCTCTCTCACACCCCCTACTGGGGACCTGGCCTGAAACCCAGGCATGTGCTCTGACTGGGAATTGAACCGGCGACCCTTTGGTTCGCAGGCTGGCACTCAATCCACTGAGCCACACCAGCCAGGGCAATGTTTTTAAAATGTTGTTGTTATTACTTCATGTTACTTTTTTGAGTAATTTCTAAGTGTACCAGTAATTTGGTATTTCCTTTAACAGGAGAAGTATTTTTTCATACCCTCATATCCCTTCAGTCATGCCGTTTCTTTTCTCTAATATCCCATCATTTTACAATTCTTAAATTCAGGCTGATTCTTCTTTTGTTGTAAGTCCCCAACTAAAGGCTAGCTCTTGTGTCCTTCAAGTACTTTTCCTCGTGCTGCTAATAAAATTCTGTGCTAAGCCCTTTTTGCTTTCAGCTCATCTGCTGACAGAGTCCAGCTGCAAATACAATCTGCAGCAGCTAGAGACTGCTCTCCAACCAACTATTCCATTCTGATTCTCTCTCTCCCCCCCACCCTCCCTCCTCCTTTAGCCTTTTAAAACAATCAGTTTTCTTATATTTAACCAATTTTACTCTCCATATCTCAGGTATGATGGTGATTTATTTCTCATTTGAGTACTGTCTCTAAGAGTGTTAATCTTGCATCTAGTGTTTCTGTTGAGAAGTCTGATGTCAATTTAATTCTTGTTCCTTTATATTGCTTTTGGAGGTATTTAAAATTCTGATGTTCTTAAATTTGAGGTTTGACTTCAATGTTTTTATATTTCCATGTAGTGAGTCTGGATGTGTTGTTTCTCCCTTTGCTACCCTATGTAGCACTCTGGGAGCCATTTCAATCTGAGATCTTCTACCTTCGTCTAATTCTCAGAAATTTATCACCATCATTTCAGCTATTGTCTCCTCTCTTTTATTTTTCTTCTTCCTTCTTTGGAAAGTCTTATTATCTTGATAGCCACACTTCTTTTTATGTCATGTAGCTTATTTAAAAATATTTTATGTCTTTAAGCTTTTTATTTTATTTTATTTTATTTTATTTTAATTGTTGTTCAAGTACAGTTTTCTGCCTTTTACTCCTATCCCAGCCCTCCCCACCATCTGTAAACTTTTTTTTATCTCTTTGGGACATTTTCTTAATCTGATCTTCCAGCTCACCCATTTGTTCTCTAGCTGTGTGCATTCTTTATTTTTACCAATTGTTAATGTTTTTTATGCTGACTAATATTTTTAAGATCTAATATGTCTGCTTTTTATTTATTTGTTTTAATTTTGTTTTTTATCATTTAATCTTTATTGCATTTTTTCCACTACCATTTAGTCCCCCATGCCCTCCTCCCTGTCTATTTTTTAAAATGATGTCTTATTCTTATTTATATCACTAATCTTCTCCTTTATCTTTTTGAGAATATTATCTTGTTTTAACTTCTTGGTCCAACAATTTCAATAATTCTGCTCCAAATGGTTTATGTCACTCCTTTTGGGCTCCTCCTCAGGTTCTGATTACTTAGGCTTGTGAGCACACGTTTTCTCAGCTGGGGTAAGGGTTGTTCTCAGTTACTGTATCTGGTAGTGGGTGCTAGGGATGACCCTCAGTGTGGACAGCTAAAGTCAGACACCAGAGAGCTGGTGTCATCATTCTTTTTGTTGCCACTCTGAAACAGTGTACAGAGTTGGGTGATGACCCCCAGAAAACCCCCACAGCCCATGGTTGGGGAATGGGGGAAGGAAATGGTACAGCATTTAAGATACTTTGCATTACAATGGCAAGGAAATAGCTGAGTCCTTTCTGAAGGGAAGCTGTACTGTCACCTGGGTAAAGGTGTAAGTGACCTTCAGTATAGTGCAGAGCATGAAGTCACATAGGGGACCCTGGGTCAGCATTCAAAATTAGGATGACCAATCGTGAATGGGGCAATGTGGTTTAAAGGGGGTAGAAGGGCTCCCACTGGCCTGCCATGTGGTCTGGTGTGTAAGCAGTGCCACACGGTTTGGAGTAAGGAGGTGTCACGTGGTTTTGGGTTAAGAGCTGGAGGAAAAAAGAGGAGACCCGATGGGAAACCTGCCTTATGGAGTTGCTGGGACCTGCCCAACCAAGCACAGATTAATGGGAAATACTCGGAAGGCTGAACTGTGACCAGGAGTGCTCAGCCGCAGGTTTCTACTTTTCTGAAAGGGGCTATGTCTGAATGGCGTACTCTGAAACTGGCCTGCTTTGGCAAAGAGAGGCAGGACTGTATGTTCGTGGGTGTTTTAAAGGGGGTGGGACTTAACAGCAGAATTCTGCCATTATTCTAAATCTGTATAACTTTTAAAAATATATTTCTTAAAGATTTTAGGGGGAAAATGCAGACAACTGTAAATGAACAACAATAAAATAATTTAAAAAAGATTTTTAAAATTTATTGTTAGAGAGAGGAGAAGGGAAGGAGAAAGAGAGAGAAACATCAATGTGTGGCTGTCTCTTGTGCAACCCCAACCGGGGACCTGGCCTGCAACCCAGGCATGTGCCCTGACTGAGAATTGAACTGACCACCCCCTAGTTCACAGGCCTGTGCTCAATCCACTGAGCTACACCAACCAGGGCTAAATCTGTATAATGTTCAAATAAGCAATTACTTTCTTTTTTACCAAACTCTGGCATTGAGCATCGTGCCTCTTGGCAGCAGTCAATAGGACCTCACAGTTGTTCGAGAACAGCATAGGCTGGGGTTCCGTAACAACTCCACTGAACAACCTCCTGGTCAGGGATTTGCCTTTAAATTTAACTTTAAAATGCAGCTCTGGGAAGAGGCAATGTCTTTAGATTGTAATCCTTCAGCTCTGGCAACTTAAAGAGGGAGGAGACTTGGGTGCCCCAGGTCATCCTGATGGGGGACTGGAAAGTTGGAAAATGTTAGTTTAAGTAATAGCTAATAAGCTTTGTAATCAATGCAAGTAAAAGCTATTGTTCCAGGAACGGACCCCAGGAGACCATAAACAGTCCCACCTTTGTGCCTCAGGGGGACTGCACGCCATTCAAGATGGTATCTGAGCCGTTGTACTAGAGGGTGAGAGGACCGCTGCCCAGGACACAGCTAAAGAGCACCGCCTGAGGCACAGCTACAGACCATTGCCCAGGGCGAGAATGCTGCAGTTTTTTTGAAATCCATGAACTTTCCCCTGAATTACAATCCCCTTACCTACACTTTGTTTCCTTATAAAAAGGGCCATTTGAAAATGGAATTTCAGGCAGGGTGATAGGCTGCAGACCCTCTGCAGCCTAACCATCTGAATAAAGCGCCATAAAGATAGAATCCTGGCCTCTGCTTATTGGGTCTGGTAGGTGACAGGCAGCACGAACACCAGCTCTTCCAGTTACCTGTCTTCCTCAGCTTCTTTCTCAAGAAGGCTTTGTGCTGCTTTGCAGTCAGCTGTCAGGGTTCTTGTCTTTTCTATGGAGGCAATCATATCAGTTTATTTTTTTCTAATCCTTGTGAGACACCATAGTAATTCCTGGGAAAATTCCTGGGCCAGTGGAATGAGGAAACTGAGGCGAGGAAATTAAACAAAGCCAAACAATTTGAGCAATTTACAGCCAGCTGGTGAATGGCAAGACCTTATCTTTGTTAACCAGAGAATATATAACCTCCCTGGCCATAAACCCACAGGCTTCCAGGGAAGGGAGGAATTCTAATACAAACAGGAGAGATAAGACTGGGACCCAGGGAGCCGGTCTGGGAAGAAGCCACGCTTCCCTTTCAGCTCCCCCTAGGAATTTCCTCCTTCCAAATTCCTTATATAAACTTGCTTTCGAAAGCTCAAGGGAAGGTGGATGTTAGGGTTTTTACCTGCCACCTTCTCAGACTGCTGGCCTCTGATATTAATAAAAGCGCAGTTATAATCCAGTCCTTGTCTTCGAGGTTTGGCTGAGCGCTGACAGGCACCACGAGCCTGGGACTTGGTTGCCCTCCAGTTTTACTTAAACCTTAAGAAAAATGTTTTTCTTACTGAAGTGGCCATAATCTTCAATTTGATGTTGAGTAAAGTGATAATAGCAAGAATCCTTTCTTTGTCCTTGACTTTAGTAAGAATACTTGAAAGCTTTCACTGTTGTCCTGACTATTGTGACTCAGTGGTTTGGGCACCATCCTGCAAACCGAAAAGTCCCATTTGATTCTCTGTCAGGGCACATGCCTGCGTTGCGGGCCAGGTCCTCGGCTGGGGTGCCACAGGAGGCAACCAAGTGATGTTTCTCTTACATGGATGTTTCCCTTTCTCTCTTTCTTTTCTTCTATCTCTAAAAGCAGCGAAAACATACACTTGTGTGAGGATTAAAGAAAAAGACACATTTGGTAGTGTGTTAACTGTACAAAAAAAGACACTGTATGATTTACAGGAAGTGTTACAAGAAAGAAATGAACATTGGCAGCAGGGCTGCTTTAGCTAACTAAGAAGTCAGAAAAAAGGGGGCCTTGGGGACAGGGTCAGGGGTTCTTAGCCCCGAACAGCTGCTGCTGCCCACTGCTCCCTGGTTGCAAGCCTTGTGGACTACCTTATAGTTTAGAGGAAGCATGCTCATGAGGAAAGAAGATGAGGAAGGGAAGGCCGTGTGGCGTGCTCCTGGGAGGGAGAGTGCACTTGGGGACCTTTGTTCTAAGGGTTTTTTTTTTTTTAAGATTTTATTTACTTATTTCTAGAGAGGGAGGAGGATAGAGAGAAACATTGATGTGTGAGAGATACATTGATTGGTTGCCTCTGGCACACCCGCAACTGGGGGCCTGACCCCACAACCCAGGCATGTGCCCTGACTGGGAACTGAACTGGTGACTTTCCAGTTTGCCAGTCAGTGCTCAATCCAGAGACACACCATCCAGGGCGCTGAGGGGTTTTAAAGGCTAGGAGTTTAGGGGAGGTCTTAGGGAAAGAACTTACTAGAATGTTCGCCAGCTTTATGCTAATATGCCAAAATAAGATTTATTCCCTTAAAAGCGTCTGTTCTTGGTGTGGTTGTCAAATGGCACTAATTGGATTCTTGCTATTTACCTACCTGAGTAGAGCGATTTAAGCTACTCACTCTCTGGTTGCTTGGGGAGAAGTGCAAATCATTTACTCTTAAGTGTCCTTGGTTTAGGGAAGGTAGGATTTACTAGATGGTGCGAACTGATGTTTATCTGCCTCAGTTTCCCTAATCCAGTTGCCAAGGAATTTTCCTGGCTTTTTACTCTCCTGACTCAGCACCAGCAATGGTTAGGCTGGGAAGTTCTCCTTTGATTTGGGGGCAATACAAAACAAGAAAGAGGCCAAAGGAGGTTTCTTGGGTGCATGGGATCCTTGAACTTCTCTTTCGCTTCCCTTTTAGGAGGGATATGTTTTCATTTCTCTTTCATAATGGGCCTTGCCTGCCTTTGCCACGTCTTCATATTTTCCTTTCTCTTTAGCAGACATGGTCTTCCACCTCCTGAGCACTGAGAAAACTCTGAGAAGTTAACTGGAGAATCTGGGTGCTTCTTCTTGTGCTCCTCCTGGCAAGTTTGCACGAAGAAAGCACATGGTGACATTTTTGTCTCTTGGCCTCCTAAGATTGTTTACTTACTTTTCCTCAGTGAGCGAGTTTTCCAGTGCCCCTCTGGCTAGTAACTTGCCCCAGGGCTCTCTCTGTGGAGCTCTGTGTACTGCCTGATCTGTTTCTTTAACGGTTATAGATCTTCAGATTTTCTCTCTTTTCATCCATGTTGGTAAGTTATAAATATATATTTCTGCAAAACTGCCTAGTTATTGGAATTTTTCAAATTTCAATCTCGGTTTTATTTGGGGAATCTGGTTAATTTGGATTAAGGGTGTGAGCAAAGTAATTTCATTTTCCCCAAGTGCCCCAAGGCTATTATAAATTTAGCACCATTTTAATATTTTTTTTTTGTTTTGGGATTTTCTGACCCATGCTTGTCATGTGAACTAAAATCTCAAATCTGCATGAAGGCAGGCCATGTTGCCTAAAATTTCTCTAAGAAAATGATTTTTTTCCCACCCAGAGCCCAGGCCAACATACACAAACCTCCCTGTAATCTCATTTTGCTGGTGGGAGATGGTGTCATCCTTCGAAAGTCTTGGCTTCACATAGGGGCTTTCCAATTCCTAGCTACTTGCAAATACAAAGACTCATCTCTTTTCAATTGATCTTTAAAAACTGAAGCCCCTTGTTCCTCATACTGGACAACACCCCTTCCCAGGAACAGCTGTGGCATTAACTCATGCTTACTTGATTTTTAGCTCCTCCTTTGCTTTGAGGAAATCTGGTTTCCTGTTGTACTTCGAATAAAACCCAGACTCCTTACACTGCCTATGAGCCTGTGCATGATTTAACCCCTCCTGACCTCTCCGTTTCATCTTACGCCATTCACTCCTTCATCATTCTTGCCCTACTCACACCCTAAACTCCTTTCTACCTTTGGGCTGCTGCCCGAAATGCACATCCTCCACTCCCTGTGTAGGTAACTACTCCTCTTTTAGGTCTCGGATGGAAGATCTCCTCCTTAGCAAGCCCTTTTCTGAGCACCCTGCTCAGGTGGTGATTCTCAATCACTGTGCCCTTGTTTTCATTCATAACACTACCACTTGTAATTATACATATACTTCCTTTCTTCCCCACTTGATTACATGCTCTACCAGGGCAGAGACTATGTCTGTTTTATTCACTAGTGTATCCCCAGGGCTTCGTGCTGTGTCAATGCCTAATAAACATTTGTTGAGTATATGAATGAAGAATGAATTGGAGAGTGGTATCCTTGAGACCCACACCAAAGAGTTTAATTGATAAAGAGATCAGTAGAGAGAACCAGAAGGTTTTTGAGCAAGTGACTGACAAAATGGATAGCTATGATCAGAACGAACTGGGGAGAGACTGGAGTCCAGGAGAAGACTGGTCAGGAGGTTGCAGTCCCAGGACAGGTGGGACGAGGCAGTAACTTCGGGTACTGAGAGGAAGGGTCTATCTGGCTAGGTGAGGTTGCAAGGAAAACTCTGCAGCGCTTGGGGAGGACTTGTGGCTGGCAAGGCTGCTTGGCCAGATCTGGGAGTCTACAGAGCAAGGCAGAGATGATGTGGATCAGGGCTTGGATGACTAGGGGAGCAGCAAGAGCTTGGGGTTGGGAGGACGGGGCTGGCTGAGTACAGATTCAAACTCTTCGATTTTAAGAGTTCTCTAAGCTGAGGCAATGGTGTTGTGAGACTGGGAGAAAAAGGGAAAGGAGTCTGAGAGAAGCAATTAAGAGAGAAAAGAAGATAGGCCCACCCATGGAGGTAGGGAGAGGAGGAGAAACCAGGGAAGTGGCCAGGGAAGGAACTTTGGGTGGGGGAGCAGTTGTCGGGGTGATTGAGGAGTGGCACTCTCCAGCCAGGCCAACCTGAGTTCAAACCCTGGCTCAATACTTATTTGCTTGAGCTTCTGTTTCCTGATCTATTAATCATAGACATTGCACACATTATAAAGTGGTTGGGAGGATTAAATTAGATAATGAATATAGAGTATTAGAACAATGTCTACACAGAGTAAACACTCAGTAAACTTTAGTTTCTTCTTTCTTACCTGTATCTCACCCTCTTCCCTTCTTGGAAGATGTTTATCTGGCCAAAGCTGGGCAGGTTCAGAAAGTCATTTTTTAAATCACTTCCCTTAGGGATGATCTTGTTCTGAGACATAAATTTTTGTTTATTCGTATGACTGCATGGTAAACGCAAACATTCCAGGAATCAGCTCGATTTTTTGCCAGAAGGAAAGTCCCTTTGAGAATCTAAGTGCAAACCGGAGGTTGGTTGCTGAGCAGAGAGCTGAGGTGACTGGAAGTGCAAGATCTTAAAGGGCTGCACAAATAAGCTGGGAAGGCCATGCGTGCTATCCACACCACGCAAAGAATTATTTTCTTATCTGTGAAGTGGGGTATGGAGAGGCATTGACCTAGATCAGGCTAAGCTGTCATCAAACTCCACTATTTTTGAAGACTGAGCCTAGGTTTATCATCAATTGCTATGATGGGAAAAATATGACCATTTCCAAGCTAGGAGAAAGAGTGAAACAAATGAACAGACTTCTCAACTTGAAGGTTTTCTTTATTTTTTGTTAAACTGTTAACACTTGATGTTAGCAGATGATAACATGAGGGTTCAAAGGATAAATACATATTGACAGGAAACCAGGAGTGAACGATTGTCCTTGTGTGCTAGCGGATGTGTGGGGTTCGATCGCAGTTTAATGCTGCTGACATGTCAGACAGCCTCCTCTCAGCAAGGATGTCGGGTTCTCACTGTGTGTCATGGTTTCTTTTTCTACTGCTGGATCCAATAACATACACTGAGTGCTCATTATGTACTTTGCATGTGTTATCTCATTTGACCTGTGAGGTGAGTGATAATATCCTCGTGTTACAGAAGAGCAAACTGATGCTTAGTGGGAGGTTAAGTAACGTTAGTAAGGTCACTTGGTGCAGTAACTTGCTTTCTTTTTTTGGTAAGAGATCCTTGCTGAGTACCTGACCACACTGGTCAATCATAGCACCCTGACCTCCCGGAAACAGGCATTGGTTCATGGCTGAGTACATGGACGAAGCAGGGCCAATCAGGGCTCTTCCCGGGATGCATGAACACTGGGTTTGCAAAGCTGGAACAGTCTGTGACCATGTTTCTCATGATTTAGAGAGGTCCTGTTACAGTAAGGGTAAAGCAAACGTGCAAAGAGAGACAAACGGTGAGAGAAGGATGGACGGATGGAAGGATGGCTGTTGTGGAGCTTCTTGTGGCAACCTCCAAGCATGTGGTTCATTGATTCTGCGCATTATCCAAGGGACCTTACCAGTATGTAACATGATACTTCCCTCCCTTTTTCTTTGCGTCAGTGGGCATTGATGGGACTGCAACATGGGGAGTCAAGATTCAAACCCAAAATCCATCCTCTTCTCTGCAATAAACATCTTCTACTATTACACATTGATCTCTTAAAACATCGCTTTAAACCACTTCCTTGTGAGCAACGCCCTATAATTTTTAAAATCACTGCTCACTCCCCTGAGTCACCTTTCTTCTTTTGAAGCTGGCCTTAGTCCCTTTCTGAGATTTGTGAAGTTCTCTGGGTTTATCAGGACACATCAGAATGTGTCTCTCAAGTTGAGTCTTCTGGGAAAGTGGTTAATCACTCCATTTTATATTGATTCTTGCTGGCACTGGTTTCACCAAGTGACATTTTCCATCCTTGGCCTTTCCATTTTAGCAAATGGCAGAGCCCAACTTCAGATCCAAGTCCGCCTGACACCCAGGCCTGAGCGTTTGCTGGGACAGCTGCTGGCCTCCAGGCTGTGGGAGGCTGGGAGGAGCCTATAGGCTGGGGTGGAAGTGTCCTGGGGTCACAAGTCAGGTGTCAGACCTCAGAAACCACAGGTCTCTGTACTTGAGTTTTTGTAAATGCTGTGGGTTGAGGAGGTAAGCCTCCAAACCTGAGCTGTGCAGGAGATGGCCCAGAGGGGCTGTGCTCCTGCGAGCCTGCTTTCATGAGGACACAAATGGATGTCGGGGGCACAAAAAATGGTTTGTTCTGGACCAGATTCTCTGCGGAATGACCCTGGCTAATGGTATAGATGACAACAGAAGTGCCGAGGAGGAGGAGGAGGGCTGGGCATTGGGGTTTCCAAGGGTGCTGATTGCTCACACCCCTCTTCCTTTTGAGTGCTGATAAAATCTCCAAATCTCAGCTGTGGACCAGAGTATAATTTGGAGCTGAAGCCAAAAAAATCTTTATATTCTAATGTTGCTGCTTCCTTACTGACCTTCCTCAACTCATCTCAGAGAACAGCTGCCCAACTGCACCCTGTCCCATGGGGTGGTGGGGTCACCTGGGAGGTAAGAAGGGGGAGGGGCCAGCTGGTTGAGAAAGAGGGAGCTGGTAACCTAGAACAGGCAGCGTCTCACCCCTCTTCCTTCAGAGGAGGGGGAGTGATAGAAAGGAGTGGACCGGCTCCTCCCTCTGAAGAGCCCTCTGAGAGCAGCCATTATATTGCTCCCTTCCCAAAACACTGCCATTGGCAAGAAAGAAGTTTCTGGTACCACTGGAGAAAGTTGGTGCATAGAGTATAACAAATGAGCTTTTAGAAGTTTCAGGGGCGGACTTCCAGCCAAGATGGAGGCATAGGTAGACACACTGTACCTCCTTGCACAACCAAGATAGGGACAACAACAATTTAGAAACAGAATAACAATCAGAACTGACAGAAAATTGAAGTGTATGCAAGTCAGACACCCAAGGATTTAAAAATAGACACATTCATCCAGACCAGTAGGAGGGGTGGAGTTGGGCAAGCAGCTGAATGGAGAGGGGTCTCGAGGCACAAAGAGCACTGGGACCGGGCGTGTAAGACCGAAGCGGGTGGACCCTGGGCAAACCCCGGCCAAGGGTGGCAACCAGCAGACCCAGCAAGGTGGCAATTGTGAAGCAAGACACCGCACACAACCCAGGGTCCCAGCGCTGGGAAATAGAGCCTTGGGGCACTGATTGAAAACACGTGTGGGGGTTGTGGCGCAGGGAGAGACTCTCAGCCTCACAGGAGAGGTCCTTGGAGAGACCCACAGGGTGCACAAGCCCACCCACATGGGAATCAGCACCAGAAAGGTCCAGTTTGCTGGGGGAAGTAGCGGAAGGGACTGAAATCGGCAGAGAGTGGAGCCAGTGCCATTGTTCCCTCTTGGACCTCTGCCCCACATACAGCATCACAACCCAGCAACTGGGGTGCCCCACCCTAGTGAACACCTAAGGCTCTGCCCCTTCTACGTAACAGGTGCGACCAGACCAAAAAAAAAAATGGTTCAAACAGAAGAACAAATGAAAGCCCCAGAACCCATCCTTTTAAGCAACCGAGAGATAGCCAGCCTATCAGATGCACAGTTCAAAACACTGGTGACCAGGATGCTCACAGAATTGGTTGATTTTGGTCACAAACTGGATGAAAAAAATGAAGGCTACAATAAGTGAAATGAAGAAAAATACACAGGGAACCAATAGTGATGGAAAGAAAGCTGGGTATCACATCAATGGAGTGGACCAGAAGGAAGAAAAAAATTATA
>CM052551.1:16699478-16730925 GCA_028533065.1 Trachops cirrhosus | reverse complement strand
AGGGCCACTAAGGGTCTCAGGCAGGGTTGGGATTTTCCGCCTGCTGCCCTGGTCCTGGGGGAGGAGGGCGGTGAGGGAGCTGCTGACTCACTGCCTGGGGCATCTGGGCCTGCACGAGGGGTGAGTCATGAATCACGTAGGGCTAGGGGAAGTGTAGTGGGCTGGGATAGGGGAAAATCTGCTGGACATCTGGAGGGGGGAGGGGAGCTGCGCCTGCAGGAAGGGCAGTGCCCAGACTGAGTTTGGGAGAGACCAACAGAGCAGGCCTGAAAGGGGGCAGCATGAATCCTGCTCTGCCCCAGGAACCTGCACCCTAGGCTGGGTCCTGAATGCCCACAATGTTCACTGTTCTCTGGGTGTAGGTACTGCCTGTAGGAGAAGGCTGAGGGAGAGCTGAGGTCTGTAGCCTCTGCCCTAGGACTGGCCTCCAGGCTTAGGAAGCTGTCACACCCCTCCTCAATCACCCATCCCCCAGGCTGGAGAAGAGGAGGTCCAAATACTCTGCTCTCCCTTTCAGCTGGACTCCCTTACACTCTGCTGCTCACCGACTCCGATGATAAACAGAGCCATCTCTATCTCTCATTGTGTCCCTATCTCCTTCCAGAGCTTTTCTGACCCAAAGTGGCCCTTTCAAGGTATTTTTAAGCAAACCCACTTTCCTCATTACCTCATTAACAAGTATTCTGGTGGTAGCTGTAAAGAGTAACTTCGTTTGTCCCTACTCAGTGAAATCAGCCCTACTCTCCTCCTCCTCCTGTAGCCTCCCCACCTTTTCTTTTTTGGCCCCCAGCCTCCTGAGGTGATCCCAGACTGCTTTAAACACACACACACACACACACACAGAGAGAGAGAGAGAGAGAGAGAGAGGCCTGTGAAGTCCCAGCATGCCTTTGTAGTGTGTGACGCATGAATGAGCTGTGACTCACAGGCATGTCACGAGAACAAGGCCTAACATGAGTCTCCAGACCCAACAAACCCTGGGCCCAGGCTGCTCCTTCCCCATGATGCCTTCCACTCCCTCTGGGGCCTGGGTGCGCCCAGGGGCTGCCTTCTGGGCCTTCAGCTGGTGATGGAGCTGGCAGTCTCTGAGAGGGAGGGTACCAGGTGGGAGGGCATGGAGGTGGCTGAAGGCCAGGCTTTGGCAGGATCAGGTTAGGGCAGGTTCAGTTTCCTGGAAATGCCAAGTTGAGGGCCAGTGGGGCTGGCATATAAATCCCCACGCTGGGCACCTGGCCCTATACTTTCCTTCCTGAGTCTCTCTGCCATCTCTTCTGGTGAGTACCTCTGTCTCGCTAAGAGCTGAGTAGGGAGGACCCCCATGAGTCTCTGTCTTTGCCTCTTTGTCTTGATTTTTTCTCCATAGTTTTCTGTTTCTGGTTTCCTTGATAGATCAGCTTGGGGCCTCTCTGCATCTCTCCCACTTGGGCAGAACTTCTATGAAAGTTCAGTTTGAAGGTTTCTTTCTAGTTTCTTTGTGAGGTCTCAGTTTAGGGGTTACTCTGAGGCCTTCTCTTGAGTCTCAGTATGGGGGCTCCCTGTGGGTCTCTCAGTGTGGCGGGAGGATCTGTGGGTCTCAGTCTGAATGTTTCTGTCTAGAGGCCCTTCTTGGGGATCCAGGACTAGGAGTATGTGGTGTGGGGGTGGTGCTTTAATGAGAATCCTGTTTGTTTGATTTTGTTTTTTACAAAGTCCTGGATCTAGCAGGACTAAGGAGCAAGAGTCAGGGGTCTCAGATGTGTGGGCCCACTGGGTCTCCGTCCCAGTAGCAGCATAGCTCTGCCCACTGCAGCTTCTTGTCTGCTTCTGCCTGCCCCTTGCTGGCAGGATGGGCTCCCGGGGTGGGGGTGGGGGTTTTTGCCTCCTTCACCAGCTCTATTGGCCTCATCCTGGGTCCTGCCCAACCCTCCTGGGCTGGTCTGAGCATTTTCAGAGGCAGAAGTTTGGGAAAGACCTCTGAGATCTGGCTCTGTGTCCCAGGACCCCACCCTGATCCCAGGGCACTGGGCATTTAATTTCCTTAATTCCAAACCCAACAAAACCCTTCCTGGTGGAGAGGGTGTTCATGTCCCGTCTGCAAGGAGCCAGCACCCTGGCTCACGGGCCTCTGATATGAAGGGAGGCTTAGTTCCTATCCTCTGAAAGTCCATAGTCTAAGGGAGGAAACATCCTGCCTGAGGGAGTTTCCATTTAAATGGGAGAGTGACAACTTTGGGCCTCGGGGCTGCTGTCTGAGGAGGGAAACAGCTCCTCAGGGAACCTTGTACCCCTAGGCTGTAGCCATGGTTACTGCCCTAGCCCAGTGATCCCTCCACTAACTAAAGCATGGAGATGCCTGTCATCCCGTTGCTGGCAGAGAGTCCATTGGCCTGAGAAGGAGCCAAATGGGACTCTGGTGCCCTGTCATTTCCCTTGAATGTCTGTGGACACTCAAAGGGGGGAGCCTTGCCCTCAGCGGTATGCCCCAAGAGTGATAAGAGGAGGCTTGAGGCCCTGCCCTTGGGGACTTCCATATACAAGGGAAGGTTTAGGATCTGCCCTCTGTGTGAGGTGGAGGTGTGGCCTCGTTTGGAGGGGCAGTTTGGGGCACAAGGGCAGAAGTGAGTTCTGCGGGTTGGGCTGAGGTGTCTGTATCACTGGTCACCTGTTTGGCTGCAGATCCAAGATGTTCAGTTCCCTGGAGAAGGCGCTGGCTGTGACGGTCACTACCTTCCACAAGTACTCCGGCTGAGAGGGTGCCAAGTTCAAGCTGAGAAGAAGGAGCTGAAGGAACTTCTGAAAAAGAGCTGCCCGGCTTTGTAGGGCTGAGTGGGACCGGCCTGGGGTGGCAGGGTTCTGCTGTGTGAATGTGGGGCCACCGGTTAAATCTCTTCTCCCCTCCTCCGGGAGGTGCCTGCTGACACAGACACCAGGGTGGGGCCGGGCCCTTCATGGCCTCGCTGGAGTGGGAGAAAGGCCCACGTGTGAGAGACCCCTATTACTGCCCGTTCCCTGCAGCTCTCCCAAGAATGGATGTGCTCTCAGTGCCTTCAAAGTCTGTCTGTTCTATCCTCCTCATTGGAGAGTTGAGCAAACCAGAGCTCAGAAAGGGGAAGTGCCTGGCCCAAGGTCGCACTGTGTGCTCTCTCCCCCATTTATTATATATATATATATATATATATATATATATATATATATATATATGCCACACTAAGGTGTGCTGGGGAAGAATGGTCCAGCTAAGACGTACCCCTGAGACATTTGCAGAGAAACACAGTCAACTTTTCAACTTTCAATTTTCATTTGCCCCTTGTCCTCCCCATACCGACTACTGGATAATCTCTAAGTCAGACTCTGAACCTAGGAGGTATGTCCTTCTTTCCTTTAAAAAAATTTTTGGGCCCTGGCCAGGTGGCTCAGTTGGTTAAAGCATTGTACCAATACGCCAAGATTGTGGGTTCAATCCTCAGTCAAGGCACGTATAAAAATCAACCAATAAATGCATAAATAAGTAGGACAACAAACTGATGTTCCCCACCCCCTACCACCGCACTTCCTCTGTCTCTCTAAAATCAATTAAAAGTTAATTAAAATTCTTTTTGGCCAAACTTTTAAAATTTATTTTCATTTTGGCTAGTATTAAAAAATTTGCCTTGCTTCCCTTGGCTGAGTGGCTCAGCTGGTTGATCTTCGTCCCATACACCAAACCGCTGTGTGTTCTATCCCCAGTTAGGGCAAATACCTGGGTTGTGGGTTTGATCCCCGGTCAGGAGGCAACCAATTGATGTTTCTTTCTCATATCAATGTCTCTCTCTCTCTCCCTCCCTTCCTCTCACTCTGAAATCAATGAACATATCCTTGGGTGAGGATTTAAAAAAAAAGTTTGCTTTCTTGTGAATTTAACTTGCTGATAATGGAGAGTGGCAGTGGCTCCACAAAGCTTTAGTTTCTTTGTCAGCAAAATAGGGGTTATATACCCACCTCACTGGGCTCCTGTGGGGAGTAGAGCTGACCCTGTGCTTAGGGGGTACCTGGTATGCTCCCCACTCCCAGCAGAAAGAGCTGGTTGCTCTCACCAATAAACATCCATCTGTCCTCACTCACAGGGCCTCTGAGTAGCTCCCAGGGGCTCTCTGTCCCACCCCCCATCCCCCCACCCCCCCTTACCAGGCTGCCCAGTTCACAGGGAGAGCTGGGCTCTGACCAGTGAGTGTGTGTTTAGGGTAGAGGTGGGTGGAGAGCCACCTGGTGATGACTCCACTCTCTCTTGCCTTCAGGAGAAGGTGGATGAGGAGAGCCTGAAGAAGCTCATGGACAACCTGGATGGTAACAGCGACCAGGAGGTGGACTTCTGGGAGTATGTATTTTTCTGGCCCTGATCACTGTTCTGTGCAATGACTTCTTCCAGGGCTCCCCAGACCGGTCCTGAAGCAGAGCTCTTGGCTCCCTGCCATGGGTCTCTTGGGCCCAGGAGGACTTCCTATTTTTTTAGTTTTGTGCTCAAAAAGCTTTTTTGTGTGTTGATAAAATTTTAATCATCCAGTGATGTCCTGTAACCTGGATGGCTTAGTTGGAGTACTGAAAACTGAAGGCCTCCTAGATCTGACCCCCTTCTGGGCCCTGACTCTCCTAGAAGTCTCTCCAAGGCCTGAGGTCCCATACTTTGGGGTTTCAAATACCAGTAAAAAATTGGAAATTGGGATATTTGCTAGCTTTCTTTTTCTTTTTTTTTTGCCAAATAAATATATTAAAAAAGGCAAATCCCGTCTACTATCACTGTCATTTCATAAAAAAAGAAAATTCCAACAAAGAAGGAAAAACATAATCTCAGAACAAAGGATAGACTTTGATGTTCAATACTGTGAGCAGTCACGGTATCAGGATCTGCTCAAGAGACTCGAGTTAGTCTACTCAACCAGCAAAGCTTCGTATTAAGGACTTCTTGTCTAACTGCAGGCCATAGGCTGTGTCCCTGTTTTCAGCAAAGCTGTATTTCCTTTTATATCTGTTTTCAGATTGGCTAACTCTAGTCAGAGTTCATTCCTTCATTCCTATCTTGTTGGTCTCTGCTGAAAGCCACTAGGACCTAGGTGATAACAACGTTCTGATTTTTTCTACCATTTTCCCCAAAATTGCCATATATTTTGCATCCTATGGTGCGTTATCAGATGATGGTTTGACCATGCTTTGCCATCTCATAACAAAGTCACCAACTTTCCAATTTGCAAAGGTTAGGTCCTTATATTTTATTCTTTTCTCTCTTCATGCAATTCTACATTTTTGGTTCCTTTTTTTTAATGGATTTCACTTCTAGTTGCTAAATTCTCTACCAGTTAGGAATATATTCGGTTGTGAGTTACAGGAAACCTTATTAAATGTTGGCATTTAAATGCCTTATACAATAGCAAGTCTGGCGTATGCAATTCAGGTTTGGTTCAGTGACTCAAAGATACTCTTCTGGTTACCTGTTACTGTATAACAAACCACCCCAACATTTGGTGAATTAAAATGTAAATTTATTATCTCTTAAGGTTCTGTGAGTAGACTGGGATTGTTACTGAACAGAAATGGGGTTCTACTGCCCGCTACCCATAGGCAAACTCCAGAGGCAGAGTCTTGCTGAAAAAGGAAAGAGGTTGTTTATTCAAAAGACGCACAACTTTGGGAGAATGGCAGGCTTCTGCCTCAGAGCCCATTCCCTCCGAAACACCCAACGAAAAACCCCACCACGCTTTGCCAGATTAGTTCAAGGCTGAGCCTGGAGTTTCTTCTTCCCAGAGATGGAGAGGAGCCGAGTGAGGAGATGCTGGGACTGCTTGCTTGTTCTCACTTACTCTTCTGCCTTAACCGCATGTCTGGGGCTGGTGAGGCAGGGCCAGGTATATTCTAGCAATAAAAAAATGAGAAGCCTGCTTTCCTAATATTCTGTAGGAAAGGGAGCCAGTGAATATAGGCCAGGGAATCATGATAATGGTAATTAACGTTTCCACAGCAGTTCTTAAAGCTCTGTGGTGTACATCGTCATTTCATCCTCATGGTAACATCAGGAGGAGCTGTCATTAGGTTTTTTTACAGAGGAGGAAACTGGGAGGGAAGAGCACCCGCCACTCACAGAGCACTTCCTCTGGCCAGGCTCTGGGCTGGGCCTGTTCGAGCACCGAGCACCATCTCACTGACTCCTCAGCATTGGATGAGGGGTTTGCCATCAGTTCTTGCACTTCACAGGAGAGGAAATAGGGGCTGGGAGAGGTTAAGAAGAGCAGTGCTGGGTCTTGACCTGGGTCTCTGAGAAAAGGTCTCGCTCCTATTCGACATAGGGGTGGCAGTCTGTGCCTTCCTCCCCTTCCCCGAGCCATCTCCAAAGCCTTCGCTTTGGGTCGGGTGACAGGGACCCTAGGTGAGCAGAGTCCAGATGCTCTGGATCAAGGGGGAACAAGGCCCAATTGCTAGTGGTGGCATATTATAGTCTCGCTGTTCACCGTGGACCCCAGCCTCTGTTGGGGCTCAGTTCCAGGTTCTGGGGTTTATTTGGCTGGTAGAGACTGGCCTCAGCTGGCTAGGGACTGAACAGGACTAATTTCTTTTCCTTTCACATTTGACAATCTAACAAACGTCAGCCTTTCTTAACTGATCTCAACAATCTTTCCTTGTCCTGACCTTCCCCTCACATCTCTGTGCCAGTCCAGAGAGCAGGAGGATCAAGAAAATGGCACCGTGTGCAAGACCGCTGACCAGGTTCTCTCTCACCTCCCACTGGGATCGCAATTGGGAGGAGAGCCTTAGGTATACACATCTCACCTTGAATCAGGCCCTACTGTCACTTTAGCCTTTGGTCTTTTAGGTAGGCCCCTGGCAGCCTATTGACCCTCTAAGAAAAGAGAGACTTAAAGCAAAGGTGGGTTCTGAGACAGGGGAATGACTGAAATTGGGCTCTCCCTATTTAGATCTCCCTGACTTTAGATCACTTGATCTCCCCACCAGCTCCCTGCTCCATTCTTGGAAATGGGCATAATTGGGCATTGACTTGGCAGTCAAGAGGGGTAGTATGTCTAAGCCCCACAGGCTCTCTTCGATCCCATTTCAGATCCTCTGCTCACCCCTATCCCCCAGTCCCGGAGCCAAGGCCTCCCTGGCTCTAGCCCCAGGAATCAAACACCCCTTCCCACACTTTCTCTATACTTGGCTCAGGTGATGGGAAAGGAGGTGGATCAGTGTGACAAGGTTCATTGACCCCATGGGTCACCCTGTCCCTCAGGCCCAAGTCCTTCTGGCACAAGCATGTGAACACCCAGGTGCTCTGGGACACTTCATCTTCTTTCTTTCTGACGTGCAGCACTAGACGGACCTTCAGGGGGCAAGGCAGTTTCCCAGGAGGCCTTTGTGAGGTGATGGTGGTGATAGTGGGGGACAGAGGCAGTGAGAGTTGGGGAGAGGGTCGGTGCTGTAAGAAGTCCTGCCAGGCAAGAGAGCATCTGTTCTCACCCTTTACACTCTGGTGCCACTTCTGTGGGGAGAGACCCTCCCCACGTGGTGTACTCAGAGTCATCTCCACATCTCACCCGAGAGTTCTGGTGAGAGGCCAAGGGCAGGGCTCCACCCCAGGGTAGAGAATCAAGTGGACGTTGTAGACAGTGGGGGTGGGAGGGGAGGATTGGTCCCTGTCAGGGCCTCAGAGGGGCAGTTCGTGACGTGCACTTGGAACCACTGTGGAAAGGGGGATTCCGGTGGACGCTGGGCAGCGCTTCCAGCAGCGCAGGGAGTCCCACTTACTGCCAGAAGAGCTTGGGAAGCAAGGGAAGGGAGGCTGCAGCTTCACCCTCTGCCTGCGGAGGTAGAAGGCTGGGCAAAATGGCCTGGTGAAGGAGGGCCTGGTTCTCTCCCTCCACCTCCCTTCTCCCTGCTGCCTCCATTGTGCAGCCTCCACTGAGGGGACTATGTGCGACTGCTGAGTGAGATGGAGACCTCTGCCCCGAATTGTCTGCGGTAACAGCAAGAATTTCACATCAGAGTCTTGCCATAGGTGGTGCCATAGGAATCTTCCCAACATATTTTGGAGAAAAGGAAATTAAGATCTAAACTAGGTAGAGGGTGTGTTTAAATCAGGTGGGCAAGAGGGTGCTGGAGCTTGGAGTAAGTGTCCCACCACGGGTTCTTTCCCTGATGGTCCTCCAACCCCAAAGCGCCTATACTTAGACCCTCCTTCTCCATCCCCCCACCTGCTGCAGCCTGCCCTGCTCTGGAAGTCTCAGCCTCTCCCACTGGGCAAACAAAGGTGAGACATCCAGGCTGAGAAACTTGAGGGGCTGGGGGATGAGGACGTAGCTCGGGAGCCTGGTGACCCAGCCCTGCTCTGACCGACCGCCTATATAAAGTTCCCTGGGCCCCACCACCACTTTCTTTCCCTCAGCCCTGCTTATTGTTCTCCCCGGCATTTAATCTGCCTACTTACAGTGTGTCGTACATGTACTTGTTATTGTCTGGTTTCGCCATTCAGTTGTCATCTTCACAGAACCGGGACTATGTCAGTTTTGTTTATGGCTATATCCTCAATGCCTTGGACAGGTGTCTCTAAATATTTATATAAATAATAAATGGCTCTAAGCCCTGCCACTGATTAGTTATGTGACCTTGGGCAAGTGACCTACCTCTCAGTTCACATTTCTGCCCTTACCAAAAGCCAGGCACTACTTATATAGGAACTTTGTGTAAATGAATTCATTTACGGCCCACAGCAATCCTATGAAGTGGTCCCCATTATTATCCTCAGTCACTGACAGGTGAGGAAAATGAGGGATGGCGGTGGTAAGGGAGTGACCTGCTGCCAAGAGGCGGCTGGAGGCGAAGCTGGGTTATCAGAGGTGAGAATCAGTGCTCCAACTAGAACTGAGTCAATTGCTGGTCCACTCTGGCCCCCACTTCTGTGCCCTGCTTCCCGTAATTCCTTGCCTATAAAACAGGGCTAATCACAGCCCCCGGTTCCCTCCCGTTGTTCGCTCCCCTCAGCCACAGGGGCTGAGGCTCCAAGGGGAGGATGGTCCAGGCGAGGTTTGGATGCTGGGGGCCCAGGGTGAGCTCATGGTGTCCTTTCTCTGGCTACCTCCACGAGCACTGGGGCTTCCTCAGAGGCCTGGCAGCGACCTCTCCTCCCTCTCCCACACTCTTCTGGGTCTTGGGTTCTCTGTCTGTGAAATGGGAAGGCGTCTCTCTGGCTCAGGGATAAGGAATGGAGAAGGAATATGAAGTGTGGGGAGGAAGAAACTTTCCTTTACCCATTTTAGGTTTTTCTAGCTGGTCTAATAATTAAATCAACATGAGCCTGATTAACAAAAGAAAATAGCCAAATTTAATTACAGAGGTACACATGGAAACCCACACGAGAGCGTCAGAGACCCCACATACATGCAGGGTTCAGAGGCAGAAAGTTAACATGAGGTATGTATGACATTCTGAGCTAAGGATGGAGCCAGGAGGCGGGGCTTCGGAGGGGAGGGCTATTGGCAGGATGATAAAAAGAGCGGGTGTTCAGTAATTAGATGTTTGCACTGACATATAGGTAGGTCGTAAAAGTTATTTCTGGTAATACTCTTATTATGGACAAAACCCCTAATTTAAATTCTTTAAGGGAGAGGTAAAATCTTCTCACGAGCCCATAGGGTCTTGATTGCCCTCAGCTCAAAATAAATCACATGCCCAAGTGTTGCATCTCGGAGAGGCCTGTTCTGAACCTCACAGGAGGGATTTCCATTTCTGGTACCATGGTAATCTGTGCCTGCTCCAGCTAAAAACATCAAAAAATGCTGTGCAGAGTTAAAAAAAAAACTTTTTCAAGTATGTAGGTGCTGACAAAGCAGTAAGGAATGAAGAAATCACAGTCTAAGTAAAAGCAGACTCCAGGAGGTGAGCAGGGCACCAGGGCCCCTTGTGCCCTGAAGGCATTGACTGAACTAAGCCAAAATGAACTTTAGTTTTGTTGGTTTGTGGAGTGAAGAAGACAGAGCTAAAGCCCAGGGCCCACTCGAGGTGGGGAGACAAGGGGGACCCCCTCCATTATGCTGTGACCCTAAACGGCTACATGTTTAAGCTAAAAACCAGAGGAAACCCATCCCACCCGCTTCATGGGATTGCAAGGAACGGTGGTGCTGAAGGGAGCTGGGGGAGACAGGAAATGGGCGGCCCAGGCAGGAGTCTGCGGTCCACTTCATTTAAGGCCCTTTGGTGGTGGTGGGGGCTGGGTGCAGGGGCTGGTGAGAGAACTCAGCCCAGCTAGACTTCTGCGTGTGCCCCTATGAGCAACACACCTTTCTCCTGTGCCTCAAAGACATCGGTAGGGGTTCGGAATGAGTATCCCCAGAATGCACCACCCTGGCGTGAGGATTCTTTGAGCTGAAGACAATGGAGGTCCAAAAGTCTCAGGAAGAGTATTTATGTCCCCCTTAGTTGCCTAAAAGAATTTAAATAAAGGACCTGGTCCAGGAAGAGCACTATTACCAGAAAGATCTGCAAAGAATGTGGGCTGGGTGCAGGAGGGGAGACTCAGCCGGGCTGGGAGACAGAGTCCTCTCTGTGTCCCATTGTCTCCTCCGGGCCCAGCAAATATTTGTTTTTCCACCTCCATGTGAATTGCCTTCCTCCCCTTTGAAGTCCCAGACTCTAGCCCCCTTCTTTTCAGTTCCTAATAGCTTATCACCCCACTTGTCTGACCACCTGTGGACCCCATATTCTTATGGAGACCCCTGTACATACAAAGTTAATCATTTTTTTCTCTTGTTAATCTGTCCCATGTTAATTTGATTATTAGACCAGACAAAGAACTTAGAAGGGTAAAATAAAAAATTTTCCTCCCTCACACATCCTACAGGTAATCTCCTCAGGGCCGTGAGCAGTTACAGTCACCAGCCCAAAGCAACCAAACTCAAAGCAATCCAGATCAGGCAGGGGAGTGTCCCCTGACTTCCTTCTTGTCACCTGTAAATGATGGGCTCAGTCAGATGTTCCAAGAACCCCCTGGCACAGGGGTTCTCTGGGGTACAAACTTACTCCAGGTAGAGTGTGTTCCCACTTTGTATTCTGTGGTATCTGTCCAGAGTGAAGTATAGGGGATGGGAGTGATGGACTAGCCCAGAAGGAGATGAGGAAGAGGCTGCCCCAGTTCCCAGCCCTGGGGGAGGGCAGAGGAGGAATGAAGTGGGTGATGATTGAGGCCCAGACTAGGCCTTTGATGTGTGCGTGGATAGGTGGGTGGGTGACAGCCCCAGTAATAGGTGCTGCTGGAAAGAGGGGGAGCCCCTGGGGGCATCCTCCGCTTGACCTGCTTGGGCTCTCCTATAATTGCCCTCTTCCTTCCTTGGCAGACTACAAATAGGGGTATGCTGCTTCTAGGCTCCTACAGCTGAAACACCAACACCAGTGGTAAGTGCCAGCTGCTTGGGTCCTGCTCTGGTTTGGGTGTTAGGCAGCGCAGCATCTGTCTCCTGGCCCAAGGTCGGGCATGGGGCTGGAGGGATAACCACAGCAGGGGTTGATGAGATGAAGGAAGTCAGATGTAGTGGACTCAGGGGTTCCCTTGTGAGGGAGCCGTTGGGAAGTTTGGGTTAGGGGGTGTGCAGAGCTGAGGTCTGGGCCTGGGGTGGGGGCAATGGGTTCAAAGCACTGGTGCTACCCTCAGTTAGCTCCCTCCTCCTCCCCCTTGCTTCCTTCCTTCTTTCCTGACTGCGGGTTGAGACAAGCCAGACTGCTTGGGGAAGAGAGGATTCCCTTCAGTTTCCAGGCACCGAGCTTCTGGAAGAGCAACAGTGGTGGCACCAGGCAGGCTGACAGGAGCACAGAAGGGCAGCTGAGATTCCTTTCCCTGGGATCATGGCCCTTCTCCTGGAAACCTGGGCACACTGCTCCCATCCTGGGCTGCCACAAAGAGACCCCTGGGAGTGCTTGGCCCCATCTCCCCCGCCCACTCTTCCCTCACAGCCACAACCATTTGCCGGCCATTTGTTCCATAGGCCTAGCAGAGGGGGAATCATTAGAGGGAGAGGCTTGGCCTTGGGTCTCTTATGTTGTAAGACTCCTATCCCCTGGGGGAACCAGGAGTGAGTCATGGGGCTCATAGGAAAACAACACTTGGCTCCCTGCTGCCTTATGGTTTCACCAGGCTGGAAGTGTCCTCCCAGAAGGGCAGTGAAAGGAGCCAGTGGAATGGGGTGGAGGGAAATTCCAGAAAGGGTTTCCCCTCTAACAGAACAGGGTACCCCTATGCAGAGCCTTCTGTCTCAAGACCCCCAGGGGTCAGAAAGCTAAGATGGCCTCAGATGGGGCAGATTAGAGATAGGCAAATAACTGATCTAGCTCTCTGTGTAGACTTGGGAAGTAAGACCGGCTCCACTTTATAGATATGACACCTGCCTGTGAGATGGGATTGACCCCACTTTACAGATAAGGCACCTGAGACCCAGGCAGGGTAAATGGCTCATCCAGGATTGTGCAACTAGTGAGAGGCAAGAAGGTCCCAGAAGTGTTTCTTTTGGATGCAGCTTGCCTGAGTCAGGGGAGGGATGGTGAAGAGTGGTGAGGCAGTGGGAGTCCCTCTTAGACCTGACCCTTCCTAAGAATGCCCAGCTTCTTCAAGAACTTGAGGACAGGGAGCATGGGGCAAGGGTCCCTTTGAGCAAGTTCTTACAGAAGCTCTGGGGTCCTGAAGGGGAGGAAGCTTCCAGGGCCAAGGGCTATATGGCCCGGGGTGGTGCAGAGGGAATTGAGTTTTTCTTGGGTGCCCGGAATGAGAAAATGTGGAGAGAATCAGGGAGTCCCTTGGGGGCTTTGCAGGGATGTTGGGGAAATGAGACCTCTGTCCAGGAAAATAACAATGCGGTGGAGGGGATGGGCAGTAGGGAAGTAGGTAAGGTGACACTGGTATAATCAGGGTGGGCTACTCAGAGCAGGAGGGGCTTGTAGGGCCAGAAGCCTGGTGGAGATTAAGACAGGCCTGGGAGCAGTCCCAGAAACATGGAGGGTAGAGGTGTGGGGGGTGACCGGGGCTTCCGCTGTGGGTCACATCCTTGTTCTGTAACAGTGAGGATGGCTAGGCCTCTGGAGCAGGCGGTGGCTGCCATCGTGTGCACGTTCCGAGAATATGCGGGGCGCTGTGGGGACAAGCACAAGCTCTGTCAGGCAGAGCTCAAGGAGCTGCTACAGAAGGAGCTGCCCACCTGGACCCCGGTGAGCACCTGGGGTACTGACCCTTCGGGGAAACACTGCTTGGACAAACTCTGAGCATAGGACAGCAAGAGGGGTGAAGCTAGACCATGGGGAGGGGATACTAGGAAGGGAACTGACATGCTGGAATCTCAGTTTCCTCATCAACCCTGCTGGTTTTCAGAGCTGCTGGGAGGATGGAGTGAGAGCATGGGAAGAATGCCTAACACATAGAGGCACTTGGTGGCAATAGTGGGTGCTCAGATCAGTACATGATCTGAGAAGGACGGTTTGGGAGGGGGTTGGTGTGGTGAGTTATCAGGGCAGGGAGGGTGAGACTGGCCCCCAGAGTGGGTGTGGGTTGGGATGGGTGGGGTCACGCAGTATTGCAGGGAGGGAAGCAGTGCATGTGTAAGGTGTCCTGCCTTCTTCAACCTGCCCCCATCAACCCCTCCCAACCCCATCACAGACGGAGTTCCGGGAGTGTGACTACAATAAATTCATGAGCGTTCTGGATACCAACAAGGATTGCGAGGTGGACTTTGCTGAGTATGTGCGCTCCCTTGCCTGCCTCTGCACCTACTGCCATGACTACTTCAAGGACTGCCCCCCGGAGCCTCCCTGCTCCCAGTAGCCTTTGCTCCAGCAGGTGGGGCGCCTGCAAGCCAGGGTCTGCTCAGATCTGCTCCGTCTCTGCCCTGAGGTTGTCCTGATCATGTCTCCCACATCCCCCTCCCCTCTCTCCTGCACCCTCTCCACCAGGCGTCTCCCAGTTTTGCCCCTGATATCTCCATCCGGAGTCTTCTCCCTTTGCCCATGGTGGGGGACACATGAAGGACCTGTTTCCAGGATCACAGCTAGTGACGTGTACAGCAGCCACACTCTGCATCCCTACAGTGGCCCGAGAGGGGTGGGCAGGGGTGGGGATTTGTTTCGAGGCTCTCCTGGCCTGACAGGGTGTGCGCACAAATGAAATCACGGCAGGAGCAGGCCTACTTAACTCCTAATAAAGAACTGGTGTCACTTGGCTTGGTTTGGTTCTTTTAAGAGGACAGCCAGGGTCTTGGGGCAAAGTCTGCTGACTTCTTAGCTCCTCTCTGGCGCTTTCCACGGGAGAACAAGAGGCGGAGGGCAATTTCAGACACTGTGGAAATGAAATGGTCTCTGTGGTCCAGCAGGAGAGGGTGGGATCTACACAAGGACGATGTCCAGGCGAGGCTGGGGGTCTCTCTCTGGGGTCTTTGAGGGACAAACTTTTTTGGAGTGTTCAGGAGGGAGAGAGGGCAGCCTGGGGACGAAGTCAGCCCTCTGACAGGATGTTGTGAATGAGGGTGGGGCCGTGGGGGTGGGGCTGGGGCGGGTTTGTTCCCTGCCCCAGGCTGTGTGAGCCCAGAGTGCAGCACTAATTGGATTAGGGTGCCTGAGATCGGATTAGAGTGTTGTCCCAGCCAGAGAGGGGTGCCTTGCAATGGGAGGGGAAGGGGAGACCTTCAGGCACACCCCATCCCTGAAGCCACAGCCACCTGAGGGTCTTAACCACCACTTCTGAGCCTCACTCAGTCCCTGAATTCATACTCCATCCTGAGGGGCTAACCCTGATCCCTAACCCTCCCATTTTATGTCATTTTATCTCTAACTTTCTACCCCATTTTTCATTAGACACCTACCCAATTCTAAACTCCTACTGTGGAGGCCCTCCCTACCCCACCTGCTCCGGGTACCGCCCATCCATCCCATCCATCCCTGAACTCCCACACCTGGTTCCCACCCCCTGCTCTGTCACTACCTCACCCAGGTTCCCTTCTCCATTGACAAGCCTGGGTGGTCCCAGTGCCTCCTTTAGGTGTTAGCCTGTTCCTCCTCCCAGACCTCCAGCTCCTGCCCTGAGCCTCACTCAGCACGGCAGAGAGCCCTTTGGGGAGGGGCGAAAGGCAGCGTGAGCTGTCCCAATCGCTGAGCCTGGGGTCCTGTCCCTTAATTCCTGGGCAGTCACGTTTCCAGGGCAATTTCCCACCCATCACCCACTACACCTGGATCCCCTTTCCTAGCTGCTGGGTGGGACCACTTATTCTTTGTCCCCTATTCCCAGGCATAGACTGCCCCTTCCTTCAGCTACCTAAAACTCAGGTCGAGCTGAGTGCATTGTGGGGGAAGGGTGCCCACCCCATTGAGGCCCCTGCCTGTGTCCACTGGGTTCTCCCATTGTCTCTTTTTGGCCCCTCAGGGCAGGGAGCTGTGTTTCCAGGCCGGGCTGGTGGAGGGGGCGCTGGCATGCACCACATTGGCCCAGGCAGGAGGGCTGCCTCCTGCTCTCCCCCATCCGCTGCCATGGGCAGGGCCTGGCTGGGGTATAAATAGGTCAGACCGCTGGGCTTTCCCCACTCTTCCTGTCTCCCCAACCTCTCTCCTCAGCACTTCCTCTCTCTTGTACTGGTGAGTTGTGGTCACTTGGCCGGCAAGCAAGGGGTGGCAGGCTGAGGCTCAGGGCAAGAAAAAGAGGTGGCTGGTAGGGGCCAGATGTGCTGATGAGATCCAGATGTGAGATTCCAAGGTGGAGGCTCTGGGGTGGGATGTGTGTGTGTGCACACCCATGCATGTGCAAAAGAGAAAACAAAGAGAAAGACGCGTGCAGATGGCTGGATTTGAGCTATAGTACGTTCGATTGCTCTAGTATGTTTGGTGTGCGTGTGACCTGTGGGTGTGCACATTGGCATGTGTTTGCTGGCTTGCACGGGCTTGTGTGTGCATACTCTGGTGTGGGAAGCAAAGTGGAGGCAGAAGGCAACTGCAAGCTTTTGTCTGGTAGTGTCCATGAGCCTCTGCCCAGCACCCAGCAGCCCGGCCCACGGGCACTCAGCCTCCCCGGCATCCCTGCCTCTGCCACCTCACCCTGCCCCTCCCTACGCTAGACCGCTGGTGTTTTCTGCTACAGGATCCTGGGCAGGCTCCAGCAGCCTCACCCAATTCTGGGAGGGGGAAGAATGAGCTGGGCGGGCTGCCGTGGGCTGAGTGGACTGAGTGAGGCCCCGGGAGTTTGCTGCCTGAAATCCAGAGCCTGTGCAGTAGACCCTGCAAGTGTGTGCTGCCAAAACACAGCTTTCCCACTGTGCTCCTCCCAGGAGCCCCACGTTTCTGGGCTCCCCCTGTGGTGGGAGTAGAATGTCACGGAGGGTACCTTGAGTGATGGGGGTGGGGTGGGGCATTCTAATTCCATAGCTGGGGTGGGGTAGATAAGGAGGCCTCTGTGACCCCCGCCCGCAGATCTCGACTGCTACCATGGCATACCCTCTGGAGAAGGCTCTGGATGTGATGGTGTCTACCTTCCACAAGTACTCGGGCAAGGAAGGTGACAAGTTCAAGCTCAATAAGTCGGAGCTAAAGGACCTGCTGACCCGGGAGATGCCCAGCTTCTTGGGGGTGAGTGACTATTGCCTGGGAACGAGTCTCCGTTGTGGGGTGTCCCCCACAGAGAAGGGGTTAGGGCCCTGGGAGGCACCAGTCTTTCTGCAGAGTGGTGGCTACAGCTGGCATCTAACGCTGAGTTGGGGAAGGTGGGGCAGAGAGAGCTCTCTGGTTGCCTGGGGTGGAGACAGAGTGAGCACCCACCACACTTCCTGGCACCCAGCAGAAAGGTGGCTGAGAATGAACAGGCAGGTTACTGGCCCACCAATTGGCCGGGGGCTTTGCACAAATTAACTGGAGGGCAACCAAAGCTCAGAGAAGCTAAGTAACATCCTGAGGTAGTCAGTGTACAAAGCTGAGATCTGTGAACCAGGATGGTCCGACATCACTCCAGCAAAGAACAATTTTTGAGTTTCTATTTGACTTTTAGATGTGAAGACAGTTAAGGAGACACTCACCTGCTTATTTCCCCTGCTCAGGCACAGTTTCCACCTGTATCAAACTTTACGCAGTTTATGTACTGCTTTCATGACCATTGGCTAATTGGATTCTTAAAAAGACCTTGGGGGAAGATGCGGTCCCCTTTTCCAGTAACACCCTGGGACTCAGGTTTCCTCATCTGCAGGGAACCCACCTCCTGGCCTAGCTCCAAAGCTGGACCCCCCAGCACTGACTGTGCCTTCTTGAGCCGATCTGCATGTGGAAACCTGGTCTAGCCTTGGCTCTGTCCCTCGGGGTGCTGGTGTCTACCTGTAGCTTCTTCCCCCTGCAGAAAAGGACAGATGAAGCAGCATTCCAGAAGCTGATGAGCAACTTAGACAGCAACAAGGACAACGAGGTGGACTTCCAGGAGTACTGTGTCTTCCTCTCCTGCATCGCCATGATGTGCAATGAGTTCTTCGAGGGCTTCCCCGATAAGCAGCCCCGGAAGAAATGAGGGCTCCTCAGATGCGGCGGGGGCCTGCCAGCTGGGGTTTTCCCTGTGGGCAGTGAGCTCAAAGCCTCGCCCTGGCTCCTCCGGATATGTGCAGGATGCTGAGCAAATTCAATAAAGATTTTTGAAAACTATGAGTCTAATGGTCTGAAAGACACTAGGCGCATGGGGTCGAGGCTGAGGGATAAGGGAGTTGAGCTGCAGTTTTGTGGAGAGAACTGGAGGATCGGGGAGGGATGCAGTGTGACTGTGTGTGACAGAGTTGACTCTGAGTGGACCAAAGGCAGATAAAGGGACCCCCAGAGGCTTGGAATGTGCCAGCTCTAGGATCTTAGGGCATTTGCTACTCCCACCTCTCCAACAGTGGCTCTGGCTGGACCTCTAGCTAAGGCTGGGATGGGTGGGAGGTCACATCTGCTCCTGGTTGGTGTCTGGGATGAAGCTTGTGCGCCTTGAGGGTGTGGTAGGGGAACGGGCTGAGTCACTCGGAGGCCGTGTGGGATGTGGAAGTGGGCTCGGTCCTGGTACCTCCTTCCAGTGCACGACTTAAACCCCCAGGCATGAGTGAGTCCTTCCTGGACACAATCGGATCAGAGGGGCGATGTGGAGGGAGACCAGGCTGTTGGCAACGGCCTGAGAATGTTGTCCTTCTCTAACCCCCTGTCTTTGTCCCAGAGGTCCTGGGATGAGTGAGATCTGTTATTAGTTAGGGATCACATTCCTTCAGAGAAGGAAAGAACAGCTCAGAAGGAGTGAGTGGAGGACAGTGGCTGTGGTGGGAGTGAGGGAGACAGTGGGAGGCGACCACAATTCTGAAAACAAAATTCCAGACATATGATCTGATAAATAAAATTGAGACTCCCTCACCCCCAAAATATCAGGCATGGCGTTAGTTTTCTATAGGTTAAAGGGCAGTAGCTCCAGCCTCCAGTGGGTGGGATTGAGGTTAGCTTTCCAGGACACACCTGGGTGGTATGGGGACCTGTAAGGAAGAGCTGAGTAGAGGGCAGGTCCAGAGGCAGGGGGGTTTTTTCCCCTTGGCCTTCTAAGCTTTCCCTTTTTCTTCTCATCATGTGTTTTTCTTTCAAGCTTCAGAAGAATTGGGTAGGTGACTCAGATATTCCCTCAGTGTGACTACAGAGACTTTGATAGAACTTTGGTCCAGGAAAAAGTTTGCCTCTTCCCTCTTCTCTCTCTGCCTTCCGCCCTGCCCCAAGTCTGCCCATAACCCTGGGGAATCCTCTCCCCAGAGCCTCCTCCAGTTTCACTCTCTGCTTTGGAAACTTCTGTTGCTAGGCAACCAGTCCCTGCTGCCTTTCCAGCCTTGCCAGCTGGGGGTGGGAGTGGGGTGGGGCTGCAGAGAAGACCTAAGCAAGCTAGGGTGGGGCTGCAGCAGCCACAGGTGCTAAGCCCCTAACTCCACTCTGTTCTCAGACTTGGACTGGTTCATGGTAGAACAATGAGTCTCTCTTGGCATAAGGCAACTCTCCCTGACCCCTACCCCATTCATTACTGCACCTGGAGCTTGCTGTCCACAATCCAAACCTCTAACCCATCACCAGGACTTAACCTTCCCTGGACCCCCTCCCCAGGCCCTGATTTGCAGTCCTCCATTCCAAGAGTCTCTGACAATTCTTTCTCAGGAAGTTAAATGAGGTGTAGAAGAAATCATTCATTTGAAAGCCATTTCAAAACCTTAAACTCTATACCAACTAATGACCTGGACCATCGCCTTGGCAAGAAACATCTTCCCATCTAATTTTCATCTCCAGGTGTGTCTGCCCTGCTCTTGAAGTAGTTGGGAGGGCCCAAGTGGACAGCAGCCTAGGGCATGGGAGATATCCTGTGTTTGGTGCACCCCTCTTGGGTCTTCTTTCTAGGATAACTTGGCTTCTTCTCTCCTGCCCTATTGACCCACCAGATTGAGAATTCTGGTTTTCTGTTGGGGAAACAAAGCTTCCAGGGCTGATGATGTGTATGTCTCAGTGGGCTCAGTGTGCCATCCCTTCCTTTGGAAATAGAAAGGTAAGATTGACAGAGGGGATTTCTTCCCAGCCCTGTCCCAGGAGACTCTGACCTGGGTCTCTTCATGTCCCTGGCCCCTTCTCATTGGCCCTGTCCCTCTGCTAATTTCCTGGGGACTGGAGAGAGGGAATAAAGGCAGAGAAAAGTGGAAGGGAGCCTGTTTTTGCTGCGTGAGTTCTCTGGCTTGGTCTTTCCTTGGTGAGTCTTTCTTTCTGATCTCCCTGCTCATCTGTATGGTAGGGCAAGCTGGGCGATGAAGCCAGAGGGTGACAAGCCATGATGACCTCCACCAAGGGAGACCTGGCCCAATGAGTAGGCATCTATTTAGGGAAAGGAGAGCAGGGCATTTGAACTGTGGCTTTCAGCATTTCCTGAGAGGGATTCTGGGGTTGCTTCCACTTTGATCCTGGCTGAGTTTCCAGGAGGTGGGGAGAAGCTGAGGTTTTTGGGAGGTGAATGACAGTTCCAGTTCAAGAATCATGGGGTAGTCTTTGGGTTGACAATGAGAGCCAGCAGCTTCTTCCTGCTTGCTCTGTAGTCTGCACAGATTTACCTGCAGCCTCCAAGTTCCTTGGGTGTTGCCTCCTTCCTCCCAAAGGGGGAAGTGGTTTTCAAGTCTGAGTCACAGGAGCTCCAGCTGCCTCTTTACTTGGGTGGGTGTGGCTGTGCTGATGGACCAGAGGGCCCCATCCAGTGCTACCTCTGGATCCAGCTCTCAGAATGATCTGGAGAATTCAATAAGTGCACCCCCTTTGCTGCCTCATGGCCAGTCTCCGGGCACCATTCTCTGGGCCAGAGACCGGAGACCAGCTAGACAAGTCCAATCACCTCTGTTCTGTTTCCTGTTGAGATCTTATCTCCCGGGTCCAGCTCTAGCCCCCTCCAACCTCTGAACTCTCTCCTTGCCCTGTTCCCTACTCCCACATAGGACAGGAGGCAAAGGAGGGTGACTAGGGTGCCTCTGGAAAGGAATGTCTAGGCTGGATGGGGCAGGGAGAAAATCCTGACCCCTTATCTGCTCCGTCATCTATCACCAGTTCTTCTTTTGGACAGTTCATCGTGTCATACTTCAGCCCCTAGACCCCCTTTTTATCATCCCCTCAGCAGGGTGTGCAGCCTCCTCCAGGAGCTGGTCTCTCTGCACTCTGGCTGTTCCACTTGAGCTTGGCTGTCACTAGAACCATCCTTGACACATTTGAGTCCACCTGTTGGTGGATTTTGGTCTCATGGATTCCAGTCTCTGATTCTTGAGGGATGGGTCTGGGAGATGGGCTAGTGATAGAGGGCAGCAGAAGACCTGGCTTCCCAGGAAATGCGACCTGTCCCCTCCCTTTCCCCTTCAGAATTACACACCATCATGGAGACCCCTCTTGAGAAGGCCCTGGCCACGATGGTCACCACTTTTCATAAATATTCGGGGAGAGAGGGCAGCAAACTGACGCTGAGTAGGAAGGAACTAAAGGAGCTGATCAAGAAGGAGCTGTGTCTTGGTGAGGTAGGTGGCTGCTGCCTCACCTGCCCAAGTTTGTGTGTTTCCTGTGGGCCCCATGGGAGCGGGGGTGGGGGGGAGGAAAAGAGGAAGCACCGAAGCATGGATAACACTGTCAGGGGGTCCCAGTGGAGGCGGAAGACCCAGCCCTGCCTCCATAGAGACCCAGAGTGAGGGGACACACACCTACCCACAGGGTACTGTAGTCTCAGCCAGGAGCAGGATGGCCAAAAGGGACAGAGACCAAAGGAAGAAGGTGAGCGCCTTAGGCCAACGGAACTCTAGACCTCTAGGCCGCAGGATCAGTCGGATTTCACTGGGAAGAGGGAAGTCTTTGTGAGGCTTTAGAGAATAAAATCAAGGAATCTTTGATTTGAGGGCAGGCCCACACAGGGGTGCCAGAGCCTATGTGAGGCGTTGCAGGGGATGAGGGGACCCAGGGGGTCTGGGCTGGGCTGGGCACAGCTCAAGGGCAGAGCCTCCACAGGCAGAGCTCTCAGCTGGTGCTGCGTCACAGGAGCCGAAAGGATAGCTCTGCTAGGTTGTGAGCACAGGTTTGGAAGGAGACGGGACTAACTGTTGCCAGATGCAGATGTTGGGAGAGGCAACTGGCAGAGGGGACAGCCTATGAAGCAGTTTTGATATTATTTTTACAGTTAAAAAAATTGAAGCTCAGATACATTATATGACTTGTTTAGGGACATCCGGCTCGTGAGGGGCTGAGCTGGAATTTCAGGCAAGGCCTGTGTATCACTCTTCCCTTTTCCTTTAAAATTCAGTCATATACTGAACCCTGGTGGGTCTCCCCAGAGAGGAGCTCCCCCAGGTGTACCCCTGTGGGCAGGGGGCAGGGGACTGAAGCATGTGTGTGTCACCAGGCCTACTCACTGGCCTTCCTGCCAGATTTTCTGCATCCTGGAGTTAATGAGGGCAGAGGGAGGGGCCATGGGTTCAGTACGGGTTAATTACAGGAGGACAGAGGCCCTGGGGAGGGTCTGGCTATAACAGGAGCCCAGACCAGGGACAAGGATTGCATCACAGAGAAGCTGTTTCCATCTCTGTATGTCCCGACGTCCTGTCTCCTGTGGAAAAGCTGGAGCTTCACCCTGTGAAGAGGGGAGGGCAGGGTGTCTGTGTTTTCTTCGTGTACCACCCCAGGGCTCCGTCTCCATTCTCTTGGTAGAGCTGGGCTGGGAGGGCAGGGGACCAGACAGGGATTACAGTTGGGAGCCAGGCACTCATCTCCGTCCAGCTGCCCTGCAAGTTCTGCTAGCAGGGAAGGATACTGCGGCTCCTCAGCTCCCGCACACTGCTGTCATGGAGAGATGTGTATAGTCTGGGTCAGTCCTCACCTATCCGCCAAAGGGACAGCATGAGTCAGAGACTCGGATCATGCTCAATGCCACATTGTCACC
Organism: Trachops cirrhosus; assembly: GCA_028533065.1. Taxonomy (NCBI): domain Eukaryota; kingdom Metazoa; phylum Chordata; class Mammalia; order Chiroptera; family Phyllostomidae; genus Trachops; species Trachops cirrhosus. Next base: position 16,708,499 of record CM052551.1, on the reverse strand, counting down.
AAGCTGTTCCTGTCAGGTGTTACATAAAATCTGGATGGTGGAAAGTGGTGAGGAAAAGGGAGGGTGGCCTTGCCTTCCTATTGTAATTTATTTAAGTTCAGGTGTCAGATCCCCACACCCCTGCTTGGTGCCAGGTCCTGTGCTGGGTGTGGGCTGGGGAGGGACTGGGGGTCCAGATGCTCAGAGTGTTGCCGACCCAGGTGGGGGTCACCGTGAGGCCCCCTTTCCAGGGGTGGGAGGCACCTGCAGTGGTGGGGCAGGGCCGAGAGGGCTGGCTGATGTGTCCCTGTACTTGGGCCCTCCAAGAAGATGCAGGAGGGCAGTATCGATGACCTGATGAAGAGCCTTGACAAAAACTGCGACCAGGAGATCGACTTTAAAGAGTACTCGGTGTTCCTGACCACGCTGTGCATGGCCTACAATGACTTCTTCCTGGAGGACCACAAATGACGGGGCTCAGCCGCTGCCCCGGCCTCTACAGCTCCTTTCACAGATGCTCTGTGGCCCTATCACCCCTCTCCCTCCCAGATGGACCCTGCTTCAGCTTTCCCTTCCACCAGAGGAAATAAAGCTTTTTCCACTCCAGGTGTCTGGAGGCTAGTTTTGAAGACTTTTTGTCCATCTTGGCTGGGGGTGGGGTGGGGCAAGGCAGAGCTTCTCCTCGAGTGGGTTGAGAGCCTCTGGGTGTTAGGGTCCTGCGCTCCCACGCCTCTTCTTGGTCTTCTTCACTGTGGACATCACTGAGCTTATCCAGGCTTAGTTTCTCCCTTCTGGAAAATGGGGAAGTGGGGCCAGGCTTTTGCTTGCCCTCCATGGATGCTGCTAAGATGCAGAGAAAGCTAAGGGGGAAAGTGCTTGGAGAGTGAGGACACTGGGGTTGTCTGGGGGTAGTAGAGTTTACCCTGCTCACAGGAGTTTACCCTGACAACACTAATAAGAAGGGCAAAAACAAAACAAAACAAACCCCTCCCCCCTGCCAAAACAAAATAAAAAATAAGACAAACTAATAAAAAAAAGAAGGGCAAACTTGGTCCCTGGCCAGGTCACTCAGTTGTTTAAAATGTAGACTTGATACACCAAGGTTGTGGGTTCAATCCCTGGTCAGGGCACATACAAGAATCAATCAATGAACACATCAATAAGTGGAACAAATTATTTCTCTCTTCTCTCTCTCAAATCAGTACATTAAAAAAAAAAAGATGGGCAAACTTGGCAGCCCTCTTCCCTCTCTTCCATTCCCCCCTAGGTAGCAGCAAATCCCACCCTCCACCCCTGCCATTACCCTCCGTGGAGGGGAAGTAACTAGTGATGCTTAGAGGCAGGCGGGCTCATTAATCCTAAAGCTCAGGTAGAAGGTAGAATTCCAGGGTGGAGGTGGGAGGAGGAAGTTGGGTGGTGGTAGGAAATTATTTTTGCTGGTGGGTAGGTGTTGTAGAAGTCCTTCAAAATTTAAATCATATCACTGGTTACACTCCCTCCATCTAGGTTTGAGCCTGAGCACCCTCTGTGGGGCACCCTTTTCCACCTTCCCCCTACACGTGTACACACACACACACACACACACACACACTGCTCTGGCTCTCCACCAGGAGGTCACCATATGCCACTTGTCACCAAGGGAGGCAAACTGAGCAGTGGTCTCCATTGGGTCCCCCATCTTCCTGCTAGTCCCCTCCCTTGCCCTCTTCAACAGCTCCCAAGCAGGAGGCATGAAAAGTTGAATGGACCGGGTGGGTGTTGTGCAAGCCATGGGGTGGGGCATGGCTCACCCTTGGCCAGAGGCTGCAGGCAGGTCGACTACTCAGTGCATCCTTTCCACACTCCCTTTGGCTTGGCTGCAGCTAGAAGGTGACTTCTGGCCAGGTCGGCTGTCCCTCGGCCACCCCGGGGCTGGTGCAGCCACACTGCCCCACTGTGCAGGCTGCAGGTTTGTGCAGGAGTCAGGAGTGTGGGCTGGGTCCTGGCTAAGGCTTCCGGTGGCATGGCTCCCCACCATAGGCTTTTCTGGAGTGTGAGAGGGCACTTCTCGGGTGTGTCAGCCTGTGGTGTGTGGTCCTGTAAGGCTGTGCGTGAAGGGCTGGGTGTGCAGCTTCCACTCCCCCCACCCCATACTTCCCTACTTCTTTTGGAACCCCTGGAGGACAGTTTCCAGCTGCAGCCCTATTCGCTCCTTAGAATCCTCCAACCACCCATCCTCCTTAGCTCTTCCTACCTCTTGCCCTTTAGAAGCAGATTAGAGACGGGGAGGTGCTAAATGCATCTGACTGGCATGCTGGGGTCCTAGTTCACATGCCTTAGCCTTATTGAGCTCATAGGTTCACTCCCCTGAGGGGGTGGGTGATACTCTCAGCCTGGTATTCACTCCCTCTGAGTGAGGGGCAGGAGCAAAGGAGAGGTCAAGCCAAGTGAACCCAAGGTGGATTGGGATCTTTGGTGACAAGTGAGTACTTTCTTGAACTATTTATATGAGAGAGGGTCTCCTGGGAGGGGGAAAGGGAGAGAACCCAGGTTCTCATCACCACTGAGTCTGAATTTGTCACTGTAGCACTTTAGAAGCTGCAGAAATCCCAAAGTGGAATGCCAATGGCTGGCCTGCACCAGAACAGGACCAGGTGGTGAACTTCCAGGAACATATCACTTTTCGGGGGCCTTGGCTGTCTTCTACCATGAGCTCTCAGTGCCTAAGAATAAATTGGGAAGGTAGAGGCACCCTCTAGTTGGCTTAAGTCCAATCCAGTTGTGGATAATTGTACAATAAATATATACATATTTTTGTCAACTTTAATCATGTGTCCTCACTTTCCAATGAGTTCTGCCTCCTCCTCTGCTTGGTGCTGTCCCAGCCGGCGGAGGGTTTGTTCAGTAAGCTCCGGGAGTGACTCAGTGACTCACCAGGCCAGGGGAGCTGGTGGGAAGGTCCACAGGATGGTGGATCCAACTCTGACAAGGCAGCTGCTAGCTCCTAAGTTTCCATTACGTGATTTAGAAAAGGTGCCCCCTCTGGACAAAGCCCTCTTAAAGAAAGGCGCAAGCAGTCCCCAGTAGAGAGGGTTCTGGATGAGCTTGGAAAGGGAAATGGTGCTTGAGCCAGGCTGTGAAGGGTCCAGAGTGGGGCAGAGACAGTCCTAGCAGGGTTCCAGAAGATGTGTTTTGCTCTGGGTGTAGTGAGAGAAGAAGAGCCAGGAGGGCCCTGGGCTGGGCCAGCTCACTTTCTCACCACGGTGAAGTAGGGACCGAGAGGGCGCATGTGGCATACCCGAAGCCTGGCCCGGGTGCTCTTTCTGAGACCACTGAGGACGGCTGAGCTCACTGCAGCTGCCCACGCCCTGGTCTAAGGTGGGAGGCTTGCTTTAGCAGCCCGATCCTGCATTCAGGGACTGCATCCTTTGTGTTGGGGTGGCGGTCTGAGGAACTGGCAGCTGCAGGAACACATGAGTCATGGGGTGGGGCAGGGCGGGGCAGAGGGGTCCCCGGAGCTGGGCAAACCGCAGCTTCAAGCCTTTCTGTCAGTACAGAGCCCTGCCCACCCCTGCAGCCTCAACAGAAGGAATCATTCTGGTTATTTCCTGGAGTCAAGACTGACTCTCGGGCCCCAGGCCCCGTCAGCACTGTTTGTTTGCAGGGAGAAGGTGGGAGTAGGGGGCAAAAGAGTAAACTGTCTCAGGGCAGTGCAGGATTTGTCACCGTTCTGTCCCCTCCAGGCCTGGTCTGAACCAGGCAATTTCCTCTGTAGGTTCTGGGGACTTCAGGGTAAGACCATGTCCATCTTCCCCTCTTACTCACCTCCCACTTCCCTGGGGGCCCAACTTTGTGGAAGTGGTTCTTTTTCCTCCCTGGGGCGGGGACGTCCTAAGAAGGCTGGAGCCATCACCTTTTGGAGTCCTTCCTTCTCTAGTTGTCTCCTCTGCCTTGCAGGGAGTAGAGACTTGCATGGTTGGACCACGGGAGGGGACCCAGGCCCCAGCTCCTGGTCTGCCCAGCCCTGTGCAAGCCTTGGCTCTATTCAAGTCTCTTTGGAAAATACCTCAGGCCAGCAGTGACTGGTAATTTGGGGTGTGGAGCAAGCGCCCTCATGTGGGCAGAAAGCAAGATGCTGTGGGGGAGAGTTTGGGTGTTTTCCTGAACCCCTAGGGAGGAGCCAGTGGTGGTGGCACCACAACCCTGGCCATCAAGGAGACCTTTCTGTAAAGAGAAAGATAGAACTTGGATGCCCAGGGGGTGTCAGCAGGGAAACCTTTTGGCTTCCAGCAATCAACCCCCAAATAAAGCAACTCAGCTACACCTAAGACACACCTACCATGAACAAGCCCACGGTTTGCAAAGAGAAATTCTGAATCCTGCCCCTCCTCTCTCCTGCTTTCAGAGATTTCTGAACTGAGAAGATCTTTATACAAAGAGGAAGGAGGGGTTGTTTCTGTGGTCAAAGGTCCACTGTCTCAGGCAGGGCTCAGGGAAAGCCCTAACCCTTCTTTTCCCGGGACCTGGTGGGTGAGCCAAACAAGAGGTTGAAGAGAACCAACAAAAGCTCACAGTGCACCTGCTGAATACCCAGGTGCATCCATGGTAGTGGAGGGAAACAGGAACATAGATTTAAACAATAAAACAAAACCCCGAACAAATAACAAATCTTTTGTTGGCTTTGAGGGTATGATTTTTAAGGGTATTTTGTGGGGGGTGGAGGGGTGGGAGGAAGCGACATTTACAATGGAATTTGGTGAGTGCAGCCGTGAAAGGGTGGTATCGGGTGTGGAGAGGAGCCCAGACTGGTCACCACAGCTTGTTTCTGTAAACCAGGGCGGGCCCCAGTGAAGGGTTTAGGACTGAGGCACAAGCTGTGGCTTTTGTTCTCCTGCAAGCGAATCTGAAATTGTCAAGAATAATGCCACTTTACATTTGCATGGCCCTTTTACTTTTACAAGGCACTTTTATCACCACCGCCTTTTGTGATCCTCAGAAGATTTATGTGTGGTATGTATTGTTAACCCCAATCAAAAGTGACAAGACGAAATGACAGGAAATTACTTTATCCAGGGTGTGCTCTAAGTTAGGAAGGAGCATGCACCGTTCCCTTGTCAACTCACTGGTGCTCTTCTCACCATGGCAAAGTTCGGCCATTTCTTCTTCACCTTTTTCTCTTACATGTTTTAATAACATTGAGAGTATACAAAACGATTTATAGAACACATCTAAGATATAAGAATAATGACACAAAACCCACCCAGTTTAAGAAATGAACATTACCATTATCTTGCAAGACCCTGGATGGTTTTCCCTGTCCTATCTCCTTCCTTCTCAGTGGAACCAGTCATGTCATTGTGTTTCTCATTTCTTCTTTCTTTTCTTTTTTTAAACATTTTAATTTATTTATATTTAAAGTATATTTTATTGATTATGTTATTACAGTTGTCCCATTCCTTTTTTCTCCCTTTTATCCCCCTCTGCCTGGAACCCCCATTCCCTCCAGCGTTCCCCTCCCCCACACTTTAGTTTATGTCCATGGGTCATGCGTGTAAGTTCTTTGGCTTCTCCATTTCCCATCTTATTCTTAACCTCCCCCTGCCTATTTTGTACTGACCATTTATGTTTCTTATTCCCTGTATCTTTTCCCCCAATCTTCCCCTCTCCCTCTTCCTTGATAACCCCCACATGATTGATATTTCTGTGGTTCTGTTCCTGTTCTAGTTGTTTTCTTCATTTGTTTTGTTCTTTTGTTTGTTTTTTTAGGTTCAGTTGTTGACAGTTGTGAGTTTGTTGTCATTTTACTGTTCATGGTTTTGATCGTCTTCTTTTTCTTAGATAAGTCCCTTTAACATTTCATTAGGGCTTGGTGTTGATGAACTCCTTTAACTTGACCTTATCTGGGAAGCACTTTATCTGTTCCATTCTAAATGAGAGCTTTGTTGGATAGAGTAATCTTGGATGTAGGTCCTTGCCTTTCATGACTTCAAATACTTCTTTCCAGACCCTTCTTGCCTGTGAGATGTCTTTTGAGAAATCAGCTAATAGCTTTATGGGAACTTCTTTGTAGGTAACTCTCACCTTTCTTTTTGCTGCTTTTAATATTCTCTCCTTATCTTTAATCTTGGGTAATTTAATTATGATGTTTTGTGTGGTCCTCCTTGGGTCCATCTTGTCTGGGACTCTGAGCTTCCTGGACTTGCATGTTTATTTCCTTTGCCAGATTGGGGAAGTTTTCCTTCCTTATTTTTTCAAATAAGTTTTCAACTTCTTGTTGTTCCTCTTCTCCTTCTGGCACCCCTATGATTTGGACGTTGGAACATTTAAAGTTGTCCTAGAGGTTCCTAAGCCTCTCTTCATTTTTTTAAATTCTTGTTTCTTCATTCTGTTCTAGTTGAATGTTTATTTCTTCCTTTTGTTCCAAATTGTTGATTTGAGTCCCAGTTTCCTTCCCCTCACTGTTGGTTCCCTGCATATTTTTCTTTATTTTCTTCACTTTTCATGGCCTCCACTTCTTCCTTTATTTTGCATCCATACTCAATCATTTCTGTGAGCATCCTGATGACCAGTGTTTTGAACTGTACATCTGATAGGTTGGGTATCTTCTTGTCACTTAATTATTTGTCTGGAGTTTTGATCTGTTTTTTCATTTGGCCCTTATTTCTTTGTCTCAGGGCACCTGTTACATTGTAAGGGGTGGAGACTTAGGTATTTGCCAGGGCAGGGCAAAACACTTTGCTGCATTGTGGTGTCATTTCTTCTTTCTTTAATGATCTTTGCTACATACATTTTCATCTCTAAACAATAGGTGGTTTTGCATTATCATGAGCTTATGTAATTGGAATAACACCATATATTTGTTTATAGTGTGATGGAGTCAAATCTATTTTTTCTCTCATAGATAAACAATTATTCCAGAAAAATGTATTAAAAATTTCATTCCTTCTCTCCCACTCTATAATGCCAGTTATGTAATAAGTTTATATGAGGGCCTGTTTCTGAGCTCTCTTTTCTCTTTCACTGCTTGACTGGTCTATTTCTATCCAATACAACGCCATCTTTTTAAAATTTTTATACTTTATAAAAATTACAAAAATTTTTTAAAATTGGTAAGACAAATCTCCCATCTTGCCCTTCATTTTCAGGGCTATCTTGACTATTTTTGGCCCTCTAAATATAAACTTTAGAGCAAGCTTGTTAAATTCCACAAAACAACTTGCTGGGATTTTGATTGACATCTCATTGACTTTATAGATTACCTTGCAAAGAATATTGAATTTTCTAACCCATGAACATGGTTTATATGTCCATTTATTTATGCCTTCTTTAATGTCTTTGAACAACATGTCATCATTTCACCATGTAAGTATCTCATTGTATAATTTATTGACATTGCAAATGGCATGTTTTTAAACATATTTTTTCTCTTTTTTATTGGTATAGAAATGTAATTAATTTTTTAGATACTTAAAAATTCTTAATTGTGGTAAAACACATAAGATAAAATTTACCATCTTAACTATTTTTAAGTGTATAGTTTATGTAGTGTTAAGTTTAGTGTTAAGTATATTCACATTGTTGGACAACAGATCTCCAGAAATTTCGCATCTTGCAGAACTGTACATCTATAGCCACTAAACAAGATCTCCCATCTCATCCTTCTCCTGGTGTCTGGCAACCATCATTCTGTTTCCTGTTTCTATGAATTTGATACGTTAGATATTTCATGTAAGTGGAACCATACAGTATGTATTCTCGGGACTGGCTTATTTGACTTAGCATAATGTGCTTGAGTTTCATTCATGTTATGGTATGTGACAAGATTTCTCTCCTCTTTGTAATTGAGTTTTGTATTGAAATAAACTCTTGTATTTTTCCTTTTTGAAAATGAGACATTTTATTTAGGGCAATGGAAAAGTCATACTTGTGACATCACCGAAAGCTTATTTTTTAAAGATTTTTATTTATTGACTTCCAACCAAGATGGAGGCATAGGTGGACACACTGTGCCTCCTTGCACAACCAAGATAGAAACAACAACTATTTAGAAACAGAATAACAACCAGAACTGACAGAAAACTGAACTGTATGGAAGTCGGATAACCAAGGAGTTAAAATAGACACATTCATCCAGACCGGTAGGAGGGGTGGAGTCGGGCAGCTGGGCAGAGAGGGGCCAGGTAAGGCATCCCTGGCACACAAGACCACAGCAGGCAGACCCTGGGCATGCAAGTGGCAGCTGGCACACCCCGGCCGAGGGGTGGCAACCAGTAGACCCAGCGAGGCGGTGATTGTGAAGCAAGGCACTGTGCGCAACCCAGGATCCCAGCGCTGGGAAATAGAGCCTTGGGGCACTGATTGAAAACACTTGTGGGGGTTGAGGTGCAGGGAGACACTCCCAGCCTCACAGGAGAGGTGGTTGGAAAGTCCGGTGGGGTGCACAAGCCCACCCACATGGGAATTAACACCAGAAAGGCCCAGTTTGCTTAGGGGAAGCAGCAGAAGGGACTGAAGTCCGGCAGAGGGTGGAGCAGGTGCCTTTGTTCACTCTTGGACCCTGTCCCCACATACAGCATCACAACCCAGCAACTGGGGTGCCCCACCCTAGTGAACACCTAAGGCTCCGCCCCTCATATGTAACAGGTGTGACCAGATCCCGCCCCCCCCAAAAGATGACTAAAACAGAAGAACAAATGAAAGTCTCAGAACCAATACTTTTAAGTGACCAAGAGATAGCCAGCCTATCAGATGCACAGTTCAAAACACTGGTGATCAGGATGCTCACAGAATTGGTTGATTTTGGTCGCAAACTAGATGAAAAAATGAGGGCTACAATAAGTGAAATGAAGAAAAATGCACAGGGAACCAATAGTGATGGAAAGAAAGCTGAGTCTCACATCAATGGAGTGGACCAGAAGGAAGAAAAAAACATATAATCAGAAAAGAATGAAGAAACAAGAATTTAAAAAAGTGAGAGGAGGCTTAGGAACCTCCAAGACATCTTTAAACGTTTCAACATCCAAATTATAGGGGTACCAGAAGGAGAAGAGGAAGAGCAACAAG